>JAWNNO010002333.1:0-600000 GCA_035044985.1 Lordiphosa fenestrarum | reverse complement strand
AACTAAAAATAACTAAACTAAACATGGCCATACCCCTGAGTGGCAGCTGTGGCTTCCTCTTCCACTTTCTTATTACCCGCACACACTCACCTCCTCCCCACATAATCGATATCAACACGTGTTGTTGCGCATAATTTTCATAATTAAATTTTTGAAAACTTCATGCAGACTTTTTGAGCCATGAAATGTAATATTCACCGGGTAAAACTAAACCCAACCAAACTGAAGGTAAATTGCCAGATCGTGGCGCCAAATTGACACGCGCCACTATTTAGGGCCTGGGCGCAATGAGCTCTCATTGTTATGGCGGCTGACGCTTCAGATGAGTAGAATAACTCAATGAAGGGCATTGTTGCTGCTGTTGCTTCTGGTGTTGATCCAAGCAAAGGCAACAACCGTGCACATATTAAATAAGCAATATAAACAGCCAACAGCGGGAGCGGGGATACCAAATTGGGTGATTGGGTGGCGCAAGGACGATGTTGCCTCACCGCAACATAAATTATGGCAAACGCTTGGCTGCCGCCTCATCAGTCAGGCGACGCGTAGTTTTATTAGCTACGACGACGGCGACGATGGCATAATTTCACAGCAAACAGCTTAAAAATTTGCATATGAGCGACAGAAGGAGCGAGCGAGTCGTAAAGCCAACTTGCTTTGCCTAATTGAAACTGTGCGGCTGCTCAAATGGAGACAATTAGAGGCAACACCGAAGGATTTTACAGCAATGTTTCGTCTCTGCATGCAATCTTGATTGCCAGCCTCTGCATATTTTCCAATTTACATTTCATTTGCTGCTGGCTTGTGTTTTGTGTAAGGGGAAATTAAATAATTGAAAAATAGTGCAAAAATAAATTACACGTCAGAGGCGATTGTCATCAGGCAAAAGAGACACGAAAGAGTTATGCCTTCTCGACTAAGATGGAAAGCGTTGTAAATCTAAGAGTTTGCTGGGGGGTGAGCTTAACCAATGTGTTTTACCAGCTGTCAGAGTCCTGGGGAGAAATTTGATATAGGTAAAATTTGGAATTTTCTCCATAAGGCAGAAGTTTTGGATCAAAATTTGGAAAAAATATTAAGGTCACATAAACCTACATTTTTTTGTGACCACAACAAATATCTTGTATAAATGCATTTAGATGCAAATTGTGTTACAATTGCGGCTAATTTAGACCTTTCATTTGCTGACTTCAATCAGCTTCTAGTTCACCTAATAGCACACACTAAGTGAGAGGTTGAAGTCTGTGGTTGAGCCACCTACAAGTTCATGTGCGGTCTCTGTGTTGTATTGGCAGAGGCTTTTAAGTGTTGCCAAGTTAATTTGCCAAAAAATTACTCTGCCTTACTCCAGGCACACACACACACACACACAACGCGTAATGGTGCTCTCAACAAGCATAAGCTGGCTCAAAAACACGCATATTTGCACTGGGTGTCAAATTGCTTGGTCGGCTTGAGCTGCAGTTTTGTTTCGGCAAGGACGTGCCCATTCGAAGGACATTAGCATAAAAGCGTTACTAAGGCACACACACACACACTCATATACATTTACAGGACAGCTAACAAGAAACACTTAATGAAGCAATTTTTGAGCAGCAAGCTGCAACTTCTGTTGCTGCTGACATAAAAAGCAACAACTTCCTGGCCAAAGCCAAAAAGCTCTCTCAGAGGTGCGCTTGGTTCTGTAAAGGTCACAGGCGTAGGCGGAGAAGGGTTATCGGGTTATGAGGCAGGTGTGACATGTGTCAAAATAACAGAAGCTTGGGCCTCCCCTCTGTATACAATAAAATATTAATTTCAGAATTATTTCTAAAAACTTTCCTCCAAACTATCCTCCGCCTGCTCCTCTGCCTGTTGTGTACATATGTATGTAAAGTCTACCTTGTTTGCTTGTGCAAAAGTGTGTACAGGTGACTTAATCAACATGCAACTCATTTTGTTTTCCATGCAAGTGCATGGATGTGTTTACTTTGGCAAAGGAGGCGGAGGCAGCGCAGTTTAGGGCCAGGTATTTAGCCAAAGCTCTGCCTAGTTGCATGTGAAACTGTGCAACAACAACAACAACAACAACAAAAACAACAACAACAACAACAAGAGCAACAGCAACGCATAAGACCCTAAATTGTGTTGATATCAACAATGAGCCCAAAAACATAGCTTCAACATGAGTTCAGGCCAGGAACAGGAGCAGGAACTCACTCGCCCAGTGTGCCAAGACAGGGCACACACGCACCCACACACACAAACAGAACGTGCTCAACTTTGGCTCAGTTGAGCAAATGCATACAAATGGCATCCTCCATGCGGCCCATCCGCCTCCACCAACGCGCATAAGTTTTCGGGTAGCTCAGGTGCCTTGCCTCAGTATGGGAAATTATGCACATGGAAAATATGGTGTATCTTAAGCAATGGATACTTTTGCGTTACTAACAAACATATTGATGCTGCTAGTTGACACCGCATTAAGGCAGCACAAACACACGGGAATTGGGTTAGGTGTTGCTGTCTGATATAATCATTTAAGTTGTGCATGCTAGTGAAGCGTTGGTTGAGGGGTTCAAGGAATGGTGGGTTTAATTATTCCTAAAATTATTTCAATTACATTATTTAAATATGATTTTAACTCAGGCAGTTAGATGCAAGTCAGCTGAATTCGACCAGCTCTTTTCATTTGTTTCTATTTCTACTTGCGCTTGCATGTGTATTAAGAGTGTGGCTTAGTAAACTGCAAGTGTGTCTGCGAGCTAGAAAGAACAGCAAAAAATTCACTTAAAGCCCACACTGGGCTCGATTTGCTCAGTTTGTTACGTCTTACCATGAAAAATATCAAAGAAATCTTTGCTTGTATTAGCCTTTCAATGCTTTCCGAGAAGGTTGTTCTTGGCGTTTTCTTTTCATTTCAAAAAAGCTCTCTACTTGTGCGCTGATCACAGCTCCAGTTCGTCACAAGTCGTCACAAGTTCGCCTCTTCCAAGTCATTAAATAGCCAGAAAACTGTAGAAATCTTATACAGTTTTTCATCCGATCAACTCCATCTTTAGATGCAAAGCCACATACACCTAAATCTCATTAATACAAGTTTTAAAGTTTGGAAAAATCGTAAAATTATTGCAGAAAAACTTTTATTGTTTTCTGTGCAAATGGATTAAAAATATCTTATTTAAAAGAAGTAAGAAAGCCGGTCAAGCGTATGCACAGCGTGAATATTGATGCTGCAGTATTAGCTGGAAGCAGCAAACATTCTTTAGCTTATAACTCGACTACCGTTCATTCAAACTTTATCAATCCTTTGGCGAATCGATAAATAATCAGGACTACTGTATTACCTGAAGGTACAAGCTTTCTATCTAATAAACTGACCTCTGCTGACATCCCAGCAGACGGACAGACGGATGGTAAGACAGACAGGGCTATATCGACTCGGCTGTTGAGCTGATCAAGAATATATATATATACTTCTTTCTGGCTGTTACATATTTTATACAGAGTATGCAAACTTTCCTCGCCTTTAAGACCATAGCAGCAGTTCAGAATTGCGTGAAGACAGGACATTCTTCCCAGCAAACCTTTTATGAAATTTTTAATCACATTCGGGTGTTTTTCGAGTCCTTGAACAGTGGGCTACTTGGCTTATCAAGCGTAGCAAAATTAATGAATCAAAAATAATGAAAAATATAAAAAGATAGTAAACTCAATATGAGAACATGTTTCAAGCTTCCGTCAAATCTTTCACAAGTCTCAACTAAAAGCTTGGATTTTCTCACTGATATCCCAACAATGCGTTGGGTTTCTCTTCCCATATTTTGTTACTTGGCAGGTACACAAACAGCTTTAATTGCATACACTCAGAATAAGTTGCTATGATACTTAATTAGCAGTTCCCTTGCCATAATAAATCTTAGTTTCAAGCCAATTTTGGAGTTCTTTGTTCATCAACAAAAATGTAACAAAAAAAATAAAAAACTCCATGAATTTACATTGCATATTAAAACAGACTCTATGTCTGTTATGTGCAGAGAGCGTCCAAGATAGAGGGCAGCAATTGGAAGCCAAGTGACATGGCATATTCTGTCTCGTCGACTTATCTTTTTGGCTATTAGAATTTTTAACAATGTCGCAAGGCAACCCGCATGACCTGACCTGGACCTGTGTGTAACGCCACAGGTCATAAATTCAATTTGGCTAACAAACATGTTGAAAGGTTAGACTAACTCTAGCTTCTGCTCCTGGAATTGGTATTTTTATCCCTAAACTAATTAAAATGATGAGAAAATCTTTGGGTTATGGGCAAAGGAGGAAATTGTGTGCCAAGATTTAAAATTTTGGCCAACTCAAACAAAAAGTAAAAAAAAAAACAGTAAAATTGAATAACAAAAACTGCAGCAGAAACAAATATCCGATTAAATTATGCTCAAAGTCAAAAGCGTCGACGAAATGGCCAACAGAAATGTAGAGGAAGCAAAAGGAAAGTTTTGCAGGGACACACACACACACACACACATGAGAGCTGCTACTCTCTTTCTCTGCCAAAAATAAATCAAATAATTCAATTTTAAGCTAAACTTATTTTCGTATTAAAAATGAAAATCAAATAAAAGATAAAAAAGGATCAAGCTGTGCGCTGGAGCACAGAAAGAGAGAGAGAGAGAAAGAGCGAGAAGTGAAATGCTCTTACCCAACGCCCACAAATTTTGTGACAGTGGGCGGGGCAGCCATGCCAACGCATAAAACTGCAACCGCATGAACTCCACTTGTGCATGAGTGTGTGTGTGTGTGCGAAAGTCATATCCTTTTGCAATTTTCGTAGTTGCTGGCCACTAACCTCACTCATATCGCATTGTAGATGCATGTGTGTGCGTGTGTCTGTGTCTGTCTCTCTCTCCCTCCCCGTCCCACTCTTTCTGCGTGTGCCCAGCACAATAAAATTGTTTGTCGTTCAACGTTGCTCGTTGCCCTCAGATTTATGCGGGGCCCGAAAGTAGTTTACTTTTGCTGCAAATTGCATGAAAGTTAAGCAGTTTCCCAAGCTAATGCCGCGCCCCACTGCACAAAAGCCACAAAATGCCAGCAGGACGAGGAATTCAACTTCAACTCAAAGACAAAATCAATTAACAGTTTAGACAAACTAAGCCACAGGCGAACTAAGACTACCCACACCCGGCCTCTTGACCACTTTGCGGTCATAGCCCAGTAGATTTCCACAGATTTTTTATTGCGCTCATAAGTGCAAGTGCAAGTGCGATGTGGGCTGCACTTTTGTTATTATTGTTGTTGTTGTTGTTGAATAAAAAATGTAGCACCTGGCTTAATCAACGCCCACACCAAAGCGAGCATAATCCACGGGAGCGGCGTGTTGGCTGGAACAATGGAAATAAAATTTTTCATAATCGAAAACGTGACTGTAATTTTGAGCCTTGGCTAGCAAAATTGACATACGATTGTGTTCTGGGAAGGGCTTTTTATTTAATTTCACCATCTTTTTAGGCATTCCATACTTTCCCCCGAATTTTTTTTTTTTGCTTTTATGTATTGGACTTTTCAGTCCCAAGGGGCCAAGCCGTGCTTCTCTCAATCTCTTGGCCTGTGTTTTCGCCCGAGAAAAAGGAACCTGCAGTTTAACACTTCTTGAGAATCTTTTTCATGTTTGGTTACTTCAAAGCTGGCGTCAATAGCTAGTAAAAGTGACCATTAAAAGTAAAAGTTACCGTTAAAAACCAAAAACTTTTTTTTAACTAAGACTGTTCTTCAGACCGATTTTCATCAAACTTGGCAAAATTATAAAAAAGCATAGAAAACCTATGAATTCAAAGTTTGGAGACGTATTCATTGAATAGAAAAAAGTTTTTCATACACTCAGGGAAAAATACACTGATACTTTTTAATATTTACACTTTGACTTCAATATTTTCACCATTGATTTAGCGTTAAATATGGAATTCGTATATTTAAAGAGGGCACACTTCAAATTTAATATTGGCAATAGTTAAATTTAACATGGAAAAAATAGTTAAAAACTTTTTTTATACTCTGTACCGTAGGTACATAGAGTATTATAAGTTTGTGCAAAAGTATGTAACATCCAGAAGGAAGCATCTCCGACCCCATAAAGTATATATATTCTTGATCAGCATCTACAGCCGAGTCGATATAGCCATGTCCGTCTGTCCGTCTGTCTGTCTGTCCGTATGAACGCACAGATCTCAGAGATGGTAAGAGATAGAGGTTTGACGTGTATGGGACATATGCTTCTTATGTCTGCAGGCAGATCAAGTTTATTTTCAATTTTGGACACGCCCCCTCCCGCCCCCGCAATTTAGAAAAAACGTCATATCTCCCACAGTTTTGAAGATAGATGGCTTGTTCCTTTTGGACATATTTAGTTATTAGAATAACTTATCGATCCGCCAAAGGAATGAAGAAGATCGGATGAACGGTTTTCGAGTTATAATCAAAAGACAAAATTTCTTGGTACAGAGTATGTTATAGTCGGGCTTGACCGACTTTCTTTCTTGTTTTTATTTAAAATTTTTGCCTGCTAACCTTAACTCAAATTTCTTTGTAATGGGAGGAGGGAGGAGGAGATAATGACCAGGAGTAGAAGAATTCTTTTAGATTTGGTTCTGAAAAACTGCGAATTATATTCATTTTATAAAAGTTTCAACTTACTCTGTGTGGGACTAGAACTCGGGACCTCTGGACTTGAACTCGATTAGAATGCCGTCTCAACCAGTTGTACCATCGCGTGTGCTGGCTAATCGACGGCTAAAATACTATATATATTGAATAGCCTACAGTTATTTATAAATATCTTTCTGGCATTTTGCAAAAATATGACCGCTTGTAATTCTCAAGTCGGAATTCCCTGCATAGGGAATATAAAAGGGGAAACTGAAATTCACCGAATTAATATGTTTTTAGTCAATTCAATGTGGTTTTTAGTTCATTTAAATACAAAAGGGGCATAGTAAGATCAAATATGGATTGTGTTAGGTTTTACCATGCTTTTTTTCCCTGAGTGTAGTAAAACTAGTTTTCCGACCAATTGTGTTCCTATGGGAGCTATGAGATATAGTCATCCGATCCGGTCGGTTCCGACATATTAGTAGCTGGCAGCAAAACGAAGACCTTGTGCAAAATTTCAGCTTAATAGCTTCAAAACTGAGGGACTAGTTCGCGTAGAAACAGACAAACGGACAGACGGATCAGCTCGTCACCCTGATCAAGAATATATATAGTTTATGGGGTCGAAAATGAATATTTCTATGCGTTTCAAACTTCTGACCAAAATTATAATACCCATTGCAAGGGCATAAAAAGAGTGCCCGTACACAATATTCAAAGTATTTTGTGTAATTTGTATTATTTTCTAGCCGAATGAAATGAAAGCTTACTCAAATCTTCTTAAAAACTTTAAAATAATCATATTTTTACCCATCAAAAGTATGAAATCAAGGAGAAACATACTAAGGGAACATCACTTATTCAATAGCCAACAGCAGCAGCAGCTGAGTATAAGCATTGAGCCGCCTTAACAGTTTTTTTTGTTATGAAAATGCGATTTTCGTTCTTTATGATTCGCATGTGTTAATAAATTTTCAATGCTCGCACCCTGAACGGCACCGCACATTGTCCATTTCCCCATTTGCCATTGTGTGTGTGAAAATTGACACGTGTTTTGGAGTGTTTCAACAACTTTTGTAGTATACAAGGGATGGCAAATTAACTAGTACTAATTTTGTGGTTCAATGGACACAGGCGTCTTTGGGGCTAGCTTTTCATAGTTCACTGAGGTTGATGTTGATTGAGTATTGGGAGCTTACAAAATAAATCCCTGCAAATAAATACATTTGTGCAAATAATCTCATATTCAAAAATTTATTTACAACCCCCCCTCCTCCGCCTCGCATTTATCTCAATTTATTTATTTCAATTCGCCCACATTGCCATCAATTACTCAACTTCAACACTTGAAAAATGAAATAAAATGAACCATCCTGAAAAGGCAAAACGCCAAATAGCAACCATTGCCAGAGTGGCAGGGCTATCACTTCAAACTTCATGGCAAATTAACTTAAAACGTTTTTTGCATACTCAAATAAACAGACCAGCGCATTTTGATGTATTTATGAATTTTTGCCATTTTTGTTTTATATTTGTGCGCTAGTATCAATACCATGTAAACAAATGTATAAATTTTCATTTATTCGTTTATACCATTTCGATTCGCATTCATCAAACATTTGACAATTTTATCTATGCCATGCCGAAAGGCAGTTTTTGCCCACGACGAGCGACCATTGGGCACCCAAAAAGAGGACAAAAAAAAAAGAAAAAACAAAAAATAAATAAAAGAACCGAAAAGGAAAAGTAAATTTATGTTATTTGGACATTGCCATGCAGGAAATGCGTGTTTAGCAAATGTTTTTAAATTGTATAACGAGAATTTATGACAGGCGGCGAACGATGTTCGGACGACGATGGAAAGGTAAAAATTGCATGTTCAAATTCGTTTAGCATTTTTTTTCGGCCTTTCTGTTGGTGTAGGGGGTGTTGGCCAGTACCGAAAATATTGCCACGGGGCATTTATAAAAAGAAACTTGGGTAGAAGTCATAGAAAACGACTATTTGTTACTTACTACAAAAAAAAGACATCTTCTGGAATAGCAAAATATTTGCAAGGCAGCAGTAGCTCAGCGGAAAAAGCTCCACAAGCTTTGCAATGAGCTTTGCAATTTGCTACCTTAAAAGTTCATGCTTCAGTGAAGGAAATCTGTAGTTTACATGTTCTACCAACATTTTGACCTAGTCATAAATACCCTTTTTTCTCACTTGCTTCAAGAACCATATTATTAAAATGACAGTCCGGGGGGCTCTTGTGCTCGAGCACATAAATTGTCATTTATTTGGGGAGGCTTGTGGTAGCAGTTGGTGGGCGTTTTTGTTGAGCGTTTTGCAGCAGCATTTCAATGAGCAAATGCAAATAAATTAAAAGTACAACCACACTCACACAGCAAAATATTGATGCTCTTTGCGCTTCTTATGTCTACATTTTTGCTTTCCGTCTGCAGAACGTGACGAAATGTTTGTCTTTTTTATAAAATAAAACCGCCACGTTCTATAAATTAGATGGCATTTCCATTTGACACGGGGATACAAAGTGAAAAATGTGAGGAACTTGAAGACGTTGTGGCTTTTTCGGTTTGACATGCGTGTGAGTGTGCGGGTGGGGTTGTGGTTTGGTTGCCTCATCTTGGCGCGTAAACCGCTTAATTATTCATTGAAGCCAATGCATTGGAATGCTTATAAATAGCACACAAACTATGCGAAACCAGCCATAACGTTAAACATTAATCAGTGGGCCACATTGATTAGAGAACTGGAGTGTAATAAATGTCCAGACAATGCACACACACACACACGTAAGGAAATCAAACAAAAAAGTCAGCGAGCAAACAGAAAGCGAGCGAAACCCGAGGCACACATGCAAGCATTTTCTTTTTGCGCCCTCTTGGGAGGCTTCTAATGTTATTTTTATGGCAATTTTATGTTACCATATCACCCACCCTCCGGGGGGTAGCAGAGGGTAGTAATAAGTCGTTCTGTGTCGTCTGTGTCAACATGCATTTGCACATCATAAAACCAACGATAATTGCAGCGAAAAATGGAAAGTTTTTCTGCATTGTCACCAGCCATTGCCAGGCCGGCGCCTTTCACTCCTTAGAGTTGGCTGCGTGTGTGTGTGTTTGAGGGTTGCCAAGTAATAATTAGTAAGTAGGTCTGTTATCATTATACACCAGCGTGCAATGACTTCCGTATCAAGCACAAAGCATACACTCATTTAAGGCTTACTGTAATCATCCACACGACTGGGGAATTTACAGCAGTTGTTGATTGCCGGCAATGATATGCTGAGAGGTAATCGATTTAGGTAAGAGTCATATGAGTGGCATATCAACTGACAAATAACAACGCTTATTTCCATTTGCTTGCTCAACTTCAAATTCATATAAAGTTTTATAAAATTATTTTAAAGCTAACATAAGAACTAGCATCAATTAAAATAAAATACCAAAATACACACTAAGTTTTTCCAACTTTGATTGTTTATTTTTTTAAAAAGAAGCATCAATTCTAAAGAAAAATGAATGTTAAGCTTTTATTTTCTTAAGATTGTGTGCTTTTATTCCTGAATGTAGCAAATTTTTGGATATAAACGACTTGGAACCAACAACATGCATAATATATTTTTAAAATAAAGTCAAAGCCGCTTTGCTTGTGCACGTGCGGCTCGTTTTGGGCCATGAAAAGCCAACATACTTGCACTCAGAGAAAAAATACAGAATTTCATACTTGGATTAAGAATGTTTCGATGTCAGAAGTTTAGAGTTTATTAGACTTAAGAAGAATATTAGGCACTTATTTTGACAACTAAAAAGGCTTGGCTAAAGACCACCACACCTTAAAAGTATAATCAACTTGGTTTTTTAAGAATACTAAATGTTCTTAGTATTGATTGAATAGATCGTACTTGAAATAAGAATTTTGTACCTAAGCATTTCCCTGCTTTTTGTTTTTATACTCTGTACCGTAGGTACATAGAGTATTATAAGTTTGTGCAAAAGTATGTAACATCCAGAAGGAAGCATCTCCGACCCCATAAAGTATATATATTCTTGATCAGCATCAACAGCCGAGTCGATATAGCCATGTCCGTCTGTCCGTCTGTCCGTCTGTCTGTCCGTATGAACGCACAGATCTCAGAGATGGTAAGAGATAGAGGTTTGACGTGTATGGGACATATGTTTCTTATGTCTGCAGGCAGATCAAGTTTATTTTCAATTTTGGCCACGCCCCCTCCCGCCCCCGCAATTTAGAAAAAACGTCATATCTCCCACAGTTTTGAAGATAGATGGCATGTTCCTTCTGGACATATTTAGTTATTAGGATAACTTATCGATCCGCCAAAGCAATGAAGAAGATCGGATGAACGGTTTTCAAGTTATGATCAAAAGACAAAATTTCTTGGTACAGAGTATGTTATAGTCGGGCTTGACCGACTTTCTTTCTTGTTTTGACAGCATTTGAGCTTAATTTAAATACAAAACTCTTGTTTTCTTCTCTTGTCTTGTCTAATCGGCTTTCCATCCAAAAGCAACGTCTGGGATTGTCCGGGACGGAAATTTAAGAGTTTCAGTCTTGGCGGTATAGTTATTTTTATGGAAAATCCGAGAAAATAGAATCTAAAATTATTACAAACATGGTTTTCTCATTTGTAGCTCACTTTTTTACTTAAATTCATTTCAATTTTGAACTGAAAAGTAAGCCACACGACGTATCAAACAGCATAAATGTTTTTAACTAACAGCCATTCTTTGATACAATAGACTAGTTTCCCTTTATCTAACATTTCTTACCACAAATTTTCCATAGAAATCTAAAACTTCGTGCACTTTGATTTGAAAATATAAGATATATCAATAGAAATATAAGTACACCATTTACTGCCTGCATCAATAGCAAATCCATTGATACCTTTACAACAGGCAGCGGCAGGGGCAACCAAAAACAACAACAGCCCAATCACCCATCAATGGCTCTAGCAATAGCATCGACCATCATCATCATCCTTCGCATCATTAGCCCAAACAAAAACTGCTGACACAGCCGTACAATGTCTAACCAAATCTGGGTGTGGGCCAACTTTTGCGCTGCAGGCAATTTGAAGTTGAGGAAGGCAGCAGCAGCTGAGCTCTCCATTGGCCCGTACCCGGGCATCGGCTCATTGACAGTCATAACGCTGAAATGCGCCTCAACTTGAACTAATTTGTGCGCAATTTGTGCAAAGAAAGGCATTGGCAGCCTAGTGAATGGGCGAAGGAGTGAGTGAGAGAAAGCATTTGCACTTTTACTTAAGCGTAAAACTTTTCTTTTGCAGGTTGCAGCACTCGCTAATTTTGCCACTTTTCTCTATGTCGCCTACTCAAGTGGCCTTCACCGGAGAGAGAGAAAAACTGAAACTGATTGCGTCAACTTTTTGTGATACGACTCCTTGCGACTTGTTTTGTTTCAAGTCGCTTCTCTCCCTCCGCAAATTGCAAAAATTTGATTATTCGTAAGGGGAAAATGACAGCACGTGCCCCAAAACCAGTGCCATTGCCTAGGCCTTAATTGCCGTCTGTGTGTTTTATACACTCAAAATATTCATGAACTGATTGAATCTCTTACACTCCACAAGGCTTTATTATTTAACGTTTCAATTACACGCCAGTCCAAGTCCAGGACCATTTCAAAATCAAATTTGTGAGAACTCCACCAGACAGTCGACGGTTTTTAGTCACTGGAAGGCTACATATTTAGCATGTAAATGTGAGTCGGTGGCAAAATAGTTGAGCCATGTCACCGTCTTAGTCTCAGTCGCCTTCACAAGAGTCAGTTTCAGTCACAGGCCACATCTATTTTGCATACAAATTACTTTTCTTTATGTTATGGTGGTGGAGTATTCTGGCAAATAATTTAAATGTTTCATTAGATTAGAAAATGCTCAAGAGGAAAACTGCAAAATTTTTGGGTTGGCTCTGGATTTAATTGTGTGCTGGAAATTGAATAGATTTTTTGGTTTTTTTTTTTTGCTTAGATAAGAAACTATTGAAAGAAATTATATTTAGTTATCTTATCAATAATCAGATTCAGCAAGGCAATTTGCTCTTAAAACGATTTTGCATATTAAAGGCTTAAAGTTACAATGTTTATTTTGTTTATTTTGGAAAGTATTCACTACTTTTTTAGTTAAGTTTCTACTACTAATTACAATACTCCCGTTTGCCGCAGGCTCTCTGTAGAATTTCAGAAACAGAATCACGGACGCACGAAAGTATGCTACGAAATAAGCCAAACTTCACCTCTGAGATTTTTGTGGGGCAACAATTGAAAGTACGGTTAAACTCATAAATGCAACTGCATGAAGTTGAACAAATGTATATACTTATACTCACATGCAAACATGCACACTCACACACACACAAATTCAACAACTGTAACATAGAACCCAGTCATTTGTAGGCTAAAGCTTGCCCACAATTTCTGCATGCTGCTAAACGGCGAAAAATAGTGGAAAAAAACTGGTAACAACAAAGTAAAAGGGCACCACGCACGAAAGAATTTGAACACTCGCCTTTTTGATTTATTACTTCATGGACAAGAAAGTTCAAATGCGGTTAAAACATCTACATAGAAAATATAAAAAAAATGTTGTTTATTATTTTTGCTATTAATTTAATTCCATTTGGTGAGATTTATATTGAGTTTATGTTTATTTTGAGTCACAAAGTAAACAAAAATAAGTTAAGCACTAATCGAACTTTTCATCAGCATAATTATCACACAGTAGTTGGATAAACGCACCTGCAACACAGTCATAGGCAACCGACTTTGCATGATTTTGTAGCACGCAAGTGAAGATATGTACATTAGCCTATCTTTAAAATACGGCAACTGGTAAACAAAATCTTACATTTAACAATCAAAATAAGTATACTTGTCAGATCGTAGTATTGCACAACAAAATATCACAAGACAGAACTTTCAGTACTGGTAAAGTTTTTGCCCTAAATCATTAATTTTTTTTAAATACATGATGCTAAAATCTATTTTGGACCACTCTAGACTGCAACTTGCAACTCTTGCCACATTGACAAGAAATCGAATTGTGTTTCTCAATTAGACCAATTTTCCGACCGATCTATGGAAGCCAAAAGACATGGTTATCCGACATCGACCATATTTTTGTTAACCTGCTTGACAGCACATCATATCAACAATAGCAGAGATTTAGAGTGCTTTCATTGCACAATCGAATATTAAGTCAATTTGACCACGCATTCCCTGACCGCCCACGGCAACATAGCGTATACTTGATCATAAAACAAAGTGTGTTTGAGTGCTGTGAATAAAAAGCTAAAATTTGACAGGCAATTGAAATGAATGAGAATTAAATCAAAAATCTGACAACCAAAAATGGTAGTCAGCAAAATGACACTATTTAGTCATCAATTTGAAACTATTTAGCTTAAGAATTCTCTTTAATACTCCAAGTATTTCATAGATATATAAATTGATACTAAATTGATATTAAATATTTAAATTGTTAAACCTTTTGTATCATATTAATACTAGCTTTTCTCAATTTAATATTTTTTTTATTAAGTTTAAAGTACCAACTTCGTTCTATATAAAATGCCATTAAAATCGAAGCGTAGGCATCTACAAATTGTCTGAGTTCAAGAACTTTCTTAAGCACCCAAAGTTCTATTATATTGCTTTAAATATGGAAATGTAAATTTTTCTGAAAATTTTCAGTTTTTTCCCAAGTTAAAGAAATTCTTTAAATTTAACTGCCAAATGAAAAAAGTCCAAAAATGTCTTACTTTAAAGACCATTGTACTCTTATTTCATTTAATAATTACCACGAAAATTTCGTAAAATAAGGCATCAACAACGTTGATATAGGTGAAACACCCGAGTTGATATTTTACTTGAATTTTTTTAAGGACCTAGGACAATCCTCGTTCAACTCACGTTTATAAAAATTTCTTTTAAACCTACTCGAATTCGGCACCTCCACAAATCTATTAATGCATTTTCCCTGGTTAAAAAATTGCCTTATTTGTAATCTTGTTACATAATTAGGATAAGTTTTATGGGCTTAAGCAGCTCTAATATTTGTTATCCGCGAAAAAATAACTCGCAGGTATTTTATTCTGTCAGGAATAAATTTTTTAACAAATAGGTTTCGATTATTTTTATTTGGATTAAATTTTTTGACTACCAGTTGACGAACAGGAGGATGCCTCTTAAGAAGTCAACATGAATTATTCCGTCAGTTAGATATTTGAAAATCTGTTAGCCCCACAAATTCCCCCTATTTTAAAATTTTTATAGCGGTAGAAATTTAACATTGGCCAAACAGATAGTGGAACTGGAACACTCAAAATCATTCAACCAAGTACGACCACGACCTTCACTTCGTGCAACTTCTCTCTTCTCTCTTTCAGCGCACTCTCTCTCTATCTCTCTCACTATTTCGTTTCCTCTCTAAACACTCTCTTGTATCGGTATCGGTGCTGTCTCTCGTGCTTTTCCCAACCTCAGACAATGCGAACCAGTTTGTCCTGTGTTTCCTTTTTCAAACTCCCCGCAACTTGTACTCGGCTTTTCTTATCCCCCCCCACATCCGGTCGTGTGGATACGACGAGGCCGAACCCAAAAGTCGTGTGGCCCAAGTAAAAACCAGGTAATAAGGAGAGCAAAGCTTTTAGTCTTGGTCGGTTATTGGTGCTGTGTGGTTGAGACGAAAAAACTCTGCTGCAAGACAACCGAAACGAGGCGAACTAGCGAAGCGAGTTACTACATCGTGCGTGGGGCGTCCTTCTAAGTGAGTGTGTGTGTGTGTGTGCATGCGTGCGTGTGGTTGAGTGAGTGGGCAGTGAAAAGGCAAAAAAAAAAAAGAATAAGCCAGCGCATAGAATGTGACGTGTTCAAAGCCCACAAGAATTGCAACTATAATTCCGTTTATATACATTTACAATTCATAATCATACAATTTCCTTGGCTCTCGTGAGCCTCTGCCACTTCCAACAATACAAACATACTAGCACATACACGACGTGTACGTTTCGTTTGACAAATTAAAATGCATAAATTATGAATGAAAGTACCGTTACGTGCGTGACAACTAATAATTTGTTATTAGTATGTTGCACGTGGCACTGAAGAACAGAAAACAAGAGAAAAAACTTCGCACCCCGTACAGGCGTGTGTCCAACCCCGCCGCCTTCCCTTTCCCGTACACCACCACAAAAGAACAACAACAACAACAACAACAAGGTCAACATCAGCCGGCTACCAAAGCAGCAAATCCTGGTAACAGAAATTGTGCTCAAAGCCTAAAAAACACTTTGTGGTTGGCTTTGTTTGGTAAGTATTCCCCCCTTCATATTTCTCAAGAGCTTTTTTGGGCACAAGCAACAAAAATTTAACTTAAAACTTTTATTAACTTCTCCGTGTTCAATTTCGGACACACGCCTCAGGTGTCCACATAAATTATTATAATTAAGAAATTCTATATTTAAAATAATGGCACATTTTGTTTACAAAAGCCAATTACATTTTAGGGGAGGGTGGACTCTTAAACTGGGGAGAACGGAGGTTGATTCATTGTTTTAATTCTAAAAAGAAAAATTCATTTTTCTAGCACAATTCCTGGAAACCAACATCTAATAGAAATTGCAAAGTCGCATCAGGACAGACTTTGAAACATTGCAGAAAATTGTCATGGCTTCAAATGGTATGAGCTGGTGGCTCTTAGATATACCTAAGACAAATCAAATAGGAGCCTCCTATTCTCAGAATTTTTATCAGTTGCGTTGGTTAAGTAAGTGATCAGGTTTTAGTAAGCTTTAAGAACTGTTTTAATATCTTCCCATTTCTATCAACAATAAAGTCTGTCTTATCGATACCAGACTTCCAATGACTTTATTTGCACTTTCAATCTGCTAGCTAGCTATTTTCGATCCTTCGAGCCGGTTGAAAATTTTTCCTAAGCCAAGTCATCTTTTTGGGAAAAGTTTCGATTACAAAACGACTTTACATTACCTCAAAATGTCCAATAAAGGATCTTCAGATTCTTAAAATATATAAAAAAAATATCTCCCACAGACTCACCAAAAGTAAATAGATGGGAAAATGAACACATTTTTGATGTAGTTCAATTTTACATGAAGTGAAATTCATAAATTTGTCTTGGGTGGATCGATTGTTACTGTTTCTTATCGTTAAGCATATCTTAAAAGATCTTAGTTGTTCTTGAAATATGTTCGATAAGCAGTAAGTTACAAGATTTAAGGGTGATTAATGTTTTTAAGTAGAGGAATCATGCAGCAGAAGTTTTGAACTGAAACTAGATAAGTGCGAGCTCCTTGGCTTTAGAGCTGACCATCTCCCTTCCAAAAGTCCGACGAAACGCTAAGGAAATGGAACTAGTGTTTTAGCAGGAAGAGAATTAGAATTGAGAATATAGAATCCTTACACAGAAAAAGCAGAGTGATTCGTTTTTAAAATAACATTCTTGAGTTTAATCCGTTTCATTGTAGAATTTTCTTGTCGATCTTGTGTGTTCTTACTCCCCGAAGTAATTGTTCTTATATGACAGTTTCCAAATTACAACTTCCACTGCTGTCTTAGAAGCTTTGCGATTTTCTAGCGTCGATTGCTCGCCTGCTAGGGCGTTACTGCAGTTCTTAACCCGGCCTGTCGCTCTACTTGTTTATAGCACCGTTGTTGAGTTTGTTGCGCAGTCCCAACAGCTATAGAAGATGCAATGTGCTGGCGTCGTTTTCTAGTCTGCTCCGGCATTACGGAAGATCTGAGCCTGGCATGCCTCCTTACTTGTTCATCACGACGCACTTGCCATTGTTCAGGAGTCTTAAAAGCTGGCTGGAATGCAATGTGCTCAGCAAATCGATGACGTCGGTTGCTCGCCTGTTCTGACATTTGGCCCTTATTTGAGGGGATTTGCAGCCTACTTTGATCGTCATTGATTATAAGTTAAGCCGGGAGAAGAAGATAATGAACTAAGCTAGATGAAGGAAATGCCGCTGGTAGTTCAACTTACCTAAATAGTATTAACCTTGCATTATTCATGCCAATTAACTTCTAAATAACTGTGCAATATGCAGCGAGAAAAGCCTTAAATACTTCTACATGTTTATTGTACATACTAATAATGCAATTAAATGAACCTACAACAATGATTCCCAATAACAATTAATATGCATTAAATGTGATCAAAGCAAATGCCCCAAAGGCTCAAACAAAGTCACTCTCGGAGACAAATGGCAAATCGAATGCCAAAAGTAGGTGCATTAATTAATAATAATAATGCTCTATTCGAAATGGTAAATCGCAGTGGAGAGTGAATGAAATTTACATAAAATCACTTAAAATACGCCTCGAGGCTGGATGACAATAACTCACAAAACGCACACACACACACACACAGAGCTAAACTTAAAAGTTTTCAAATGGAAATCATGTTTTGCAATTAGAAGTCATGAATAATTTTAGCACCTTGTTGTCAGATATTTAAGACGAGACTCACATGATGCGGAGTGGCTTATGCATAACTAGTTGTTTGGAGACTTTTTCTCTGTCTTTTGCATAATTAATTATGTGCCAAAGACTGGCGCTGGGGCTTGTTAAATATGCAAATATTTTATGCCAAGGATGTGGAAGGCAAAAGAAGGCTAGCTGGGAGGTCACTCATATGCTATTTACGTATTTATAAGTCAGATGACTGTGCAAACAGGGTCTAATGAAATTAAATTGCGCATACGCGGCGTATGCTGGGCACTTTAAAGGCCAAGTTTAAAGCCAAATGCTGTGCCTTTGACGAAAAAAAAAACAAGGTATGGTTATTGCCATGTTCAATGGCTCGACTCAACACAAAGCCAGCAGCCGCACTCACACACATACTCACACACACACGCACACACAATCGCATACAAAAGGCACAAGTTGGGTCGTGTTAGTAGGGCGAAGTCGGTGAATGCCGCATGAGGAAATGACTGAATGGCTGCACTGACTGGCTGGCTGACTGACTAACTGACTGACTGAATGACTAGCATAGCTCTGTGTGCTGCCATTTATTTGTGGCTATGTGTGTAAGTCAGGGGGCCTGGCCAGTTGGCTCTCAGATGATGGCTTTTAGGCAAGCAATTGCTTTAAATTTTGCACAAAATCTGACTTTGGCAGACAACTTTTCATTGAAATTAGAGAGCACATTTTTGGTTTGCAGGATTGAAAATGAATAAATAAATATAGAAAATATTGTACTAGAATATAAAATGAAAGCAATTGAATGGAAATGCTAGAAATGGTTTATTTTCGCCATTTTTGTTTTTAATTACCAAATCCTTGAACTCAGAGCCATCCTAACCCTGTTGGGAAACAACCGATTGGTATAAAGAAAGGCAATTGAGTTGCAACTGTCGAACGTTTAGAAATTGTTTGTTTGTTTTTTCTTATTTTCGTCCAGGTTGAATACATTTGTTTTGTCATTTTTCTATAAAAATATTTGACTACCATTGGTGGCGAAATCATCTAGTCAATAGTCGGATCAGAGACAGTTTCCACACAGGGTCACTTCTTAAATTTGCTCGTTTAGGATCCAATCCAAATTAAAAAATAACGCATATCAACAAAAGCGGCATCTTGCCTCTTTTTTGATAAGAGAATAAGTTTTTTTTGAGAGCGTTCATATTCAAGTTTCAACAGGCTGCAAATCGATATCTAGATTTAAACTCGTTCAAACTTGTAAGAACCGAGCCTTATATTTGAAAAATTTCATACTACAAACCACGGCTGCAAACCGGTTTTGAACCGAACCGGCTTGAGCCGACTTTCAGATTACTGTGAACCGAACCTCTTAGGGTATTAAAGCTATACCTCAACCCGAACCTAATAATCTCAATACTTTTTATAAATAGAAACACTTTGTCACTGCTTCGATGTTCATGAGCTGCAGGAAAGTGTTTCTTTTAATATAAGGTATTGTGACGAAATAATAAATTCGGGATGCTGGATACAGACCTGAATAGTAAATCATATTTCAAATAATCCCATCCCAAAATCGACACACTTCCCTTACAGTTTATGTTGTTTTTAGGTCGATTACTATATAAACTTGTATAAAGCATGGGCTAAACCAAGGATCGAACCAAAACCTTGACCCGAAAACCTGGAACCTCCAAATTCTGAACTTTAACCATTGGTAAATTTTGGTTCGAACCGGAGATCCAAATATTCTTAGACCTACAGTCCTATTTTTCAAACAAAGTGAGCAAACTAAAACCACTTTTGAACCGGTTCGTGCCCGGTTCTGAACAAGTTATACAGCCAACTCCATATTTCCAGCCAATGTATACCTCAGAGACATGGGCTCTAAGCCACTTTTGAACTGGTTCGAAACCGATTCTGAACCAGCAAAATATTCAACTCCATATTACAAACCTACCCACCCTTGTTAACGGTTTCTAACTGGTATGGAACCGGTAACACATAGCCTAGACTGTGAAAATTTTGGGAAGATGGGCTTAGCGGTTTAGAAGACTATGGGGATGAAACATATTCACTTACAAACATACAAATAAAATGAGGTCCCAGTAGCGTTCAGGTTCGGGAGGTCATAAGCTTATGCTTCGATCCGGTTCTACTCGGTGTGGTTCATTCACTGGTGGGAGAAGTGGTTGAACCTTTGCAAAAAATATTTGTTCCTCAATTATTTTAAATTAAAAAGGTCCAAAAAAAGCCCACTTCGATTCCCTCTGCCTACTATACCACACAGAGAGTTCCATCGATTTTTGAAGTAATACAACATAAGAGGAACACATATGATGTATTGCTCTGGGGTTTTTGTTGTTCAAATATTTTTCTTTTTTAATTTACGACTTCTCTTTCACTTCCACTGGTTTGGTTTATCAATTGAAAATGCTTGTGAACGAACTAACAAGAACACATGCTTCTTGTATTTCTGTTTTTTACTAAATATTCTTTTATCTCTTATTCCAGCGCACAGAGTTCAATTTTGTGGGCCTATGCCATATTTGACATGGTGGAAATGAACAAAAAGCTGACATTTTGCTGATGTTTCAATTAATTTTTGCGCACACAAAAACACAACAACCGAAATAGAAAACAAAGACAGAGCAGACCAAATAGATAAACACACGCACACACACAGAGAAATAGCAATAAGGACATGTAAATGGAAGTGTAACTGCGTGTACACCACTCCTTGTGTACGTCAGTGTGTGTGTGTGTGTGTGTGTGTGTGTGCAACGCATAATAGCAAAAGCAAATAAGCAGCAACGAGCGCATGGAAAATAAAAATAAATAGAAGAACATCGGTTGACGCTTTCCCCTCGTTGGCGGTCAAGTGAAATTTATTGCTTTGCACAAATGAGACAACAAGAAAACGAAGCAAAAGTAAACTAAAACGCAAGGCAAGACACCAAGCAAAAGAGAAGCGAAGAGCAGTAGAAAAATAACCGAAAATTCCGCAGCAAATTGAAAAATTAAAGTTTTACCAGCACCAAACCGGAAACCAAAGGAAGAAACTTGCCAAAAGCAGCTGCAAAAAGGCACAAAAACAACGACAAAAAAAAGTGTTACAAAAGCGCCCATTAATGCAACAACATGGGTGCAGCAGCAACTTTGAATAGAGAGCGACGAGGTAGCAGAATGGAACTGAGGAGCAGATCCACTTGGTGCGGCTCCTGCTGCCGCTGGACTCTGGTGCTGCAAATGATTTTGCTACTCTGCAGCGGTGAGTGAGACCATTTGAATGTTTATTTAATTTATTAGCAAATTTTTGTACAGATTTTCTTTTGTTTTGGGGTGAAAAATTGCTAGCTAAATTCGAAGAAATTGCAGTGGAATAAATAGAGCTGGTGTCTAGATTTTATTACTCTTTTTCTTGTGAGAGACGATCGGTAAAGCCATTTGTATTTCCTGTGAAATTAATCAGCTCAATTTGAATACCAGAACAAAAGCCATTACCACTGGCCAAATATTTTCTTTAATTAGAATATCAATTACATATACACATACATTAGCTCAGCTGTAATAATTTAATTAAAATTCACTTCAGCTTGTCAACAGACCGAAGGCAGAGACAACTAACCCATCTATCAATCACAGCTTTCAATTACACATATGGCTTCAATTAATGCAATTCAATTTGAACTAGCAGATAATTCAATTAAATTCACCATTTTAATTTGGCATTGTTTGATTAATGACCGAGCACACGAGTGCACATTAAATGCACCAAACAAGTTGACACAATAAAGTTTCTAAAACAATGCAGAGAATGCAGAGCCCAGTGTCATTTGTCGGTCTACAGTGGAACATGGGATGAAAGTAGGTTAGACTGGGACTTGAATTAGATACAAGTGTTGGGTTTATTTTATGACTATGATTTTACCATGTGCTGATATGGGTTATAGCCAACTAAAAACCTGTAAGAAGTGGCTGGCTGGCATTTTCAAAGATTTCTGTTGCTTTAACACATGTGTGAAAGCCTTACAGGTTCATTAAAACGGAGAAGAGATCAACACTTCACCAATATGGGTTTTATTATTGATTCATTGTCGATTAATAGCCATGACTCATGAGTTATACACCCATGTTGGTGAACTGTTCCAGATGGTTCACCCTTAATCGTGACTTATTAGTGAGTGCTTGCTGTTTTTCTAATGATTCACCAATAACCGCGACATTATGTTTGTTGTTTTATGGATTATTTGCCTCTTATTCACCAATGCCTATGAAAGATTCATGAGTGTTTCACCAATGATTCAACAATACCTTTGACTGATAAATTATTGATTTATTGGTGAAAGTCATAAGAGAATGACTGTTGATTTTTTCTATGATTCACCAATAGCCATGATAGGTGACATCACATCATGGGTGATTGCTTGGGTAAAATTCATGAGAGTGATTCACCAATGATTCAAATATATCATTGACTAACTAATTTGTGATTTATTGTGAAGTACATATCGATTGGAAGCTAATGACTTATTAAAACCCATGACAGATGAATTAGTGGGTTTTTCATTGGTGAAAAATGATGAGTAATTCACCAATACCCTTGACAGATGCATTGGTGAATGCTTGGTGATTTAAAGGTGAAAGTCGTAAGTGATTTAACGATGATTCCTTCAACCGTGACATTTTTATTGGTGATTTCTTAATGATTTGCCGATAACTCACCAATACACATGATAGATGCATTGGTGAATGCTTTGTGATGTTTTGATGAATGTTATGAGTGATTCACTAAGGATTTCCTTACGATTCATCAATAACCCTAACATATTTATGGTGACTCCTTGCAGATTTGACAATCATTAACCAATACATATGTTAGATTCATTGTTGAATCCATGGCGATTGTGGGTTGAAGTGTTATCAAAACCCATGACCAATGGACTACTGATTTCTGAGTACTTAGTTGGTGAAATGAATGCCTGATTCACTGTAATCTATGACAGATTTATTATGGATTCACCCTGACATATTCATTTACTGGTTTCTTGATTCTTAGGTCACTCCTTGGTGATTCACCAATGCCCGTAATACATTCAATTCTTACATACTGACCACTTGGTGATTTTGTTGCCTGTTCTTGAACATTATGCCTTTTATGTTGTATAGTGTATACCTTGTTAGGTAGTTCTGAGCATACAAAACTTTTATGCAAAACTTTTTAGTACCGAATGCTCGGACCACAAGCTCCATTAAAAAGTTTTGACTTTACAGGTGGCTGACCTCATAAGTGAAGTCTCAAAGAAGCAATCCTTTTACTTAGTATTTTATAAATTGAACCTTAATTAGAAGATATTTTTGTGGTTCCGTTATGCTAATGAAACCTGTATTCCTAGCCTTATAATGAAACCCAGCAAAGGTCAAATGATTGTTCTAACTGATAATACGCTTAATATCGACTGCTGATGCTGAACCAACATATTGTATTTAAGCTTCACCACATAGCGCTTCCTTTAATCAACTCAATCCTCCATCTGAGTCAGTTTCATTAACCGGCAAAGTGGCCTGCGTGTGTTTGGACATTAGTTTCATGTGCTGCCAATAAATATGTACTTCCCCCATTTGTGTTTAGTTACACTCTATGCCAAAAGTGTGCGCCACATTCACTTAATTTCATTATTGTTGCTCGCTTTCGATTTTGTTTTCGCCTTCATTCCTTGGCAGGCGTACGTGACCTCATAATAGCAAAATAAGATTTTTATCTATAATTCCATTGACGTCGCTCTAGCACTCAATCGTTCAACGCCCACCCACTACCACCCTTCCTTCCACCCAACAAAAACCAAATGCAAGCAGAACTAAATATAATAATCATTTTTTCCAGTTTGTCTAGACTAAAATGTATTTGTCTGTATAATTATATGTGCCTCAATTGAGCGAAGGAAAAACTTTGTTTGCTGCTTAAATAGTAAACAGACGTTGAAACTTTCACTTTGACAAGTTGAAGGGAGAAAAAACTCACCCATGTTTATTTATTTAATTAAATGCGACATCGTGAAAGTTTTATTAAAGTGAGGCGCCAAAAACTAATGCAACCATTAGCCCATTCCCAGGGCGGGCAATCAAGCTTATTAGTAAGGGAAAAACAATTAGTAAAAGCTAATTAAATTTCCCCCTCCAGAAATGTTTTGTAGAATAATTGATCAGAGTTCAAGCAGATATAAGAACAACTGAAGCAAGCTTTTCCTAGCGATCATTCCTAGCAAGGCTCTACCTATAGTGCTTACACTTTGCTTTGTCGAACTATGGAAAAGACTCCAACTCATTGGACAACAATCTCAGAAAAACACCAAACAGTTCTTTTAAAACTAAATCAAAATTTGGTTAATCATCACTATTCACTAGATGAGCTCTGGTTCCTGTCCTAGTTTAATTGGTTCAATACATCGAAGCGAAGCAATACTCAAAATGTTAAAATCAGCTGCCCTCATTATTAGTTGGCCCTGAAATCGATGCCAGAGCTGCTTTAATAATCTCCCTCTCAAAACTTTAACTCTTGCCATTCACAGAAACCGCATGACTGTTGATATTTTTAAGTAGTTTGATGAACTTAATTAAAAATAAATAAGACAGCGGCACACAACTTGTTTATTAACGTGGCAAAGGGTCGTGCAACTTTTGCTGGGGAGGTGCCGAGTGCCTAAAGCCTCGTGGCCTCAAAAACTTTATTGCGTTAGCGAAATTTGAATTTCTGTCGGTTGACATTGGGATTTTGTTGACTTTATACAACTTGAATCGATTCGGCTTAAATTCTAGGAATTTGAATAGCAAAGCTTGGTGTGTAAAAATATAATTGAAAAAATAAGTTGATTGATCAAACGACAAAGCTAAGATATAAGAGATTCATGACTATTTGTATATAAAATTTAAAAAATCGTTAAATGTGAAAAAGTAAGTGAGGTTATAGTCGAATATATCAAATTTGAAGTACACTTCTTGCAATCAAAACGATTTTATATTTGGGATGAATGCCTGAGAGGATCGTTTCTCTTTATCGTTCTAAAAACATTGAGAGAAAATAAATTTCATCAAGCATATCCCTCGAGGATCGTCGATCTTTTTATAAAGTAAAGATCATCGTCCGTCGAATCGACTACGTGATTTTTATATTATTATTTTGCCCAGAAGTTTGCACTTAACGAAATATTCATTTCTGACACCATAAACCATATATATTCTTGATCAGGGTGACGTGCTGAGTCTTTGGAGCTTTGTCCGTCCGTCTGTCCATCTGTCTGTCTGTTTCAACGCCAACTAGTCTCTCAGTTTTGAAGCTATCGAGCTGAAAATTTGCACAGAGTCTTCTTATTGCTGCACGCTACTAATATGTCGGAACCGATTGGATCGGATGACTATATCTCATAGCTCCCATAGGAATAATCGGTCGGAAAACTAGTTGTAGTATGAAAAACTTTTTTCCTTTTAATGGTAAAGTCTCCAAACTTTGTATTCATAGTTTTTCTATAATTTTTTAGAATTCTGCAAAGTTGGATGAAAATCGGACAACTATATGGTATAGCTGCCATACAAAAGATAGGTCTGAAAAACAGACTCAGTTAGAAAAACTTTTTTGTTTTGAATGTTTTCACATGATTCTACAAATTTATGTCCAAATCGGATGACTATATCATATAGCTCCCATACGAACGATCGGTCGGAAAATGGGTCGTTGTGGGAATTTTTAAGCGAGCACTTGCAAGGGTATAAAAACTTCGCTACAGACGAGTAAGCTTAGCTTTCTCGTTATTTCAGTTAAGGTTTGATTTTGATTTTGACTCTGCTTTATTTTGCTTTCGCCAACTTGTTTTGTGACCAGAAATAACTTTGACAAATGTCAAATGCCATTATGCCGACAGAATTCCATCAACCTACAGCAAAAATCTAATTATTCAATATATCAAATAATGCCTTGGCTTGGTTGAGAGAGATCTCTCTCAAAACTTTTGCTATCTAAGCTACCTGAGCTTAATTAGCAAAATGCTAGTGGAAAAGTTTTTCATTTGATGTCGTGTAAATGCCATAGTTATGGCCGTCGGTGGCAAGACACTAAATAAAGTTGCCAACGAAAGTTTCCCACATAATTATTGTTGATTTTTAAATGATTTAATTCGCTGCTTGAGGCCAAAGTGTCA
Organism: Lordiphosa fenestrarum; assembly: GCA_035044985.1. Classification (NCBI taxonomy): domain Eukaryota; kingdom Metazoa; phylum Arthropoda; class Insecta; order Diptera; family Drosophilidae; genus Lordiphosa; species Lordiphosa fenestrarum. Next base: position 573,700 of record JAWNNO010002333.1, on the reverse strand, counting down.
GGTGCAGACAAAAGTTAAGCGGTTTTCAGCAAATGAAAATGAAAACGAGTTAGTTGAGTTGGCAAAGTAAATCAGTTTTGCGGCTTAGGGGCTGGTAAGAAGGGGGCCGTGTCAAACGCAGCATCGGCCATGGCTGTACAATGGTGGCAAGAATTTGAGTTTTTAAGTATAAAATAAGCAAACGTCTCAAGGAAAGTAGTTGAAATTTTGCAAATGTTTGATCAGAGTTAAAAATAACTTACCTTCCCTTCTTGACAGAAACCCAAATTGATTTGTTTAGGGATTACACAAAATACATACATATTTCAGATTACAAGGGAAACTCTTTTTCAAAACTGATTCAATTCCAAATGGAAATTGCATTTGCTGCGATGCACACAGCAAATAAGTCCAGAATTCTCTGCAGTGCAATTGTAATCCCAAATCCGATATTCCAAATCCAAATCTCAGCCTGTCACATGAGCTCAGCTGTGGGCTTTTGTACACAAATAACTCGACATGCCATGCAAAATGCAATTAATTTTATTAGAGTCCATTGAAAACTCATTGTCAAAGTGTGCACTGTGGTGGTGGGGACGGGGGAGGGGGAGGCCATCAAACCAACCGACAATTTATGGCCCAGCCGAAGGCTTCACTTACAATGCAAATTTTCAGGCAGACGAAAAAAATTATGATGCGGCTAAAGGGTGGAAGGCCTCTCGTCGTGCCTAGGACATGGACCTTTGGACCGGATGCCAAGCCTTGAGCAAATAAAGATGTTTTTGCTTGTTTCGCAACGCCAGCAGCATCAATACGCATCAATCCCAATCCCCATTCCGGGTCTCCGTTCTGGCAGACGCCTAGAACGTGCTTAATCTGCAATCAGAAGCGGAAGTTTGTCTCCTCCAACAACGAGACATCGGAGGCATCCTCTGCCATTGTGTCTGTCACCCCGACTCTGCCCCGTTTCCTTTGACTATTTGCTGCAAAACGCAGCACGTACCTCCTCCAGCTCCTTTGCTGCATTGCAGGCACACTTGCATTTGCATATTGCCAGAGCGCACAAAAATATACAAAATCAACAGAAGAAAAACAAAAGGAAACTTTTTCCGTATCGATTTCGAGCCCTGCTCATAGAAATTTAAATGCCCAGATATTAATCGACCCACAAAGTCACTAAGTTGTTGTTGTTTTTTACTTTTCTGCCCTCTTATAAATGTGGTCGCGTTTATTTGCTGGAACAATACAATTTGCATGCACAATGGAATGCGCTTTTGTGTGTGCTCAGCTGTAATCGATGACCACTGCATGGCTGTGTTTGGGACACGTGTGAAAACAAGGGAATAGTTGGACAACAACAACAATTGATGGCACACAATCGTTTTGTATTAACTCGCGGACGAATGGCAAATATTTAATATCGGTTAATTATGTAAATATTAATTCAACAACCTGGTTTAAACTGGGCAAATATTAATGGCGTGCCATTCGAAAACAGAACTAGCTTTATATCGAAATTATACTACTTGTTTTGTGCCTCCCATAAGGGACATTAATTTCAATCAGTTATTTAAATGTTAGAGAATATTGCAGATCAACTGAAAATTGCTTAAGGTATATTTTCACTTGTTTGATATCTCATAAAAGTCTCTCAAATAAGATATCAATCTGAGAAGCACAAATATATATGCATGAGAAGTAGGCTACCAGAGTTCTCTTATGAGTTTATTGACAGCCAACTCACAGTAAACTGAGGTGTTTGTCACCCACCCGGCGATATGTTGACAATATTGTTATATTCATTGAAACTTGTCGATATAGCAGCAATATTCTCCTCTGTACCCAACCTCCGCACACGGGATCTTGGATTTATTTGGTTCAATAAAGTGAATCGGGTGCAAAACTAATTTACAATAGCTTGTAAACCTGTTCGGTGGGTCGATCATGACGATCATAAAATAAACGCAATTGGCGAAACATATTTCTCACAGAGCACGAATTTTGATAATAAAGTTTTGTAATTTACAAAGCTTTGTTCGTTCGTTATTCTATTCATGATGAAATGGCAAGCCTTACGGAGCATTTTTAGCATTGCCGCATGCTTTGAATCACTCCTGAGGTTTTAAAAAATGTTTAATGAGATACCAAATGCCTAAAAATCGAACTTTACATTTTACTGTTTTGTATACCCTTGCAAAGCGTATTATAATTTTGCCCAGAAGTTTGCAACGCATAGAAATATTCATTTCCGACCCCATACACTATATATATTCTTGATCAGGGTGACGAGCTGAGTCGATTGAGCTTTGTCTGTCCGTCTGTCCGACGGACCGTCTGTCTGTCTGTTTCCACGCGAACTAGTCTCTCAGTTTTAAAGATAACGAGCTGAAATTTTGCACAGAGTCTTCTTTTTGCTGCACACTACTAATATGTCGGAACCGACCGGATCGGGTGACTATATCTCATAGCTCCCATAGGAACAATCGGTCGGAAAACTAGTTTTAGTATGAAAAACTTTTTTCTTTTCAATGGAAACGTCTCCAAACTTTGTAATCGTAGGTTTTATATATTTTTTTATAATCCTACCAATTTTTATTAAAATCGGACAACTATATGGTATAGCTGCCATACAAAAGATATGTCTGAAAAACAGTCTTAGTGAGAAAAACTTTTTTGTTTTTAATGGTAGCATCCTGTAATTTTGTATTTGTTTGTTTCTCGTGCTTTTACACAATTCTACAAGTTTTTGTCCAAATCGGATGACTATATCATATAGCTCCCATACGAACGATCGGTCGGAAAATGGGAAAAAGAGTATTCTTTGAAAATATTTAAGCGAGCACTTGCAAGGGTATAAAAACTTCGGCACAGACGAAGTTAGCTTGGCTTTCTCGTTTTATGTACAGTGGCCCCAAACATTGCTTGTTTTTTGCTGTGTTTCGAAAATCGGACCACAATATCGGATATTATATAACGGGGGAGAGGTAGAATCAAGGGTAAATTGTATTTTTTAAGCCCATCAATATGAAATTCAGTTTGTCAAATGAATATTGAATAATGAAAATGTTTTGGGGCAACTTAAGACTGCAGTTCTACCTGCAAGTAGTGAATTTGTCAGGGCTGACACAGACCTGAGCAGTAGTAATAGCTGTGCTCTGGCATTTTCCATGAAACTTACCCATGGGTTTAGTACTGATATTATGACTGTAATCAGCAAAGATCATGACATGGTAGAGCATGTCTGTTAAATTGTTAAATTTATGGCTGAAACTCATAAAGAATGCCATGAATTCAGTACCAGTCCTTCCATTTCAGCACTTATTCAGCTACGAATCAGGTCTGAGCAAAAATAATGGGAAGTTTGGGCCGAACTGAATGAATCTTGGCTTGTTAGCAGATTGGTTCAAACCAGTAGATACTAGCTTTATTTTGTCTGGGTATCCAGAACTAGGGACCACGGGCATGAGCACAGACCACAGGCAAGAGAGAGCAGCAAATCCCAATTCAAAGCCATATAAGCTTTCGCTTAATAGTCGATTGTGATATTTTTCAAAAGAAAAACTCTTGTCAACTCTTTTCTTATACATTAGGTAAAGGTTTAAAGGCAGCTTAAGCCTAAAAAAATCCGGTGGTGCAGAGGGCCAATCCGATGCTTTGGAACTGCGAGGTTTTAGGGTAGTGTCTATTTTCAAGCATATTTAATTCTTTTAAGAATATTTTCTCAGACTCATTTGATGCGATTGAGCAGCATAGCCCGCTTATGGTCGTTTCTGTTGCTTGAAACATTTCATGCTAAGTTTTTGCTTTAAGTCAGTTCCGAATTTTATATTTGGTGTCAGAATTACTTCGAGGTTTTCGTATTCTCTCAGTTTAGTTTCCATTTTCAACATATTAAAGCTGCATTTTTGTCAGTATTTTTGAGTTGCCTGGAGTTTTAGTTGCAGCATCCCAAAATTCACTTAGCAAATCATTCACCTAATCATTATTTTGGGCCCCCTCTGTGTGAAGATAGTAGGGACAACCGTTAACAGAGTCATTTGATTAATTAATTAATTGTTAAATTGGATTGCGGAATCAATCAACTGAAAGTTCATTCAACCCCTAATATTGAGTGTTTGATTTATATAGCTTTACTTATCTGATGCCCTCTCAACACTTTTCCCATCAAAGGTTAATTACGTAAAAATGTTTATTTAATGACACACAAAGCATACAAAAAAGTTGTTGAACTTTATTTTTAGTCAGGTTTAAAAATACATTTGTTCTCGGAGAGACTGTCGCTGGTTTCGAGCGGTTGGGCGCTGTGTGGGCCTCTAAAAATAAGCATACCATTTCATTACTCCACAGGAAGCGGCGGCATTAAAAGGCTTTTTGACTTTTTTATGGTCGTCGTCGTCGTCGACGTTCGCCTTTGGGCGGCCAAAGCCAGACCAGCCAACCGACAAAACAAACAAATACAAAGCACTCCTCGCACAATGCACAAAGGCAAAGCAGCCGCCATTGAAGCCGATGAAGATGGCGACGCCGGCGACGGCGACCAAAGTGGCGCCGGCAACGTCAGCGTCGCAGCTTTTGAGTGCATTTCCGCTTTGAGTTTTGTGGGTGTTTGTGTTTTTATGCGTGGCTTGTGTGGCGGATACTTTGTGCCAAGTATTTATGGCATAAGTATGATTTAGCATTAAGCGCACCCCCATCTCTCTCCCTCTCTCCAGCTCTTTCTATCCTACTTCCTCTCAACTATTTCCCAGCTGAAGACAAACAAAAATGCGTTCCCAAAAGGCGTGCGCACAAAAGTATGCTACGCGGTGCGTATGAAAAGACTTCAGTGACTTGGCTTCTTCATTCTTTAGCAACTTCTTTGAATAGCGCCGCCGCCCACCAAAACCAACATAATTAAAATATGCCAAACAAAAGAAAACACTCAACTTCAATTTGCACTTGAAATGCTGCTGAAGACAGATTTCCATTTCCACAGAAATTGCACTATTTTTTATCACATTGCAATCAGGTTCAAAATTAAGCTAACAGACGTGAAATTAAATAAAGGAAAATAACAGCATCATCAAAATTGATATGAGAGCATTTTGCAATTAAGCAATTTGACAGAAATGGATGTATATTACTTTCATGCAACGGAGGAGATTCGTGACACGAGGTTTTTTTGTATAATAGACTAGCTGAATCCCGCTGAGAGTTGAATATTTTTTCCCCTGCCATAATTCATCTCTCCTTGGATTAAATTGCAGAGTAAATATCTTCAGGATTTTCTGACAATTTCCGTTTCACAGCTCTTCTCTGAAGAAATCTTCTGTGTACTCATTAGAAAGGTATCTCCACAAATACGCTGACTTAAGTAATTGCGAGTAATTCGGCCGCTGCAGTTGCCTTAAGAATCACAGCAAATGCTTTTTTCGAGATGTTGCAAGCTAAATTTTTGTTAATTTACGAGTTTTAAGACCCATGGCCACAATTTGCAATTATGTCTTCATTTTTCCAAATAAAAATAATAATGATATTAGTTTAAAAAGTGGCGCAGTAGGCGGTCATGCCATATAACAGCTCATTATATATTATTATACCCTTGCAGAAGGTACACTAAAATTATTCAAATGTTTGTAGAAGGATAGCATAGAAGAAAGCATCTCCGACCACATAAAGTATATATATGCATGATCAGCATGACGAGCTGAGTCGATATAGCCATGTCCGTCCGTTTCAATGCGATTTCCTCCGTCAGTTTGAAAGCTATCAACACGAAACTTTGCACGAAGGCTTGTAGTACAAATAGGCTGCACATTTGTCGGAACCGGCCGGATCGGTTGACTATATCATATAGCTGCCATAGGAATAATCGGTCGAAAAACTAGTTCAAGTGAGAAAAACTTTTTTGTTTTCAATGCAAACATCTCCAAACTCCGTAGGTACTAGTTTTCTATGCTTCTCCATGATTCTGCCAAGCTTGGTCGAAGTTGAACGTCTATATAGTATAGCTGCCATAGAAATGTAAGCTTAGAAAAATAGTCTTAGTAAGAAAAACTTTTTTGTTTTTAATGTAAACCTCTTTAAAATTGGCATATATTTATTTTAAAAGCTTTCACACAATTCTTCAAAGTTTTGTCAAAATCGGATGACTGTAGGTTATAGCTGCCATGGGAATGATCGGTCGAGAAACTAGTTTTAGTTAGAAAACTTTTTTGTTTTCAAACAAAACGCCTCCAAACTTTTTATTTCTTAGTTTGTTATGCTTTCCCATGAGTCTACCAAGTTTGGTCGAAATCGGACATCCATATAGTATAGCTGTCATAGAAAAGCAAAGTCGGAAAAGTAGTCTTAGTGGGAAAAACTTGATTGGTTTCAACGCAAATGTCCTTCAAATTAGTTACAGACGGACATGGCGACTCAGCTCGTCATGCTGATCAAGAATATATATACTTTATGTGGTCGGAGATGCTTCCTTCTATGCGTTACAAACATCTGAATAATTTTAATATACCCTCTGCCAGGGTATAAAAATCCAAGAAAGAGTTGAGTTGGATCTTTGACCGAGTCAACTTCAATTTGACTTATTTGGTGAACACAACAAGACTCACCTTTCGACACTTTGTTGAGGGATTGAACAGAGTCCTAACCTTACTAAAATACTTAACTTTTAGTTTTTGGAATTTATTTCGCTTGATTTTAATCTAAAACATAATTTCCCCCTCTCAACTTTTCCTCTAAGTTGAGTTGTTCTCACTCGCTTGCTCATTTCTAGTGCAATATTAATTTCATATCTTGATTTGCGTGACCCAATTTGCCAACGACCCGAATTTTCTAAGCCTACATACAAGCGAGTCTCTTTGTATGTGTGTGTGTGTGTGTGTGTGTGCATGTTCTTTTCCACCCTTTTAAATAGCTCGGCAACTTTTCATTTCATCGCTGGCAATCGCGTTGTCTCAAGTGTTAGCCAGAACACGTTTTGGCTTTCTCAAGTTGCCATTGTGTTGGTGCGGGAGGTGGTTGGGGGCAGCTGGAGGCCCAAACAAAAGCGCATTGTTTTAGTCTTCGTCGAGTGACTTTCTTTCGATTTCCTTGACTTTTATGCACTCGTTGCACACTGCTGCTGCAAGTTATTTATGGGCCTGGCATTGAAAAGTTTTATTAAAGTTGAATTTTTTATCCCCACTTCTACTATTTGCAGCATCTGTGGAATGTCTGACAATGACTGAAATCAAAATCCCCAAGCATATAATGCGGCATGAAGATGCGGTTTTGGGTTGCAAATTTGATTTGGATGGCGAGAGTTTGTACTCGGTTAAATGGTATAAAGATGGGTTTGAGTTCTATCGCTATGTGCCCAGAGATATGCCGCCGGGACAAGTGTTTCCATTGCCTGGTGTGGATGTGGAGGTAAGTTCATTCAAACTAGTACACAATTAATTCTAAGTCAGTGGAAAGTTTGTTCAAAACCAAAAATTTATTTTCGGCAAAATGTTCACCAAGATTAAATCGAAATTGCTGCAAACGCTAGAGGAGGCCACAGCTACAGCTGATAGCTCCGAGGAGGTCATCGCTATGTTAGCTGAACAGATACGTCAACCTCTGAAGGATCCCATCGAGACGGGTCTACGCTTGGGTAGCATTAACAAGGAGCAGGGTCTATTGAATATGGAAAGCACCAAGCAGTTGTATGAGGCCATGGCTAATTTTGATGTGATACCCACAGTGGAAACATTGGATCAGGCGATGCCAATTGGTGACCAGGAATTGGGCAGTATGCTGGAGGTGGTCACACAAATAGTGGCAGATGGGGAGGAGGAAGAGCTGGAGGAGGAAGAAGAGGAGGATGAAATTGAAGACCTGGACTTTGATGATGATGATGATGAAGATGATGAAGATGACGAACTAGATGAAGATGGCGAGGAGCTTGAGATTATGCATTTAACCAACTAGCAGAGAAATAAATTGATTAAATTTTAAACTTAAAACCTTATTTAAATTTGCAAATAGTTTGACCAACTTTCCCCTCCCCTCCCTAAAATGTATGCTTCAACTTTCACTTTCCTTTCCTCTTGCAGTTACAAAACTCTACGGACGTGGTCGTTGTGCTACGCTCTGTGAGCCTTCAGTCGACGGGTCGCTATCGCTGCGAAGTGTCCGGTGAGGCGCCTTCGTTTCAGACAGTTTCCGGTCACGAGGACATGATTGTTGTGGGTAAGTGACTGAGCAGCACACAATACAAAAGGAACAACAACAACAAAAAAAGGAAGAAAATAAAGGAAAGGAAAACGAGAAAACATAGCCCCAAGAACACAGCAAGATTAATTGCACCAACCGGACTAAGCGACGAAAAGTAATCCGCACACACACAGACCTACAAAATATTTCACATTTATTTAGTTTATGCCTGGCATTGTTTCTCGCTGCGATTTACAAATTCTCGAGCATAAAAACCTGTGCCAAAAAATAATAAAAGAAAAGCACAACTTTTGCTCGCTCGGACTACGCAGCCAGCCAACGCTTGGCCAACGTTCAACAACCTTCACACACGTTGTCTGCCAGTGTGTCTCTGGTGTGTGTGTGTGTGTGTGTATGCCTTGTATTATTCAGCTGGCAAATTGCCCATGTACGTGATGCAATTCTGTTGCTCACTTTCAGCTCCAACTTTGGGATCTGGCCGTTGCTTGGGCTGCAACTTAATTTGAAATTTTTGCGCAATCCAACAAAACATGGCGAAAATATGGCAAAACGCAATATGAAAAAGTGCTTTTGGGAAAACTTAGAATAAACGTGTTTAATAACAGCCGGCGCGCGGCCAGCAGCTAGAGCAGCACCAACCACCAGCCTTTCCCCTCAAAATAGCAAATCATATTCTTTCCGCCAGCCATAAAATGGGTTGCAGCTGGCTGACAGCTAACTGTTTAATTCACAAATTGTGTGTGATTTAGGAAGTGAACTACAAAACTGGAAAACCATTTGGGAATTAAATCAAACAGGAAGTCAAACTAAGAGATATGTCCCTAGTGGCGCCAATAAGTAGGCAATACAAATTATTCAGATTAGATTAACTACTTTTAAGTTGAGGCTTCTTAAACAGTAAGAGATTTCGTCGCTGAGTCAAAATTGATTAAAATAATCTTACTAATATTAACAATTGCAAATAATTTGCTCAAATATTTCTAAGAGTTTGACCCATTTTGTTTGCCCTAAGTTTAACACCAGTTAGTCTTGGTGCAAACATTTGTCAAGTAGCCATTGCCTGTTTTGCGCTCCAATAATTTGCAACAAATATATGCCAAATCTGTTTGCTCTTAGAAGCAATTGAACGCCCACTTGAATTGTTCATTTAGCAGTTTGGATAAAGAAATTCTTAAAAAAATAATCGTAATAATATTATATTAGAACATGCAAAAAATTTGCTTAAATATTTCTAAAAGTTTGCCCATTGTGTTTGCCCTAAGTGGGAACACCAAAAAGTTTGCGCGCAATCTTTTGCCAAGTAGCCTTTGCCTATGTTTGCACTTCAATAATTTTAAACAAAAAATTTGCAAATTTGTTTGCCTACTTGCAAGTTTGCTCTTACAAGTAAATCGTTTGCTTAAACAAGTCGGGCTCAATTTAACCGTTTTGTCAAAGAAATTTGAAAGTTTGCCCCTAACTAACACGTTTGAACACCAACGCAAATGGTAAACGGAAGTGAAATGTTTGTGCAAATATCTTAAGAACAAATATTTGCTCATTTGGGTACACCAAATATGTTTTGCGCAAACATTGACACTTTAAGGCTAAATTACTTTGCACACTGTGTACAAATTTTGTTTGCTTGTGTGACAGCTTTATAAATGTGAAACTTTGAATGTTTGTGAGTTTGTAACAAACAAGCAGAAATTATGCTATGCAATTTTGCCCGCAGTTAGTTCATAGTCTGAAATAGTCAGTGGGCTGTCGTCCAGCGTTCTTTGAATGGCCAACAACTGCATAGAACACATAGCTAGAGCTCACACCAACAGCTTAGCGGAGCGATGAAATTTGTATACAGAATTCATAAGCTCAGCTCCGCTCTCTTTTTACTCTTAAACTCCGCTTTTTAGGTACTTAAAACTAAACTTTAAACAATTTAAAATATAATTTTTGTGATTTTCCATGCCATAGAATCTAAAATCTAATTTGTCGAAAACATTTAGAAGAAGACAAATAAGTGTAGTCACATGTCCGGAAACATCTTCTCAAGTGGTAGGCCGTCAAAATGATCGGAGAGCTGTCCAAAAGTCAGCACAGGCGAGCAATCGACGACATCATTTTGGTGAATACACTGCATCCAGTGCTTCTAAGACTCCGTAACAAACGCAAGCGCTGCACTTTGAAAAAATTGAACAGCACGTTGAGATTTGCAGAAGCAACGGAGCAGGCGAGCAATCGACGCCAGCAATTTGATGAACAGATCGCATCCCAGAGAGCTGCTGAGTTTTTTAAACAATCGCAAGAGCTGCGCATTGAGAAAGTTAAGCGGCAGGTTGACATCTGCAAAGGCTCGAAGCAGGCAAGCAATTGATGTCAGCTATTTGCTGAACACATCAAATGCTGATCCACAGCTCGAAGAAGGCTGTTTTTAAACCAGCTGCATTTTACCAAACTTTTAAACTTTCAAATCAAACTTACCTTTTCGAATGATTATTTAACTAATGGCCATTGTAAAATAAGCAAAGATCTTTCGCTGTAAGTCCAAAATGTTTAACAGAACGCAGCAACATAAACCGGGTAACTGCTAGTTTTAAATAAAATCAATTGACCTGCTCACCGGAGCTCTTTTTGACAGCTTAAGTAAGTTCAGTCAATTTTAATTATATGAGTGTGCCAGCTTTTGTATACCAATCGATTCTCCAACACAAGGCAAAAGTTCTAAAAGCGGGGAAAATGAATTAACTTCAACTGTCAACTGGTCGCAATAATTTTCAAATTCATAAGCTATTTTGCCATTTGGGATATCTGCTCATATATTAGTTTGTATGGATATTATGCATTTTTGTTTTCAATTTCCGAGCCTGCACTTCAATTATCCCTTACGAGTTGAGCTAACTGGGTCAAACTTATTTGCCCCGTCATGCCGACTCATCATTTAGCTTTGCACTGTAATCGCATTCAATTATTTCAGCCACAATACACACACACACACACACTCATACACCGAGCTATAAACAGTTCCTAATGCCCCAATGCGCATTAATTTCAATATTCTAGTAATTCAAATGACATTTCTTTCTCCACTTCATTTTGCTCTGCCATTTGCGCAAGGCACCTGTCGACAGTTTTTATAGCAAAAGTTCATTAACTTTATTGATCCGCCCGGGCAATAGTCATTATGATACGGATACTGATTTAATCCGCTTACACGTGAACCGTCGGCAAACTCGAAACACGGTGCAAAAAATAAAAAAGAAATGCCGGAACATTAAAGTCGATCGTAATTAAGTAATTTCCAGCACAAAACGGAAGCATATAGCTTTGATTGGTGGCGCATTGCCTAAGCCGAGGAAATATTTAGTTAGCTCAATTATGCTGCGATATACCAATTTTGATTGCCCCCCTCCCACCGCAACTCACCTTCTGGGCGAGAAGCCTCCTTACACACCTGCTGCGGAAATGAATTTGAAATTGGCAGGGGAGCAACAATTGAGCCGCTTTCAATGTTGATGTTGATTCCATTCCGTTGATAATCATAATTATGTGGCAGACTGTTTGGTAGGTGTTTATATATATATATAGGTCGTTGCTTAGTCAAAAAAATAATTTAGTTTTTAATTGGCAGAAGCCATTAAACTGTAAAAACTTAGAAAATACTGATTCAGGGGCAGATTCAGTCAGCTACATTACTACATTGGCCCAGAAGTTTGCCAAGCATTGAAATATTCATTTCCGACCCCATATACCATATATATTCGAGATCTGGGTAACGAGCTGAGCCGATTGAGCTTTGTCCGTCCGTCTGTCTCTTTCTACTCGATCTAGTCTCTCAGTTTTGAAGCTAGAGAGCTGAAACTTTGCACTGACTTTTCTTTTTGCTGCACGCTACTTATATGTCAAGACCGACCGGATCCGATGACTATATCTCTTAGCTCCCATAGGACCAATCGGTCGGAAAACTAGTTATACTCTGTACCGTAGGTACATAGAGTATTATAAGTTTGTGCAAAAGTATGTAACATCCAGAAGGAAGCATCTCCGACCCCATAAAGTATATATATTCTTGATCAGCATCAACAGCCGAGTCGATATAGCCATGTCCGTCTGTCCGTATGAACGCACAGATCTCAGAGATGGTAAGAGATAGAGGTTTGACGTGTATGGGACATATGCTTCTTATGTCTGCAGGCAGATCAAGTTTATTTTCAATTTTGGCCACGCCCCCTCCCGCCCCCGCAATTTAGAAAAAACGTCATATCTCCCACAGTTTTGAAGATAGACGGCTTGTTTCTTCTGGACATATTTAGTTATTAGAATAACTTATCGATCCGCCAAAGGAATGAAGAAGATCGGATGAGCGGTTTTCGAGTTATGATCAAAAGACAAAATTTCTTGGTACAGAGTATGTTATAGTCGGGCTTGACCGACTTTCTTTCTTGTTTTAGTATGAAAAACTTTTTTCTATTCAGTGGCAACGTCTCCAATCTTTGTATTCATAGGTTTCCCATGCTTTTTTATAATTTTGCCAAGTTTGATGAAAATCGAACAACTATTTGGTATAGCTGCCATACAAAAGATAGGTCTGAAAAACAGTCTTAGTTAGAAGAACTTTTATGTTTTTAATGGTAGCATCCTGCAATTTTGTATTTGCTTGTTTCACATGCTTTCACCCAATTCTACAAATTTTTGGCCAAATCGGCTGACTATATCATATAGCTCTCATATGAACGATCGGTCGAAAAATGGGTCGTTGTGGGAAAAAATTATTTTTGCAAATATTTAAGCTAGCACTTGCAAGGGTATAAAAACTTGGGCACAGACGAAGTTAGCTTAGCTTTCTTTTTTTACAGTTGTTTTTCAATTTAAAGGTTAACATGAGATTAGTGAATCGATATTTGTTACGATGCCAAGAAAAGGTCATGGTAACATTGTGCTGCTTTCTCAAAATGCAAAGCCACATCGAAGTGGCGCAACGCACGTCATACAGGGCCTGCTGTGCAAGAGGTTATGCTTACGATCCTGTCTCCAAGCATCTTATGATAATGATTTAGTTATTAGTGTCAGCTTTGAAATAAGTAGAAATGAAAAAGCTTCTCAAACTGGCAATATTCTCTGGCCAAGAGATTGAGAAGAGCACGCCATGGCCAGACGCCCACAAACGCTTCTTAAAGATAAATTATACTGGTACCTGTGTAGAGTGAGTTGTATGTATTACCTGCACAAACAAGTTTTGAAGCATTTTTTAAATGTGGCGTTAATATTCATAAATCGAATCCGACAACGATGCCAGCAACTTCATTTTAAAGCCTTATTATTAATCTTTTTTTTAAAGTATGTGTCGTTTCGCTGAAGTGTAAAGCACATAGTTTTTCTCTAATGGCAAGATCATAATCTTTATTTGGTAGCACCTATTGGGCGTGGTGTGCTATAAGATGCTACAATCGGGTGATATCATTACAGCTATCACAGCTACCGATTTCCGATCTTGAAACGTTTGAGTTGAGCATTGAAGCAAAAACTGATAGATTACGAGCAAAGGCACAACAAGGTAATTTTTACAACATGAAATCTTGCGGTCGTATATAGCGCAGCTGGTTGAAATGGAAAGTCCTACCCCATTCGTCGAACAGCCAAACACATTGCACCTTCCGACTACTATTTGTTTTCATTGATGAGGCATAACCTTGAGAATCAGCAGGTTCGCTCAGAAGAAACCTCCAAAATTGAACAGATTCATTGATGGTATTAAAAGACGCTACGTTTAAATAAGATGGTATTCGAAAATGGCCAGAAAGATGGGAAAGTAGAGGTTATTGTTGGTCAATATTTTGAAAAGTGGAATTTTAAACCATTTTTTCACAAAATTGTTTTAAACTTCAACCAAAAATCAAAAAGTATCAAAAAGTCGTCTGTTTGGGCTTCAAGCCAAATTGCTGGTGGTTTTTCTTGAATTTTCCTGGGGAATACAAGTTGTTGGGCACTTTATCTAACAGAAAGCCATATTTACTACTTAATAAATCTTTTGTCTCTTCGGACTCGACAATCCTTTAAGAGTTTAAATCCTGGTATCCTTTGATTTGCCTAAAACATAGCCAATAATTGTTTGTTTAAATGAATCATAATAAAACAGAGAACAAAATTTTACCCCAAAAAAAAAAAAAAATTCCCCAGTAGCAGCAACAACAATAAAGTCGTTCAGATACTTAGTTTTCGTGCGCAATTTTCCCCCACGTTGTAGCATTTTACTGTTGCTATTTCCACAGCTGCCGCAAAAGTTGAGCATAGTCGAGCATCATGTCTGACCTGGATGTTTGCCAATTGGGTCAGCTAACAGCAAGAAGAACAAAAAAAAAAACACCAAAATCGAAATAAATTGTTGCACTGGCCATATCGACTGACATGTTCTCTCGCACACACAAACACCAAACTTTTCCAATGCAATTTCGGGACGGCTTTATCGACCCACTAATAGTGCTTTAATGCCCCCCATTCCTTTCGTTAGTGAGTAATCATGATTTTGGCTTCTTCTTTTAATGAGAGAATAGCAAGTGCTTTCACTTTTATTCTCACCCATTGTTCAAATCAACTCAACTGCATAAATTATTATTTTGTGTCTTTTATTTGGCCCCTGACATTGATTGAACTGTTGATATTTCGTGTCATTTCCTATTCCCACCCGCTGGAATTTTCCCAAAAAGAATACAAAAAAAAGGAGAAGAATGTAGACCCATTTGTTTGCCTGTTTGTTTCAATTGGTAATAATTGTTGAACGTTCTTTTTTCTCTTCTGCTTTGTTCATTGTCCGGCACTGTTTACAAAGGAGCTTAGACAAAGGATACAGCGTAGGCGGGGTCAAAAAACCAAAAAAAAAACACCCGAAATTAAAATAAAGAGAAAGAAAATCAATAGAGTGAGATTGTAGGCAGGCCCAAAATCAAAGTAAAACTCTGTTAAAATGTAAATACAAACAAATTCTGAACTTAAAGCTGCTGTAATTATTATTCCATCTACCCATTTCTTCTCTTACAGTCACACCCAAACATGGACCACAGATCACGGGCGGCCAGCCCCGCTATCAAATTGGCGACATGGTTCGCGTCAATTGCACCTCAGCCGCATCGAAGCCGGTCTGCCATCTCAGCTGGCTGATTAACGGGATGCACGCGAATCGTTCGCTACTCCGTCCATATGAACCATTGATTGTGGGACGCGAGGGTCTGGAAGTGGCACGCCTAGGGCTAGAGTTTCGTGTCCGTGGATGACATTTCAAGCATGGCGACATGAAGTTGAAGGTGAGTTATGGTCCAACGACTATAAGCTGATTATGGCCATGAAAATTGATACATTTACATCGGCCATCGTCGTTGGCTGCTCTGATTCAATTTGTAACAACATAACATGGGCAGCTCATGTTGATTATTATCAGGCCAGGCGAGGGAGTAGTTGTGGGCGGTGGAGGGGGGGGGGGGGGGGGGGGGGGGGGTTTGTTGTCGGCTCGGTTTGGAGGGCGGGCGAGTGCAAATGTGTGTCGAACAAGCCACAAAATTTCATGTGGACGCGAATGGTGGAGACGCTTTTATGATATCATCGGGGGGGTGGGCTGTGAAACAGTGGAACAGATAGTGCAAATTTTGGAGTAAAAGTAGCCAGCAAACCAACGTAGAACTGACTTCATTGAGGCGCGGAAGTCAAATAATGCGTTTTCTGACTGGAGAACTCTAACATTAAGCTACTGCACACATTAAAGTAATGGAAATCCTCAAATGAGTCACTGAATAAAACGAGTAAAACTGAGTAACTCGTTGGGTTCACTTTATTATAAACAAAATCTTCCACCGATTGGAAAACAAGCTAAATTTGATCTAAGTCTGTCCAAAGAAGACTGAAACAGCTATACAGACAACCAGTTTTCCTCCTTTTGGGGACTATTTTACATAAAATCTTATATGTTCTGTTTTGCTCCACTGTTTTCACTCCTCACCATTGAATTTCATCAAAGTCAGTCCAAAGAAGACTGAAGTCTCTACGAAACAGCTATACAGACAACCACTTTTCGCCGCTTTAAGGACTATTTTAAATGATATCATATACCTTCTGTTTTGCTCCACTGTTTGCCCCCCTCCTCCCCATTGACCGTTTGCATATGTATACGGGGTCATTTTGGGTTATTTGCGCGTGCGAGAGTTAATGAAAGCATAAAACTTTTAGTGTGCCGTCAATGGAACGGCCCAATGACCACACAGTCACTGAGAGACACCAGAGTCCAGAGTGCACACAGATTTCACGACTCGCTTAATCCAACAGCAAAAACTGTTCTCCATTTTCAGTGTGTCGCCAAAATCTCCTCGGTCTATTGGCAAAGCAACGAGGAGAGTGTGGAGAGTGACAAGCATCAGCGTATACCCGTACTCGAATCACGGGCCACCGTAATGCCCAAATCAAGGCAATTGGACGACCACCACCAGTCACAGTCGCAATCCCAGTCCCTGGAAGGTAAGTGGCATATCATCAATCATCCCCCACATGCAACAGTTTGTTCTCACCGGGTAGCAAAACTTTTCCACAGACAAACAGCTGAAGAAGAGTCGACGTCCCGCAGCCGCAGCATCTAGTGCATCGTCCTGTGGCTCATCTGTGTTCTGGTCACGCATATTAGCTTCCAAATCAATTGCACGCATCTCCCTCTACGCATTGCCCGTCTTAATAGCATTCCTGTGTACAGGCTGGAGATTTTGTAGCAGCTGCTGTCCACATGCAACACAACACCGCCACCGCTGCTTGTCGGTGCAATTAAGCCGCGTTGCTGCTCCTAGATAACAATTAACCAAGATGCATGATGACAGAGTAGAGCAGCCGACAAGCTGCTTGAATGTTTTCTAAATCACATCAAGTATACGCCACCGGGGGGCGGGCTAAATTGTACATATAGAAAATTACTAAAATTTCTAGTGAATCTCCACTTGTCACTCGTTCCTCTTTGGGCTTTCTGCTTAGGCTAAGAAATTGAATGCTCAAAGTTGTTTGCAAAAAATATTACTCAGAAAAAGTGTCCGAAATATACATACGTATGTTAAATGTATAGAGCATTAAGTAATTAGCCAAAACTGTACAAGTCTAGACGAGTAAGTGAAGAATAATATCAAAAAAAAAATAATTTAGAAAAAAGAAAATCAATTCAGCATTTAGTAGTTTATGTTAAGGCCAAACTAAGTATTATAAAGACAACAACGTGACACTAAGGTGGTTTATATCAGGTGAGTTTTGGTACAGAATTATGCTGTGTTAGCAGCAACAAAGACACTGAATATGTAGATATTTTCACCATATTGTTTACTTTATCGCTAAAAACATGAAATTCCATTTTTTCTTTGAAGAAAACTGCGTTGATATAAGACATTATCATTGACTGTTAACACACTGATTTGAAAAGCTCACGCAGCTCAATTTGCTTGAGTACTTTTCAGTTTATGTCTTTACAAGTGCCCATCGAACCGCGCTCTCTCCGCATTATATCTGCAGGCCACTCGAGTCCAAGCACTAAAATCTTTTTCTGTTGGTATCCAAAAACATAACAAAAGATTGAAAGATTACAAGCAATCATTGTTTCTAAATAAAAAACACTTAAACCCTTTTTGTGCCGCTTTTGCTATGCTCATTTTTTGTAGTAATCTTAAATTATCGCAATTTTTTGTATTATTACAATTTACAAAAGGAAATGCTGTAAAAAAATGACAAAAAAAATTCTCGTTAGATAAATTGAAATGATATTCCTCCATTCAGCTAAGCTGATAAGCGTTTCGAAGTAACTTTGCCGTGTTCACTTAGAAATCGGCCCTGTAAAAGGTGAATTCAATGCGCTAGAGTCTGCCGTTTTCTGTTCTTTAGCTCTACCCAAGAATTAGGAATATCGGCCACTGCAACCCATAGAGCTAAAACAATCACAAAACTAACTCTCTTCTAACAGCTTTTGCTGCGAAGACATGGCCAAAATAGGATTTATACTGGAATGAAACTGAAATCTCTGGAGATTTTGACCTGGACCGTTTATGTAAATCTGTTGAAAAAGCAGTTGCTGCTTCTGAACTTTGCGTGGATTTCAATTTCTTATTCAAAAGTTAAGTTAAGGCATCCTTATACCAATTTTCAAAGTGAAACATCTATATTTCCATTTTCAGTAGGAGTAAAATTTGATTTTAAAAGAACATCCAGTCCACATGGATACTGAAAATCATTCAATGAATATTTGTTAATATTGTTTATCTCTGTTCAGAATCGAGTTTTAAGTATGGAGTATTTAGAATCTTATTTCTTAGTTTGTCAGAAATTTGTATGGTTACATAATATAGATAAATGTATGTTAAAATAAGAGGAAGCTAACTGCGGCTCAGCTCGTATAAATTTGTGAGGAAACCTCTATTAAAAACAAAGTTTTCCTTACCAAAACTATTTGTTACACCTTACTTTTCTAGGCCAGCTATACTACATACATAGGCTTTAGAATTTGACCACACTTGATGAAATCATGAACCTAACATATCATGAAAACTAACATATAAAAAGTCTGTCGACGATTCCATTGAAAAACAAACAAGATTTTCTCACTAAATCTCTTTTCAAACGATCGTTCCTATGATAAGCAATATGCTTTTGGCATCCGATCTGGCCGGTTCCAACAAATGACAGCATATTTGTACCACAAGACTTCGTGGAAAGTTAAGTTATCTTTCGAAGATATCTTTCAAACTGACTGAGAAAAGAGCATAGAAACAGATGGACAGACAGACCGAGACAAGGCTATATTAACTCAGCTCCTGATGCTGATCAAGAATATGCCATCTTAAGAATCTCAACCTTTTCATTATACCCTCCTCTGCAAGGGTATAGAAAGTTGGCTTCAGCTTAAAATGGAAAAAAATGCGTTCTGTCAAATTATTGAGCACAAATGTCTTAAATGAGCACAATAAACTCAGTCACCGCAACGAAAAGTACAAGTTATACAATAGTATATGTAATAATATATTTGAGTGTGCAATGGCGCAGTGAGCTAACAAGTCGCCGTTGTTGAATGCAAAAGGTCTGCTATATTGACTCCAGACAAGTCCAACAAAAGATAATTTTACTAAAATCGTATCTTCTTAACACAAATTAAGCATTCGCGTTCTCATTTGAGTAACTCTTGCATTGGTAACGAGTGTGCTTATAGTGAGTCCAGTAGTCTCCGAGTTTTTGTATATTTGTTCGCTTAAATGGAACATTGACGTAAAACGTATAAGTCGCCAAACTTTTCATTAACATAAAAGGTATATATTCAGTGTCTTTGCTGAAACTCAAGAACTTAAATAAACCTCTTTTATTTATACGATTTAAGAAAAATGCAAAAATTCCATCACTAACATAAATTGACTTATTAACAACCCTTTTCTTTTTGGATCAATCTATGTTTTTTCATAAAAGTTTGAATATGTTGTACATGTCTGCTTCCATGGGCTAATCTTACAACAAATACAAGGATCGATCAAACTATATAAAGCTAAAGTGCAATAAACTACACAGAAAAACAAAAAGATCCAAAAAAGATCCATTTGGACGGGATATGTCTTAAATATTCCTTTAATCAGCCAGCGGAGCTGCACAATCAACCAAATGATCTTCATTTTTCATATTTTTTGGATGATTTTCAGCTCTTTCAGCTCTGATTAAAAGCATATTTTAGATATATACATTCCAAATGGATACCGGAAATCATTCAATGCATATTCTTTAATATCCTTTTTTTCTCTGTGTAGAGATTTTGTCTGATAGTGTTCAAGCTGTGTTTTGGAACTCTTAAATATTAAAAAAAAGGTTATTACATCAACTCTACACAAGTCTGAATCTTCATCGAGTCTGCTAAATGGATAATTGCAGCTGATTTTGTGGAGGAAGTGGGGTTTTGTTTTGGAAATCACATAAAAGATAAACATTTGGTGAAAAGAGACAAATGTTTTCAAAGATTCAAATAGTTGTTAAGCTTTTTTTTAAACTGTTGTCTATGAAGGCTATAATGTTGAAGGTCGATAGCTTTGCATTATTTGATTTTGGACCCCTTTGAAGAGTTGTGCCAGAGATGTTCCTTTACTCCCCAAAAAATTTCCTTAAATTGAACATTTTTAGAGCCCAAATCAAATCAGCAAAAATCCTTGGCATAGTCTTAACCAGCTTCTTGACCTCCTTCAAACATTTCAAACACTTACTGATCGATCCCTGTGCACTTCCCCTTGTTGTTAACCTAGAAAATAAATTGTAAAAAGTAAACCAAATACGAAATCAAATATTAAGAAATATTTATAGCAAAATAATTTAATTGAAAATGTTGAAAATTTTGCATATTTTTCTCCATATTTGAACAAAGTTCAAAGTTTACAATTTGTATAGAATAAAACCCCAAAATTACTTCATTTCATTCTTAATAATAATTGGCCATGCACAAATCTCTCCTCTCAAGCACTTCAGCCAACATTCCCCAGCACTTGCGCCTACATACATACGAATACATACAAGTGCATATCTCTATCAAAATAGTTTTAGCAAAAATACAAAAAGAGTTGTTAAATGTTATAATTAGACTAAGGCGAAATCGATATGCAAAAGAAATTCCAACCATGTGTAGCAGTGTAAAATATTGTAATAATAATAATAATAATAAATGTTATTAAGTCTTTGAATAAAATGCAAAAAAACAGAAAACAGAAACGGGCAAAATATGTTGATTTGACAAGAGAAATTTGGCGCTGCCCCAGAAAGTAGGCAACGCTTTTCGATGCTCTTGACCTGAAACAGACTCAGGCAATTGTCCTTGCCAGCCCCCGCTGTTGCTGTTCTTGCTCTTGTTTTTTATTGCTGTTTGGCACTGTCATAATATCTCGCCTCCATGCCGCTGCTTCATTTTATTGTTATTATATTTACTTGCCGGATTTGCTTTGTTGTATTCTACTTTTGCCTTTTTATAGATTTTTTTCCGGCGCTGCTCTTCATATTTACTTTGGACTTGCACGAAATGGATTCTTGAATCGCTGGCGATGCGTGTGCCATGCACTTAAACATTTGATTATGTGTCATATATCAACACATCGAGTCGGTGTATCGTGATTGGGTGCCATAAAAGTAGACAGTACAAGGTGCTGGTTTTTTTGTTTTTTTTTTTTGAAAAGCAAAGCACAAATCTTAAGGCATATAATAATGATAACGATTGTGCATTTGCTGTGGTGCTAATGTGATTTGTGTTGGTAAGGGAATAGAAAAAGGAAAAACTTATGGAAATTATAAATCAAATTACATATGTGCTTGAACTGTTCACACAAAGGGCCTTAGCTGAGCCTCTTTTAATGGAATGTTACCTACTGACCAACAGAATAAACAGAGAAAATAAATAAGATAAATCGATGGTTTACAATGAGTGGAAGAAATGGATGCTTGCTTTCTCAAAACTATTCTGAGATTACAAATTTTCAAGGTTGCAAAGAAAAAGAGGAGAAAACTACCTCTTCCAGGCGGCATGCAACACCAAGCAATTCTGCTATCATTACCTAAAGCATTGAAGCAATATGACAATGAATTGTAGAAAGATATATACCCCTTTCTTGTTAGGAAACTTAAGGAATATGTCAATTCGGGACCCTGATATTCATGAACACCCAAATTACGTATACGCAATGTCCAGTCCTCGTCATGCGTCGAATAAATAGCCTCGAAGCGCTATTCCGAAGTGTAAGTCTCGAAGTCGTCAGAGATCTCGGAGGAGCCCAAAAGTGGCAGCCAAGGTGAGGACATCGTCTTTAAGTTGGAAGAAATTTAGCATTGCATTGCAAAACCAGCAGCAAGAATCACCAGCACCAGTTTTCGATACGTACCCCTTCCATTCTATTATCAGTAGAATTCGATATCGACTAAAGGTTACCAGAAAAAGAAGTGAGTCAAGATTTAATCAATAAACTAAGAGTAAAGTTCATCACGGATAAAAGGAGAGGAGGTGCTAGAATGCACCATACTTGAATCAAGAATATTTGATAGCAGAAGTTCGATAGGAATGGAATTTATTGATCCAAAAACGAAATGGATTAGTTTTTGACCCCTTTTTTCTGCACCCAAGAGCTTCGATATTTGAACCAAGTATAAAACATTCTAAAATGAAGTAGAAATACTCTTTAAACAAGTGCTAAACGTACTTAAATCCAGAAGTGCCTATCAGCAACCAAGAATGTTTTGTCTTGTATCAAGAGTTCATCAGGCTTAAGACTTAGATCGAGCACTTTTGAATCAAGAGCGTCCTAATTTCAATCATTCAACCATTTTAAAATGTGTTCTTTTTACCATTTATGCTTAAATTTGTTTTAAATAAAATTAATTTTATAAGCTGGTTCGTGGAATACACAACACCACAAAGCAGCGGCAGTTTTTCCCTGTCAACTGTCCAACTGCCGTCTCTCCATATCACACAGAAGAAAGAAAAAAACCCACAAAAGATCCATTCGGAAAGGATATGTCTAAAATATGCTTTTAATCACCCAGCGAAGCTTCAAAACCATCCAAATAATCATCATTTTTGATATTCTTTGGCTGAATTTTGGCTTTTTTTATATCCTTATTTCTCTGTGCAGCAATGGTATAACTGATTGGGAATTCTAAAGCAAAATGAATGCAAAAATCGATGGGTAGTTTCCCCAAACACCCCTCTCCCATAAAAAGGAAACTGTGAGAGCGCACCCAACGCTATTCTCTCAAATTGGTTGGCTCTCCTCTCTAAGTTTCATTATCTCACTCCCTTCGCCTAAATACACCAAACGGAGAACGAATTTACATTGATTTCAGTATTGAAATTCTTGAAAATTTAAGAACGAAAAGTTTGTTTCTTCAAGAGCTTTCGTACCTAAAAGATTAGTTCTGCATTTTTCTGGGTGTTATTGTACACTCAACGTGTGGTTGTTCCAATATGCTCGTCGTCGCTTAGAGTGTCGCGCGATTGCTTGATAGTCGTATGCGCTGTGATGCAGGCATTTATATATGGGCTGGAACCTAGACTTGGCATGTAGAAAAGAAACATGCCTCATGTAGAAATGAGAAAAGAAGACGTGGCATGTAGAGAAGCTACATAAACTTAATGGGTGGAAAAGTCCTTCGAAACGTGTTGCAAATCTACTTTTTTATGCATTTTGTTTTATCTGTATATAGAAAGTTTTTGTTGCCTACCTATTATCTGTGAAATAGGCAGTAAAATCGAGTACATTTGATAACCCAAGAATACATATGAATGTAGAAACTGAAGCCCTAAAACAAGCCCAAAGATAGAGTATGGTTTGGGTTAACCGACTCTAACGCATTCTCTACTGGGCACTTTCACTTTCAATTCAGGTAAGTAAATACCTTAAAAATGTCCTTCAAAGTTATAAAAAAAACTTTGAAATTGTTTAACCAAAAAACAGCATCAAAGCTCAGAGTCAAAAACCGGTTTCTGGCTACAAAGTTAACTCGGTTTTTTGATGCTGTTCATGCTTATTTGCTTAATTTTACGATGCTCGCATGCACAAAAGGCCAGCAAAGTTAACCAAGTGAAGGGTGGGGGCTGATGCAGTGACAGTCACACACACACACACAGCGAGAATACGGGTTCCCTTTTTTTTTCTCTGCCAGCCACTTGCATTGCATTTTGTTTATATGCTTTTAATGCAATTAGCACGCTTTTCACTTTGATTTACGCCCGGACTGGGCCTTGTCGAGGACGACTGAGTGCTTGACGAGGAGGACAAAGTGACAGACTGGCTGAGTGACAAATAGACAGAGCCAACACACACGATGAGTGCAGTTCCACCCCCCCCATCACCACCACTCTCTTTATGAGTGCCAGGCATGGCTTTCATCTTTTGTGACGCCCATTTTGCACATTTTGTTGAATCTCGACTCTTTCTGTTGTCTCCACACTCAATGCTGAATGCTCGTTGTGTTCATTATGCTGCATGCAGCATGCTTATGCATTTTCATTAGCAACGTCAGCTGAATAAGCAGGGGCGTAGCCACTTTCCATTAGATTTGCCCAGAGAATCGGAAGTACTTTGACCCCTTTTCTTCTTCGGCGTGTCTAATGCACATTGTTTGCGCCCGGGAGCGTAATTTGTTGCTTGGCGCAACTTTAATTACGATTTTGCTCACTTACATTTCATTTTGCCGCTAATGCCTTGCAGCTTCCTTCATTGACTGACTGGGCTGACTGACTGGCTGCTGATTACACTTCAATCAAACGCGCGTAAATATCAATCAGCGAACGAAAGTGACAAAGGGGTGTGGCCAATAGCCAACTCGAGCGAGTTAAGAAACGCCGTCAGCAAAACTCATTTAAAAGTAATCAACAAGTAGCACAAAATTGAGATAGAACAACAAAAAAGGGGGGAAAAAAACATGAACAACGCCAGGAGTGTAATCGAAGCATGAAAAGAATAGATGAAAGCGGTTGATGGTCAGTTGAGCAAAGGTTACACAATTTACATTGTCCGGCCCTGGATAAAGGAAAAGTATTTGAATGCACTTTTACAAGGCATCCCGATCCAAGGAAACTGGAAATACAGTTAGTTTTAATATGAAGATGTCTGGCTTTTAAAGGAGAAAGTTGTTAAATGTTCATTTGTGTATGCACCCATCTTTCAATCTGTACTTCAACTTTGAAAGGTATGTATCTAAGTTGATTGAAGGTAGATATCTAAAATTTGCTTTTAATCAGCCAACGGAGCTGAAAGTCATCCAAAGGATATGAAAAATTATGATCATTTGGATGATTTTGCAGCTCCGTTGGATGATAAAAAGGATCTTTTTTAGATCTTTTTTTTCTGTCTAGTTTAAAAAGATTGTAGAATGATTAGCAAAAACCAAGAAACTGAGCGTCATGCTTTCTGTTACAGATCAAGAATGATATCCTACAACTATAGGTCTAATATTTGAGTGTTCTGTTTCTTCTAAATGATCATCAACCCAAGTCTAAGTTGAAAAGACTTTCGAAATTTGAAAAAAATTTTGCAAATTATTTACGATTTTGAACAAATTATAAGAAATAAGAATCTCCGAACCCATAAAATATTTATGATCTTGATCATATAGTCAATATAACCCTTTCAATTGAAAAAAAATGAGAGGAAAGTAAACTTCGGCTAGGCCGAAGTTTGCATACCCTTGCAGCACGCTTTCCAACTAATTTCAAGGACATTTTCACTGAAAACCAAAAACTTTTTCTCAATAAGACTACTTTTCTGACTCTACTCTTGTATAACAGCTATGCTATATAGATGTACGATTTCGACCATACTTAGTGGAATCATGCAAAAGCATAGCCAACTAAGAAATACAAAGTTTGGAAGCGTTTTCTTAGAAAACAAAAAAGTTTTTCTCACTAAAACTAGTTTCTCGACAGATCATTCATATGACAGCTATAACCTATAGTCATCCGATTTTGACAAAACTTTGAAGAATTGTGTGAAAGCTTATACAATAAATATATGCCAATTTTAAAGAGGTTTACGTTCAAAACAAAAAAGTTTTTCCCACTACGACTACTTTTCTGACCTTACTTTTCTATGGCAGCTATACGATATAGATGTCCGACTTCGATCAAATTTGGCAGAATTATAGAAAAGCAGTGAAAACTAGTAAATACGACGTTTGCATTAAAAACAAAAAAGTTTTTCTCACTAGAACTAGGTTTTCGACGGATCTTTCCTATGGCAGCAATATGTTATAGTCATCCGGTCCGGCCGGTTCCGACAAATGTGCAGCGTATTTGTACCAGAAGACTTCGTGCAAAGTTCGGTTGCGATAGCTTTAAAACTGATGGAGGTGATAGCATAGAAACAGACGGACAGACGGGTATGGCTATATCGACTCAGCTCGTCATGCTGTTCAAGAATATATATACTTTATGTGCTTTCTTCTATTTCAATATACCCTCTGCAAGGGTATTAAAAGTCAGATACTGTTTTATAGATAGAGTTTTTGTTCTTTCTAATCATATTTAGTAGACGGGACTATTTTCCGATCCGGTTAAGGAATACTGAAGATCGAGTTTTAGGAAATCAAACATTTATGCTGGGCTGCACCGCCTGAAACAGCGATGGGTACACTGTACACATTGTAACACTTGCTTGGTATAGACAAACTTTGGGAGGTACGGAATATATTATAGTCGGCCTTGACCGACTTTCTTATTTGTCTTATTTTTATACTCTGTACCGAAGGTACATAGAGTATTATAAGTTTGTGCAAAAGTATGTAACAGGCAGAAGGAAGCATCTCCGACCCCATAAAGTATATATATTCTTGATCAGCATCAACAGCCGAGTCGATATAGCCATGTCCGTCTGTCCGTCTGTCCGTCCGTCCGTCTGTCTGTCCGTCCGTATGAACGCACAGATCTCAGAGATGGTAAGAGATAGAGGTTTGACATGTATGGGACATATGCTTCTTATGTCTGCAGGCATATCAAGTTTATTTTCAATTTAGGCCACGCCCCCTCCCGCCCCCGCAATTTAGAAAAAACGTCATATCTCCCACAGTTTTGAAGATAGATGGCTTGTTCCTTCTGGACATATTTAGTTATTAGGATAACTTATCGATCCGCCAAAGGAATGAAGAAGATCGGATGAACGGTTTTCGAGTTATGATCAAAAGACAAATTTTCTTGGTACAGAGTATGTTATAGTCGGGCTTGACCGACTTTCTTTCTTGTTATAATGAAGGAAAGGTAGGTTTACCTATAGGAAAGGTAAAAACACACACCAGATACGCCATGCACCAGTCGGAGTAACACCACAAGTGCACGTCCACCAAAGTCCAATAATACAAAAGTTGTTGGTATTGCAAAACAACAGCAGATCGTATATTGGTAGATTTAAGATTCTGATAGCATTTAGAATAAAAATGCCGGAAATCGAGGTCAAAACCTGTTTTAAAAGCAGATTTAGCCATGGTTATACTAACTCAGGAGGACCTTTAGAAGCCCAGTAAGCACCTAGCTGATTCGTCATAGATGTAAAACCATCGAGAGGTTGTATTTTAAGGTCCGTACAGATCATTGCGAGGTGTTTTAGGGGTTCGTTGTGAGCTGACTCGTAGTATTCAGTCGGCGAAGTTCCAAACTTAAAAATGGTGCATAAAATTTTGATTTTTCTGGTTGGAGTCTATCTTAGCCGCTTTGAATGCTTCCTTAGGCACATATTAATCCCATAGTTGTCTAATTAATATTTTACTCTCACTGCAATTTAGTAATTTTCTCACCTTTTTTTATGCTATGTCAAAATGGGCAAGAATCGGGCTGCTGATTTGTGCCTGTGATTTGTGCCTAACAGGCTGTAGCCTGTATTTGACTTTGATAGTTCACCCAGAAGGTCGGCAGATGGTGGGTTTAAAGAGAGTTCATGCTTGAGATAAAATAAGATGTTAAAAAAAGAATGGAAAAATGGAAGACTACTTCCCATTCTGCCATTTAAAGGGCCAAGTGTGTCTTGCATATACACTCTGGCCGGCTATTTGCCAACCGCTTGCACTCCATCAGCAGTTGATATGTAATTATCCCTTATTAAGGCACGAACTTTTTTGCAACGCCAATCAACAACAGCAACAGCTACGCGGGGCATTTTTAAATGCTACTTAAATGCATTTAAATGTGGCTCTCCATTAAGACTGATGTGGTGCCAAACACCCGCTACCACCCCTCCCTCATAATTATGCAACTGAATATTGCCCAGCTCCCATGGAGCGCACAGTCGATGCACGGGAAAAAGTCAAAATGTGCCACATAACAATGAATTTTAATTGCGATTGCAAAAGGCCAGAAAAACACTCGGTGACTCGGTGAAATGATGTTGAAATTTACGCGCTCAAATTATGTTTAATAAATGCATTACAACAACAGCAACAGCAACATTTTGTCATTAAGTGTTCACCGCAATTGTTAGCAAGTGTGCTGGCGGTGGGCGTGGCGAAAGCAATAAAAAGATCAACGCCTGTCAGGCCAAGGCTAGGCAGGCAGCCCAAAAAACAGTCATCAACCAAAATGCAATACAAAAGTGGGGAATGAATGTAAATATTTTTAATAAAGCATCGTCACATAAATTATGCGTTTTCATTAATGGGAAGCGTCTGTAAGTCGCCATCCATAAATTATGCAGGCCTGTGAGTTTGTTAATGGAAAAATCGAGGCTCATTTTGGTGGAGAAAGGTTTGACTGATCTTAAACGAAAATTAAATAAAATCTATAAGTAAAGCAAACTATTTTAACAATTAAACAAAATTGGGGAAATCCGTTCAGTTTTTATACCCATTACTCGTAGAGTAAATAGGGTAAACTTAAGTCGTTCTGATGTTTGTTACAGGCAGAAGGTAGCATCTCCGACCCCATAAAGTATATACATATCGAGCCCTAACCGCGACAATAACGTAACCGCCATTTTTTGGAAAAAATTTGTTTAATGCAAATATGTTCTACAATGTCATTTCCATCTATGCGTCAAATATTAAAAATTAATTATATATATTTACAAAGATATCGCGCTTTCAATTATAACGTAAGCGCCACATATGTTTTTTCTTGACCGCAAAAATAACGTAAGCGCCTCAAAATCCAACAGCAGAAAAACCTTCTAATTCTAGATAAAAATAAGACTGTAAAGAATTTATGTTTATATTGTGTTTATATTGTGCAGGACAAAATCGTAACAAAGCCATGTTGATCATGATTGCGTATTTCATGTCATCGTCCACGTTTATTAAATGTATCCAAATTTCGTATTTGTTACCAGGTCATACCATGATGCCTGTCGATTCTATTCATAGTACGATAGAATCATTTACTCGAAGTCGAACAGTATGGGCACCTAGCGAGTGGCCTACCATTATTCAAAGTTCGAGAACGAACCCTTTCAACTATGATTGCATACCACTAAAATATTCAGATTTCGTAAATTGGAAATTGTTTTCTGATTTAACTTTACCAAAAAAGAACAAATTGAATTTGAGCTTGCTCCGCTCTGCCAATTTCGATAAAGATGGTTTAAAACTTAAGTACGGCTATTTCGAAACGAGCCAAGAAAATACTATATACATAAGTTTTAGCCAGTCCGTTAAACCGCAATCTTTATATTTTTCAGAGCTAGAAATCACTTCCAAAAAATTTAATGATTTGAAAGTTCTTTGCGATAAGAACAGTATTCCCAGCCAATTTCATAACGAATACCTCAGCCTTCGATCTTCCGCGAATGTAAAGGATTCGCTAAATGAAACAGATGAAGATGATTAAGAGTGTTCACTTGAAATGTTCTACAACAATTTACAGGTTTTTTCATTTTTAAATACTTTAATATAAGAAAAAAATAATAATAAATGAAACAAATATATTTTTCAAAAATAAAACAATATGACTTCAAAAAAGTATGCGCCACATTTCAATTTCAGCTTTCGCCAAGAGTGACAGCGAAAATAACGTATGCGCCATAAAAAAGTGAAATTGGACCAAAGGCAACTTCGAAATGTATCTATTATTTATATGAGATCTAATATAGACTATAGTTAATGTTTTAGCAAAATCCACCATGTATGTTTTAAGAAAAACTAAAAAAACTCTCTCCTGTAAAATTTGCTTTTTGGCGCTTACGTTATTGTCGCGGTTAGGGCACGATATATTCTTCATCAGCATCAATAGTCAAGTCGATATAGCCATGTCTGACCGATAAGTTATCCTGATTACTAAATATGTTCAAAAGGAACGAACTTTCTATCTTTAAAACTGCGGGAGATATGATGTTTTTTCTGAATTGCGGAGGCGGGAGGGGGCGTGGCCAAATTTGAAAATAAACTTGAACTGCCTGCAGACCTAAGAAGCATATGTCTAATACATGTCAAACCTCTGTTTCTTACCATCTCTCAGATCTAAGCGTTCATACGGACAGACAGACGGACATGACTCGGCTGTTGATACTGATCAAGAATAAATATACTTTATAGGGCCGGAGATGCTTCCTTCTGCTTAATATAATCTATGTACCTTCGGTACAGAGTATACAAATGTTGAATATCTCCTACATTTTGTAAGATATCGAGCTCACATTATGCAGTGTAAAGTATGTGGCTAATATCTACAATCTCACAAATTTTCATAGAGATTGCATAATAAATGGCAGAGTTAAAAAAACGTTGCATACTTATTTGAGCCGCATGAGGTTATTAAACACTAATTGCCCTGAGGTAAAGGGTATTTTGAAGTCGGGCAGGGCCGACTTTAACATACGCTCTCATTAAGTTTTCCCTGTTTGCATCATTCACCTTGCTGCAAGGGTTCAAATGTATTTGCCTAACCCAATGGCTTCTTAATTCCAGGCTCCCGCCTTTCACCTTTTTTTTTTGATGTTCATAAATTTATTTTTGCGGTTTGTTGTTGCTCATTAATTTGGCAATTTGTATGCAAAATGCATACACAGCACTCTCGCTACCTATCCCCCCACCCTCCAATCCACTCACCCACTCCTGCGCAATCCATTGTCTGTTGTAATTAGAAGCATATTAATGAATTTCATTTGTTTGTCTGCCCGTGAAGGCCATGTCTCTCATTTTTTCCCCCAATTGATTTATTTAGCCAGCAAACGTTCCTTTTGTTTTTGCCATCCGCTCAAGTGATAGTTATTCCAATTTTAATTACTTATGATGTTTCTCATGAATACATTTTAAATTGTCCATTCAAATGTGAAATTAAATTTGTTGCCTTTGTGTCGGTGCGGCCAAAAAGAGTGCCATGTCTTTGGCAATTAATTGTTTAATTTCGTTATTTAACATTAATGATATGTTTTTCATCTGTCATTGCACATTTGCGCACCATTTTTTCTTCACTGAAACATTCATTTCAATTATGGGGATAAGCACAAATGTAATGAAAGTTGAACAAGCGGATTATTGGGTAAAAGTGGCCAAAGCGAATTCAAAAAAAAATTGCAAGGCTTAAAGCCAGTTTAATGAGTTGTACAAATGTGCCAGTTCAGGTGATGCTTAGCAACGATTTGAAGCGACATCAGCATGACAGGTGGATTGCATTTGGTAAGGCCATCATAATTATTATTAATCGTATTTGCCATTTTGCGGTTAAATGTATCCATCTGTAATAAAAGTGACCCCATAACGCTAGTAATGGAGCATAACATGGACAATAAATGGAAATAATGTTAATTGAGTTTTTTATTTTAACTTTGATCAGTCACTTTCTAGTAATCAATAGTCAATGTTTAATATGAACTCTATAACTACAGAATCAAGAAGTAAATCATCGGCAGAAATCAGTAGGGAATTCGCTAGGGATGAGTAATCAAAGTCAAGCAACCGCCTTTACTTAATGCATAATTATTCATTATCTCCAAACCTATAAAAAACGAGAGCGTAAGTTAAAGTTGGCCCTGCCCGACTTCGAAATACCCACTCTGCCATTTATTTGTGAGATTGTAGATATTGGCCACATACACATACACTGCAAAATCCGATTAAGACTAGATTTAACTACAGGCTTGAAGGGTTACGTATGGGTGCGATTAGGTGTTTGAAACTATTTCGTATTCACGGAAATTATTTCTCTCCAAGCTGATTTAATTGATAGTTGCTTAGGTATTACTTAAGGAAAGGCTTAAATAGTTCAAGTAGGGTGAAATGAAGGGCGAGCCAAGAACAGAAATGAGTGATAAAATGACTTTTCGAGCAAATTTAAGATCAAATTTCAGTACTTTATGTTTAAATAGAGTCTTATGGCTGGAGATTCGGCAAAATAAATGAGGATCCTTGAACAGAATTGCAATTTTGACAACTTTTCATACTTCAAAAAACCGAAAATGAATAGCTTTCCAAGCAAAAGTCGGTACATTACCTTTAAGTACGGAGTGCGAGATTCGGTGGAATTAAGCGCCAAATGAGTTTTTGTCAGTTTTTCAAACTTGCCTTATCTTTAATAGACCAAAAACAAACCTTTTCACTTTGATTCATGCAAAAATCGTATCGTTATACTCAAGGACGGACTTTAATTGTGGAGATTTGGCAGAATATGGAGCAATCCAAAAACACAAATGTGTTTTTGGCATTTTTTTACCCTTGCAAAGGGGATTATAATTTTGCCCAGAAGTTTGCAACGCATAGAAATATTCATTTCCGACCCCATAAACTATATATATTCTTGATCAGGATGACGAGCTGAGTCGATTGAGCTTTGTCCGTCCGTCTGTCCGTCTGTCTGTCTTTTTCTACGCGAACAAGTCTCTCAGTTTTAAAGCTATCGAGCTGAAATTTTGAACAGAGTCTTCTTTTTGCTGCACACTACTAATATGTCGGAACCGGCCGGATCGGATGACTATATCTCATAGCTCCCATAGGAACAATCGGTCGGAAAACTAGTTTTAGTATGAAAAACTTTTTTCTTTTCAATGGAAACGTCTTCAAACTTTGTAACCGTAGGTTTTCTATGTTTGTTTTATACTTCTACCAAGTTTTATTCAAATCGGACAACTATATGGTATAGCTGCCATACAAAATATAGGTCTGTAAAACAGTCTTAGTTAGAAAAACTTTTTTTTTTTTAATAGTAGCATCCTGCAATTTTGTATTGGTTTGTTTCTCATGCTTTTACATAATTCTACAAGTTTTTGTCCAAATCGGATGACTATATCATATAGCTCCCATACGAACGATCGGTCGGAAAATGGGAAAAATATTTTTTTTTGCAAATATTTAAGCGAGCACTTGCAAGGGTTTGAAAACTTCGGCACAGACGAAGTTAGCTCAGCTTTCTCGTTAGTACTGCCTTACCTACGAAAGTTGGAAAAACTTGCCTTTTTGGAGCATATTTAAGATAAAATCGAGATTTTCTGCGAGAACGGAAACAGAGTTTCGAAAACTCTGTAGTCCACAGAGCTGAACTAGTTCCTATATTCGATTGGATTGCATCCCTGAACCACAGTTACTAAGCAAGAGTCATTAAACTGGACGAACTGAACAAAAGTCACTGAACACCAAAAAATAACCAAGAAACTCTGAACAAGTGTCTATTAATTGGTCTTACTGAGCAAGAGTTACTGACCAAGAGTCACTGAACAAGAGTCACTGAACAAGAGTCACTGACCAAATGTCACTGACCAAGAGTATTTACACAGGAAACAAGAGTCACTAACAAAAGTCATTGAACAAGAGCCACTGAAGCACAAGAGTCAGATGAAAAACATGCTAGCTGGTTCAGTTCAGTGAGAAATTCTTTACTGTTCACTCACTCTTGAGAAAATCTAACCCAAATCGATTTTCCAGGGAAAGAATGACAAAGGAAATGCTGTGAAATGCCAGTCAAAGTTTGTTTGGAAGACCTTCGATCGAAAATGTCTCTTTTAGTTCAAAATTCGGCAGCTTACTTAGGGAAAAGGTAGATATGAATGTTGAATTAAAAGTTAGTTTTATTTTTAGTTACTGCTTAACCATAACTCTAGGCTTTAGTGTGTTTCATAATCAGGATTATTAGGCATTGCGTTGAAGTAATGCTAAAGATGGGACGAAACAAAGTACAGCTTTAAGATAATCAAAAATGTATGCAATACTTTTAAGATTAAACCCCTTAACACTTTGAGTGGCTCTCAACTTCTAATCAGATATTTGCCAACTTCAAAAAGTGCAAGGCTCTACCGACTTTCAAACTTGTTATTGCTGAATCTTTGCTGTCGATGTTGCACCCATTAAAGCTGAAGCTGGGGTCTTAAAAGGCACTTCAGAAAAGTCAAAACCAATTTACATTTCAGCAAAATTATTTGATTGTTGTCAGAGTAGGCTGATCGACCTTAAAGGTCACACTATAACACTTTTGGCATTAGCTCTTACTCTCCCTCACACACACACAAACACACACACACACACACTTCTGTTGTATGTTCCAAAATTTGGTTAGGAGCAAAGTTAACTCCCCTGTCCACAGGTAAGCTACGGCTTGCACCTGTTTTGCCGCAACCGAGAGGAACTCAAATTCACTTCATGCTTGCCAGGTCCAAAGCTCATTTTTGAGGTAGAAGTCAACGGTGCAGACGGGTACATATGTT
Organism: Lordiphosa fenestrarum; assembly: GCA_035044985.1. Taxonomy (NCBI): domain Eukaryota; kingdom Metazoa; phylum Arthropoda; class Insecta; order Diptera; family Drosophilidae; genus Lordiphosa; species Lordiphosa fenestrarum. The sequence goes on along the minus strand of JAWNNO010002333.1, from coordinate 539,450 downwards.
TGTTGCCCTGACTGGTAAAGGCAACTCAACTCAACTCGGTGTCCGAGTCCGGAGCCAGACCAAAAATCCAGTTCACTTAAAATTTCTCATTTCCTTCCGCAAACTTAAAATGCTTGCAGGAAGACCACAGGCTGGCGAGGCCACATTGAAATCTGCTCTAGGAGCTTAAGCCAACAGCTTGTCTGTGTGTGTGTGTGTGTGTGTGAGTGTGTTTGGATTGCTCTGACTGTCTCATTGTCGCCGTAAAACGCATTTAGGAAGGAAATTAGTAAGTAAATGTCATAATTTGCCCGAAAAGGACTTTTGTGCAAAGGATTATGAAGCCATTACGAACACTGAACACATGTGTGAGCTCAGTTGCTGTACGTGTGTGCCTGTGTGTGTGTGTGTGTGTGTGTGTGCGTCTGGCCATGCAAATGAAGCGCAAGCAGGCTAATCAAAATGCAAATTTCAATTTGCAAACTGTGCCAAAGCAAACGAAGCAGAAATAGATGAAGAAACAATGCTTATAATACGCAAAAGGGAAACAAAACTCAAATCACAAAGAAAAAAACAAAAAAATCCTTGACTTTTTACCTTGGCGCACAAATAATCATGAGCATTGGTAGGGGGTGGGTTGGGGGCGGCCGTCAGTGTACCCAAGGGTAGGACAAATGGCCCAACAGCTTCTCGATGCTAACTTGTTGTGCTGTCAACAGGAGACACAAAAGACGAGTCCTTCGCCTACCATGCGGTAATCCTTTTCAATGTTAACTTCCGCTGTGCCCACATTGCCCTTAGCAAATTACTTGTATCCTTTTTCTTGACTCGCTCGCTCGCTTTTTCTTTGCTGAGCAGTTTTGGTTTTTCTTCTTTCTTGGGTTTTTTTTATTTTTTGTTGTTTCGCAGCTCCCATCGCAACTTTTGATAACGTCAACAGAATTGAACATAGCCGCAAACCAAAGGCAACAACAGCAACAACAACAACAACAACAGCAGCAGCTCTTTTGGCTCTTTGGTTATTCATTTGGTTTTTACTTTACATAAATTTACCCAAGTTAAAATCATCATCCCCTTTGTGAGTTCGATGAGTTTGTCAATTTTGTGGCAAATGCAGTAAACATCATCTAATTGACGTTGAAACTACCGTCAAATCTCACAGACACCCCAGGCTGATGGCTGAGCTCCAGCCACAGATTCTGTGCTCCTGTTTGCTGTGTGCCTGACAGGTGTCCACGTGTCTTTTAAATCTCTTTTGTGTATACCCTGGAAATGGAGCTGAGAGGGGAGTTTGTGAGTTTTCATTCTTAAACATGACTTTCCGAACCTGAACCCTAACAGGATCTCATCTATTTGGAACAGAATTCGGTTCATAAAATGACATAAGTCTTACCTAAATTTGATATATTTCTAGTTTGAGTGGAAAAAATGAAGTAAAAGTTATGTTTTGCAACTTCAGAGAAGGCTTTTCTCTGTTTTCGCAGTCAACAAAGTCAATTTAGACTGGAATCACACGGCGGAGCAGACTTCATGAAGTGTAGAGGGGCAAGCGACACTACTTCACCTCTCTCCAACAAGCATGAAGTTCATGAAGTTTGCTGCACCGTGTAAGACCAGTCTAAGAGATCATTGTGAAGTATAACCCTAATAAAATTGCTCTAACCGCTATAGATTGAAGTATAAAATAGCTTGGTAAACGAGAAGCATTCTCCACATAAAGCCAAGCATTTTCAACAATTCGTTGAAGTTCTCCGAAAATAGGGGAACATTCATCAAACCAAAAACTGAGGCTTAAGTAACTTAGGCACCAGTTCGTAAAACAAACCTAAGACAATATACTAACTTCGGACCGTAGATTGTAGATTTTAAAAAGATATAAATGTAGTTTTATAATTTGTATACAAATGAACAGAAGCAGTTGAATAAGTAGAACGACAGCTCTAAAACATAGAAAAGAGCTGAGGTAATGGCTACGATAACTATCAAAATCTGACATCAACTTCAAGGTATCGCTCAGTCGTGGCTTCAAAATTCTACCCCAGCGCATCTTCCCCCGTTCGATTCTTGCGGCTATTTTAATCCTACCTGTCGCCCCTCAACGTTGACAGCTGTGTGATTGCTCCCGAGGGAGCAACCCCAACCTGTAACTTAACTTAACTTTTACTCACAATACACAATAAACATTTTGCATTTAGTTTTCAAAATTGATCAACAAAAAATGACTTTAATGAAATCGATATCCAAACTCTCCAAACCCCAAATCCTGTCAGCACCAAAGCTGTCAACTCTTTTAACAAGTCTATCAGTCAAAAATCAAAATGTGACTGTTGCTTAGGGGAAGTTTTGAGCTTGAGAGCTCAAAACACAAACACGCTGTGCCGGAGCACGCGAGAGAGCAGCGCATTCAGCTGTAACTAAGCCCGAGTATGTAGATTGTGTCCAGTTGATAGCGAAGTGCCGGGTGTGTCAAGCTCAATATCTGATTATGCTTACCAGTTTGTTGTTCACACAAGTTATTTAATGTGTTTTCTTTTTTATATGTATTAAATTAAACTTGAATTCATTAAATGAAAGTTGCAGTGGCAACATAAACATTTCATTATTGTTAATTAATGTCATTCTATGCTGTTTTTTGCATTTTTTAATAAATAGCAAATACTTAATGGGTATTAAAATGTGCAATTAAAATTGCAAGCCATAAAAAGTGGGGCAAATGGGTGTCAAAAGTGAAATAGCGAAGCTATTAATATCGATATAAATATTTAGCTTGAAGCCATTTTAATCAGGCTGGCAACCAGAACGGCACTTTGCTCTCAGATACCGAATTCTTTAAGTTGATGGAATGCAGAGACGGCTGCTGGACTGACAGTCGACAGGCAGGAAGATGGCTGGTAGACCTGTGTTGGGTCTCGAAACAGCTTAGTTTTTGGTGTTGTGCGCTCCTGCTTAAAGATTTTCAGAAGCATTACAGGACCTCAAACTGGCTAATATAGCAAGCTTACTTATCATAAATCCAGACAATAAAGAAAGAAAGAAAATTTAAAAAAAAACTATACTATACCCATACTCTCAAAAAAAAGGTATTTTCTAGTTTTTAGAAATTCGCCATTAAAACTATGAATTTTTCTTCATTTAAAGGACAACCCTATTAATGACTTCTTTGGCCAATAATTTCTTAGTTTTAAAAAATTCCTCCATTTATTTTTCTCAAATTCAGGGCAATTTTTCAAGATGTTTTGTAATAACTTTCTAAAATTTGGGGCAGATTTACCCTTGAATTAAGAAATAAAAACCCAGCAAGGTGTCCTGAAATGGAGCGATAAGAAAAAAAAAACAGGTCAGTCCGAAAATAATTTCTTTTTTCTTTTTAAATCTACGATTTTTTTCTCAAATTTAGGTTAGTTATTCTGGATATTTTTCTAAAAACTTTCTTAAATTTGGGGCAGACTTACTCTTAAATTAAGAAATATAATTTGCAAATTTTCCCTAAAATATAGAAAAATTAACCTTAAAAGTCGACCTTAATATTTTAAAAATTATGAAAAATATATAAAATATATATAATTCTCAAGTGCTAATTCACTGCATAGGGAAAATAAAAGGGGCAACTGATATTCGACTTGCTGAGTGCTTAACATTTGACAGCCTTCTTTGCTCTGTCTCACGCGATTGATTGAGATGCTCGAATCCGCCAAGATGTCTAACATGTTGAAGTGTATCCCCCATGTCCCGACTTCAAATCCTAGCCAAAGTTAAGTTGAAAAACGAGAAAGCTAAGCTAACTTCGTCTGTGCCGAAGTTTTTATACCCTTGTAAGTGCTCGCTTAAATATTTTCAAAACACACTCTTTTTCCCATTTTCCGACCGATCGTTCGTATGGGAGCTATATGATATAGTCAACCGATTTGGCCTAAAATTTGTCAAATTATTTGAAAGTATTTGAAACAAACAAGTATAAAATTGCAGAATGCTACCATTAAAAACAAAAAAGTTTTTCTAACTAAGACTGTTTTTCAGACCTATCTTTTGTATGGCAGCTATACCATATAGTTGTCCGATTTTAATAACACTTGGTAGAACTATAAAAAAACATAGAAACCCTACGATTACAAAGTTTGGAGACGTTTCCATTGAAAAGAACAAGTTTTTCATAGTAAAAATAGTTTTCCGACCGATTGTTCCTATTTGAGCTATGAGATATAGTCATCCAATCCGGTCGTTTTCGACATATTACTACTGTGCAGCAAAAAAAATGACTGTGCAAAATTTCAGGTCGATAGCTTTAAAACTAAGAGACTAGTCCGCGTAGAAACAGACGGACGGAGTCAGCTCGTCACCCTGATCAAGAATATATATAGTTTATGGGGTCGGAAATGAATATTTCTATGCGTTGCAAACTTCTGGGCAAAATTATAATACCCTTTGCAAGGGTATAACAAAAAAATCCGATTTGCACATATATCAATTTTACTAAGGTATTTGCAAAGCTTAACTGTCTTTTCTTTAATTGCTGCTGGTAAAAAGCGAGCCACATTCTGAAAATTGTATAAGTTTAAAATTAAGCTTAAAAAACATCTTCACACATAGAAAAAAAATATACCCCTTCTTAAGTAATACCTGTTTATTGTACGGCTAACTACTGATGAAAAAGGTTGTTTCCAAGAGTTTGATGTGTGCAAAGAACTAAGATGTGGTTTTATGAGCCAGATGAGCACGGTTCATATTATGCATTGCCCCCTGTTTTTGTACTCCTGAACTCCAAAAGCTCTCATTCAAAACTCCAAACCAAACCAAATCAATGTTGACAGCGACTTTTTGTGGAATAGCCTTGGAATTCCGTACCAGTTGTAGCATTTCTTACATGTGATGTTAGCTGATGATTTGCAGTCTATGGGCAAGGTCCAAGTCTATGAACAAACAACTAAGCAACTTGAACCAACTAGAAAAAAGATATTTTAGATTGGAAGTCAAAGAGGTTCTTAAATTAGACACATTTCGCTCTTGTGGGAACCTTGTTTTGATGCCACATCATGTTTGCACATCGATCTCAAGTCAATCTCGGTCATTTTTGCTGGGTTTTGAATGTTCTTCGAATATCAAGCTTAATTTATTCACGGTCAATCTTGCACCAAGCCGATTTCCATATCAATGTCGAGCTTAAGTCAAATTGTTCTCATGCTTTTATCCGATCAAGTCGAGCTCGAATAACTAGGTTATACCGTGAGTTGTTTGAATATCGAGCTAAAATCAAACTTTGCAAAGCCAAAGTCAAGATTATGACAAGAATAGCTTAATGACAATCTTCTCGAATGATAAAATCCGGGATGGATTAGCTTATGACATCACTTGGGATTGATTAGATAAAAAATTGGTTCTAAATGTTTCCATCAGAACCAACTTAAATTGTCTCAACAGCTATCAGGAGCTGTATTAACTTGACATTTGATGTCACAATTCAAATGGTTGTTAAATCACGCCAAAATTCTTCCCTTCAAGATGATTACAAAACCCTCACACAAATAAAGTATTTACGTTTAAAGTTGGGTTCATCAAGTCGCAACACAATGCTGTTGTTTCCTTTTCTGTTAACCAACTGCCTTGGGTAGCTTCAATCACTTGCCTAAAGAATTTCATTCAAAAAATTTATCTCAAATATTTGTCAACAAATTTCCAAAGCAAACTAGGCAACTCGAACATTCTTTGGTTTTTGCCAACATTTTATATATTATTTCACTTTGCCTCTAACCATTAACGCTGCCTGCTACAGCCTGATTTCGTGTTGTTTCTGTTGTTTGTGCAGTTCTGCGTTTTGCTTGGTTGCGGTTCAACGCGCACTCCTTTCGCTGGCTCCTTGTCGCTTCGCGCGCATTTTCATCATCAACAATTTCTGCACGAAAACTTTTACCCAAAAAACTTTTGCACACATGCGAATGGCGAAAGGGTTCCACATGCGTGCAGGTGCAGTTGTGTGTGTGTCTGTGTGTGTGGGTGTGTGGGTGTGCGCGAATTTAGCTTAAGTTTTTAGCATACAGAGAGAGGGGAGCCAAAGCGAATGGCAAAACTTTGTACAAAAGACCAGCAGTCAGACAGCGCTGCGTGCCAGGAACACCTTAAGGTGTTCCGCTGTTCCCCCACTCCGTTCCAAGTAGACATTGGTTAAAAACTTTTCAACTACCCACCCCCACACACACACACACACGCACTCACATGCTCCTGCGTCGCTTTGAAAAATTATTATAACACGCCACGTTGGCAACCTTTTCATATGCCAAAAACTTAGACAACGTCTGAACGGTGGCAAGTCTTTTTGTAGATATAAAATTATGCGCGTTTATTCGTAAATTAAGTGCTGGCTGTTGCTCTGTGCAGGCAGGCTAACTTACCGTGCGGTTTGCTCCACTCAAAGGAATTTGTGGGCTGCCACGTGTCCTGCCTCTGACTCTGCCTCCTTAACTTTCGCACTCGGATATTAGGAATACCTTTTAGTCTGTCTATTAAAATTGCATAGGGCTTAAGTGGCCACGTCTATCAATGGCCCAACAAATATTTATTATCAACTGCTTAAAAAAAAGAACCAAAAAAAAACACTGAACTTCTCCTGTGGGAAAATTAGAAAGAAATAAAAGCAATGAACTGGACACGTGAGCCGGGATAAGCTGCAGAGTGGATGTCTGCATCTTAACATGGATACAGGCTGGAAATATCATTTGAAACGTATTAAAAAAGGTACTAACAAAATTTTATGTTTCAATTGAGTGAGGATTTTCATAAATACGAAACGATTAGATACTAAGGACGAATTTAACATCTATCTGTCCCATAAACTAACAAAAAATAACAGTGTAAATATCGAGTTTATCTGACACATAACTAGTACAGTCGAACTTCTCTATGACGAAAGTTTTCTTTATAGCGAATTAATTCCCAGAACACTGCAATTTTGTTCCATATTTAAACGATTCTAAACTACGACTTTTCTACATAACGAAGTTTATTTTTGTTCCCTTTGATATGCCCTTTATGGAAGTTCGACTGTAGCTATCTAGAAGAAGTGAAATCGGTCTTATTGTCTAAACTTTACTCATAGTAAAGAGTCTATGTTTCCTTTCTATAAAGATATACAAGAATCAATTACATCGGCTAACACAATTATGTGGAGAACATACCTTTCGAATGGCTCCCTGTCAACCCTGGATGGTCAACGATAGATTTAGTGTTCTTCTCTTTTGTTTTAATGTGTTGTCCCGTTGTTGTCTGCCTTAGAAAAAGGCGCCGTTGCACTTAATCCACATTTCGGTGGCGAATCCTTTCTCGACTGCTCTTTCGGTTTGTAATAGACCATTATCTGGTCATGCCAATGTGCAAGGGCTTCTGCCAAATTATCGTTTGATTTATTGTTTCGTTTTTGCACTTATGATGCCCAAACAGTATGAGGAGAAAACTGGTGATTTGGAGTAAATATGCAAGGTCTTTAAGAGATAGAACGGAGTTCAAACGATCTCTAGCCGACTAGAAACTGATAGTTTAAAATCAAATAATCTTTGAAGTTTGCAGGTTATTTTGCGGGAACATCAAGTTCGAATATTGAGCTCAAGTCATATAACTGAGTATTATTGAAGAAACTTTTCAGCTCCATTTAAGCTCGGGAATATTTTCACCAAGCCGCTTTCAAGATTATTAATATTGAAAAAGGGTTTTCTTGATATTAAACGAACGAGGCATCTGTTCGAGTTCAAATAACAAGCTAAGGCAATCCACAAATATGGGTTTATTCAGCTAGTATCAAGCTTTCCCAAACTAAAGTGAGGATCAAGAGAAAAACTTTGGAATTGAAAGTCAGTACTAAGGTAAATCATCTCGTACTTGGTATGAGAAAATCTGGGATTGACCAAATTCTGTCATTGGTTGGGTATGTATTAAGCCCAGGTATCTTATATAGGATATATGTACACAGAGAAAATATTAACAAATATTCATTACTTCATTTCCGGTATCCATTTGGAAAGGTCTAAATGTCTAAAATATCCTTTTAATCATCCAAAGGATATGAAAAATGATGATGATTTGGATGATTTTGAAGCTCCGCTGAATGATCAAAAGAATATTTTAGACACATCCTTTCCAAATGGATCTACAGGGCAGAAGAATCATCGCTAAAATAATAGAATATGTTCTTAATCAACATCAACATCCGATTCGATATAGCCATAACCGTCTGTCCGTTCGTCTTAATAAACACCTAGATATCACATACCAAAATGGCTTGAGCAACCAAGTTTTAAGCACAGACTAGTATTCGCTGCTTGCAGATCTGGTTGGCTGTGCTATACTCCTATAGCTTCTTTCATTTTTAAGATCTTTCATGTAACCAAAATCTATAATTCATGTCTTTGTAATCGGATATAAATGGCAAAATTATAGAGGTTAGAAAGATGTTTTCGGAGCCCATGCGCTGAGTGTTGTCATAATGATATTATAATTACATTTATGTTAGTGCTCTGTTAATTAACATAAGGGTAGGCTATGAAACAGTAATTCCATTGAGTACAGGGTTTTTTCGAAGTCGGGCTGGGCCGACTCTCTAACTTGCATTCCATTCCAATAACAAGAAAGAAAGTCGGTCAAGCCCGACTATAACATACTCTGTACCAAGAAAATTATACGCTCAGCATAAATTTTGATGCTGCAGTAGCAGCGAACAGTCTTTTGATCATAGCTCGAAAACCGTTCATCCGATCTTCTCCATTCCTTTGGCGGATCGATAAGTTATCCTGCTAACTAAATATGTCCAGAAAGAACAAGCCATATATCTTCAAAACTGTGGGAGATATGATGTTTTTTCTAAATTGCGGGGGCGTGAGAGGGCGTGGCCAAAATTGAAAATAAACTTGATCTGCCTGCAGACATAAGAAGCATATGTCCCATACACGTCAAACCTCTATCTCTTACCATCTCTGAGATCTGTGCGTTCATACGGACAGACGGACAGACGGACATGGCTATATCGACTCGGCTGTTGATGCTGATCAAGAATATATATACTTTATGGGGTCGGAGATGCTTCCTTCTGGATGTTACATACTTTTGCACAAACTTATAATACTCTGTGTACCTACGGTACAGAGTAAAAAAAATATATATATTAATACATACACCAAACACATGAGCTGAGTTTCCAAAAAAAAAGGTGACATTTACTGAATATTTTGTTTGGTTTTGGCAAAAGCAGTTAATCAATTTGCAAAGATTTGCTTTATGGCACGCTTTGCTTCTCATATGATTTTTCAGCTAAATGCAATAGCTCACACACAGAGTCCAGACACCACAACGCATACAGAAGTGGACGTGGCACAGGAGCCGACATTGAGAGGCGGAAACATTCACCTGCAGATGCTGCCAACCATGCACAACATGAGGCTATATTATATTGGCAGGCAGGCAGGCAGGCAACTGAAACAGGAGCACAGCGGCGGCAGGAGTCTATGGATCCATGAATCCATGGTGATGATGTCGACACGAAAGCGAACGAACTAACGCAAAGCGCTTTGAAGCGCGCTAAAATTTTGCAGATTTTCAGAACATAACATTTTACGGTTTCACGGTTCATTGCCGCTTGCAGGAAAGTGAAAGATACATCGTCATATACACTCGCACACACACACACATGAAACCGATACTCTCTCGTTTGGTTGGCAAATCGCTTGAATATCGTTTGAAGCAGCAGGAGTGAGGCAAACTTTTTGGTTTTTCCTAGGGTTTTGTTTTTGTTAAGCTTCAGCAAAATATTTTAAGCAGTTTAGAAAGTGCTGTGCGCCATATCAGCTACAGTAAAAGGTCTGGAAAATTTTGCTGTGTGCATGTGTGTGTGGACTTTTTTTACCCGCCTGCTATCGCTGCAACTTTTGCTCGCCGGTTGGCTTGGTGACGTTAAGCCTTTTGATTTTGGCTCTAAGCATATCGGATTTTCACAATTTAATTCGTTTAAAACTGTGTGCAGTTTTTTGTCTGCTAATTTAAACGCTGCAGAATGCAACCTGCTGTGGCAGGAAATCAACTTAATTTGCTTTTAATTGTTATTAATGAAACGAATTTTGAGGTGGTTAATCAATTAAATACAACACAAAAAAAAATACAGGAAATGTGTCTGGTTTAAAAACTTGAAAATGTGTACGCAAAAACTGGCTTTCATTATAATCCCCCCTGCCCACTTCGCCACACACACGGAAATGCCTTCGCATTAAATTTGTGTAGCTCACTTTTCAGCGCTTCCGCTCACCTGCTTCGCTTTCAATGACTTATGTGCATAAATAAATGTCAGCATTCTCTGCCCTGTAGCTGCTCCGACTCCTCCTCCAACCCAGCCCCCTCCCCCCTCTCCGCCACTGCCAATAATTTATGTTTATTGCTTATGCAAAACGCAAAGTCCAATAAGCGCAAAATCAAACAAATTGCTAAAAGTTCACGATCCCCACAACCTGACCCGGACTGGTCCAGCTGCAAGTGTCAATTGGGGGTCATGCTAATGGGTCGGCTTGTTGATAAGCCACGCCAGCGTGGAAATTAGCAAACAAAGTGCGTAGCTGTAAATGCTTTTCCTTCCTTCCTGCCTGCCTGCCCGCCTTCCGCTTGCCATTCGGCTCTTTCATTTCAATGCCGCCAGGTGAAAATTGTGTGCGAAAAGCCGTACGTGCGTGAAGAAAATGTAATTGTCTGCGGTGGGGTGATCGCTGGCCGGTCAAAGATATGAGCCGGCGCGGCGCCCCTCCCCCCCCAGGTATATGATTTAATGTTAATCACTTTTCAGAGTGGAACGTCGGGCATATTGAAAATACAAGCTCGTAAATTAAATTTTACACCGCTGGAGCAGGCAATGAATAGCAAAGAGTCATCCAGGAGGCCAAATGATGCTGCTACTCATATTGTTAGGTCGCTCTCGCCCCGCCCGGTTGCTGCCCGATGCCCATAAATTTTAGCTAAGCACACGCAGTGCGCAGTGGTCATCCATTCCATGGGGGCAGGGCCCAAGTGTGAGGGTACGTCTGCTGCCTTTTTTATCGTTTAATTAAAATTCGCAACACGTAAATCCATTTGAGCCGCTGCTGCAATCTTTACTTTAACCTTAAGGCGTCCAGTCCCAGTTCTCGAGTGCGGTGGGCTGTGCCGAAGTAGGTGGTGTGTGTGTGTGTGTGTGTGGTAAATCCTATTTTTCTATTTTGTTGCCCCATAAAACCACTTTACACAATTTTCGTCTTTTGTTTTTCGATTTTCTTCATGTTGTTTGGGATTTACTCGGTACACTTCATTGAAAGTGTATGAAGATTTTCTTAACAAAGAGGGAAAAGCTAAGTGAAAGAAAAAGGGAATAGATTTTTGGTTGCATATTGAGAAGAGGTGAAAATATGATAAGACCACAGAAATCTTTTTTTTTATATTTCTAGCCCTGGAGTTCCATTGAAAAAAAACTGTCATTTCTTGGCACAGACTTTTGAAGCCACATGATTTATGATGTGACTTAGGCAAAAAGGCTGAATAAGATGGCTCAGTGAAACCAGCATACTTTGACTGTTTAACTCTGGTTATGCAGAAGATTTGGGTGCCCTTTGGAAGTCCAACTACAACATAAAAGCCGCAAAATCTCTAAAAAAAAGAGGTGGCTTAGCACTTTAAAATACCTCTCGTATGGTTGCCTGAACTCCGCAATATCGAGAGCATTGAGACAGCCGATCGACTAGCTAGACTTGGCATTACTGCCCAGCTCCTATCGGATCAGAGTAGGATGGGGGGGGGGGCTATTGCGTAAGCGTAAGTCAAAGTCGGCCCTGTCCGACTTCGAAATACCCGTTACTCAGGGCAATTAGCGTTTAATAACCTCATGCGGCTCAGATAAGTATGCAACGTTTTTTTAACTCTGCCATTTATTATCCAAACTTTATGAAAATTTGTGGGATTGTAGATATTGGCCACATACACTACACTGCAAAGTATGAGCTCGATATCTTACATAATGTAGGAGATATTTTTTTATTTTTTTTTGCCGGAGGAACAAACTTGATCTGCATGCAGACAATACTAGTCTACAGTTAAAATTTGGTGGCTCCAGCTCTTCTAGTCTCTGAGTTGTAGGTATTCATACAGACAGACGGACATGGCTATATCGACTCGATTATTGACGCTGATCAAGAATATATATCGTTTATGGGGTCGGAGATGCTTCCTTCTTTAGTATAACCTTTTAACTCTACGAGTAACGGGCCTTAAAATAAGGGAAACTAACCTCAAAATGACCACAAACCGCTGTAGATCAATTAACACTTGTGAAATCTCTTGAAACTTTAAAAGAACTGCGTCTAGGCAGGCAGAATGTCTTCCCTACAGGTAGAAATTCTCACAAGACACCGCCTTATAGGTAGTCATGCCGCTAGGCTTGGCATTAGCCACAATGACAACTGCAGAAGCTGAAGAAGAAACCGTCCAGCAACTCATATGTCACTGTCCAGCGCTCAGTAGGAGACGATTCAGAATCCTAAGTCAGCATTTCCTATCTGACATTTCAGCAGTCTCTTTGTGCTACTTTCAAAGTGGTTTAGACTGGACGACCCTCCTTTTACTGTCTGAAAGTAAAAAGTAGGGGTTACCATATAAATGGACCTATTCTATGTATCTAAGTCTATAGGGTAAAATCTAAAACAAAATCAAATTGTATTTCATTGTTATAGGTTTCTTAGGGAGCTCCAATCCCATTTCTGGCAAAACCTTTTCGATACGAAGATATATAGAGCAACGTAAGATAGCGAAGGTCTGGGGTGAACATACAAATTTACACAGAAAGTTGTATTATTTAGTTGAATGAACATTTCAAAGATGTCTAGACGACCTGATCTAGTAACGACTTACATTTTGCTTACTATACATAGAAAACCGTAAGCTTTAAATTAGATAAACCAACGTTCACACAACAACTGACTTGAAATGGGGTACAGGGCCGACTATTAGGTATTGCAGTAGGTTGTCAAGAGCTTAGAACATATTGTTTTGATAAAAGCTTAGGAGTTTGAAGGTTGGCTAACCTTAAGAAAACGAAAGGTTAAGTCATTTGGTTTTCACCATAGGTGAATCATCCGATATCGATAAATTCCACTCGCTGCTGCAGCGGGACCAGACACTGTCAGCGAATTTGGTATTTTTGTTATGGTTTTATTCAGGCATGCAAATCGTTTGGGTATCGGGTCGTAAGTGGCTTGAAGAACACATGGGATTAACCAAAATTTACCAGCGCCCTGGAATTTTTATTTTTTCACAATTCTTTATATAAATGGAAACACTTTTGTACAGCTCATGAACATCAAAGCTAAACCAAAGTATTTTTATATTAATAATTGTGATGAAATGAAACTTGGGGAGTGCTGGATACTAACCTATAAGTAAAATTCCATTTCAAAGACTTCTTGTGAAAAATATAACCTTTCTTATTTGAGCTCTAAGTTTGTGAAACATTTAAAATGTTTAGGAATTTAGGATCTTAAACTCAGGTGCTATTATTGATGGGAATTTGAAAGGTAGTTTTGAAAGATTCTAAAGATTTTTTTGCCGATTGTAAGCAGCAGGCGACTTCCCTAGGCAGTAGGTACAATTGTTGAACAGAGCTGAAATATTAGTTTTGGAACAGGTTCAGGTTCAGTTTATATATCTAAAAAGGTTCGGTTCAAGCTTCGGCTTACAGTAAAATGAACGGTTTACAGAAAATTACGGATTCGAAGCAATCTGTCGCCAAATTCCAAAGTTTATGGCAATTAAATCAATCCCTTAGATACTATCTTAACCCTGAGTAAGTGTATATCAGCATCGGCTATTCCATGCTACTCAATTTAAACTCCTTGATTTTTTTCTTTTTTTTTTTTGCTAGCACTGACTTTTACCAATTATTCGTAGTGCAGCCAGCCAGCGAATTAGCCTTTGTTGGGCTACCAATCAAGTCTCATCCTCACCCATTCGCTCCACTCGTCCTTTCATTACTTTTCTATCAGCGTACTTAGGCCATTGTTGTGCAGTTATTTAGCACAATCAACACCCGTTGCCGCTGATAGCTTCTGCTGCTGCTGCTGCTGTTGCCCCAGCCTCTTGTTCTAGCCTCGCCTTGGGCCAGCCAGCCGTCTCTCAAACATGGTCTTCAGACCATGCACAGATGCCTTTGGCTTAGTAAATTTTATCAATGGCAAACATTTGGCCCTTCTCCAGCTGCTCCGGCTCAATCGTTGTGTGCTGCTGCACAGCACCTGAAGGCAAGCTCCTTTGTTCATTTACGTTTCAGTTGAGTTGCACACAAAATTAATGGAAATTGCTGTGCACAATGGGTAGAGGAGGGGGTAAGGCAGGGAATTACAAACTTAACAACAAAAAAAGGAAGTAAAATAATAAGAAACTGGGCTGGCTGGCAAGTGGCTAAATTCGAATTCACTTTGAGGCTATTGTCGATTTGTGGCCTCCTGATGAAATGCTGTGGGACTGGATTAGTTGTGCTGTAATTGTTGCAATCTTAAACTTTATGCCTGCAAATTATGTAAAGGGATAGCAAGTGCCTAAAGGATTGTGTAAGCTAGTTTTGCAACAAGGTGTTTTTAGGGCAATTTGAAGCTGCACTTTAGTGTAGATTAACTGAGGGAAATAGTTGGCAGGGTTTAGTTTAGGTAAAGTTATAAGAAGTCAGTGACTTACTTAACTGTGTTTAGAATTCAAAAGTCAGAAGGTATTACTCCGGAATCAAAGATGAAAGAGTTTTCCTGCTGGATTTCTTTATTAAAGTTCGAAAAGTTGAATGACTAAGTTCAAGCTTCTCTTAGTTGCATCTAACATATCACTTTTAACCTTTCTCTGGACTCATTAAAACACTTAAACGAAACACTTGTAAGAAATTTAGTTCAATCTGAGCAAAAATATAGAATTTCATACTTGGATCAAGCATGTTCGAGGTCAGTAGTTCGATAAGAATGGAAATTCTTGATCCAACAGCGAAATTCTTGGATCAAGTATGAATTTTTGATACCGCATTTCTTGAACCAAGAGTTTAAATACTTGAGCCAAGTACGAATCATTCTCAAATCAAGCAGTATAGTTCTTAAATCAAGTGCTAAACATGTTTAAATTCAGGATTGCTCATTCTTGAATCATTGTCACAAACCAAGAGTGTTCTTTCTAGTATCAAGTGCTCATCAGAATCAAGAGTAAGATCGCTTACACTTAAATTAAGAGCTTTACAGATTCCAATCATAAAACAATTTGAAATCAGTTGATTTTTCCATTAACTAATTGTTAAACCATGTGGCAAGTTTTAGTCGGCTCGAGGAATACATAGCACCTCAAACCAGCATCAGTCTATCATCATCAGCCGTCGCTCCATGCCAGCCATGCCATAACTGGTTGTGAATTCCAAAGCAACATGAGTGAAATAATAGATTGCGCTCTCCCCTCGATAGTTTCCCAAACTGAGAGAGCCAGTTTAACGCTGTGTACTCTCAAATGTGCTTGCTTTCCGCTCTCTGTTTCTTAACCTCACTGCCCTTGCCTAAATACACCTCGCCGAGAACGAACTTAGCTCGATTTCCACAGCAAAATTCTTGAAAATTCAAGAACGAATAAATATTTTTTTAAAATATTTTCTACTTCTTTCTGAGTGTACATCAAATGCCTGAAACCCTGTTTATTTCTGTAGAATTGATTTAACTTTCCACTGAAAATGTACACCCAGGGAATGCCTGTCATTTGGCAGTCACTTTGAATGGCGCCTTTAACCGCCCATTTCAACGCCATTCACATGTCTCGGCCAAATGGACAATGGAATATATAAAATGCTCAGTCCCAAGGCTGCAGTCAGTCCATCAGTGTGTACAGGGAATTGGCTGCCATATGCATGTAAGTGTGTACCGCACATAAGTTAAAAGGCAAGTGAAATACCATTTGGTGGGGGGCGGTGTGGCGCGGCAATTAACGGCATAAATTTAAATATGCAATTAACGCAACAGCTTGAGGCTGGCAGTAAACAAAACGGTAACTGTATGAGGGATGCAGACGACAATAAAAGCCAAAGGTCACTTTAACACAGAGAGAGAGAGTTGCATTTGATTGTTTGTGTTTTCCATTTTCCATACGTTTTCCCCCTTTTTATTTTTTTGTTTGCAGCAGACAACAAACAACGTGAAAACACACAATTTTCCGCTTTATTTGCGCGGCGGTGGACCTGCAACAATAACAGCAACAACAGCAGCAGCAGCCACCATGTCTGTTCGTGGTTCTGGTCATATGATACTCCTCTGCTCCTCCATCAACGGGCATTGCCACATGTCAATATTTTTACGCTCAGGGCCCGCGGGGCATCCTGCCGCAGCTCTCCTGTCCTGTCCTGTCCCGTTCGGTCCTTTTATTTGGTGCAAATTTATTTCGCATGAAGTTGCAGTCTGGGAATCCCAAACCGTGGCCTTTATTGATGTGTAAAGTGCCTGCTGTTGTTTAATAAAATTAAAATTAACAACAACCAAATAAAGGAGCAGAAACCAGAGAATTGGCCACGATATTTAATCTGACTTTCTGAGCTTCCATTGCAACGAAATAATAATTATAATAATTATTATAATTTAATTATGGCCTTAATGGACGGCAGCCATGCTGGAGGGTAGAAGTGGCCGCCACAGCAAATTATTTTTTGCATGTCAACTGCTCCTCATTATCAGCTGGCAGTTAGTTAACAGCCAATTGCGTCGAGTGAAAAACTTTTCATGCCCCACCACCGCCTCCTCCACCCACTGTAACTTGTGCACTTCCTTTCTATAATCATAACATGGCAATTTTATTCAATTTCCTGTCCTTTGTGAAGTGAAGCCACAAACAAGGCAGGTTGATGCGGTATTTGTCAACAAGCTGACACCGGCAGAATATCCTGGCTGACTTGGAGCACAGTTCTAAATAGTGGAACACTACCACGGGGTGTTATAGTGGAACATTTTTCCAATAACCGCTTATGCCGACGACATAATCATAATTAACATGGGTAAACGTTCAACGAGCCTCAGCTCAATTAAAGTTGTCTCAGTCTCTTCTGCTTAATGAAGTCCACCCAAGAAAAATGGAACATTCCCAACGTCAAGTATAAAATCTCAAAAAATTGATAACACAACTTTAGCTACAATTTGTGTTCTATTTGAGGAATTTTGAATTTCTTTCATTTCACACAAATAATTCCTGTGTTTCAGCATAATTCCAAAATTAAGCTGAAATAACAATTTATTTCATTAAAATAAGCTATTTACACTAGGAGTGCGATATGCGTTAATAGCTAACAATCAGCTTTTTTCCCATACAATAAAAGCTGAGCAAAGCGCACTCCTAGTGTAAATCAGCATTTAAACTCTTCTATTGCTCAGTTTTTTATATAATTTTGTTAAAATTGTAGCAAATTCTAAACAAGATCTCAGTTAAATTTTTATTCAAATTCAAACCGACATTTGATTAACGAACTCAGCGGATTGACACATCGATAGGAGTAATATCGATAGTTGGCCAGTTCGATACTTTTGTATCGCGGTGGCAAGCTGCGTGTCGTTCGGGCTCCCAAGTTTTATAAATTTGTTGGCGCTTTAAAGCATTTGCAACCAATATAGTGATGTCGGTCGGATCTTAGCGTAGTCCTGTGTTGAATTAAAATTGTTTGCGGCTTTAAGTTAATAATTCTATGCAATTGAAATTAGTTGGCCGAATTTGCAAGTTGCGTTTGCCTTCCGTTATTCAGTTCCGCGCTCACGGGCTCTCTCTCTCTCTCTGGCTGTTGCGGCCTCGTCTGTCTTATTTTTTGAGTTTTTGTGTCAGTGCTTAACTAAATTAATTGAAGTTAAGTTAATTGAATTGCAATAAATATTGCATTGAATGTGTTAAGCATGCTCTCTGCTGCTCTCGCTCTCATTTCTTTTTGTTTGTGCGCGCTGTGTTCCCTGTTGTTGTTCTTTTTTTCGTTTCGCTACGCCGCCATACTCTAACGGTGATACTCTTCTCTCAATCATATTTTGCCTGACGTCGCGCTGGCGCTTGCCGTTCCATTATTTTTTGGTTTTCTTTTCATTTCGCTACGCCCCGCTTGTGTTCTCTCAATCGTATTTTGCCTGACGTCGCGCCGGCGCTGGCGCTTTCTATCGGTTTTTTTCCCGTTTCGCTACGCCCCCGCCTTCCCCCCCTCTATCAGTGCTTGTGTTCTCTCGATCGTATTTTGCCTGACGTCGCGCCCGCGCCTTCCTTTCTCCTTTTTTTTTTATTTTTTTCTTGTGATTGTGCTTTACAGTTATACAGTTTAACAAATGTGTATTTGTTTTTGTTGTGCTGCGCCTGCTCTCTGCTGCTCCCGCTTTAGCTTCTTGTTCTTTGGGTAAGTGTATTTTTTGTTGATTGGCTAATGCAGTTATGTTGGTTTGACCCCTGTAGCAAATTTGGGGAAATTGTAGTCGTAAATGCTTGCTGTATTAAGGCAGGCAAATAAATGGGCAAGTGGTTTGCTACTGGGGGGCTGTGTAAAAATCGCTGGACTTAAATTTTAAAAGCTACATTGCAGTTCACAAAGGTCCAAACTGGGCTTGTATGACCTTTCCATTTATTTTGCTGAATATCTTCTTACCTATGTATGTATATATTTCTGCAGGCAGATCAAGCTAATTTTCAAACGTCATACGTATCTCCCACAATTCTTTTGATTGATACCTTCTGGATATAATAAGTAATCAATATAGTCGGGTTTGACCGACTTTCTTACTTGTGTTTTCTTAACTTTAGGAAAATTTCTCGTTTTTAGACAGTTTTTTCTCAAACTGAGAAAGCATATTCCTTGAAATGAATTTTTATTCTAGAGGTTTTATTTCTAGATATTTTTCAAAAAACTTTCTCTTAAGGGCAGATTTGCCCTTGATATTCTCTTAATTCATGTCTTAATATAGGGTGACTCCCATTAAAGTTACTAAAACGACCTTGTTTAAGGAAACAACATATCTAAAATTTAGAAATACATTTTAGTAATTCGAACCAAAATATAGAAAAGTTGATGCAGTTAATCGACCCAAAATTTATAAAAATATAAAAAAGACACCATTTGGAATTCTCAACTTCGAATTTCCAGCATTGGAAATAATAAAGGGGAAACTGATATTCGGCCTGCTTAACATTTGATTTGATTGACTGGGTCTCTTGCGAGTGCTTGATAGTCAAATGTGCCAAGGTGCCTTTCGTGTAGCTTCACGTAAAGTTGAAAAATTAGTTTCCCACTTGAATTTCGTACCCTCGACTCGGAGAATTATAGTTTTAGACCCTAGCGGCTGAGCTGGCAAGTTCTGATCTGACAGGAAGAGACAATGACTTCCAGAGCAACAGCAACAAATCGAACATCTGGCTTTAGCCACCGTAGCAGATGTTGGTTCATTAACCGAAACTATCTTGTTGAATACCTTAAGTAGCTATTGACCAACTGAATGGGTAGAATTAAGAGCACTCTTTTCACCAAAAGGCGTCTATTTAACTTCAGGCTGGACCTTTACTTTGTATTGTCGTAAGCGAATTCTTCATTTCACCTTATACACCTCTACATTATGGGCGCTTGCTCGAAACTATAGAGTTTTAAGAAACTAATTTTCACAGCAACTTGTGCAAAGCATTTTCCTTCTATCCTTTTTAATGCAGCAAGAATTTTTATGAAATTAACACAGAGTAAAAATGAAAGCCAAGTAAAACTATGTGATTCCACTTTGTGGTTGACTTTAGGGCAAAAGCAGCTTAAGCCACTTGCCAGCTTCTGATCCTGGATCTCTCCTCTCTCTTTCTCTGTGTGTGTGTGTGTGTGTAAGCTGATTAAAGGGCCGCAAGTTTGTGCAGAGCCAGCTGCTTGGCTCTGGCCTCGAGATGGCAGCTCAATTGGCAAACACTTTGTCACACTAATTAATCCACTTATTGGTGAAACTTGCGGCCTGGCTACAGTGCCACACGTCGTATACGTCATATAAATATTGCATGTACGAGTGTACTTGGGGCCAAAAAGTTTTGCATTAAGCATTCCGTTTTTGTGTGTGTGCGGGCACTACGTGAGCAGCCAAAAGTCAGCAGGTATGACAGCGACGTGACAGTTGTCCGTGCAGCATCTTGAATTGGCTTAATTTTCGTTTCCGTTATGCAAAACCGATGCAAAGTGCAGGCCGAAATTGTACACTTAGGATCAGCAGGTTGCGGTTGATAAAATGGTATTTAAATATTGTATGCACCCGTTCCACAGGCTGTTAAACTGTTGAAATGTTGAAATGTGCCTGTCAACTGGCAAGGAATATTGCTGAGTTGTTGTGTTGTTAGTTGTTATTGCCTAGGCACGGCTCCGGCGTCATCATCAGCATCATTGTCGGCGCCATCAACGTTGATGGCTTGTTAAATTGCCTGTTTCGTGTTGTCTGGAAGGGTGGGTGTGTGTTATGTGTGTGTGTGCGAGTGTGTGGCACGTGTGCGTGTCACTCCTTTTTCACTCGCTTACATTATGCACATTAGCGCACATTATGAACATGTTGCTGTTGACCCTTTCGATGCTGGACGATACAGTGACATTTCGTGACCAGTTTTGGCAAGCAGCCAAATCATTTTCACCCTAATTCAGTGCGAGGTGCAAATGCAATGAAACAGCTGCAAAAATTAAGTAAGTCAACAAGCACCTGCTAACTGTCTGCCTCCTACATGGTTAATCCTTTTATCCTCCGCTTCCCCCCGCTCAGCTAAGTGTTTACGTGTGCCACATGTCTAATGCACTGGCGGCATCATTTTCAGGGAGAAATGTGGCTGCGTTGAACCATTAAAAGCGCCACCGGGACGGTCAGTGCGAAGTCAACTTTTGGTGTGTGAGCTAAGGAAAAGTGTTGGCTGACATTTGTGAAATGGCGGCTAAACTCGTTAGAGTTAAGGTAGTTTGGCGGAGTGCAGTTTTTGGCGAAAAAACTGTTATAAAATATAAAATTTCTTGTGGTACCAAGTCAGCCACAGAATGGTCAATCGCAACCAGCGGTTTTAGTTTCAACCGTCACGTCACGCGTAACTTAAACATGTTTTAAGAACAAATTGATGTTTAAAATAATTCGAATTGAATTAAATCTGGATCTACTAAGCAAATTTAGCAAATCTCTTTTAAAATCTAACTCGGGCGTCTTTATAATAATCTGAAATTACAGCAAAATAAAGCAATCTATATAAACCACTCAATCTAAACCTCCCATATACCAAACTTAAAAGAGAACTTGGCCGATTTAGCGATTTTCCGGACTGTTTAACTTACACCATTGTTCTGTGTAACCGTCTGCACTATAATCAAAGTGCAAGTATACACCGCCCTTTCAGCAAGACCCTTTCTTCGATCTGCTGCTTCAACTGATGTTTCAACTGTTTTTTGGTGTCGATTGCTCGCCTGCTCCGGTATTGTTCATCGAGCAGCAGTTGCAATTTAAGCAAATATCTGCAGTCGATTGCTCGCCTGCTCTGACGTGCGCCCAGCTTTCCAAAGCGCTTGGAACTTCTCATCTATTCATTAAAATCCGATATTACACACTTGAAAATTACCTGTTCGAAAAGATCAGTTTAATTGGGTACCCTTCGTAGAATGGATATGCAACAGCCAAGAAGGGTGTCAAATCTACCAATCAATGCTTAGAAAATTCGTCCCAAAAACTACTAAAAAAAAATGAGACTCCTGTCATATTTACGTCTAATTTAAATGTAACGTCACTCACTCTACAAAAATAAGTCACAGTGCTGCTTGTTGTGTTTTTAGTCAAATTCTGGCTTACAAACCTTGATCCCAGTATCCATCTCTCAGTAGTCAAACGGCTCCACATAATATATATATGTATAACTAACGTTCCAGTCAACAACCACCCCACAGTAGTCCGCCTTGCTTCTATATATTATATTGCCTAACAACCTGGTAAGGATTACCAAAATAGCCAACAACATGCACAACTTGATCAAGAGTCGTGCTCTGTTTGAAATCCTCAAATCCCCTTGGCCCGAACTACATTTTAAGGCCAAAACGGAGGAAGATAGCATGGAGGCAGACAAGTGCCAGTTTAACTTAAATGCACCCGAGTTTGTGCCGCTCTCAAAGAGAGATGCAGCGGAACCAGCTGTAATGGAACTCAATGAATTGAAGCGTTATTTTGAGGCCAAGGATGAGGGAAAGCAGAAGACCAAGCTCATTTTGCCCTGGAAGGGTTTTCCCAAGCGAGTGGAGTCAACTACCGCCAGAACAGGTAACTTTAACTTTGGGATCAAGCGGCGCCTAGTCTGACCTTTTTTTCCAGCCTCACGCAGTGCCCAGGTGGTATTACTGGGCGAAGATGATTATCAGATAGTGCCACGCTTGAAGCGTCCCAAGAAGGAAAAGCCAAGCAGTGAGGAGCTGGAGTTGGAGGCTAAGGAAAAGTGTACCACTGACAAACGTGCTGAAAATGAGGAGAAGCGACGCGAGCAAGAACGTAAAGTGGCACTGGAGGCTCTAAAGCTTGCCGAACAGCGACGCATGCGTGAACCCTTGGTATCCATGAGTGGGACCAGTCAAACCCAAGATGGTGAAACTGAACCCAACATGATAATACATCTATCACGCTCACCGGTGCGTTTTAGTGCCGAAGAACGCGAACGTGTGGATCGTTTGCGTGTGGCCAAGAGAGAGCGCATTGAGCGTGTCTTGCGTGAGATGCGTCGTGAACTGCAAGAACACAAGGTGCGTGCCGCGCCAATCCCGACTGCTGCTCAGCCCAAACGCTATATATGTCTGCAGGAAGTAACCGAAAAGAAACCAGAGCCGACCAAGCCCTCCAAACGTTATATACCCACCGTCAAGGAGTGGGATGAGCAATGCAAGGCCAGGCAGGAGCAGAACAAGGAGAATGAAAGCGGCCAGCGAGCCTACAATACTGCACCCACGGACTTCGTACCCAGATACACTCCGCCAGTTGCTCAAGTCTCCGTGCCCGCTGGCGAACAGCGTCGCGGCAATCTGACACATTTTGTTCTCTCCAAACCAAAGTTCAATCATCTGGCTAAGCCCAATCCCCAGTATCAGAACAGAGGCAAACCTATACTGCGCTATAACATCGAACAGTTGCTCCAGTGGGAACCGCAACCGGCTCAGTTGCAGAAGCCGCGCTTTGCAGAGGCCTTGCTTAAGTTGGGCTTTCTATACGATTAGTTGTGCAGTTTTCTACCAAGTTAGTTTTCCGTTTGCTGGTGCTAAGCCAGCTGTTGGCATTCGTGTTCTTCTTTTTCAATGTTTTCCTGTTGATGTTGAGTTTTCAT
This sequence comes from Lordiphosa fenestrarum, assembly GCA_035044985.1. Classification (NCBI taxonomy): domain Eukaryota; kingdom Metazoa; phylum Arthropoda; class Insecta; order Diptera; family Drosophilidae; genus Lordiphosa; species Lordiphosa fenestrarum. Next base: position 516,128 of record JAWNNO010002333.1, on the reverse strand, counting down.
CTTTAATTTTGGACTTTCTTAATTGTGCAGAAAGCGAAAATGAAACTGGAATTTTTTTATTATGTACGAATAAATCGAGAGAAATTATAGCAAATATGGCAATTCAGGGACTTGAGTTGACACTGTTTATATTAATTCTACAATTTTTAGGTGATTTATTCTGCAATATTAAAAAGTATAGAGAGTTGAACTCTGCACAGCTCTTTTGGCATTTCATACTTTCTGATGTCAGTAAATAAGTCCGCCCCAGCTCCGTTTTACATTTTGCAGTTTTCATAAATAAATACAGTTCGTTGCTTAGCAAATTTACTCAGCTTTGGGCTTAGAAAACGCAAGTGCTGCCTTCACTGCGGGTCCACCATCGATCCCTGGCCCAGGTCTGCTGCTTGGAGCAGTTATTACGTTTTACTTATTGCATTTTTCTCCTCTTTGCATTTTCGCTCACTTGGCAAAATGATACGGTGGAAAATGTGTCGCAGCGAGCTGAATCAACCAGCATGTGGCTCACATGACACGGAGCAAGGAGCAGGAGCAGGAGCAGGCCAGTGCAATCGGAATGAGGACTAACCCCTGCTGAGCACTTACCCATTGTTTGTTTGTTTTTACAACTGTGATTGAGGTGAAATTGCATATTTCTGTGCGCTTCTTTCGTCTCGCTTCGCTTCGTTTCATTTCATTTCGCCGAGTTCCAGACGAGTTACCATCCACGTGACCCACTCACTCTTTCTTTCTCTCTCCCCCTCTCGCCCCCCGTAATATTTCCAAACGTTTTATTGAATGTCGTTGCCGTTGCTGTTGCACGTTCCCGTCTTCCATTCGCCTGTTTGCTGGCTTGGCCTGCCTTCCGTTTATTGTGCGAATAAATGTCAACAATAGGAAATGTCCTAGGAGCATGGGAAGCGATTTAGACACGAAGCTAAACAAACTTCTGTGAATAAATGTTCAAACTATAAACAAAAGCGGCAGCTTAAAATAAAATGGAAATTATTTGAAAAACTTAAGTTATGGCTTCTATCAGGAAATGTATGGAGATAAAAAGAGCTTCGCAAGGTTTTATGGAAAAATATTTTAGTCAATTGATGAGGTCATCTGCGAAATGAATGCATACTGTTGGATAAAGTGTCTCGAGATAGAAGAAAGAAGAGACACAAGCGTATAATTACAGTCGGAGCGAAATGAACGATGGATATGGCATTTCTTTTTACACTTAGATACAATTTCAAGTTATTGGGATTACTTAAAGTGACTAAAATACCTTCTAAAGTTGATATTAATCAAATTTGAAGAAATATTCTTAAGTCAAGAATTTATCATACCCTAATATTTTTTGAGATCTTGGTGTTCATACAGATGGACAGGGCTAGATGGACTCGGCTATTGATGCTGATCAGGAAAATATATATTTTAGGGGTTGGAGATGCTCCTTTCTGCCTTTTCTATACCTTTGCTTGATTTTAAAAAATAATAAAAAAGCATTTTTAATTCAAATTATAAATTTAATAACATTTGTAGAATGTTATTACTTTAAGATAAGGTTGTAAATTGAACTCACATTCTGGGCTATCTTAGAGATATCGTTTGTAAGCCACAACCCACCCTCCCCAACTGACTTGGTTCATTTAAGAAAGACAATTTTTTGGCCTACTTGTCTGGGCTCGAACAGAACACCTTTGGCACACAACGAAGGCGGCGTGTTAGCTCGTTTTTGTAGAATGGCCAAATGGCTTTGTAAACTTTTCTGTGCGGTGACTGAGTTGAGTTGAATTGTGCTTATTTCAATAGTATTTGGAACATTTGTTCTCAAATATTTGAGAAATTGTCTTGTTCTTATTTTGAACAGGATTTTGTATTCTGTTTACCGATTTGTTTTACATATATTTTTTTGTTGAGTAAAAAATTATGATTGTAATTTTAAATTCTTTAAAGTAATTTTGGCATTTAAGAACAATTCGTTTTGAAAAAGGATTCTGATAAATTCACTCGTATTCCAGTGGTGTGCAAAAGAGATTTTTATATTAACTCTAATTTGGGGGTTTCTACAAAAGAAACTCCTAATATTCATTCATGTTTGGTTGAAGTTAAAGTCCACTAAATAATATCAGTTAAATGATAAATTGATAAACATATAATACCAAATTCTTATTTTTTTGGTTCTAATTTGCCAGACTGTTGGCTTTTTTTTTGGATGAAACCACGCTGCATCCATTTGTGGCCAGCCAATTGAAAATGGTTTGTGTAACTGAGAGACAACGTTTCGCATACTCACACAAATTTTAATAATAAAATTGTTAACAGAATTGCTGTGCTTTTGGCTTTTGCCACAGAAACATGTGTTGGCCTTGTTAGCTACAACAACAATTTTTTAAGGCCCCACGACGCCCTCAACGTTGTTGGCTTTGTTGCGCAATCTAAATAAAATGGTCGACGTGTGTGTACGCACAACTTTTGCCATATTTAATCGTATTTGCCCTAACAACTACAAAATTTTTTGAATGGGAGGAGGTGGACGGAGAATTTTGTAGAAGAGGATGAAGACATTTCGAGTGGGTGTGTGTGTATGTGTGTGTGTGCATGTGCCTGGCAGTTGGCGCTTTTGGGCATTTGCTTATTATTGTTAAACTTTTTGTGCCCACAACAACAATTGGCCTGGCTGTGTTTTAGAAATATGCAAAACAAAACTACCTGACGATTGCAATTGCAACCACAATTGGAGATGGCAGCGTGAGGATAACCAAAAACTGCCGTATTTTGTCAAATGTGCTCTTTGAACTATAATTTTTTAAAACGCATCAAAGTAAGCCAAGGCAGCATGTGTATTTTCGTTGTCAATATGGATCTTTTGTTTAATACTGATATTCCCTCAGAAAGAAGAGGTAGCAGAGCGTTACCTTTGAATTAGTGTCTCCTTTGGCTATGTTCTCTGTTGCCAGTGGCAACTTTTCTGCTCACATTGCCGACCTCTTATCTAGAATGGTGCCTATCATCCTAATTGCTGCCTACGATCAGTTCTATTTAACTACCATCTCCAATTTCAAATATCAACATTTGCTTACCTTTCGCATAAGCTGGTTGCTAACTCTATCGCCCTCTGTCTGTCTCTGTCCCCCCCTCCTGAGCAGGGTGACCGGGGCCAGCTTAAAACGTGCAGCTCCAAACTTTTCCCTTGGACACAGCAGCAGCGGCAAGTTTTAAGACACAAATTTATGCCAGAGGTGAGCATGTGTGCTGGAAAGTGATTAAAAATTGGGTCAAGAGGCGTAAGCGTGCCAGGATTAAGCAATTTGGCATTTGGGGGCACGCAAAACAAATCATAGGATTTTATAATATATCTATGAGCCTGTTCAAAGGTTTGCCAGGACGATAAGTCATTTAACGGGAATTTGACATAATTAGCAAAAAGAGACCACAGAAAATAAGCAACAATGTCGAGCAATGTTACAAGTTAACTACGACAGTAAAGTGGAATCAACCTCACAAAAACCTCAAGGGGTGACTGCGAGCGGGGCTCCCAGGCAAATGCCGAGAGAGTCAGCCGCTAGGCATTTCAGCAGGAGCCGAGCAGCCAATGTATGCCAAGCTCCTGTGGATGTGAGTGAGTGTGTCTCTGGTTTGTTTTGACTGTGGTTAAAGCGGCGATGCCGGCGGCGATGGTGGCATGGACACAACAACAACAACTCTGACAGCATCAGTTTGGGCTGTGACTGGGGCAATTCCTCGAATGTGGCTGTTCCACAGGCCACCCTTTAACTGCACTGTAGTTTTAGCTGCGGACATTGCTTAGCTAATTAAAAGACGTTTATGTGATAATCTTCATAACTGATAAGAGAATTAAATGAATGATAAATCAGTTTACATTATAGAAACAAAGCTCTGAGTCTAACTCATAAACAGTCATCGGATATCGGGTAAAATCATGTTCTTAATGAGTGGTCTCACAAAACATCTGATTGGATGCAAATTTGTTTCATAAAATTTGGATGAACTCCTTTCATTAATTACCTTCGGGCTTTACCAAGTTTCTTACTATTTTTTTATACCCTGTTCCCATTAAAAATGGAGTTCATGAAGTTGTGAGAATGTATGAAACAGGGAGAAGGAAACATTTCCGACCCCAAAAAGTATATATATCTTGATCAGCCTGAACAGCCGGGTCGATATAGACATGTCCGTCTGTCTGTATGAACGCTTCGATCTCAGAGAGTGTAAGAGAAAGAGCCACAAATTTTTGCATGAAGGTAGGTGTATACTGTACGCAGATTAAGCTGGATTCAGATTAGAAAAACCGGTAACATTCAAGTTCAAAAATTCAAAAACAAATAAATTAACAGGGTATTTTGTATTGCGCCAGTTGGGAGCTATGATAACATTGAAGGACCGAGCTTCTTGTTCTTCTATTTAAAAAAAATACTCTACTGAGATCAGTTTAGGCCCTATCCAAAGTCTAACTGCTGATTGGAAAAAACTAATTTTCTTCCTTCTTTTTTTTAAAATTCTTTTTTGCTGATTTCCCAAATAATTTTCTGGCTTCATTCATAAATCAATAGCGTATTAAATTTTTTACTGTATATCCCATCATTAGCAACACTTCAACAGCTGCCACAGGGACGACACACACAAACACCCACACGCAAGTCCATCAATTAGGCGCAATCTAAAAAGCTTCTTCGACTTTGACCCAAGTCAAGTCAAATCAAATTGTGTCTGGACAGACAGAACCGGCGACTACGATGATGACTGGGACACGCCTCCCGTTACCTTATCCTGAAGCCTTAATGATTGAAATGTATTCAATTGTTTGATTGACTCACTGACTGAATGACTGGGCATGGTCAGGTCCGGTTTGGTCTGTTTCGTGACTACAATGCATGATTAATGACCCGGACGAGGATGGTGGATTGGGGGACAGGGACAGTGGGAATTAAAAAATTATTCAAGCCAAATTTGTTGGGCCAACGGCAAAATGGAAAATGAATTATGTGGACCGGGCCAGTCTGTCTGTCTGTTTAGCATTTGTCAATCATTAATCAAACAATTTATGTTAATTGAATTGGCGGCGATTTATGGCAATTTTTCAATCAGATTTTACTATCGTTTTTTTTTGCTGTGCCAGCACCAAATGTCAGTTTTGTATGGTTTATGCATAAAAAATGACGATGGAAATGGCGATTTCTCGCAGTGACAATAAATTGATGTCTGCAGCTTACACACACGGTCTCATAACTGTAAGCGCTTTATGGTACAAGTGAGTAGGGCAATTGACCCAGTTAGACACACACACATACTCACAGTGGTAGTGGAGTGTAGAAACTTGAGTCCCTGCAAGTGCTCAAGTTCAAAATGAGTAACTGAAATCACTTATGAATTGCTGTTAAATCGAAACTGGTTGGCTACCTGATGGCCACCCATCCATCCGTAGCTATAGCGGTTATAATGTGAGGGGATATTTGAAATTGTTACCAAAACCTGACACCCATTTCCAGATGTTTGTTTAGCTTGATTACAGGCACCAAATGTGATTTAAGTCACGTTAAACATACACACACACACACATCCCAAAATTGAGAGTCTACAATCAAATCCCAGACAGAAACAGCCACAATGACGTGGCACCCTGGAGCTGGGACGGTAGGATTCATGTAAGTGTGCTGTGGTCAGTTTGGCTCTGACATAAAATATGCAAGCACATGGCAGACAAATTTCTGTCTGTAATGTCTCATGTGGTTGGAAAAGTATATATGTGTGTGTGCGCTTGGTAGCATCCAATAAAGGCATTCGACTTGATGCAGCTTTAATGTACAAATTATCAACAACAATTGAAATGTGGCCCCTGGGGGCGCTTGTTGAATCCAGGTCACTCAGATTTTATGCATCAAAATGAGGGAGTTTGGTTTTTTTTAATGCCAATATTTAACTCCAAGGGCCGATTTCTTGTCTTCTGGATAAGCTACTATGAGTCAGATAAACTTACCATGTGCTTGCTATGTACAGGATAATCTACTAAATTCAATCCTTATTTAAATCAACGGTTCATAAGTTAATATTATTTTAGACATGGGGCAACAATCATGTACTGTGCTGTGCAATGAGATGTCATTCCATTCGTGGACAGTGCAAGACTGCGAGGTTCTGAACTCGCGTCCCAGACAAGGCTACAAATATTTCTAAATTGAATCTATCTTAAAGTATATCCGAATGTCTCAGAATATGGATGAAGAAAGGAAAGGAAAAGGAATCTTTCTGGAAGCGAAAGTAAATCTGTAACATGCTTAAAATGATCTTGCTTTCGGATTAAAATGAACTCGAATTTTTCCTTTATTTTCTATCAAAGTCGCAAAACCTTGCAAGACTTTCAGAAATTACGGGTCGTATGCGTAATTTTTAAATCAAAACTTTAAAAAAAAAATTTATTTTTTATTATTTTTTGAAATTTCATTGTCGGTAATGCAAAAGGAATCCGTTCTGGGGGCGCCCTCTCTAAATTATCATTTTGAGCTTAAAAAGTCCACTCTAATGTTCATACATAATCCTATCGAATACATCACTAACAAAACAAAAACTTTTCGCAATCACTTTATGTGTTCTGTTCATTTGCAAACAGTGGTTGCGACAGCGCTCTCTCAAAAGTGCGCCTGTGATGCCAGATTCGTTGGTTTTTTTGGAACAGAAGAGGAGGATAAACGGGTGTTCTGCTTAGTGAGAGACTGTGTGCTGCTTTAATTTTGTGATTTTCAGTGAAGATGATCGCATCCTTATGAGCTTGATACTGTTAGATGTCAGTTCTTTACGAACATTGCTCTGTGGGAGTAGAGAGCAAAGCTTAATGTCTGGTTCCTTTTCTAATATATAATGTTCATAGATATTTGGACCAGCAGTGCCCTTCACTCGAGTTAGGGTGTTGTAGAGTTGCAAATTTCACTCCTAGGAAGATCATCAGCTTAGTATTTACTGGGTTCTTGGCCCAAATGTTACTTGTTGATAATATTTGCTGATATTTAGCGGTATTGCACTCTACCACCCCGAGGTGTGCTAACGCATCACTTGTGATAAGCACCACTCAAATGGAACCCTTTTCTTCCTACTCGTGAGTATGGCTGGTTCACTCGTCATAAAGCCTTATAAACATTTTGCATAAAAGCTTAAAACTGAAATTGTGCAAGAGTATTTCAGATGAAACAGTCAGCTTCCCGGCTAAATAATCAGCAGCCTTGCGTATGTGTATAAACTTTGAATACCTTTCAGAAAAAAAGTAAGCGCCTTTGGTTTCTTTGGCAAAGTGGTCCTTCAGTGTCATTATAAGCCAGCTAACTGACTTTTATCTTACAGTGTTTCAGTCATATGAATTTATGTGTAAAGTTGATGCATTAAAAATACTCTCACACACACTCACACACAAGCAAATGCATATGCGAAAAGGCAAATGCAGTTACCTGTGCATAAATGCATGCCAAGCGTGTTGAACATTCGAGAGGTTTTTTTTTACGCCGCATGAACATGAACTTTAAAAATGAGTGGAGCATTGAAAAAAGGAAGCCAGCGAGTGGTGAGCGGGGGCAAGGGGTGGTTTATACAGTGTGGCGCTACCGAAATATAAACAGCGAATATTTAAATGTATAATGAGCAGCTGAAAGCTTTTTAATGGCTTTTCAATTAGATGGGGTCAGAGTTGCATGTAAAAGACTGTGTGGGAGATCAGCAAGTGTGTGTGTGTGTGTGTGTGTGCAAAATTAAGCTTAATTATACAGACCATGCTGTGGTGTTTAGAATAATTAGAACAAACTGACCATAATCGAAGATGTGATGCGTAAAACTTTGCTAACGATGTTTTCATAGCCCTCCACATGTTGCACACTGCAGCCGCGCACAAAAGTATGCTATAAAAATGTAGATTCAGCTTTTACGGTTGGCTGGTGGAACAAATTAGCATTTTACAACTGGTTTGAGGCTTCACAGAATATTTTCAAGTATATTTTCGTCTCGTTAGCTCTTCGCCTCTAATCAGCAAGTTGCTTTTAAATTACATTTATCAAACAACAAACAAAAGCGTTAAACAAATTGCAATTTCTTTGCACAAACTAATCAAAAGTAATCACTTTGCCAACAAAAAACAAAAAAACAAAGACAAACAAAAAGTGCGATGATAGAAAAAAGCTGCTGGCACTCGCAACAATGCCGCCCATCAAATGCCTTCCACATGCAACTTCGACAAACAAATTCATGATAAATGAACCAACAAACAAACAAACAAACAAAAGTTGTTCCTGCTTCTAATTTGACAAAAGAGGCAGGAAATTAGCCTGAAAGGGGCAAGTAAAACACAAGTTGAATGCTCACTGATTGAAAGAGTTTTGCAAGCAAATTTCCGCCTGACAAATTACACATGAAAATATCCGCGGGCAGTTTTTTGTCTTTGTTCTCTCGTGTGCGGTTAAATCGACAAAATAATTATTGCAAGTTAGTACAAAGCTAATTACTTAGTAACGACTGCCACACCCACACCCACACCCACTACACACACACAATACACTTTGCAATTATGTTGCAAAATTCAACTGGCAAAATGTTTTATGCATTATGTTTGCCATTGAAACGCAATTTACGCATAAATTTCGCACTATTTTCGTGTGTGTGTGTCGAAAGGCTAAATAGACCATATTTTGTGTGGCATATTTATCGTTTATATTATGCTAAAATGGTTGGGCAATTAACGATGTCTGTATGCCAATTTGATAAAATGTGGGCATGAACTATATACAAATGTATCAAAGATATCGTTGAATTTGTGTGTGAGTGTGTGTTGTTAGTGCTTGATACTCTATACAGGACCCCCGAAAGTCGATACTCATTACTTGATATTTAGTTCTACATAAAAAAAAAAAATATCAGCTCCATTCCCATCAATTTTTACTGGATATTTGTTTATATCCTTTTGTTAATACTATTTTGTCCTTTTTTTAAAATCCTTTTGACGATGTTCAGCTCTATTGGGTGGAAAACAAAGATCAATTTAGCTTTAAATGAATATTTGTTTTTCCAAAAACATGGATTATCAACAACTATCCTTTTTTTGTCTGTGTAGATAGTCAGTATTCGACATTCATCTCTCGTTACTTAGTTTACGATGCTCAGTTCTTGATACTTCGTTCTCGACTCTCCATTCTCGATACTCAGTTATCGAGGCTCTGCTGTCGATACTTAGTTCTTCACACTCCGTATTCGATGCTCAGTTTCTTCTTCCTTTTTCTCAATTCGTTTCTTTGAATTCTCCGAATTTGATACTCAGTCCTCGATACTCAGTTTACAATATTTAGAATTTGATGCTCAGTTCTCGAAGCTTAGTTTCCGGTACTTAGCTCTAGGTGCTCAGTTTCCCATGCTCAGTTCTCGATTTCGAACTCCATATAATCAGTTTTCAGTAATTAATTCTTGATACTCGGTACTCAGCTCTAATTCTCAATACTTAGTACTCGATATTCCGTATTCGATACTCAGCTCTTGATGTTCAGTTCTAGATATTCTAGATATTCTCTATAGTCAGTTTGCGATTCTCAGTTCACAACACTCAGTTTTCGATACCCAGCTCTTCATACTTACTTCTCAAAACTAAGTATTCCATACTCAGTAAACGATACTGAGTTCCTACCTAGACAGACATTGTAGTTCAGCTCTCAATACTTAGTTTATTATTTTCTGCTCTCGATAATAAATATAGAGTACTTAGTTCTCCATACTCAGCATTCGATACTCAGTACTCTATGCTCTTTCGTCAAAGAGTCTGTCGCAATAACTTAAGCATTATAATTAAAGCCACCCAATCAAACGTTCCCTAATCTCATTCCCTTTCAATCTAGCAATAAAATAACATAAAGCTTTAACTTTCGAAACCATTTCCAAATTTGGCAAACCGTTTATTACCGTACCATTTCAACTGCCCCACTCTCAACCATATTGCAACCTTGTCGAGTTGCTCTCACAAATTGCTAACCGCTAATGCTATAAACACCGCACAGATTGCACAATTCTGACAGGCAGCTTCAACGGGGACCTCACACATTTCTCGGGCACGGTCACCACCACACGAAAGGCTTTAAGGCACTTAACGAGATGAAAGCGCCATCAAGTATGCAATAGTACAACGAACATGGAAGACAGGCAGCAGTCAGGCATGGGTAACATTTCCCTGGTCCGAACTTGGGGAAAATAAAATATTAATAATTTTGTGCACAAAACTAGACCAAAAATGGCTCGGCAGGTGTCGTGCCGGGCTTACACAATAAACAACGCATCGTGGGGTCCGGCTGCGTGCCTGGGACCTGAGCAACCCGGTGCCACAGACAATGCCAATCTTTGGGGAAATTAGTTTAAAAGGCCCGGAAACAAGAGGCGCTAAGAAATTAACTGCGTAACTTACTTGTAAACGGATTATTTATGATGCCCCCGCCTAGTGGGTGCTTTTGCCAATTCCCAACAATTTTATTACACTTGCCAAAAATAAATTGCACTAAAAATTAACAACTTCACAAACAATTCCACTTAAAATGTTTATTGCGCTCATTAATTTTTTGGACTTTGACTGTTGAATGGGCGAGAGTTGCGCGAGTTGTTGCTGCTGCTGGTAGTTTGGCCAATAATACAATTAAAAATAGAAAATGGCAGCATCAAGTGGCTCAAATTGCCTTAAAGTTTCAAGAGCTTTAATTTGTGCGCTTTCGCTTTGCCACGCTCCTCCATCCCCCCACCCCCTGCCCACTCCGTCTGTGCGAATAATATAAAAATATAATTTATGCCTTGTATATGCTTTATTGAGTGCGATTTATACGACAGCAGGCGACGGCTATCGGAGGCCGGCCAATTCAATACAATAACATCCAGCAAGTTATTGTGCATAAAAAATACAACAACAAAATATATATAATAATGTTAATATTAAAATCCTTGCTGGCGCATAAATAAAGCCGACTTAAAGTTTTAATGAAGAGCATAAATAAAATGTGCAAATAAAGTTAATTTTATTTACCCGTCAATCGAACAATGAAAATCAGAGAACAAACCCAGTTAAATATGCCATCAAATTGTGGCCACTCTCGGCCTGGCCTACAGGTGTAAATAGCTGATCGGCCAAACTAAGAGGCTCACAACACGAAGCGCCATTAAACCAAAGATTTCAGGAACAAACAAAACGCAAAGCAATGCTGAGAAGGTAACTGGGAAGGTCTGTGTGTGAGTGAAGCAACAGAGGAGGAGTGTCACCTGCCCAGCTTTCAAAGGCAGAAGCAAGCCAAGAAAGGAGAACGGATTGAGAGAAGATTCGCTTGATTCACTCTAAGGGGCGATTTCTCATCTCTTAGGTAGAACAAGGTTCGAAATGCGGGAAAAAAGTATACTTTGTTTAGTTGTGTGAAAAATAGATGCTATAACACCAATAGTACATATAAGCAGTTTAGAAACTTAGCTTGCTTACAGAAAATAGGGAACGCAGCCACAGAAAAGATTACCAAAGAAGAATATAAGGGAGACTATTGTTGATATGGAAAATTTGAGCTCGAATTAAATATTTTCGATCTTGCTATATGTTCTTAGAACTGTTTTTACTGAATCTGTGGTATAGGTACACAATGTCTTACACTATTTTCGAATTATTTAAGCTGAACAAAACCTTAGGACTGTCTTCAATGAAGGCAAGCCCCACAAAAATATATGAAAACTGCATGAGAATTAATTTAAGTGTTCTTATGAAGTTTTGACAGCCAACTCACAGTAAACGGAGGTATTTTTCTCCCATCTCAAATGAGATCTTCTTTACATTTCTGCACTCAAACATACATATTTGCTTTTAGTTCTACTTTAAAGGTCATCTTTGACCTACATTGCCAAGTGTGATCTAAACGGGACATTTTTAGTCAATTTGGTTAGTGAAATCATGCAAGACGAAGCTTTAGTGAGTCTTTTATTGTTAATAAATAAACTGATTGTTAAAAATTCCACAAATCAAAAGAAATCTAAGCTTGCTGGGGTACTTGAATTCATGACCTCCCCTAAGCAGATGGTCTTACCATCTACACTACTGGGTTTTGGCATAGTTGACTGGGTTCTTTGTGGAGACTTGGCGCACAGTCACGCTTTTGGTTCTGTGCGGCCAACATTAAGACGTCACTTTAGTGGTTCATCTAAGTTCAAATCCCAGACGAGGTAAAGTTAAAACAAAAGTTTTTTATAAGTTTTTACAATTTAATTTTGGGTGTTTTTTTCTTGACTATTCTTGGTGCATATAAAGTGTCACATTTGTGAAGAATGTTTGACCTCATTTTCAGAAAAGAAAAGCGCTTAAGTTAATTCCTTTATTTTTGCCTTAAACTAAGGTTGAAAAAGGCCTAAAAACTTGAGGTTAAGAAACCTTAAAGTAAGGATAAGAAATCAACTTCCTCAATATAAGCTCATGAATAAGTTTTCACAACTTCCTTTTAATCTCAAAACTAGGTCAAAACTAGGTTTTAGTATGCGACAAATGTTTGAAACAACAATATAGATATTACTTAAATAACCACTTCATTGAAAATCTGGGCAAGACATGCAAACATCCAAAGATAAACATGCTCATCACTTCAATAACAAGTCTGTACAACAAACCCTCAGCATAAAACAAAGCTTCGCAAATTATCTAAATTTAATTTAATTACTGGCGCAACAACTTGATTACGAATTCAAAGCAAGTCATATAGCCAATTTGGTTCATTTTTCACAACAAGAAGGCAGCTTTACTGTGAAGTCCCTTACCCCGTCCAAAGCATTATTTTCAATGAGTCTCGTGGCTGAAAGAAAAACGCATCTTTTTGTGCCTTCCCTGCCAGTGGAGCCAGTGAAGGAGCAACTTAATCTAGCTCCAACCGAGCTTACTCGTACATTTTTAAGCAGCTGTCGCTGCCTGCATGCAAAATTATGACTTAAAGCGCAGCTGGGGCTTCCCAAAACGCCTCACCCACCAGGGCCAGCCCTGGTTCGCCTGGCCCTCGCACAGCTGCATACACAAAAGGATAACATAGAAGTAAGTTATTCATTGTGCACGCAAACATTACGGAAGTCATATGTTAAAGGCACAGGTAGGGGTAGCGGCAGGGGCAGGAGCAGGAGCAGGAGTAGGGGGAGGGCGTGAAATGAAATATGACTCCAAGTCGAATTGTGAAAACTTGCAGAAAGGTATGAGAACAAGAATAAGCATATCAAGATCATAAATAAAACAGAAAGCAGGGAAATTAAATTTTCGACTAGGCAAAGGCCTTACCTGTGTGTGTGTGTGTGCGTATTGAAATGAGTGCACATGGCTAATATACGCAACGCTTTGCTAACTTTGATTTGAAAATAAATTATTTCTTTCATTTTTGCTGGGGAAATCCGGACGCCAAGGTGGAAACGCTTGGTAAATTTACAATACTTTTTCTGCCAGCTGGGCGCGAGCAGAGGTAGATGGGCTCGCAGGCTCCACTGGGCAACTAGCTGACACACAGGTATCAGTCAGTCGACTACTTGACCAGCCTTCTTGCCTTTGCCCCGCAGCCTTCTAACCAAAAAAGTTAACTTGAACTTAAAATAAAAGTTTGCCTCTTTTTCGGCATTTTTTTCTTTTTGGTTTTTCAGCGTTCCACAAAGTCAAATATCATAAAGTTCGCTACGCCTTTTTGCATATTTTATTTGCGCTTATTTCACAACCCAAAAAAAGGAAAAGAAAAAGTTTTTTGGTTTATGCCATTGAGTTTGGCTCCAGCTTCCAGCTTCTGTCAAGGTTTTCGGTTCTCTTTGGCAACAATTAAATTATTCAACCGAAATTTGTTGAAGACCCCGAAAAGTCACGCGCACTTGACGGCGGCAGCGGCAACAACATCAAGGAAAACTTAGTTCTGTGTCTTTTGTGCTAGGTTCGGTTCAGGTTTTATTTTCCAAATGAAATGAGTTTGAAGTGCATTTGGCGGCGGTCGCTGGAGTTGTTGTTACGCCCCCGTTTTAGAAGTGGGCGTGGCTGCAACTTTCGGCACAGCGGCAGCATTTTATGCTGCTGCTGCTGCTGCTGCTGCTGTTGTTGTTGTATTAAGCATTTTAATGGAAAAGTTTTGCAGTTGAAGGCGCTTTTCCAAATGATATTTTAAAAGCTTTCGCTAGCAAAAAGTTGAAAACCAATTAAACAATTTGTGAGTTTTTATAGCAAATAAAATGTTCGTTTTTTCCTGTTGTGTTTGTTTCGAATTTTCATACACACTCTTTCCGGCTATGACCAACTAATTGGTATGAATTGGCATGAATTTTGATTAGGGGCGAAAGAATTTTGTGGCTCTCTGCCATATTTCAAACGTCGAGGGGTCAAGGTCGATGGAAAAAATAATAAAAATTCGAAATGATTTCAATTTATTGATTCAATGCAAATCCGTTTTCCCTCAAAACAGTCTTTGAACCCATCAACTGTGGGCTTAAATTTAGCTTGCTTGGCAGAAAAAAAACAATAAGAAGTATGAATTGTCACCGAATCACACAATGTATCCTCCATTTCGGTGGGCTTCGCTGTTTTGCAAATGCATGCAGTTGCCTACCATCAGATGGAGCCGCTAATGTAAACATACATACAAACACACATAAATACTCGTCTATTGTAGGTAAAAACCCATTGCATAAAAATGGCGTGCGTCAGGACTTGCCAAATATTTGGCAAACACAAACAAATCCATTTCAATGCAGTTGCAACTTGCAACCCATATCCCATGCCAAATCAAAAAAAAAGTACAAAATCAAACCGAAATTGTCTAAAAACTGAAACTCAGCGAAACCCAAACCGGCACAGCACGAGAGTATTAGTGGATTAGACCGAATGCTGCTGCTGCTGCTGCTGTTGCACAAAAGCCCAAAAACAGAACCAGAACTATGCGAAACCGCATAAACAACAACGTAAATAAATCAATGTAAACAATCGAAACAGTTGTCGGTAAATTGAAATTTGAAATGCCGATGCCTTTGCATTTGCCTGAGCCTCCGCCTCCGCCTCCGCTGGTGCCTCTGCCTGTGCCATGTGACAGCAGTGCAAACAACAAGCGGAACAACAAAAACACATGCTGAAAAACAGCGTTGACGACAACAGCGCAGCACACACGAAACACGGCAACAGTGCAAAAAAACAACGAGCTCGATACGCGTTAATTGACAAATACTTGGAACGAGCAACGTACTCCATATGCATTACACTGTCCAGCACAACAGCTCTCGTAAACTGCCAATTAAACTAAGAGAGTTTTCCAATCGCAAAGTGAAAGCTCTGTCCGTTGTAATTCGCTGTAATATAAGCTGAATACAGAGGGGGCAAAAACTGTCCCTTCAACTGAAACTAAGAAGTTGATCAACTCAAACATCGCGTCTACAAATGTGTGATATGACGTAGTGAGCTCTTAGGGTCGAGTTTAGACATGTCCCGAAAAAAATGGTTTCCTTCTTTATAAATTAAACCAAGGCAGGTGGGTTCTGTTGATTGTTGCTGATGCTATTGTACTTACAAGCGATGTCTCCCATTCTAAGGAATATGGAGACATCTTCCCGTTTCAATTAAATGGGACTAGATCTATTTATAAACTTTACCAACCTCTTTCTCGACCCCCAGTTGAGCCGTTGTTGAATTGAGATCATATTTGATTAGATTTGACAAAACAATTCTACTGATTTGTTTGCAAAAAATGTTTAATTCCTCAACTTAACAATTCCGTAGTTCAACTAGAGATCGTAGTTGTCTTCTTCTAGTTTTCGACTTGTACAAAATTTAAGATTTCCTCAATTTAACAACTGCACAGCTCAACTGGAATACCCTAAATATAATTTGATGATGTGTTGCTTTTAAAATGTTTCATAAAAACAATCATTTCATATTAAAACCACTTCATGCTTCTATAGCTTTTTCTGGAAGTAAGAAAAACTGTTTGTGGCTTGTTTTAAGTAAAGTTTTTTCTTTCCAAATTGCAGTGGCAGAAGTGGGCGTGGCGAAGATTGGAAATAATCTTGATTTGTCTACAAGTACACTCAGAAAAAAACGGCGTCAATAGAACGGTAAGTCCAGTAACATACGTACAAATTTCTTATATCAAGTTTATTTTGTTAGTCCCGACATATCTTATTTTAGACTTTAGGATTAACTTTGCAAATGAGTACACAGAGAAAAATATATCCGTTGGATGATTTCCTATATCCATTTGGACTGGATATGTCTGATATATTCTTTTAATCATCAACAGGAGCTGAACAACATCCAAAGCAATCTCATTTCTCATATTCTTTGGATGATTTTCAGCTCCGTTGGATGATTAAATAGATATTTAAGACAAATTCAGTCTAATTGGATACAGCAAATCATCCAATGGATATTTTTTAAATTTCTTTTTTTTCTGGTTCTTATTCTTACTTTCTCTCTTAAAGTCCAGAAATTTTGTATAGCTGGCTAGAGGTCCAGAAAAGTTGCTTTTGTTCTCAACTGCAAACAACTTATTCACTTATACACCAAAAAGAGTAAAATCTAAAGTCAACTCAAAAACAATCTAGAAAGAAAATAAGAGTTTTTCAAACAAATTCAAAATGTTCTTGTCGTAAGCCCATAAACTTCCAGAGCTAACGAGCTCTTTATACTGAACCTCTTGTTCTGTGAACACTCTTGTTTCAAAATAATTTCCATTTTCCGTAGCACACTTTTCGGAGTTGGCATTGTAATTCTATTTTATTCTCAATCCAACATATGTTGTACTTAAAGTACGAACTTGATTTTCTTGAATTGTTCATCTTTCTATTGTTCCTATTTCAATATAACTAAGTAATATTTCGGTTCTAGAATGTTTCGTACTCAATTTAAGTATACCCAAGAACGAATCATACTTCAAATGGGAGTGTTAAAAATTAACAAAAACTAAATGGGGTATCGTTTTATAGGTTTTGGGGTGCTCCAATTTCGTCTATGGCAATATTTTTCGGATGGGTAGGGCAGGGGCTGACTTATAGTGAGGGGAGGGGGGTAAAAACTAATTCAAATCAAATTGGGGATCGTTTCAAAGGTTTTTGGGAGCTCCGACTTTCTTTCTGGCAATACTATATCTTTCTGACTCAAGAGGTCGATGTACAAGCCAAGTGACTTTTTTCAAGTAAATCCAGAAGCAAAATTCATAGCCAAGTCTATCTTAGTTTCAATTAAAAGACAACGACTCGTCACTTGAAATGCCAATGTAGCACAACCCAAACTCATGTTATTCCCAACCTTTTGTCAAGGCATTTTTTTTGTTGTTTTTTTATGGTTCTTGGGTGTGGGCGCTGAGCTTGTGACACGTGTCATGTGGCAGTGCAGCAGAAATGGCAATAGCAACTGCTGGAACGGCAAACAAATGCCAAGCGACCAACGCATGTTGTGTTCTGTGAGAAGCCCGGTGCAGTGGCACAGCCAGCGTAAAATGAACTGCGTATAGAACAAAGCCAAGAGCTGAGAACTTGCTGTTGATATTCAAGAGCCACAACAGCAAGAACCAGCAGCAACAGAAACAGCCGAACAATGCCAACTGCCATGTCCATGTCCAAGTGCCATGTCAACGTGGTCCGGGTTGGGCCAGGCTTTCATTTCACACCACATAGATTTTATGTACTGTGAAATCTTCAAGTCAAAAACTTTGGGCAGTAAAATAAAGTAATTAAAAACCGCAATTTTGAGTGTGCTACTGGTGGGCGGCAGCAGGAGGGTGAGTGGGCGACGGGCGATGGGAGAATTGGCTAATCTGGGGAGCTTTTATTGAGGAAATACGAGTAGGTAAATGTAAATGTTTGGCCAGAATCTGGATAAGGGCGGCACCTGTTTGGTCAGGCCTCTGTTGCAGCAACAACATTTTTTATGATGGAATTACAAAATTTTAATGTTTTGCTTGTTTGTAATTAAATTGCATGTTGTTGTTGCTGTTTACTGTTACTTTTGTTGTTTTATGTGTGACTTTTATGGGCGTGACACGTGAGCTATTTTTATGATGCTGACATTTTGCCTGCCCTGGAAAGGGAAAGGGAAGAATTTCTGGTGGCCTTTAAACTTTTAATTACACAAATGTCCCTGGCCCTGGTGCGAGTTTTGGTATCGTGCATTTTTTAATTAAGCAAAAATGCCCCCAAATTGGTCAAATGTTTGTTCAATTGAGGAATCTTTAAAAAAATTATGCACGTTTTGAATTGAAAGCCTTTGCCGCAAAGAGCAAAACTGCTACAGTTTCAGGTTTCTATACCGAAACAGTTTGTTACATCCTTTCTACATATGTGCGTGATTTATGTTAAGTGAATTATAACTTTCCCTTTCTTTTCCGTCTTCTGTGGCATTTGCCAAAGTTTTCCTGGCCGCAACTTATCCACTGAATCAACATTTCTATTTCGGTATGGGAGCAACTCGTTGTCGTTTGAAGCACTCAGCCACACCGAAACTTAACAACAACAACAAGAAGAGCAACAACCACCAACTAAGAGAAAAGAATACGAAACTGTCAAAAGTGACTGCAAAGTTTTTTGCAACAATAAGTTAAACTTATCCCTGTCCCGCTTGTCGCTCCAGGATGCGCCAACGAAACCACAAAACTGTGGCTCGACATTGTTCAAATCGAATGGACAAGAAATGCGGAAAAATAACCCACATTGGGTCAGTTGGTTTGGCCAGCGGGTCCACCCCGCCAACCAGCCACATGTCAATTGGTTGCGTGGCCACAATGGAACTCCGTTCCAAGCCAAAGCAGTCACCAAGTGAGTCAGCCTAATCGACTGCACACAACGAATAGCTCAAATGCTTCAAATTGCAAGAAAAATTGCAATGAAATATCTCCAGAGGAGCTCTCGATTGCAGCTAAATTGTACAACTCAAAATAGTCGCATGCCGTTTGCCTGCCAAAAGGCATTTCCAAACTGAGCTCGAACACATGACCATGACAGTCGGCCTAAAGGGGTTCACCAACTGGGATGTAAGGGCCAGGTCATGAAGTGGAATCTGGTGGGGGAAAAAAAAGACAGTGAGCTGATGGAAACTTTAAAAATAAGCTCACATGAAGCAAAAGCTGATTCAAGCACAAAATTTCTGCTGATTTTCTTTAAAATTTAATATTGGGTTAAAAGGGCTTCATTAAATTGTGCAAGCCCGAGCTGCAGACTTGTTTTTGTAAAGCACCGGGACAGTTTTTATTTGCAAATTGATTTTGTTTTCGTTTGTTCTAAAGTCTGCACTGTCATAAGAATTGTGTGAGAAGATTTTGATATTTTATTCAGCCTTTATCTTTACAAATGCTGTCGTCCACAAGGAGGCAGTGAATTATGTTTTTAAAGATAACGCATTGAGTCTACTATTCAGTCTACTTCGTACTAGTATTAGGTAAGGGTTGCTTATATCATTGAGCATGTTTACTTGTTCTTTTTTCAAAGTGAGTCAACTCAAATTGCTCAGTTACTAACTTGCTCTTCATTGTGACGACCAGCGATCATTCGAACTAATCATAGATCTTCTTTGCTGGTTACACTGCTGCTTGTTGTCTATTTGTAGCCACCTTGAAATGTTCTCTGCTTTTTAATAAAAACTTTTAATGAAAAAAACTGTTGAAACTGCTACACCAGCATGTTGCTTCCATTGAACAATAAAGAACGCGAGCTAAAAGCCAGCCAAGAAGCTGAGATTGTAATGGAATGCCAAACGTTGCTAAGTAGAAGGATCGGGATGCATTTGGCTTCTTAAATAAGCCACGCAAAGAATAAAAGATGGATGAATGTTTTTACACAAATAGTTGATAACCGACTAAGCTTTTATTTGTTGGAAGAAAAAAAACGCAGAAATAAACAAGTAAGGCGCCAGGCTAAGATCTACAAAAATGACGAAACAGGCGAGTAATCGACGTCAGCAGTTTGCTGAAAACCATGCATCCCAGAGTGCAATTACCCCAATCCCAGCGCAATGAACAAGTAAAGTGGCAGGCCAGGCTAAGATCTACAAAAACGACAGAGCAGGCGAGCAATCGACACCAGAAATAAGCAAAACACATCGCATCCCAGAGAGCTGCGAAAATAGCTATGCTATATGCAGTAACAGCAAGGCAAGGCAAGGACCGAACTGTCCAAAAAAATCGCAGATTTCAAAATAAAATATTTCAGTTTTGATTAATATGCAAACGGATAAACAAACAGTGAAACAAACTTTCCAGAAAATCACGAAATTCGTAAAATTCTCAAAGAAGCCAACTGTACAAGGGTAAATTGAAAGTATAGATAAAAGTTTTGAAAAAATCGGTTTATTTTACCTAATTTCGTATAAGAGTAGACTATAATGAAAATACTCCGGTGGTAGCTTCGAATCTTTGTTTTGGTTTGGTAACCAGTCGAATTGGGAATGTGATACTTAAAAAGCATTTGATAATCTCCTATAAAACTATTTCAAAGCCATGTCCCACAATCACAATTGAACCGTTTTACTCTGGTTCGGATAATGTCTCAAAGGAGACCTAACCGATTTCCAGAACACAGCTTAAATCATTTCTGAGTTATGGCTTTGAACCACTTTTGAGCTTGTTCAGCCGGCTAGTTCGAAACCTTTTTTATCGGTTCCAAATATGGTCATGGGTTAATCAATATCGGAGATATATATTTGAACCGGTTCCTAACCGAACTTGAACCAGTGAACTAAGCAACAGCTTATTTTGCCAAACAACATGATTTTTGACTTAAGAATCTGAACCCCCTTCGAGCCGCTTCCGAACTTACTTAAAACCCAAGGCAAAGCTAAGACTTTTATGATAATATGATAATTCCATATTAATTTTTATTTCGAGAAATTTTAGCTTACATTTTTGGCCCCCCACCACCATTTCCACCTTAACTTTTGTTTACCAAATCCACTTAATTGGTTTCATATTCTGGGGACATGAAAGCTGAATCGTCAGGCTTGTTTCTATTTAACGAACGTAGAATTATGTTTAACATTGACCCACCCCAAGTGCCACCTGGCCGCTTCTTCTTCTTCTTCATTTGGCCCATAGTTCCATTTACATAAAAATAATTGCCATTAATTTTAAAAGAGATGAAAGAACAAAAAATCATAATTACGAACCATCACATCAACAAGAATCCGGCTTGGTCCTTGCTGGTGCCCCCACTTAAATAATTGACTGCTTCTGTCCGTGTCCACGGACAATGAGTTCAGCCTGGCTGGACGGAATTGGTGCTGTCGTCACCGTGGTGTTGCCTGTTGGTTGTCGATTGTCATGTAGGGATTTTATAATCTGGCCGACTCTTCCGCTTTTCCTTTCCTTTTCGTTTTGGCCATTGTGTGCCAGGGACAATTTGAATGCCTTTTTCATTCTGTTGATTTACATTTGCTTATTGTTTTCTGCCAGCTTCCGTTTCGGTCTTTGTCCTGTCATCCTTTGCCATCTCCTTGGGCATGTGTCAGCGGGCGCTTTTATGAGCAAATAATAACGCGCAAATGACATAAATGCATTTTTAATGATTTATTTACGCTGGGACAAGGACAAATTATCCCGAAAGGCATGTCGAACGAAGGTCAACGAAAAGCGGAACTGGCGATTGGTAAATGTCATGAAAAATGCATAGACATAATTGGCATGTGTCAGTGTGTGTGTGTGAGTGTGTGTTGAGATATCCAAGGGGGAATAGCAGTCAAATGAAACGAAAGTGTTGCAAAAGAGTTTCGTTAAATCGATGGGGACTTACTTAGGTCAATCAACGAAAAGAGGCAAGTAATTTTAAATTTAATTTATATTTATTTATGAGAAACCGCAAAAATGTTACCTCTTTATGAAAACTCTCGGCATTCCTTTGAAACTTTGAAAAAACTATTTCATTTGGTTTTCTGCTCTTGCTGTTCACAAAAGTTTGCTTTCCAACTGCTTTTCGCTTTTCGTCGATGCCGAGTTTAGGGAGGACGAGAGAGAAAGAAATTACTTTCAATGTGTTAAGTCAAGCGCCGCAATTTAATTTGCCCTGACTATTAGCCATTAGTTAGCTGGCTTTGCCCAAAAGTATGCAATAAGTTTTGCGGCCATCGCTGGCCACATTATTTTACGCTTCAAAAATTGAAATACATTTTCGTTTGGCCAAGAAAATATATATGATGCATACATGTCTTGACCTCGGGCAGATTGCTTTGATTTTGCACCACAAGAACCGCATTATTTTGGTTTCAACTTTGTTTTTCCTGTGACCAGAAAAACAAACTTTAGTCGAAGGCAAGTGCCACTGTGTGTGTGTGTGTGTGTGCGTGCGTGTGTGCTACAAAATTCAATTCATTTATCACACCCGAATGCATACGAAAACTTTAGCCCCAGGAATTGCAACAAATTACACAGAGACGAGAGTCGCAAATTGCTCTATTATTAACTATGGCTAATTGTCGGAAGTTGGCATTAAATATGCACTACTTGACTGCTTATTTCTGGTGAACAAAAAAAAAGTATCCAGAACTTCCGGTGTGTAATTAAAAGCTAAAATATTAAACATGTTTTTGCAATTTTTGTTCAAGAAATGCGACGCTCTTCTAAGCCAAGCAAGCAACAATTCAAATTAAACTATTTTTGCGCAGTTTAAAAATTGAAAACTAAACTCTGGACCGCCTAGAGTTTTGTGTGGAAATATTCCCAGTTGAAAGTCCATTCCATTGTTTTGACAAATTTCTGGAGACGTGCAGCTTTGCAGCTATGCCTTTTGCCACATAATTCAAGTGTCTTGGGGTGATCTGAATGGGTTGATTGGCGGTTTGCTTAATTAAAATGTCGACAAAACAATTCTATTTGCTGGCAAACATGATTGTCAAATGCACTAAATTTCTTGAATGTGTGCTTGTGTGTGTGTGTGCACAACAATGTTTGCTGAAGCGTATTAGCGTCAAAATGACAAACAGCTGCTGCCTACGGAGTTGGTTTCACACCCTAACTAAAACCACACTCACTCGCATCGATAGTTGGCAAAATTTGCAATTGTATTTGAGTCAATCAAAGCCACTCACGCATTCACTTGCATATATGCATCGTTCTTTTGTCCCACAGCACCCTGTAATTAGCTCATTGATGTTGATTTCCTTTGACAACGCCCCTGAAATATAAATTGCTTCAATTAATTCGCCTTATGCATTATGCATCATGCAACCAAAAACTATTCAGAAATTTTGTGGCAATTCGATGCGGTTTGCTGGCATTTAACTGTGTCTCTGTGATAAATTTTGTTGGTGTGCGTGGAAGCCTGTTATAAATCATAATTATAAGCTAACGTAACGATGTAAAGGAAATACTTTGTGAAATGCTTTTGAAAAAAGAAGGCTTAAAAAAGGAGCTTACAAAGGTTTATATCTCAGTTTTTATAGCTTCGTAGTTTCTGAAATGAAAATCATAATATTATGAAATTTATTTAAACTGAGGCAACAATTAATCAACAAATTCTGTGAATAATCGAATATGACCGTCTAGCGAAAGTAATACAATTGCTTAATCACAATGAAATCAAAATAGAGCATAGCTTGCATGTTGCAATTGAGCAGTGAACAAAGTTTATTACTATTATTTTTTAGAGAATATCATAGACTTATAGAAAAGAACACTCAATCTGCTGAATGCGCTAGCACATAAATCCTTTTTACGATTACTGATTTACGTTTTACAATTACTGATGATTCTCTGATGATTCAGTGCCTCGAATTGGAAAACTCTGGTCTTACACAATGTGTTGAAGACAGCGTAAGTTCTAGTTTGAAATAGCTTAAAATAAGAAACCATTATTTTAAGGACGTCTTACTCTTAGGGGACATTTATTGAAGCATAACTTGTCGGATATCTTATATAAGTTTCCCAAATATGAAATATCAGACAAGTGTTATAGTGAATCTTAGAAGTCAAATCTGACAAAAATATACAAGAGAAGCTGCAGGAGAAATGGGCTACCTGAGTTCTCAAATCAGCGAAATCATATGAGATCTCAGACAAGTGAAAATAAAGCTTAAGGAAAAATAAAAAATTGATAAATTCTAATATCAAAATGATACTAAAATTGTGACAATTAAATTACCAAATTGTTAAGAACCAGCATCAAAATGACACTAAGAAATTTTTTATAAACTAGTAAGAAAGTTTATATTATTTGTTCTTGGTCTATTGTGCCCCCTACTGAGTTACATCTATCCTAGCAGTCCAATTTCCTGCAAGAATGCCAGGATTTTCGTGGGTTCTAGGCAACTAATCTGGTTGGGGTGTTCCCCAAAACTGTTGAATCCGCGCCTCGCCAGAGCAGGACTCCTCCTTCTCTTCACAGAATCTGCAAATTTGCATGTTTTTTATTTCCAACTTGTACAGATGACCCCGCAGCCTACAGTGGCCCGTGTAGAGCCCTGCCCGGATCCTAAGGGCATTCTTTCCTTGTTGCATCAATTTCTGGAACCTTTAGGTTTTTTGGTTTTAAGCTGTTCCAAGCGTATTCTCTTTTTTTCTAAGGAGTTACCTAATGATATGTTGGCCTATGCCACAGTGGGAATCTGGTCCTACCATGGTCGCACCCTTGCGTGCCAGTTCGTCGGTCATTTCGTTTCCTGGTATGTTGTTCTATCCCGGTATCCAGCGTAGTGATAGGTTGTTCCTGCTGCCTAGTTGGTCCAATTTGTTCTTTGTCTCTAGAACGAGCTTAGAGGTGAGCTTATTGTTGTCATAAGCAATAAAGAAAGTTGGTCAGAACCGTCTGTAATATACTCTGAGCCAGCGAAAGTGTGCCCTTCTCCTGCAGCGAACATTCTTTTGCACGTAACTCTACCAACAACCTTTCTTCTAAATTTTTTTTTAGTCTTTTAAAGCTTAGTTCGATTCTAGGGACTAGTTAAGCTTCGCAGTTGCTATAAAATTTCGTCCTTAGCGGTCTGTATTTGGGTTTCCAAAAACACTGTGTTGTTATTTGAAAGTATGTACAATGAGACCTGAAGTGCCATTTAGGGCTCCTAGGTAAACCCTTGTTGGCCTCATCTAATTATATATGTGCGCATATCAATCATTCTGCGTCAAACATTTTGTAGTTATCTAATCTATCAACCTAATCAAACTTTTTTTGCCGTGGTTCGGGGCAACCTGCTCCCATAAATTGGTTAACAAATTAGTTTTTCATCGCTTGGCTATGTTGCCAGTTTTTTTTGGGTCAGCCTCTAATCGAAATTGATTTCTTTATCCGCAGATTAAAGTCTCCGCACAGTCAATATTCCTCTTTTCGGCGATTTTATGTGTGACGACACGCCCCACGCAGAAGGCAGCCGCGGGGAGGCGTTTTTATTGCACATTGGTGCTTTTTCTGCTGTTCTTGCTGCCGGTTTCTATTTGTTCTTGTTCGTTTTTTGTTTGTGGCCCTGTGATTTTGAAGCTTTGGCTTTTATTTCATTTATATTGCATGTTTGCATATTTCCACTTTGATTTATTGTTGCGGCTGCCGCTGCCGCTGTTCTTTTCCATTTGTATGGGGCGTGGCTCTTGGCTATAACTTTTGCTAATGCAGTGTGCCATTTCATTTAGCAACAAGTTCGCCCGGTTTCCAGGCAACTATCGCCAAACACTTTGCGCTCCTCGGCTGCTGTGACAGGCGTTGGCAAAACTTTTTAATCTCGTTACGTTGGCGAAATAATAAAATTAAAGCTGCTGCAGGTGCCAGCTGCCAGGTGAGAAGTTGAGCGCGTTTCAATACGCCATTTAAACTGATAATTGTTTCGTATAAATCATGTTGGTCCACGGACACTCACACACACAGGCAAATGACCTTTGCCACAGCAACGCGGAAAGTTAATTAAAAAATTGTGGTGTTGGCTTTTGTGTAAGTAGCCTCAGTCAAATAAACTGCAATTCAATTAGGGACACGACCATAAATAAGCCACAAGCCACCCACCAGGCGGCGGCGGCGGCGGCCCGACCGTAGGCATATTTAGGTAAATATTATTATAATGCCTGCTCCTTGGCGAGTGCCACAAGCACGGGAAACAGATAAAACGCTTTTTGTGTGGTTTAATCTTTTATAAATAACAAATGGCGTAAGTTGGTCACTTTTTGCTTGCGAAAGTTGAAGCGAGAGAAAAGGCCCAACCAAGTGTTGTTGTATACAAATACACCGAATTCGGCTGTGCCAACTTTTTGGGCTAAAGTAATTATTTTTAATAATTGACTCGGCGTTGTTGTTTGGTCTGTGTTGTATTTGTTGTTGTTTTTTTTTTTTGCATGAACTTTGAACTAATTTGGTAAAGTTTCGGCTCTGGATCTCTGGCTGTGGCAGCTGCGCTTGCTGGCTTCTAGACCACAGCAGAACGTTACTCAAGCTAATTAAATTTATTGGTCTATGCAGTTTTTTTTTCCTTTTATTATCTTTTATTGTTTTCTTGTTTGCCAAGTTAATTTCTTGTTTGTTAATATTCTTTTAGAATGTGGCAAATGGACGTGGAGTTATTAGTTTATTGAAATGGGATTATAAAGCTTCTTTGTGTGGGTCTATACTAGGGATTGTCCTTGTTGGTTGACTGTTGTGCAAGGGGAACCTTTGCATTATTATGGGCTTTTGCAATTTGATTTGTGACTTGGTATTTGTACCAAAAAAACAAGTAAGACAGTCGGTCAAATAGAAACATAGTCTGTACCTTCGAAAGTGCACAGTATGAATTTAGATGCTGCAGTTTCAGCTGAAAGCAGCGCTGATGATGCAGCAAACTTTGTTTTGTACAACTCTCGCTCATCCAATCTTTGCTAACACTTTGGCGAATCGATAAATAATCCTGATTACTATATATGTCTAGAAGGTACGAACCGTCTATCTATAAAACTGTGGGCGACTAAACTCCCTAAGCAAAAATGTATATAAAATTTGATCTATGTCAAACCACTATCTCTTACCATCTCTGAGTTTGTTTCTGTTTGCTCATACGGACGGACAGAAAGACATGGCTTTATAGACTCAGCTTAACATGCTGATCCTGAATATATATACTTTATGTGGTCGGAGATGCTTCCGTCTGTGCGTTAAAAACATCGGGCTTGAGTTGTTCCACACTCAAAAATATTTTTTTGGAGTTTTTAAAAAAAAATTGAATTTTTTCTTAATTTTAAGAAAATTTCCGGTTTTTAGACAATTTTTAAGATGATTTTTTAAAATTTAGAAATTCGATATAGTTTTTCTTAAATTTACTTTAAGAATTTGCGAATTTGTCCTTGAATTATGGAAAAATATTAGTACAAAAATATAGAAAAATTTCTGTAGAAAATCGTCGATCAGAAATTTCGTCTTCTTAATCTGCCTCATTCCCATAAAACTTTTTATTGGTTGGCTTTACAGCCTCCAAAGGGCCAAGTCAAGCTTCTCTCAATATCTTGTATTGTGTGCCTATAATTATCCCACAAGAGAAAGAGACCCTTAGTTTAAGTTTAATCTACATACTTCACGTCTGGCGCCAACAGCTGGCGTAGGTGACCGAGTGGATTTGTTTTTAAAGAAAAAAACCTATATTATTTAAAGACACGAAGCGTAATCCAACACATTACCCGCTGCACCACACCAGGCCATAGAAATTGTTTAATTTCTGGTCCCACAATTTGGAACAACGACCCGACTCAACCATACAAATTAAAAGCAATTTGCTTTGCTTATTGACTTGGCTGACGATGCTCAAGGATGGCTGAAAGCATAAACTAAGTCCGCATATAATTTGCCATTGCATTTTCCATACTGCCAAGGCAATTATTAGCGTTCATAGATAAATGACACTTTGCTTGCTTCGAGCAACCGTGGGGCGTGGCATGTGGGCGTATGGCGCATAATAAATTAGGTTGATTGCTGTGGGCTTTGGCACCACCAAAGCGATTGCAGTTTACTGAACTCAAAATTGCCACTGATTTCACACAAAAGTCACAAAGCAAATGCGAAATTTGTAGTTTTTGTTGTTGTTGTTGATTTTGCTAGTGAAGGGGAAGTCAACTCTTTTTGGAATTTGATTACCGAGCTTCGTCGTTGGACCATCATCAATTATTTGGTCGTCGAGCGTCATCATCAGCCCTGGGGGTCAGCGGGAGGATGGAGCAACAATTGCAATAATTAGCGCATGATTTAAAACCGTCAGTAATCATCATTACCGTTGTTGTCGTCGTCGTCGTCGTCGGCGACGTCATCGTCTCGCTCATTTGGACTGTCGCCATCATTAACAAAGGCGAAGGACCGCAGGCATTTCATTTCCAGCTCGTGAAAATTTCAAGTGAAAATTCGCTGCGGTTCACGCTAATGACGATAAATTGCGCGGCAGCACACGGACAACTATAAATAAGTTGCGCTTGGCTTGGCTTGGCCCCGATCCAACCCCAAAAAACCCAATCCCATCTAGTGGACGCATCAGCGAAAGGCTTAAAAATGCTGCGCCAGGCATTAATTTTTGTTGTTTTGTGGAATTTTACAAAAATTTTAGGCAGATAAATTTTCAGCTAGCGGGAAATATATTTCAGAGGTGAAAAGCATAACTTAAAATATGCCTAAAAATTTGTATTTAAGCAAATTATGCTAATGTAGATATTAAATATTCATCCTCTGCAAGGTAATTGCCTTCCCACTAATTCAATCTTAGGCTTCAGTTTAGTGAGCTAAACACAAATATGGTTTTTATTTAATTTTCCAAATTTCTAGAATAAATTTCCCATAGTTAACTGTAAATACCAGTCAACATATATTTTAAGTGTGGACAGCACTCATTAAAGACAGAAAAAATGAAGCAGCAACTGACTCGCTCTTTGCACTTCGGTCTGCAGCCCAAGATCGCAGCTATAAAGGAACTCTGGCGGAACTCTGCTTTAGTCGCTGGAAGTTAAAAAATTGTGTTGCTGTATTGTTGTGGTGTAGCTTGAGCGGAGAGGGACATGACAGTACCAAACACTGAGAACTGAACACCATTTGCAGTTCCAAGGGTCTACAAATTTGCTCTTCCTTTAGCAAATCTACTTTCTTTTAAAATCCACCAACAAATCTAATTTTTGGCAGCCTTTCAGCTAATTACGAATAAATGATTGTTGGTTCAATCTGTGCCTCCTCGGTGGTCCCTCGCTAGTGCCTTAACAGGCCTCGACACGTGCTTTCACCCCACGGGGCAGCCCAAAATCCCACACGTTGACACATACGTGAGCATCAGCCAGCGAATCCTTATCAAAGAGACAGTCAGACAGACGAATAGGCAGACAAACAACTCATTTCGCTCACTGAACTCAACAATAAGCATAAAAACATTCATCACTGATTCAGCTACGTGAGCTGATTTACCAAATATGATGGGACTAGGCCTAGGTGTACAGAATGATGATGAATATATGAGTGCTGCTGATTGAATATCAACGCAAGTGCTATAGGTGGGTAGTGTTGCTTTTAACACTTTCCGATTCGCCTTCCCCTAACTCCGTGTGTGTCCGTGAGCATATTTTCTGCGCTAGTCAACTGTCAGATTTTCGTTGTGCCAGCATAAAATGTTAAAATAATGCCGCAGACAGAGACAAGGCCTGTCTTTATTTTGGGCAAAGACCCAGTCCCAGTCCCATTCCCAGTCGCACTCCCTGTCCCACTCCCAGTCCCCAGCAGTCCCAGACCCTGCTTACCAGCAACATTATCTCCCATTTGTCGCATACAATCTGCTTGACTTTTTTCCCTGTGTTTGTTGCTGCTACTTCCGGTGACAGTGTAATATTGTAATATGCTTATGTCTCTGTCTGCTTGTCTGTTGCGTCTATCGAGATACGAGTTACTTCCCTTGTAGATGTGTGGATGGATATCTACATTTTTAGTTGTGTCTGTCTGTGTGGACAGGCTTGGCAGGGTAACGAAAGTTAATATAAATTTTGTACGTAGAGACGGGCAAATAATTTGCAAAAAAGAATCTGCTTTTAGAATTACGTAAACACAACAATTTTTGCTATTTTTCATATACAAACGGTGCTAATGGTACTGTTAGTACGAAAATACTGGATTTTAGTACAAAATTCTGGTATCAATTGCTATTTCCTTAATCCCGATAGGCTTGATTTGGGTCTGTTTCGAATTACTCACAATTATCTTGAATTAATCTCGATAAATTATTTAAATAAGCACAAAAAATTCTTCTTTGAAATCTCAGAAATTCTAAATTCAATCATTGTGGTTTTTTGCAATAAGACTAAGATCACAACATAATTTGTACACAAATTTTATTGGTTTAAGTGCATTAAATTCTAAAGCTGGGCATATTTATGTAGTTATTAGAATAATTTGTCGATCCTTTGAAGAAATGGTAAAGATTGGATGAACTATAGTTGAGTTATATGGAAAACTAAGAATATTGCTGGGCAGCACTGCTCGCAACGGCGATGGCCAGCACTTTACACTCCTTCCCTATTGATCTAGAACTCTACGAGACTTTTTTCTCATTGCGAAAGCGATTTGTTAATGTTAAAGTTTACAGTACCCACAGCTAGCTTACGGCATGGTATATATGACTCTATAAATAAATATAAAATGCAAATGTGCTCAAAGTGCATAAACGATAAGAGGATAAGAGACACATAGATACACACAGAGAGTTCATCTTGTTTGATATGCGAATTCTTCAGTGAATATCATTCATATTATGAACAAGAGAAAACGTAACAGTTAAATGCGTGAGTTACAGCTTTATATTGAGTCAAATTCTCCATCATGTATACCTTTTGTAGTTTCATTTAAACTTCAATCTCCTATTTTACCTGTTATTTCAAGTTTTGTACCTAGTTAAGGACATTCCATTTTCGGTGCAGAGAAAACCACTCCATTCTTTTTTGCCAACTTTGCACTTGTCAACAGACGTAGTCAAGTTATTTATTGTTGCCTTGGGGGTTCTAGTTTTACTTCCATTTTTTTCCCCGAGAAATCAATCAAATCAAATGTGACGAAACTCATTCCACACTGGCATGCCAAACCCTTTTCCATTCCCCCCCATTTGCGGCGTACAATTTGATCAAATTAAAAGGCACCCAGCAGTATGTCTTATTCTCCCACACACGGAACAGACACACTCGGAGACAGGGAGACATTTGGCATTGCAATTTGAAGACATGCAGTTGAAATGCATTTCGTGTTTGCCTGTCTCGATGCTGTTGCTATTTCGCAACTGACACCCCAGTGGGGGATCTGGAACACACTTCATATTGTATGTAGAAGCATCTTCATGTGCCAACCCATTCATTCACTCCATGCACACCCAGTTACGTGCTAAGAATTTTAATTAACAGATAAATCAATAAGAAATATGGACGACGGCTGTCTTTCTGTCTGTGTCTCTGTGTGTGTGTGTGTGTGTAAGCCAACTAAATAAACTTCTGACGCCGTCTATGACTCTATGTGGCGGCTGCTGCTGCTGCCTCAGCCTGCTGCGGTAGTTAAAGAAAAGCGCAAGTACAACAAAAATGGACAGCAGCAGCCAGCTACAGCAAAATGCGGAGAAATTAGAGAAAAAAGGCAGTTAAAATGGCAACTGCAACAGCAGCCGCAAAAAAGAAGCCTTAGCAGACGCTTGGCCCCATGGACATAAGCCTGGGGGGCACAAGATTAGGCCAAGGCAGACATTTAAGAGTGCGCTACATTATAATATTTACCCTTAAATGGTAATAATCAAGCTCTTCTTACTTTAAGTATGAATCGTTCCTCTATGCAAAATTGACCGTTAAAAATTCAAAAATATAACAAAAAATCTTGATTCAAGAAAAAAAGGATTAAATTAAGACTATTTCGTTCTTGGAATTAATCGATCTCTTCTTACTTTAAAGTACGAATCGTTCTTCAGTGCAAAATTGACCGTTAAAAGTTCAAAAATAGAAAACAAAATTCTTCATTCAAGAAAAAAATGGATTAAATTAAGATCATTTCGTTCTTGCTAGAAAACAAGCTCTTACCTTAAGTACGAATCGTTCTTAGCTTGCACAAATAAGAACAAAAAATATACCAAGGACTTGTCTTAGATCATCTTTAGATAAGCGATAAAAATTAAGGCGGTTAGCCACAAAGGGTACTGGGTTTGATTTAAGTACATATCCGAGCTAAGTAGGGTGCTGGCGTCCTTAAAATTGGGTTACTTATAACGTGTGATACCAAGGATAATTAAGAATCAGCATCTATATCAGTTCTGGTTCATTTCCAATCCAAATAGATGTGTCCATGCAAAACTCAAATTGGCATCTGCAAGTGACATTTACTTCAAATGAGCTATCCCCCTGACACCTGACGTTGAAGTGTCAATGATTTTACTCGCTTTCCTGGCTATTCCCCAATGCCCCAGCTGGAGCAGCGCATTTAGTCAAAGCTTAATGGCAAACTGCAGCAATAAATAGAATTACAGTCAAGTGCTTGATGATAACTTGCTAAATGCACTCGCCTGCAGGCTCATCCGATACTTTAGTGCAGGTGTGAGCAAATTTATTATTAAATAGTAGAAGAAAATGGCGTTTTAAGAGCACTCTCCAGCTGGGCTGGGCAAATTTAATGGTGGCACGTGCCAGTGCCAGGCAAATGAGCAGCCGCCAGGACTCAAATTTTATATTCACCACACAACAAAAAGGAGCAGAAAAAAAAATGCCCGGAGCAACAATTTCTACTCCTTCCTGACAGCGCAGAAGTTTAATTTGAATATAATAGAAAAACTTTTGCAGCAAATAGCCAAAAGTCAACGGCAGCCATAACAACCGAGTGTGTGTGTGTGTCTAGGCCAAAAGCGCAAATAGTTTAGAAAACACAAATAGAAATAAACACGGACGAGCATAGAAAATGTTTTATGGCATTCGTGATTGTTGTGTCATTAAGTGGAAATTGCGTAGGTGGTCATCCAGAGGGTGTGGCATGGTGTGGTGTCAATTTTATTTCACAAAAAGTTCTAATCGAAAAAGTGTCCGCCGTCGTCTGGTCTCCGTTCTTTCTATAATTATTTTGTTGCAATTTTATTTATGGGCCGCGATCCCTGCTAAACTTTCTCGCACCCGGTTTGTACCTAAATTTATTTGCTTTCAATAATTTGTGAACAAATTTTAGTTTGTCCTGGAACACAGGTCCCTTTATGACCATGAAAAAGGCAGCCGGCAAAAGGAAAACGAACAATGGCATGAAGCTAAAGTTGGAATCCAGCAGGTTTGGCTTTTGTGCCCCCGCAAAGCGCGTTCATTCATATTTCCCTTAGGGCAATAGCGTGGGTGTGTGTGTGTGTGTGTGTGTGTGAGTGTTTTACCATTTATATACACTAAAAGACAAAGGATACTTTAGCTTTCTAAGCGACAGGAAGCCAACTTAATTGAGTTGAGTCCTATGAGTTCCATTCAAGGACTGGTTTTAAGAACAATGCAACCCCAGGATATGGTAAGAGTCTTGGTTTATAGTTCTAGAAGAACGAATTCAACAAACATTTATAAAATTTCACAAAATCGTGTCTTGTGCGAGTGCATAATACTGGAAAAACTACTCAACCTAACTGGGTACGCTGATCCAGTATAATGAAAAGCCACACAATTCTCAACAGGTAGGCGCACATTTCGTTTTTAAGTTTAGTTCAACATGTGGCGCAGTAGGCGGTCATTATATTATATTTATGCTTCGTTTATATTGGTTATTTTAAAGCTAAATAGATTATGTCAGTATGATATTTGGTACGATGCCAACAAGAGGTCACGATAACATTGATTGGCGTTCTTAGAAAGCTATGCGACACCGAAATATACGTTAATCGAAACAGGTATATACTATTGAAAGGCAAACGGCCTGAATCATGATGAACCAAATTACAGTGTATAAAATTTCACCGACATCGTCGATAAAAAGGTGGTAAGGAGAAAATGGTGTACGAAGTAGGAGAAAACTGATATTTAAATTAAGCGCAGTCCTTAAAACATCAAAGAAATAGTTTTGTAGCAACAACTACCACAAGAAAACGAAAGAAATAGCCAGGGATTGACCTATGATTTGCATGTGTGCGCTCCTTCCTGTGTGATGCAAACGCAATCACTCGACGCACAACAACAAATTGTGCATATACAAACCTATTTGTAGATGTTTTTATTTCAGCAAGAGGCATTGAAGAGAAAGAGAAGAGAGACACAATCGAAGTTGTTGTGGTAAGCCGTTTTGCGCATTGGAAGGGCTTTGCGCTTTTGAAGCAACAACACATGCAGCCGATGCGTATGGCTTGCGGGCACCACTGCTATTACACATACGCTATGTTGCCATTTTTATACTCTGTACCGTAGGTACATAGAGTATTATAAGTTTGTGCAAAAGTATGTAACATCCAGAAGGAAGCATCTCCGACCCCATAAAGTATATATATTCTTGATCAGCATCAACAGCCGAGTCGATATAGCCATGTCCGTCTGTCCGTCTGTCTGCCTGTCCGTATGAACGCACAGATCTCAGAGATGGTAAGAGATAGAGGTTTGACGTGTATGGGACATATGCTTCTTATGTCTGCAGGCAGATCAAGGTTTATTTTCAATTTTGGCCACGCCCCCTCCCGCCCCCGCAATTTAGAAAAAACGTCATATCTCCCACAGTTTTGAAGATAGATGGCTTGTTCCTTCTGGACATATTTAGTTATTAGAATAACTTATCGATCCGCCAAAGGAATGAAGAAGATCGGATGAACGGTTTTCGAGTTATGATCAAAAGACAAAATTTCTTGGTACAGAGTATGTTATAGTCGGGCTTGACCGACTTTCTTTCTTGTTTTTATTTACAACTAGTCGGTGTTGATTTAAATTCAAAATTGTACAAGTTTCTTAAATAAAAACCCAGAATACGATCTTATTGGAAGCACACCAGCCCAGAGATTGAAAGAGGCTTGACTTTGGCCCTTTTGGGACTGTGAAATGAATAGAAATTCCCTGCAGCAAGTGAAAAGTAGTAATCGCTTATCTCAATGATCTGCCGAGTGGCCCAGTTTACATTCCAGGGATGTTGGATTAAACTGGCATAATATCCATTAAAGTTCCAAATCCAAATATGCTCGCCTTTTCGCTAAAATTCCAAAGTGTATCTTCATTTCGACCCTCAGCCAAAACCAAAGACCTTTCTCAATTTATTTTGTGTTTTGCCCATTTTGGCAGCCTTGTGAGGCTTATTAAATATTCACTGCTCGCTTCTCAGCGAAAGCAACCGCAATGCAACAAGCCAAAAATTAGTTTAAGTCTGAGATTTGGCCACAAGCTCTTTTCACAGGTGAGAGAGCCTACTTCGGCAGTTGATTTCTATGTATTTGTTGGGCAATTTGCCACTCAAGAGAATTTCTTTTCAATTTTGCTTCTTTGAGCCATTCGTTCATATTGTTTACGTGGCGGCGTATGCGCGATATATTTGCATATATTTGGGCTGTAGAAAATTGCGCATACGCCGCGTTTTGTTTTCAACTTGCTGACACAGTTTGCCGGCGAAATCAATTTGCCCATGCATATTTGCATAATAAGGAGGCCCAGTTTGTTTGTCACTCAGCCTGTCACTTGATCAATATGTGTGCATGGCATGCTCATAAAATGGCACCCGCAGTGCTTGCTCCTTATGAGGGCATTACTTTGTTTTCTTGGGCCAAAAAATGTGTGTCACACAAATGTGGGTGCGCTGTGGGGGTGAAGGGGTCAAGTGGCAAATCGCAATTCGTTCAACCTTACCCGGAACCCTTCACGCATAAACACAACATGGCACCGCCTAGCGGAATGACTTTATTATGGAAGAAATTTTTATGTTTCGGTATGCGGAATACAAGACTCAGAGCAATGCAAAAGTGCGGACATGCATTTAAAAGTTGAACGTATCGATATTATATTTCATATTCGAAAATAGACCAAACGCACCCCAAAAACTGAAACTTGGCAAACACAAAACTCCACACCGCCCACCACCCACCGCACACTCACACACACACACACGAAATTCAAACAAATGGCAAAGTTAAATTTGAAAATAATAGAAAAACTTTCTACAATCGCAACAACAGCCAGTAACAACAATAACAATAATGCAACTAAAATGAAACTATTTCGAGTGAAATAAATCTGTTAGAATGTGCAAAACTCTGCCAGCGCATTGCGGCCAGCATTTTTCAAGGGGTGATGGGGGGCGGTGGGGTGCACACTGTGCAGCCAACAGAAAGTGGAATCATTTTTATTGCCAAACGTGTTTGTTGCTCAATTTAACTAAGAGTGCTGCCAATGTGCGGAGTCTCTGTCTGTCTGTTTGCCTGTGCTTGGCCAAACCCAAATGAAATTTATCGATGGAAGAAAGTTGAGTGATATCCAGGGTCAGAGTCCAACGCTTTAAACTACACCAAACAAATTTGAAAATTTGAGTTTTCGTTCTCTTCCACTTCGTGCATACACCTTTGTTGTAGGGTATGCCCCACAACTATTTTGGCTGAATATCATGAATCAAACATACAAAAACTGGTGTCGCCGTTTCGCAGGCCTTTTTCGCTTTTTGTGTGATTTGAAATCGATGCATAAATAATGCCCATTGTCATTGTCTGGTTTCGGTTTGGCCATTTCTGTTGCGGCTTGTAAAACATCGGATGAAGAGCTAACCAATTCGGGTGACAAACTCAAAATAAAGAAGCGAGAAATGTGCGAAACTTTTTCAATTGCATAAAATTTATGCAATAATGCAGCAAAAGTTCAACGAAATCAACAATCAGCAGAAATGGCACCGAAACAAAACCAAACAAAGCACACAGAACCCTTTGGGGGGTTTTTTTTTTGTTTTTTCGGGCCATTCTCGATTCCGTTAGCAGCGACGACAACAACACGACAATAAGGTGATGGCACGCCCATTTAGCCTTAGTTCAACGCCCCCGCACCACCACGACGACGCCGACGACGACGACGACATTTACGTGACTTGCTTCATAAGCAAACAGCAAGGCGAAATTGGCACGAAATTGGCAATCCTCAGCGAAGTGGGAAAGGACACCAGGTGCCCCATATGTCCCTGCATGTTGTCTGTCCCGACATTGAGCGGCGTCAATTTGCACTTTTGCATACAAGTTGGTAATTGTTTCCGCCAAATTCAGCAGCTGCGTCCTCCGCCCCGAGTCAGATATTTAATCATTCAAAAGTCGTGGGGCCCAAAAGGCCAGCTGCGTCCATCTTTCAGTTGTCGTTTAACCAGCTCTTTAACCCACATTTGCTTTTGCAGCTCTAAATGAGACATGAAAAGACATGAAAGTTTTCTCATTATGCCAAAAAAATAGAAAAAAAAAACGAAAGGAGGAAAGAATACTTGTCACCACTTTGCCTGCACTGTGGGACTATGAGTGGAGACAGGGTGCAAGTGCCTGGGAGCCTCATGCACCTACAGACAGGTGAGGCTATCCACTTCTACGTGGCAAATAGAAATGCTCTTCTGCTACCCAAGGAGACGAAGTTTTTCCAAGCAATTTTTGCGTAAGGCAAAACTTTTCATGCATATTCAACATCATTAGAAAGTCACGACAAAGTAGCTGCCAGGCATACAGCACCCAGCAGGGGAGCGGAGCACCGAGAAGTAAGCCACCCGTTTAAGGCGCTGAAATGTAGGCTATAAATTATGTCATTGAAATGTTCTTCCCGCCCCGAGAGCCCTGCAATGAAAGCGAAAACTAACCCAGAGACGGGACTGCACTTGAATGCCAAGCACTTATGTGGGAACAAATTCTTAAATGGGGAACTAAAATGAAGGTTTTTGGGAATGTAATTCTTTAAATCAGCCAGCTCTCAACAAAGGACATTTTTTTTTACCTGTCACTTGTGCTCTGTAATGAAATCTAAGTAGACGGAATGGTTTGGCTTAGTAGAAGAAGCTGATTATAACGAGGAGAGTTTCTTATATGTTTTTAGAAATATGATGAAATGCACAAAAACTACAAAAACAAAGCACACAGCTTTTGAGACGGTAGACTGTGACTGCGTTGCATTCGTTTTTGAAGTGGACTTTTGCCTTAGTTGCTACTCGTGTACTTCAATGAATAATGTTAATTTATATAAATCATAAAAATACTTTAAATTGTATATGAACCTGTTCTCGTCAAGGTCTATTTGGGTCTCTTGGACCAGTCTTTGGGTTCCCAACGCAGGCAATTGGAATCGATGCGTATATTCCGTTTAGCCATTGAACGTTCGTGTTGTTCAATAATCTCTCTATTAATGCAGACAATATATTGTCCCTTATAGTATTTGGTGAGATTTAAGTTTTTCAAAGTATAAACTACATCTTCCTTGCGTATTGAGGTCAGCTCGCAAATTTCACTGAAATGTTAAAAAACAAACTTTAAACTCAACTGAACAAATACTGACCGATTCACACCTACTTAATGGTAATGCTGGGTGTTTCCTCCTCCAGAGTCGGCACCTGATTGAGTAGTATCTCCACTATGGCCTGAGCCCAATACGAACGGTACGAGAGTAGACCCAAATCCGACAGCGGTTTCTCTGGACAGCCCGCCTTGCGCTCGAATTTGGACAGAACATAACTAAATTCGATCAGCAATTTGCCATAACCCTTCCGCTGATAGGGAGGCAGGGTTAAGATACAAGCCAGATTGTACTCCTGCACACTTTCCTTCTCCTTGGAAAAGTAGCCCACAATATGAAATCCGCGCGTGTCGAACTCAGTCAAGACATAAAACAGAAATGGATCCACATCATGGTACAGCGTCTTGTGATCCAAAAACAGTTTGGCCAGCAAGCAAAGATTCTGGGCATAGATTTTGTTTTTGCGTCCATCTATCTCAAAGAAGGATATGATGTCCTTGCGATAGATTTCATTGCCCGGTGGATAATGTAGATTACATTTGGACAGATGTCGGCCCAGGCAGGTGGAACTCTTGACATATTTCAAGCAGAACTCACATATATAAATGCAAGGCTCGAGCGTGAGCTCCTGGGGATAGGGTGAGAAATACCAGGGCTTAATGCGATGGCGACCCAGCTCTATCCATTCTATGTTCTTGATGCGTTCCACCGTCTCCTCTTTGTGGGAAGAAACCGAGCGGCTGCCCGAAGGACGTCCCAGCTTAGTTTGCACATTCCGCACGACGATCTTCTGGGACGACGATGGTGGCGAGTTATCCGATCCGCTTTCTCCTCCCAACACACTTTGCTGTTGCAGCTTTTTAAAGGCCAAATTAGTCTTGGACTCCATCTGACGCACTCGATCACGACGTGGAAATTCCACTTTGCTGATGTCCACATCTTCAACGCCGACCCATTCATCGAGACGTTTGTTGACTGCAGTTCAAATGGCTGAGTTTACATGCAGATAGACACTTGATTTCATAACTCACAATCTAAATAGTGCACATAGAACTGAAGCTTCCCATCTTGTTTCTTGATGCCCACTATTTCGGCCTGCTTCCAGTCAGATTTCTGGTGCATGCGTACAGACAGACGACAGCCCTCGATCAACAGCGACTGCGTTATTTGGAAGAGTTTTCACAATTGCTCAATTAATCCATGCAGATGTGTCTACAATAGGTACCCACTTACCGCCGATTCACACTTATAGGCCTGCAATTTGAAGGGCGAGCTCATGATTCTTAAATATTGGTTTTTGAGCAAAGCTTTTCGAAATCACAGGCGTCATTTATTTGTCAGAGTGCTGCCAACTTTTCATACAACTGCATATCGATTGCATTTATCGATAGGCAATGCCCGCCAACTAGTTCACTCTGAACTAGTTCAGCAGCCATTGCTGCTGCTAGCGTCAATGAAATTGCGACGAATTGGAACAATAAAATGTGGATCAGTGCAGGCTTTCTTGTTTATTTAATTTTTCCTTATAAAGCAATTTAGAAAAATTAATGTTTGTCTGACTGTCTGGCCATTATGCCTGACTAAACTGTTCTTCCGATTGCTAGGAGATTTTGTTACCAATTTGAAAAAATGGCCGTGAAATGGTGGAAAGACTGTAAGATTTGCAGTATTATTGAATTCAGATGATTGTGATGAGTCTTTGGAGAAAGGTTGAGTGCTTGTCAGGGACCGTTTCTAAGTTGAATTAATCCGATTGCCATGAATCCTTTTGGGAATTTATGAAACCGCTTAAGCTAAAATTACAATAAAGCCGTTGATAAATGGAAGACGCAGATTCAACGGTTCAATATGCTAATTTTGCTTAATTTTTATTACCTAGAATAACCTAGATTATTATGAACATTTAATAGACGGCAACTGTATACTGTTAAATTCTTAGGAGGTGTAACCAAACGGTCCAAAAAGTCTTAAAACTTCTAATTCTTACGTCGCACCTAGAAAGTGGAGATTTTTACCTGGATTCCCAACCATAAGTGCATCAGCAAAAACGAACTGTCAAATAGCTTAGCAAGAAATCTAGAAATGGGAAATAGTCAGCTAGAAAGTATCTTTACAACCAACTAATTAGCAGTTTAGATGTAATGTAAGATCCTTTTGGACTTGAAATGTCTTTATTATCATCCAACGGAGCTGAAAATCATCAAAGGATGATCACTACGTTAAATGATTAAAGGAATATTAAGTGTAAATGGATACTAGACATTATCCAATGGACATTATTTAGAGTCCTTGTTTATCTCTGTGTAGGTATATCTGTCCTTATGGGCGTCTAACTACAAAACAGATCTTTAAGAAATTTTTGACAGTATGTATATGTAGATTTGGAACGAATGATAGGCTGTGACTTACGTCTGCGAACCTATTCGAAAGCTGTTGAAATGTGGTTCAGAGCTTTATCTCAGAAGCTATTCAGGTTACGTACTTTAAAGTGATTTAGATCCATATTTCAGAGTTACTTAAGCAATGAACTTTAAATCTGGTCTATATATTGGTAAAATACGGTGGGTTCTTACTGTTTCAAAAGTCATTAAAGCTGAAATCTTGAACATTGGTGAGTGGGCTGGTATTAGGAAGATTGACATTTACCGGGTCCCCACCTATCCGGCTAAATCACTTCCATTGGTTGGTTAATGATTGGTTCTTAGGTTAATAACGTAAGTGTTAAACGCTTAACAAATCTCAGAATTTATTTAAGCTATGAACTGAACATTTGGTGTATGGTTTAAAAATCTGTGGGTTTGCTTATCAAAATCAATCCATACATTTTCGAGAAATTCTCTTATTAGTTGGCTCACCTCGCCTTGCTCACACAACTAATTATGCCGGTGCGCTGGTTCCGCACCCGGAACCAGTGTGTGAACTAGCCAATCTAAAGTATGACCAAATTCGACGCTATTTATATTACAAGCTTGGCCCGACCCGCACGGTATCTCCACCTATTAAGAAGGTCTTAATTGAAATATTTGTAGTCCACTTCGAGAATATTTTAACTTTACCGTATATATATACTTTATACTTTCAATTGCAGTATGACCGAATACCAGCTATAAAGAATTAAGATAAAATTGTTATTAATTAAATAGCAATCCAGCGCAATCATCCCCCCAGTTGTTGTTGAGTGCAATTTTAGTGCCCCATCTTTACCAAACTTCATTGCGAACTTCAAAATGAAATAGAACATAACTTCAAATGGGAATCACGAGCAATTCAATCACAACTTGTAAACTTATGGCACCAAGTTTCCTTCCTGCATCCAGTTTAATGTATCGTTTTCCGCCCCCCTCCCCCCTCCCCACAAATGCCCACTTAAGCTTAAGTGATATTTTATTGATTCAACGCAATTCTCTTGGCTGACCGAAAACAAGCCAGCAAAATCGATAAACAAATTGCCAAATTAGCACATCGCCCCGCAGAAAAGTTGCAAAACAAAACCAGAACGGAAGCAAATCTGTTGGGTCTGGGCTATGCTGCTGGTGGTGGCCAAGCAATTCATCTATCCAAACAAAGCCATTCATTCGGACAGTGTCATTCAGACGATGCCGCTTGCCCAATCGTGCGAGCATCCGTGGTGATTCATCTCGAGCCGCTATTCCGCCCATGGCCTGTCTGTTGTGTGTTTGTAAGATAAATTGCTCACAGATTATGATCAATTTGTAGCCAAGGAGACGGCGGATGACCACGCCCCTGATGCAACTGGTGGGAGTTGTGTACAGGGAAACATCTGCTTATGACGAGCTAAGTCTGATCTAAAGTTGGGCCGCCATCAATTAGTGAGGGATTCAATGGGGAAAATGCATATTTTCTTTTTCGGACTCAACAGTAAATGCTGGTTCAACCTCAAGTTAAATCCATTGAACCTCTGCCCCAGTTGGCACGGTGGAAAACTTCTGGCTTCACATGGCGTATGCGTGATTTCCTCCGCTGTAGCTGCCGCTGCACACGCAATGGTCATGCGGGCTTTGTTCGTGCGTTTAACTGCTGCAGCGTGGAACGATAAGGCAACCCAGGAGCTGCTGCTGCTGTTGCTGCTGTTGTTGTTGTTGTTGTTGTTGTTTATGCGTGTTAATTCCCTTTGATAAAATAATGCCATGGATAACCTTTAAATGGTTTTCGGGCCCGCATGCCAAATCTGTACATAAAACAGCCTTTTAGGCATGCAATGACTGCCCCACACCTACCCACCCCACCGCCACTTACGGCCAGCTTACACACAATTAAGCCTTATTTATTTCTGGCCTTGTCCATTGATTGCTGCGCCAAGCAATAAATGTATAAGTAAATATTATTGAGTACAGCGAAATCAAAGGTCGGATTGAGTAATATCAAAATCTCTCTAGCTCCCTTTTTCTGCTCTTTTCAGCACTTTACCGAGCACTAATTGGTGCTTTTTGCGCACGCACGCCAAGTGCGGGAGGTCAGGCGGGTTCAGAGAGCATTTAGCAAACATGACAAAGTGTTAATACCAAGGCTAACGCTGCCATTGCGTAAACAGGATCTTACATTTATGCTTACACAAGTGGAGGTAGGCAGAGGCAGGTGGTGGGCAG
The DNA here is from genome assembly GCA_035044985.1 of Lordiphosa fenestrarum. NCBI lineage: Eukaryota > Metazoa > Arthropoda > Insecta > Diptera > Drosophilidae > Lordiphosa > Lordiphosa fenestrarum. Next base: position 473,218 of record JAWNNO010002333.1, on the reverse strand, counting down.
GTGGCAGCTCAAGTTCCTTAACGAGGTTAGTTGCGTGTAAGCAAGCAGCACCCAGAAATTAAAACAAGTTCAAAGAAGAGGCAAAAGCTTGAGCTGTGCGTGTGCTGAAAAGAAACGACACAATGTCCTTCGGCTGTGGCAAGAAAAGGGGACATAAGACAGGCGAAATGACATATGTAACGCCAAGTAATTACACTTTGTTAAGAGGTTAGATTGCACTTGGGATGGATTGAGAGATATTATAAAATGTTTGCTAACTAGTACATGGGTGTGGTGCAGCGGGTAGTGTGTGTAACTGCTCTGCAAGAGATTGTGGGTTCGATTCCGACTTGGGACATCTGATGCATTGAAGAAATCATCTCCATCCATATAAAGTTTACATATTCTTGATTAGCATGACGAGCAGAGTTGATATAGCCTTGTCCGTGTGTCCGTCCGTCGGTTTCCATGCCATCTCTTCCGACAGATTTTAAGCTATCACCACCAAACTTTTCACGAAATCTTCTGGTACAACTATGCTGCACATTTGTCGGAACCGGCCGGATCGGTTGACTTTAACATATAGCTGCCATAGGAACGATCGGTCGAAAAACTAGTTCTAGTGAGAAAAACTTTTTTGTTTTTAAGGCAAACGTCTTCAGACTCCGTATTTACTAGTTTTCTATGTCTTTCCATGATTCTGCCAAGTATGGTCGAAATCGGACATATATTTCGTATGGGTACAATAGAAAAGTAAGTCCAGAAAAGTAGTTTTAGAAAGAAAAACATTTTTGTTTTCAATGGAAATGCTCCTAAAATTGGCACCAATTCACTTGTCAAAATCGGATGACTATAGCACATAGCTGCAGTACGAAAGATCGGTCGAAAAAGAATTTCTATTGAGAAAAACTTTTTTGTCTTAAATGTAAAAGACTCCAAAATTCTTACATGTTTGTTTGTTATGCTTTTGCATGATTCCACTAGGTTTGGTCGAAATCGGACATCTATATAGTATAGCTCTCATAGAAAAGTAAGGCCCGAGGAGTAGTCTTAGTTAGAAAAATGTGCTGCAAGGGTACAGAAACTTTGGAACTGTCTTTTTCTAAAATCTAAAAGATGTCTCAGTCCCCTTATAAGAAGTTATTTTTCTAAATTATATGTTGAATAGCCCTTGACCCGCTCGATGATTGCATTGTCTAAGCATGTCTCTAAATATTTGAAAATAAAGTGGACTTGTTTTGGTATGTTTATAAAATCGGTGCTGGGCTATGCAAAAGTGTAATCTGATAAGCAATCAAACTGGTTTCAACTACCTTTCAAAACTTAAATTGTTGAGTTCTTAAAGTCTTGACGTTTGGAATGTTATGTTGTGCGAAACTCTAGCTCTTCCCAGCGTAGGTAGCTCTGTAGTACCTGAATATCTGTCTAATTCAAATCTCTCTTACCATTTTTTTTCCTCCTAGCATTTTACTATCTCATGGTCCGACGCTCGCACTTTCGTTCATTTAGCCTCTGTCCAAAACAAACAAGCACCTACACCCACACACACACAAACACACATCCTGCCACACAAGGTGGCCAAATTACTGCCGGTTCGTGTTCGTGTTGGTGTCGCTTGCCGGGTGTCAGTGTTGCCACCTTGTTGGGTTTTAGCTTAAAAAAATGGTATAACATGGCCGCACAAACAGTTGCAAATGTTGCATTTGCATGCATGGCCAGTCCGGAGCTGCTGCTGCTGCTCCTGCTGCTTCTGCTTCAGTTCGTCGACCAGTTGCGCAGTTGAGTGGCGTCGGCGTCGCTGCTATTTAGACAAGTGACATATGCGCTAGACACACACACACACTAACAGGTACGCACACACCTAGTCCAGCTCATGCAACATACAAAATGGTGTGTCAGAAAGGAAAGCAGCGTTGGTTTTCCACTGTTGCGCTCCATCATAGAGTGGGTAACAAGCCAGGCACAGTGATTGAAAGTGGTCGAGAGATTGTAAGAGTACTTGGATGAAGTCCAAAGTGAATGAAGCGAAACAACGGTCCTTGGGTTGGAGACAAGTGGAAATAAACATTTCTTGTTGCACTAAAATCATAAAGCTTTGGGTTCTGCAACTTGAAATAGTGTTTCTTAAATAAGAAAGCCATTCTATCGCCCTTAAAAGGATTGTGCAAAGAACACGCAACTAACTTCTTAAAAAGCAAATTCCAGTCACTTTTCGTACAGATTTTTGTTACATATTCCCATGAATTATTTTAACTTCTACATGGAATCACTGTACAACAGCAGAGCGTTGCGACGAAACACCTGCGGCTCTTCTGCTGCTTTGGCTGCTTGCTCTGCGCTTAAAAAGGAAGCGTTGGCAGTGCGCAAATTGCAGGAAACCGGGCAACGGGCAAACGATGAGCGACAAACAGACAAACAAATAGCCCAGCGAGCAAACTAAACAACAGACTGGCTCCCGTTTTTTTTTCTTTTCATTTCTGTTCCTGTTTCTACTTTGCCCCTTGTTTTTGACACAGTTCGCAGAACTGGCAAGCGTTGTTTTTCTGTATTTCAGTTTCTCTGTTTTTAGTTGCAATTAAACATGGTACTGTAGGCAAGCACAAAAGGACGACACAACATCGCTCATCAGAGCACTGTCCAATTTACATGCATGTGTTTACACGTGTGAGTGTGTGCAACTCACAAAATGTTGAGAAACAAATTTCAAATTTTTGGCTAGGCTAAATTGAATGAAAGTGATTTTTTTGAAAGACATGAACTCTAGAAAAAAACTACTTCTTCAGTAACATATTTTTTCCCTTGACCTGATTCAAAGCTAGTTAATTTAACACTTATTTTAGTCCACTTCTATCGATGAGATATTGCTTTAGTTTTTTAAGCCAGGATTCTTCTGCGAGAAGTTGCCGAGTAGTGCCGTCCTAATCTGCTTTCTGGTTTGGAACACGTTCGGGTTCAGCTCTGAGCTCGAAATTCCGGACTCGAACCGTTTCGATTTAAAACCAGTTTGTAGCCCTGTAGTGCTTCGTTGTTTCTCAGAACCACTCTACTCTACTCTATTTTGAATTTTTCAACAATATAATTAATTTTATGTTGATAGGAAAAATGTATAGCACTCCAGTCCTTCGATTGTGATTAAAAATCACCACTTAAGAATCTCTCGCACTAACATTGAGCCCTGAGGGCCATTCATGAGAATGTTTAAGTATACGGATAAGGTCTTTTGATGTTCGTTGGAAGTACGCAATTGTATCTTCTCTAAATTAGAGCAATTTTCTAGAAAATACTTTATATGACTCTTTTCTTTCATCCTTTTTTGAACATGTTCAACAAGCCCCGAGTGTAGAGTTTACCTGTATTGCATTTGAAGCAAGGTTGAGCGAGCTTACTCGTGACAGCTCGCAGCAGTTCTCTGCCAAGGAGCTCTGTTTATTTTCCTCCGCTAAGAATAGGCCATTATTTGTTTCAAGTTAAAGTAGCACATAAGAGTCAAAAGCCACTTGGCTAATGTTAACAAGCAAACTATTTCTTGTTTTCACTTAAGGCATGCCAAATGGGCAAATTTGTGCAAATTATGTGGCTGAAGAGGCCGGCTTCGGATGAAATAATGTATCTGTTCCGGATCCTAGATCGGTTCGGACTAGCCAGGAATTAAATTAATCGTATGTACAAAAAAGGTCCGCATTAATAATCGTGAGTCACACTTGCAAGCATTCTAGAAAAGTGTTGAAGGATACTTAAACAGAGGCGGGCTGATACTTGACAGTTTATATATTCGGCCTTATACAGCACAAAGGGCCAAGAAGAGCTTCTCTCAATCTCTTGGCTGTTGTGATTTTATACTTCGGTCAACATCAAGGGACCTACAGTTTAACATAGAATCCGAAAGGCGAGGATTCATGGCTCAGCAGGCACACACACTACCCACTGCACCACATCAGCTTAAATTTATCTTAAAACAGGTCGATACAAAACAATTGGTGGTTGATTTGATTCAGGGACTTTGATTGAGAGGGACCTTCGTTACTATTGAGTCAATCGCACATCAACATTGGGTTCAATTGAACCGAATAAGCTATTTCTTAAATTTAAGCAAAAATAGCTCAAATCTTTAAGGTTGCGTACTCTCTGCTCAATGCCAAATGTTGATAAAACGGAATACATAAGCCATAAACCCATTTAGCATGCATACTTGCACGCTTGTACACAAACACACACTCAAACTCAGGATTCCTTTGCCCATTTACATCAAGTCATATCAAATCAAATGCAGGGATATAAGGAAAAGACTGCTGTGGCATTTTACAATATCTCACAAATATCACGCGTCCAAATCATAAATGAGCAATAAATAACACATTGCCACACACTCACACACACACACACACACACACCCTCACAGAGAGACATATAAACATAACGGTACTTATGACGGCCCATACATTTGTTAGATGAAAGCTGACGATGCTTCCTATGAACGTGCCTTGCTTTCGCCTGCTTTCTTTTTCCTCCGCTCTGCTTTGTTGATAAAATTTAATCATATTACACATATTTCGCTCTTTACGGTCTGTTACCCCATATGGCCCACGGGCCAGGGTGGCGGCGCACGGCTGCTCGTACTTACCATATATGGGTATTTACTCTTGTTTACACTCGTGCACCGCCGGCGAAATGGGCAAAAATATCCAATTTGAAAATTAATGCCTTTAGGATATTATTCATATAAAACTCGCTGTGCGAGCGAGCGCAGAGCAAACGTCAGTGAATGGGCGAGAAATTGGTCAGCGCAAAGCCGAACAGCTGATGCACAGAATCAACCCCACGGCTCCAGCAACATATTTATGCATGTAGATTTTTGGTTTCCAACCCAGGCACCCATTCCGCCCGTCTCCCGTTTTGCTCTGTAATTGCCCTGCGGTATTTGGCGCGCGCTCAAGTTTGGCCAGCCACCGCAAAAGTTTATTGCTCGCTATAAATTTAATGCAAAAGCATTTGACTGAGACACGAGCGGAAGGCCAAATGTGCAGCGGGCGCCATAATTCAATTTCAGCCATTTTTGTTAAATGGCCGACAAATGAAACTGAAAGTTGGCAAAACAAAGGCGGCCCGAAAGTGAATTTAAAAAATCACTGCCAAAAAAACACAACCTGAATTCAAGGTTAAAATCAGTCAGGCGGGACTGGGGACGGGGACTCCGGCTCTGGATACAAGTATCAATATACACGAGTGTGTGTGCATACGCGCCATGGCAGAAAATGTTGTGTAGGAAATGATTGCGGAAATTACACTAAAACGCCAGCCGGCGCGTATACGTACCACCCCACACACCCCTCACACACCCACATTTGCGTACTATACATGTCATGGCAAGCCGACTTGGGGCCAAGTGTCTTTGCCCTCAACGAGCCTCACCGTGGGGTAATTTATTAAATTTTGTTTGCCTAAGTACGAACAATATAAAATCGGAAAAATCAATCATTTTGCTTTAATGCTAGTGGAATTTCCCCTCGCTGGAGTGGAGCGGAATGGGGGCCGTTGGAAGGATTTTAGACATTTTATAGCCATTTTGAGAACTCTTAGCAGCTGAACTATGAACAGGCTGATCTCTCAGAATTTCGAGCTCGTAAAACACCTCAATTCTAAAAGACTAAGGGTAATACACGTAATACACAAAAAAAAGGATATTTATTGATGATCCATTGGATTTTTTGGTATTCATTTGGTCTGGAAGTTAATTAATATAAATTAAGATTTTCCAAGTGAGCTTAATATCATCATTAATTAATCTCATCCATCTTAATCTGAATAAGTCCTTACTTTCTGTGTAAGTAAGGACTGTGAAAATGAAGACTGGTTCGATTCAGATGATCGCACAGTTTTTAAACTGCCAGTTTGGTCCGCTAAATAGTTTTTGGAGCTAACTGAACCGCGGTTTTGGTTCGACTAACAGGTTCACTTTATTATATTTATTTCTAATGGTTTTTCGATATCGAATTTCCGAATATTTTTACATTTGCCACATATCCGCAAAATTCAGCAAGAGGAAAAAAAAGATAGAGAAGAGAGATACGAGATACGAAGTTTTTGCTGCAGTTTTGTTATGTGCATTGGAATGGCTAAGCGCGAAACAACAACAAATGCGACCGATGCGTATAGCATTTGGGCACCCCTCTTTTTGTAGGCCTATCTGAAACTCTGAGGTCATGGGCTTGATTCTGGCTCGGGACATCTAAAGTCAAATTTTTCCCTTAAAAACTTTTACACAAGCGGCCATCTTCACCAGCTGTGCAGCAAATAGCTATGATCCTCAAACTTTGCTTTTGAAATGTAGGTCCCTTTTGTATTTATAAAACTTCTACCTAAGGCTTAAGATAACAGAATTACTCAAAATCAAAGCATAAGTCAGATTATTACCCCTTTCCTAGAAACACACAAGCTAGGAGATTGAAAGAAGCTCGGCTTGGCGCTTCCTTTAAATATGTATTTGTTGTTAAGGAGTTGTGCGAAGTGTGCAAGTGAGTGACTGGGCTAGACGTTTCGTTGCGTCACTTTCACTTTTAAAACCATCTGTAAATTGCGCATTAACTGCAGATTCCACAAAACACACTTGACCAACATAAAATCAAACTACAAATCATAATACATCGATTAGTCCATTTAATTAAATGCCTCTTATAGGTATTAATTGTATGTTTTTTTATACCCTCTAGTTGTATGTAACAGGCAGGCTTAACCAGTAATGAGCAGGATTTATAGCTCTCTCCCCAAGGCTTGTCTGATTTTAACCATATTTGAAAAGTAGATTCCTTATATGAAATCTTTTTAATAGTGAGCTAAAAATCAATCTACAACCAAGTTTGAAAATGTCTTTTCTGATACAATTGTAATTTTAGAAAAACCAAGTTTAAAAATGATTGAATTGAGATTGAACATGACAAAGTGAAGACTTATCAACATATTTGGAATTCTCTGTAAAACTTATGATTTGATGACAGACTGTACAGCTAGTAAAGGTTGATTTTTAAAACCTTTCGGATTTGATTATAAAGAAAGGATACAAAAAGTTGAATTTTGATTAAAATATTCAATAATCTGCAAGCGGTGTTCATCTGTAAGTCGATTCATGGTGGGATCTCTCTCTAGGTTGTCTCCGATAGTTTGAGCGGAAGGCGTTGAACAAGAAACCTTAGTGCCTTAAAGTTGCTGTGTCGTTTCCTCCTCTTCCTTAAATTTGCAACTTTTACAGTTCTAGGCGTGCTGCGTGTCTGCCTTAAAGACAATGACCCGTCAGGACCCCTACCAGAAGTCATAAGTGTTCCCTACTGTAACGTAAAAGTGTTTAAGTACGTTTAAAGTTGAATGCGGGCCACGTAAGTCACGCTACCGCACAGGGGGAAAGCTTTTTCCACCACTTTTGGGTGAAGCTGCTCTCTGCTCTTGTCTGGAAGGAGTTAAGCGGGTTGTTGAAATGGAAATGAAAGTTATGAATTGGGGAAACCATCAAATGAAAAGGGTGATGTGTGGAAAAAATGATCAGTTCCGAAATTTAATGACCGGGCCTATGCAAAGAAGTGTTGTTCTCGTGGCACAGGTGGGTCGATGTGACTCCGGTGCATTCAAGAACGACCAAGGAAAAACTGACTGACACAAACAATAAGAAAAAAAGAGTTCTCAAAAAAAACGGTGCAAAAGAAACTAACAAGAATACGGCCTTAAAGCAGCTGCTATTAATTACCAAAGATACGAAAAATGTACCTCATAAGGCGTTCCCTCTGGTGAGTAGTCCAATAGGCTTTTGGATTTAAACAACCTAGAAAAAGAATATAGGAAGGATCTGTCATGGAATTGATTTTAGTTATAAGAACTTTTATTCTTCTCATTAAATAGTTTTTTATCTATGCAGTTGTGATTCTTAATTGCTGTTGTATAATTGTGTAAAGAAAGTGAATGAATATCGGATGACTAAATCAAATATCTTCCCTAGAAATCAAAATGCTGAAACACTGTGCGAACACTGGGTAAACTGCAGTCGCTCTTGACCGACTTTCTTGCTTGTTTATTTTTGTTTTTGCGGCAACGCGCAAAAATGCAAATGCAAATTACAGCCAACAATTAAAAATGAATTGCATTTTCTCCTAATTAGATAACTAAAACAAATATGGCGCATAATCAATTTGTATTTGGTGCATTTTTCACTTATTTAATACAGCCAGCAAATATTTGGCAATTATGCGAAAATTATAATTTGTTTTTATGAATTTATCATTGGAAATTTATGGGCTGAAAAAAAATGAACTATGGTGGGAAATTTGTTAGTTAGCAGATGGTTTTCTAAATCGGTATCAATTTAAGATTAACAAACATAAAATGAAAGAAGTGGCTTAAATTTATTAAATTTGGTACACATTTTGCTTTGGCAACTCTTTGGAGGGGGTCTGTCACTTGGCTTGATGTCAGCGTCTTATTTAATTTTCAAATCACTTGACAGCAGCCAACCACAAGAGAATGACAGCCAAGGTGGGTGGCTTCATTTAGGTGACATTGAAGCAACTTAGTTACTTCACCTCTTCAAAGCGAACCATTCAAATGGAAAATGTAGAATTTTTCTAGTTTAATGCAACTCTCTCACGAACTCAAAACACAATAACTGATTGTTTCCTTTCACATCGCGCATATGCACCATGTCCTGTGCTTGTACTGTCAATGAATTGAGTTGAGGGGGGTCTCCACGGCTACTGTCCACTCCTGCTGCGACTGTGATAAGCACCCCTTGACCCAATGCCTCACCGAGCTTCAATTCATAAACAAAACATGTCGCCGTCGGTGGGCAAAGCTGAAACACGAGCGAGCCTAGGAGGGCCCTCCGGGTGTTGCCAATTACACGTAGACAGTGGCCCGGCCATCATGTGATAACCCTTTGAAGCGCAGCGGAGACAGCAGTTGCTGTCTCTGTCTGTTTGTGTGTGTGTGTGTGTGTGTGTGTGGTGAACGCGTCTAATTAAAGGGCCCCCGCACGTGAACCGGCCAGACACTCCGCATAGATTTCATTTTTGGTGAGGACTAATGGCTGCACTCCTCCCCCCACATACGGTTGTAATTTGCAACTTAAAACTGTTGTCCAGCTTCGCCCACCCCCCGGGCACAACCAGCTCTAATGCCAAGTGCTGAGGCAGCATGTGATTTAATGTGAAAACTAAAGCCCAAAAAATGGGCATACGAAATGAGTCATTACAGATGCTTGGGGTATGGGATGCGCGATGCCATCCTCATTCCGCAGTGTTGGCAAGTCAGCGACCACATCGAGTCATTTGTTAACAACCCCGAATGCGGTTTTGTTCCACCAAATGCACGGAAGTATGTAGTCGGATGTGGTTAAGCATACGCCATGCTGGCCATCAAAATGGTTTTTGTTTGTCGTTCGCCTTCTCTGTGGCTTGCATGGCCAAGGGGGTGATGGTTGGAGGGTAGGTGCGGGGTTTTGTTTGTTAAGCAAAATGCATGAAAATCTATGCACGGATACGCGAGCAATAATGCGAAATTTATGGCCCACAAACGTGACACGCCTTAGAGTCTCTCCCCGCCAACGGAAGTTGCTCATTTCGCGTCCGAATGCTTCTTCGTTCCACTCCCCGCTTGCTCGCTCAGCATGCAGTTTTAATTGTTTTGTCGCTAAAATATGTGTTGCATGCTTTCCAGTCTGGCTACTGCTTAGTTTATGGCATTTAATTTTGTGCAAAATACACACGAAAAAAAGTGTTGGCTTTAATTCTATAAAATAAACAGGTTAACGATTTCACCGCAGAACCGCAGTTAAAATTGCACCGTTTTTCAGCTTCCTTTTTTTCGGCAAATTCCAATTGATGCTGACAATAAAAACTGGGACAAAGCGGCAATCAATGAAAATGCAAATTTATTTTGTAAACTGAAACGAAATTATGGGGATTGAAAAATAACTCTTTAACGAAGCGTGGACAGAGGAGCATGACAGAAAATTGCATAAATCTGGGGTTCAATAAAACAACTGAAAATAATCTTTACTCAAATTCTAAAAGTTTGCGTGTATTTAAATCTCCTTTCCAGTCACAATTTAAATAGTTCATTAAGAACTCATTCAATTTGTTACTTGAAAGGAAATCCAAACACCTTAATTTAGTCATCACATCTCGAAAAAGACCTAGAGGCATACAAATAGCTGGGACGGTGGTATGTTTCCATATACCCCATTCGTTGTCACCGGCGGCTTGTAGTCATCCAGATGAGCCATGGATGTAGCATTTTGCTTCACTCTTCTTTCTTCCTCCAATACCCTTTTGGTATTAGCGGAAAAACACTTTCGTAGTCGATTTCTTTTGGCATAATACTCGAAGCTTTGCTCTCCATACTTTTGCAGGCATTCTTTATAGATCTCGCCATAACGTTGATAGTAACGCTGCTGTTCAATGGGATACCAAGAGAAAGACTTCACCCAGCTTTTATGCGTCTTCTCGATTCGCAGAGCCACACATCGATGATGGAGCAGATGCTCATTGGTGATGAATTGTCCTGGTTTCATTATGTTTGTGGTGCGTTTTTGTTTTATGCTAAACTATTAAATGCTGGTGTAAATACAAAAGAACAAAAATGAACAAATTACACAAAACAATTAATGATTGTTTAATCAATGTTAACTGCAAACAGTATAAATTTTAACGCTTTAAAAATGGAGAATGTTTAGAATGAAAAATCAGATTGAAACCCTAGACTGAAGCGGGCGGTGTCACAGCACAGTTCATGCAGGCAGGGCTCTATCCACGCATCCTACCTCCCATTTTTTTTAGGATATCGCCTTTAAGGTGTGCTTTCTTCGTAATAACATAAGCATTTGATAAGTTACCCACCGACTTTTCGTGCGAACCGCTTAAATACCCTACATACGAATCGCTCTTGGACAACTTGAGTCGTGGTAGATTATCCCTCTTTTTGTGCGAACAGGTTGCATACCCTACCCACACAAGACTTTTCGTAAGCTAATCTCAAGCAAAGCTGGGCAACTGGGAGATACCCTTCTGGAAGATGTACCCCTAAGACGTGTCCTTCTCAAATAAAAGACCCTCTACATTTGGCGTAGTCTAAAAATCATATTAAGGCCAACTATTTAAATCCACTTCTTAATCCTCTGAGATCTTAGCACCTAACAAACATTTTTGTAGAAATATCCCATAATGTTTTAAGCAGCGATTCAAATGGTTTAAGTATATGTATTGGTTCGGTTCAGTGGTTCACATTAGACTTACCAGGGATGCAAACCAATCTAATATAATTACTGGTTCGGTTCAGTGGTTCAGACAGTTTCTGAACCGCCGGTTCGGTTAATTACACGGTTTTTGGAACTGACTGAACCGCGGTTCCGGTTCGGTTCAGTGGTTCACAAAGGTACATTATGATTTCTATTGTCATGGGACTTTTGCACACTTTCAAATTTAATTCCTATAATCCATTTGAATGTCTTTAAAACCCTTAGAAGAATGTCGCAAATTTATTGTGCCAGATTCAAAGGATTCGTCTATAAGATCCTAGAGGAATGATCTTTGAAAACAGAGAATGTCGGCCAGAAAAGATTAGAATAGAAAAGTATAAAAACTTTCCTGGTTAGCATTGAATTAAGGTGAATGTACTATATTACAGAAAATTCCAAATATTGTCCACTAGAGGAAAGAATGTACATTGATGGTACGTATATTAAGAGATCGGAGGGCAATTACAGAAGACTTGCAGAATTACACGTTCTTAAATTTTCGTTAGGTCATACTTAAAAGTTCCGGCATAGGTAAGAATGTAGAGAGTCGAACGATATGTAGAAAAATTGTCTTGGGGGAAACGATTCAAATTCCCAAAATAACAAGTATCATTGGCTAGAGGAAAGCGACTCCCGTCTTAAAACTCGTCAGAGAGCTGAACCGAACCGAACCTTTTTTATTTGTGGTTTCGGGTTCGGTTCAGCAAATCTTAAAGGAAGCCGGTTCGGTTTGTGGTTCGGTTCACCATCTGGAATAAGCGGTTCGGTTCGGTTCAGAACCGGTTTGCATCCCTGAGACTTACAATACCGTTTTGGTTCATGAAGTCCCTGCCCCTGCAGCATGTTTGGTTATGCAAAGGTCTATAAAAGTTTGGTTGAAATATACCCAATCGAGCTGTTTTCTTTGGTGGTTTCGGTGTACCAGCTAGAATAAGTGATTTGGCAAGGTTTGATTTCGAATTCTCGGGTCTTATTAGTTGGTGTTGCTTGGTTAAGATAACCGGTTCAGTATAATTTAGTATAAATCAAGCAGAGCTCGCAAAAACGGCTCTCTTATAGCAGGCGGTCAAAGCAGAAAAAAACAAAGTTACCTTAAAATACCTTAAAGTTACCTGAAATAAGTAACCGAAATGACATTTCACCCCTGACTTTTCTGAACAAGCTGTTTTGTTCAATCAACGAGAGATTTTTTGGTTCTATTTGGGCGTTTCTTTCCATGAGACACTTTACTAGGCTGAATCTGCAGAAAGTGTCTTTTCCGAGTTTATGTGTGCTTCCAGAAGATACTTCTGGGAGATGAGAATAATCTCTTTTAAGAGATAAGAAAGCTCTTCCTAGTGGGGATAAGAAAGTGTTTCTTCCAAGATGTAAGAAAGCGATTCTCCCTGGAGAAAACCAAATCTCTATACCGAAATACAAAGAAATTTCTCCTCTATGGGACTAGTAGGTGTTTCTTCCGGGATATACGAAATCTCTTAATCCTTAAGTTGAATAAGTTGTTAAAGTTTGTACATTAATCTTTATACTTACTCTGCGATTTGATCTTGGAACCTCTAAAATCATCACAATTTGAATCACAAGATGCTCTATCGCATACGTTTGTTGCAATACGTCAGGAGAGGGAAAGGATACACCACAAAATGTTGGAACAGTACTGAGTTCGGGCAGGACGATGATGTTATATCTGATTTGTATATTCGAATTCTGGTTGTGGTAGGTACTGCAACTAATGTTTCAATCAGTTCAATTCCGTACAGGATCCTGGGATCCCGGTTTATGCAACATCATTTTAAATGCGCCTTAAAGTATGTCAACTTTATTTCCTTAAATAATTATTAGCTTAAACTAGCAATTGAGCGTCAGTCATGCCAGCTTTATGCATAATACAGATTGTACATTTACTAAGACTGCCAGCACAGTTGACGGTATTCAATGTGAATGAACGGTGTTCCTAAATTATAAACATTTAAATGCATAGCATACCTTGAAGGGCATTTATCATTATAATTGTTTAATTTATAGACAGGGTATATGCTAAGGTTCTAAATATATCCTTACTGTAATACCCCTTCTCTAAGAACTAATCTTAATCTGTGTTTCGGGTTCTGATCTCGAACTGAGTAAAAATGGCTAATTCTCTGCACAAAATTCTGGGTTTATTCCCAGCTGTAAGCAATCTTAAACTTGCTTATTAAGCAATCTTAAATTTGTCATTTGAGGCATCGATTTGAGGTTTTTTTCTCACTAATTTTTATTATCTTCAGCCTTCAGCTTTACATTTAAGCCTTGGTTTATTTCTATTTAAAGCAAAAACATCCACCTGGCTCAGAAATTGAGGTGTGTGTATGTGTATTTGCTGTCAGCATATGCTAGACATGAAACTTAACACCGCACTAATACGCAAATGAAACTTTTCCTTTATCCCTTGATATGGTTAAGTCTATTAGTAGTTCGCCATCCCTTCGGCCTTTCAGTTTCATCATCGCAAAGTTCCACACCGAAACAAAGTGGAACTTTATTTAGTTACTCAATCAGAGCCGCAAACAACACTCGAGTTGGCCAGTTCCAGCTAAAGCAAAGTAAATAAAATGAAGGCGAAGGCTTTCGCACTTTTGTCATTCATTCAGTCAACCCACTTGGTCAGTCACTTGTGCTGCACATTCAAGTGTCACTGATTTGAGGATAAGCACTTCACCAGGCAACTTGATAGCCCACTCAGACGACGTCTAAGGTTTGCGGGGGTAGGGGAGAGTCTGGTCAGTCAGCCGTAGTTGGGAAAAATATCACAGTACCAGTGCGACGCTTCCATTCGAGTGCCACTCGTGCAAAACGAACTAATTTGAATATATAAAATCAACAACATCCAACTGATTCTTCGGGCGGAGGGAGAGAACGCAAGACAAAAGCCGTTTTTATTATGCTCGACGAGTGTCTTTTGTCCTCGTTTAATTATCCACACTTAGGTTTGGGGGGAGTTAATCAAATGGTTTCACTTGCTGAAATGTTTGATTTAGATTTGATTAATACGAATGGGGGGATTTGTAGCGCGTCTTATCTTAACTTTTTCAAACCACAAATGGCTGGCAATTAACCGAAAACTCTTAAAACCGCCATTATTTAGTCGGGGGGCACAGCTAGCAGCAGCGCACATATGCAATAAATTGGCCATAAATTTCACAAATGGCCAAAACGGCCAACTAATTTATGTTTTAACACACTCGCACATGCAAATTAGCCGAAACAAATGCAAACACTGAACCCAAGTGGCCTCCAATTGTGCGAGTACCCATAATGAGCTCAACTTGAGGATGAGGATTTGGCCCGGTGGTTCTTTGCGGTTCTTTCGCTGGGAGCAACTGTTGTCAAAATGAAATCAATAAATTTAGCGAAAATCAATTAAAATACACGAGATTTAAGTAATCTACCGCCAGGCTGTGTGTGTGTGTGTGCGAGTTTTTGTTGTGCAAACTAAAATATTTGTCAATTTGCGGTTTTCACAAAATTAAATTTGTCACACACAACGGTCGGTGGGGTGGAAGGAGGAGGGATGGGGGAAATGCCACACTGTGTTTGGAATTTTAGCAGTTTGTGGGCTCCAATTTATTTAAATTTATTTATACAGCTTATTAAAATTGTTGTAAGTGCATTATTTAATTAAATTTTTGTCAAATGTGATTTGTGCATTGCAAATGCAAATGCCAAATAGAACGCATTTAAAAAAGGGGACCAAACGGCAATAGTTTTAGACTTTTAAATGAAAATGAAATGAAACGAAAGATGAGACCCATTAAATATGCATACATTTAATTCGAATTATAAATACAATGCATAAATAATTTAATAAATTAATGAAGTGCCATTGTTTGTTTGGGTTTTTTTTTTTATCTCAGACAAATTATTTTAAAGCTTTAACAAATTAGCGAAAGTCGAGCAGAATTTTTGTTGTATTTTCAATTGGATAGATACGTATTTCCTTATTCAAAGGACGAGCCAGGAGACCAAGTGTAAACAATTTATTGAACCAAAGCCTGTTCGGAAATCATCATTTCGGTTCGGTTCAATTATATTCATACCTGACCAAGCGGTGACTAAAGTGAACGAAAAACTGACCAAAACTGTGACCGAAAAGTGACCAAAACTGTGACCAAACATTGACCAAAACTGTGACTAAAGTGACCTAATCAGCGACAAAACAACCAAACCGAGACCAAACAGTGGCCAACCTGAGATAAAAGTAAACATCAAACATTGACCAAATCAGTGACTAAAGTGAGCGAATCAGTGACCATACAACCAAAAAGTGGCAAAACTGTGACCAAAACAGTGACTAAGCTGTGACCCAAACAATGACCAAAGCAGTGCCCAAGAATGACAAAACAGTGACGAAACAGAGACCAAACAGTGACTAAAACAGCGACTAAAGCAGTGACATAAAAAGAGACACAAATACAGTGACTAAAAGAGTGACCAAAACAACGACTATCTTGCTTCCCATATTCTTTATAGGGTCGGAGATGCTTCCTTCTGGCTGTTACATACTTTTGCACAAACTTACAATACTCTATGATCGTGATACTTGAAAGAACATTCTCGGTCTCGGATTCAAGACTGAGCATGTGTTGCACTTGATTCGAGAATTTGTATACTTATTTTATAACCGTTTACTTCTCGGTTCATGAATTGAAGCTCTTGGATCAAGAAAAACGAGATTAGAATTGCATACTTGGATCAAAATTTTCCATGCTTATCGAATATGAATATTTAATGTTTTTATACCCTTGCAGAGGGTATATTAAAATTGTCCAGATGTTTGTAACGCATAGAAGGAAGCATTTCCGACCACATTAAGTATATATATTCTTGATCCGCATGACGAGCTGAGTCGATATAGCCATGTCCGTCTGTCCGCCTCTCAGTCTGTTTCTATGCTATCTCCTCCGTCAGTTTCAAGGCTATCGCCACCAAACTTTGCAGGAAGTCTCTTGGTCCAAATACGCTGCACATTTGTCGGAACCGGCCGGATCGGATGACTATAACATATAGCTGCCATAGAAACGATCGGTCGAAAAACTAGTTCTAGTCAGGAAAACTTTTTTGTTTTTAATGCAAACGTCTCCAAGCTCTGTATTTACTAGTTTTCAATGCTTCTCCATAATTCTGCCAAATTTGGTCGAAATCGGACATCTATATGGTATAGCTGTCATACAAAAGTAGAGTCAGAAAAGTAGCCTCATTGAGAAAAACTTGTTTGTTATCAGTGGAAATGTCTTTCAAATTAGTTAAAAAACGTCCTCTATTTTTTTGGTTTAAAATTAGAAACAAATATTCCTTTATAAGGATACACCCAAATTCAAGGTAATTGAAGCATATTTTGAAGTGTCAGACCGAAATTGAACTGAGCCGATTTGAAACTTGCCTACCTTGATGAATTTAGAAGTCTGGTCCCAAGTCACTGAGAGCACTGCTATCTGTGTTGTCTACGACAATTTCCTGCTGGTTCACCATTGCCAAGATTATCTTTGCACAGATTTCATCTTTTGTTGTGTCAGCATAGCATGTCTCTGATCTTAAGCCCTTCTATTTGTATATTCAAATTTTATAAGAGGCTCGTCGAACAGCCTCTCTTTTATAAATTCTAAACCCATCCCATTGATGTCAGATGGTGCAAAGCCAATGACGTAAACAGCTGAAACAACTAAGCACAAATACCTAAAATTCTGTTAACATAATCTTCAAATTCCGGAGAAGTTTGGAAATTTTTGTCATACTTCAAAAGTTGTTGACTCACCTGTTTGTTTAGTTCGAGCGAAAAAATAACAACTAAATAACAATACCACGAAAGCTCTTATGTTCATCATGTCTAATGACACATCAGCTGAGGACAGATGGCAGCCTTCGGGAAGTGGCACCATAGAAAATCGATTGAATCCCAATGCACCGGAATTTGTGCCCAGCCTAATGTCCAGCATGTTGGCCAACAAAATTCTAAATGACTGTAAGTATGGCATTCGCTCTCAGCTGGTGCTCTACCCATTCAAATCGTCTACAGTGTCGCCCTATGTACGCTGGAGTAATGCAACCGAAGATAATATCTCATATGGACCACGCTTTGATAGCATTTGGCTTGAGACCAGATGTGTACACTTGCAGCCGCAGCAAGTGACCAATCAGCCAATAATGGCCAGTGTCGAACCTGAAGCTGCCAGTTTAGCTAGAGCGGCCCAGCTATCACCAGTACAGCAGCCACAGTACTTAAATCTGGTGGCAGAAGATGGCGATGGACGGAGTTCTAGAGGTTGCTGTGCTGCCTGTCGGCTGATGTAGCTTACAATTAAGGCTCTAACATTATATTAAAGATGTGGACTTACTTCAGAAATCGCGATGTACTTTGGCCGCAAACTTGCCTCAAGCTGTGCAGCTCATCAAAATGCTTAAATTCGAATTATTGCACTCGTGTGTCTGTTAGCTGGATAGAGAGAGAGAGAGAGAGACAGAGAGGGAAAACCACAAGCGTTCACCATTTTCATTTATTTCCACTTTCCTTTGCTCTGTTGTCTGTCTGCGTGCGGTTTTCGGGAGCGCCTTAATGCCAAGCAATTTGCGTTAAATGCGAAAGAGATTAAAACAATGTTGCATTTCTAATTGTTTTAAGCAAGCGAGGACCGACAAGCCTGATGATGACGACGAAGAAAGCTGCCACACATGGCGTATGCTCAACGCCAATTGCAGTTTAACTATTTTGTATTTATTGCACACAAACGGAGCATAGAAAGGAGACGCTGTCGAACATACATGCAGGCATGCGTATGCCTTCCAAACATGAACACTAACCAAACTCAAGACTCAATTTGCCCAGCTTAAGTTTCTTAGTTCCAATTATGAGATTATTAAACGGCTTCCTTGGGGGCGGATTCCTTTGCTTGGCTGTGTGGACTGTGGTTTTGGCTCCTCCCCTTCTGAGAAGTGCATTTAAAGCTAGAAAAGGCAAATGCACTTCAAGTGGTCATTAAGTAGCTTTAGTTTTTGTACTCTTTATTAGTCTGCTTTCGGTCTTATCATCATAACAACTGACTTCAGTGGATCCATTTCGTGAAAGCCCTCCCAAAAGATGTTTGAGCCACGGCTATCCTCATTTACTGCCATATTTAAGTAGGGTCCATTTAGGTTGCTGGTGAAATAGTGGAATAATTATGATTATTATACAAAATTTTAGATATTTTACTCACCTAAAACCACAATCTGTATACCACCAGCCACCCGCCAGCCTTTCGGCACAATTCATTCCTTTTTTCAAGTCCTGATCCTTATCATATGTTGAGAATGTTTGTTCCAAACTATAATCCAAAGAATCTTCGGCATTACCCGTACAGGAACCTAGACTTAGCAGTGCATATCCCTCGCTTTCATTGCCAATTCGAAAGTCATCGTAGTGAGCAAAACGAGAAATATTCTTAAAGTCCTCCAAATGTATATAAAGCTCATGCGGTCTCTCGTTGGTCATGTGATGTATTTTTTCCAAACCCAACCAAAACTCTCCCTCCAAATGTCCGAAACCATCTTTATACTCCAACCAATTGCGATAGAAATTCTCGCTTCCATCCGCACGACGTTGAATAACTGCCCAGCCATTTCCATTGAGTTCCGAATTGCAGAGGACTTTGAAAGGATAAACTCCCTGCACATTGATGATTTGCACAGCATTCGAGCTACCAAAATTCCTACAGCTTGAGGCCTGACAGCAAGCATCAATCGATTCAAGTTGATTGGCCAATTTTGCCATAGTAATCGCATCTTTGTTAGCATTCAATTGTAGAATTTCTAAATCATTATTTTGTTGATCAATTCTTACACTATTTTCATCAAGTTGTCTTTGCTTTTCGGTCACTTGTAATCGTAAGTCAACAGCCTCTTTGGTTCTAGCTGCAATCGAGTTAAGCTGAGCTTTATTGTGGGCGGTTAAGTTTTTAATTTGATGTAACTGATTGTTTTTAATCACTTTGCAGGAATTCAGGCTATCACTTTTTTCTTTAAGTCTGCTCTCTTGGTGTAACAGCTCCAGCTCCAAGTCGCGTATTTTTTGTTCATTAATTATGGTAATATTTTTAAATAAAACAATCTGCGTCTCTAATGTAGACAATAGCTTAGACGGATGTACACCTTCTGCAGAATTAGGTTTCATCTTTTTAGTAATCTGACTGATTGCTTGATTGATTGCTTTCAACTGAACATCTTTTACTTTTAGTTGTCTTTCCAGTTCTTTCGCTAGTGCTTCGTAGAACGAAGGTCGAATGTTATCCGTGGCCGTAACACTATACAGTGCCAGTGTCATTAGAAATATAAGTTGCAAATATAAAATTTTTTTCATTTTTAACAAAAATTAGCAGCACGCGTCAGCGTTCGATGTGAGTTTAGCAAAGACTGATTGAAAGACATTTCAGAAAACAACATTTTTTCAGATCAAACATGTGTCGGGCATATGCCTAGTGAGTGAGTCAGTGGTTGTATGTTGATATGTATATTCGTTGCTCTCTGCGCCGCTGATAAGCTCAAATTTTTGTTTTGGCCAAATTTCGCAGAAGTTTATATTCGAAAAGCTGCCCTAAGGGAAGGCATAACGATTTTATCGCTCTGCTTGTAACATGTAAAACGCCACATTTGGGGACTAATATCGAAAGTCGAAAGTTTCGAGAAGATTGATGACTTATTAAACCTGCACTTAATATGTTATTTTCTCTTCTTTCTTATTTTCAAATCATTTTTATTCAATTTAGAAAGCCTTAGCCAAAAATTTTTAGTTCTTACAAATATATGCTTTAGTTTAGAAACTCATTTTAGCTTTCTAAAATTTTGAGATATTATTATAAATGATTTCTTAAGCTTTATTTAATAAAGAGTAGCGTCTTTTTTTTTATCGACATCGACTGCAAAGCTTATTACCTAATTATCAAAATAAGCGCTAAGCATTACAATGGTAATATTTTCCATATGTAGATTTCGAAACTGAATTTTACTAAAATGTAAGTTCGAATATTCCCATGTGTTCCACAAATAACTGTCGATGCAATTCCTATTGGACTTAAAACTTTACTTTATAAATTTGCAATACTTTCGCTCAAAAATCTTTAGCTTAAAATTTCCGATCCGAAGTTGTTTGGTTTTGCGGCTGAAAGCAATAAAAAAACGATAACAAGGGTAAAGGCTATTTTGGAGTCGTGGTACTTGACTACAGCTTCTATATGTGTTTTTGTTTATTTCACAATCCCAGCAAACCAAATGCTCGCAACGGATATTGCTTGCAAGCGAAATGAGAGCTTTAATCCGACAAAACTCTCGTATTCGGATCGGGAAAAGATTGCAATATGATTCATGTGTCGTTTAGTTTGTAGCAGTGAAAGATTAATTTACGATAGTCGCAAGAACTAGGGTAGGCGAGCGTTTGGCGATATCTTGTGCGAGAATTTTTTGGTATTTCTTGCGAGTGCTTTAAATATTTCTTTGAAAACGCCTCAAAAATTTGTATTTCTTAGTTTGCTATGCTTTCACACAATTCTACAAAGTTAAGTCAAAATCGGATGACTATATCATATAGCTACAGTAAGAATAATCGGTCGAAAAAGAAGTTCCATTAAGAAAACTTTTTTGTTTTAAATGGAATTGACTCCAAAACTCTAATATGTTCGTTTGACAGGCTTTTGTATGTTTCCACTAAGTTTGGTTGAAATCGGACATGTATATAGTACATATAGTATATCCCATGGAAAAATAGGGTCCCAAAAGTGCTCCAAGGGAAATTAACTTATCTCTACTTTATATACCCAAAGGGTATTATAATTTTGCCCAGAAGTTTGCAACGCATAGAAATATTCATTTCCGACCCCATAAACTATATATATTCTTGATCAGGGTGACGAGCTGAGTCGATTGAGCTTTGTCCGTCCGTCTGTCTGTCTGTTTCTACGTGAACTAGTCTCTCAGTTTTGAAGCAATCGAGCTGAAATTTTGCAATGAGTCTTCTTTTTGCTGCACACTACTAATATGTCGGAACCGACCGGATCGGATGACTATATCTCATAGCTCCCATAGGAACAATCGTTCGGAAAACTAGTTTTAGTATAAAAAACTTTTTTCTTTTCAATGGAAACGTCTCCAATCTTTGTAATCGTAGGTTTTCTATGTTTTTTTATAATTCTACCAAGTTTTATTAAAATCTGACAACTATATAGTATAGCTGCCATACAAAAGATAGGTCTGAAAAACAGTCTTAGTTAGAAAAACTTTTTTGTTTTTAATGGTAGCATCCTGCAATTTTGTATTTGTTTGTTTCTCATGCTTTTACATAATTCTACAAGTTTTCGTCCACATCGGATGACTATATCATATAGCTCCCATACGAACGATCGGTCGAAAAATGGGAAAAGTATTTTTTGAAAATATTTAAGCGAGCACTTTCATGGGTATAAAAACAGACGAAGTTAGCTTAGCTTTCTCGTTGTTTTATAATTTTGTTTTTTATTTTGGCTGAACCGACTTTAGCTGCCTCAGCTATTTTAGAATTCATAGTATAATTCCAGTACCAGAAGTGGAAGAGACCTCTCAATACGTTTGTTATTTCATTATAAACAAATATCTTATATTCCTTTTCCTTTAAACATCTAAACCCATCCGAGTGCTCATCACTTCTCGCATGAAGTCCCTGCAGCGACAAGTGCTAATCTGATCAAAAGTTGTATTTTTCGCACTCATCGTCATCAGTTAGCGAGTTGCCAGGCCTGTTAAGTCTTCAATTTCAATTTTCTGCTTTCACATTTCCATATTACGCATACGCCCCATGCTGCAGATCGCATTAACAATTGACAACTGTTGCTGTCCGATTGCATTTTGATTGTTGGCTGACACTTTTGCATAAAATGCAAAACAATTTCAGCTGCATCCCTGCAATTACGTCGCCAACTTGTCGCCTTTTGTTGTCATGTGCGCAACTTCATTGTGCGGCGCTGATAAATCTAATCAGTGTCGCGGCCGCCTTGCCTCGCCGCCTGCCACGCAACATTAAGCCGCACGCCCACTCGGGGCCATACCTTAAAGGTTAACGTTAAGCAAAACTTTTGCAACTTGTCAGCGCTGCTGCCTTGCCCTGCCCAGCCCTGCCTTGAGTGGCTGGCAAAAAGTTTGACTTACATTTTTGTTATTTTATTTCCTGCCGTTGCCGTTTTTTCCCTCTCGTTCTTTTGCAACAAATGCAGGCAGTAACTTTTTATTATTGTATTAGCAAAAGTTTATTTTTTCTCGCTTTGACTTTATGCTACAGCTGTGTGCGCGCGCCTTCGGGCAATCGATAGTTGTCTCAAGCACAACTGTACTTGGAGGATGTAAGGACTTAGATTTAATTTTTGGGCAATGCAACCCGCCCACCGAACAGCAAAAGGGACGGGGCGCCACACCGACAAAGTGGTTGAGTGCTAGTGTGTGCGCTCGAGTGGGACAGTGGGGCAAAAGCTTAAGCAAATTTCCTGTCCCGATCGAGCATGTATCAAAATTCCCGCACGTTGCCTTCCAAGTGTAACCCACTGTGCGCCTGTGACCGCCAGTCGGCCAACTTTGTTGCAGTCTAGGGGGCCTGGCCAAGTGCACTTATGTGTGGTGGAGTCGAAGTCGAGCAGCAGCCAAAAAAAAAAAAACTGGCAGTAACCACTTGACAGCCACAAAGCGTTTGGCTTGTCACCCGCTTCTTGGTCAAAGCATTGTGTCAAGTGCTCTTAGAGCAGTTAAGCAACGTTGCCGACGCCATAAATGTTGTTGCAGTTTACCAACGGCTTCTCCTGCTCCTTCCGCACAGAGCATTTAAAAAAAAGGAACAAAAAAAATGGCTAACGCTTGCCATTTTCGTCCTCGCACAGACAATTTCACAGCAATTTAAGTTTTGCTTTTGTTTAAGCAACACTTCAATTAGAAAACGCCTTGAAAACTGTGTCAACTGGCTGAAAGGATGCAAGTTGTTGTGAAAAGTTCTTTTCTTGAAAGGTGATTAAACTCATTTGCCACACATGCTTGCGAGACCTCAGCAGCCAGTTCATTCCCGCACCAACGCGTTGCGATTCTGTTTTGTGTGTTTTTGTTTTTTATTTTGGGCAGGAGAAATAGTTTACAGTGAGTGGAAAGCATTCAGCACGTAGCAAATTGTTGCCATGTGTGTGTGTGTGTGTGTGTGTGTGAGGCCGCACACGAACACAGGTGCACTTTATGGCTGACTTCAACTTTGGCCATCGTCGCTCCGTTGTCATGAAATTGCTTTTGCCGCCCAACAACAACAAACAACAGTAGTTCCTTATGATTTATTAGTTTCCAATGTATTTTCCCCTACTTTTGTGTGCTCCTTAAGCCTGGCTGGCCGGTCGCCATTTTGTCACATTGATTAACTGATGGATTGGGTGTAACCTCAAGAATGAAACCAAAAAGTTTTGGTACCCTAGAATATTAGGGCAGTAAAAGTTCATCTGTCTCGGTTTCAGGTGTTTGGTCAACTCGATCCCATTAAACATTTAATATAAGAAACTTTGGCGCTTAGCCGGGCTTATCGTTATATACATATATTCGGGTTCCGAGTTGTGGCATGTGTGAGCTCCTTTCGAGCTTCCTTTAGTCTGTTTAATAATAATTAATTACTGTTTGGAAACTTTGACACATTTAGTTATTATTTTATTAGTTTCCTTATTTTTTTATATATTTTTTTGACGTCTTCTCCAACTTGTTAATTTTGAGTTTCACTTTGGGGCTTAAATCTACTTATGTCTTTGCCTTTAATTGTTTTGCCAGAAAGTTGTGCTTCCTTGCACATTTGCTTACACTGCGCTTTAGCTGCGAGGGGATTTTCATTTCATTTTCTTTCATAAAAGTTTTGTGTACTTTTGCCAAATCGAAATCGAATCGAACGAGAAATCGTACGGAGTATCGAGAGGAACTGCCAAGGCAAAGCCAAATCTTGTAAACCCTGGTTTTTTTTTGTGCTGGCCAGTGGAAAATGAGAGGCGCTTTGCAAATTGTGCAACTATTTAAAAACTTTCTCTTCGCAGAAATGGAAGTTTTGTTTGAAACATACGAGGGGTGGCAAGAAAATATGGTGGAAAGTGGAGTCTGTACAAAGAATAAGTGTCGAGAACTTGTCAGGTCAAGGTGTAATAGATAACTTAACGACATTGTTGATTCAAATCATAAAAAAGGGGAGCTAATTAAAACCAAGCGAGTTCACTTTAACAAGAGCCTTCACGATTTTGATTGCCAAAAAGTAGGAAAAGAATTCATATTTACACATTAAAATTCTCATTTATTCGGGGAACGTAAGTAGTATGCGTTCTGTTTTAAAGTCAAACTTTATTACTCATAAAATTATGATAGCTTGGAATTTTTAAAATAAAAATCAGCAATTAATCATTAAAAGTATTACTCAATCGCCGATTACAATACCAGTGAATAAAATATTGTTGGAAGTTTGAGGCAAATCCCTAGTAAGTGAATCGAATCAATCTAATAAAACCCATTTGTAGGTTTACAAACATAATTTAAGCTGTTTATAACAAATTAATGATTATTTTATATTTTTATTGATTTTATCTAAAATAAAATTATAATCCATTAAACAATAAAATCAAAATAATACTAAAAATCAATGCGGAAAGGCAAAGATTACCGAAAAATAAGCGAAGGTACCTTAAGTTGATGATTTTGAGGACGAAAAATCCACAAATAATCTTTGTTTATATATAAAAAAAACTGATTTTACCTATACAATTAAGCTTAAAAAGATTTCGTAACTAGTATTAAATCGAATCGTACTACATATGTTGCAATCAGCTTCATTTTGAAGGTTCATCATTAGGCGTTTCTTTTCCCATATGTATCATTTCGCTGAAGTGTAAAGAACACTGTTTTTGTGTGCTACGAATTTCAGTGTGCCACCAAACTAGTTTCCATTGGGACTTCTTAAATGGAGCTCTTCTTATCTCAAGTCTAGTACACAGAAAGTGTCACCTATTAGATTATCTCAGAGCAGACATTTCAGACCTGAGAATCAACCATACCGAGAAGAAGCTTGTAGACAAATAAGACAATTTGGCACTACATAATGCAAAGATCGCTTAATTTTAATCTTGATCAGTAGGACGCTAAAAGCCTGCTAGAGTCCCAATTCAGATTGCGAAGAGCGAAAGCTTAAAATGTTTTCGAAACAGATTCGGTAAACAATTGTTGTTCAGCAAGTAGTTGAATAATTCCGATAAATTTTGTCCCATGCGCCTTGCTCAGTGACTCAATAATTATTCGCAGTATATACAATTAACGAGAAAGCTAAGCAAACTTCGTCTGTGCTGAAGTTTTTATACCCTTTTAAGAACTCGCTTAAATATTTTAAAAAATAATTAATTTTCCCAAAACGACCCATTTTCCGACCGATCGTTCGTAGGGGAGCTATATGATATAGTCAACCGATTTGAACCAAAATTTGTAGAATTATGTGCAAGCATGTGAAACAAGCAAATACAAAATTGCAGGAGGCTACCATTAAAACAAAAAAGTTTTTCTAACTAAGACGGTTTTTCAGTTGTTGTCCGATTTTCATTAAACTTGGCAAAATTAGAAAAAAGCATAGAAAACCTAGGAATACAAAGTTTGGAGACGTTTCCAATAAAAAGAAAAAGTTTTTTCTACTAAAACTAGTTTTCCGAGCGATTGTTACTATGTGAGCTATGAGATAAAGTCATCCGATCCGATCCGGTTCCGACATATTATAAGTATTAGCAGCCAAAAAAAAACTCTGTGCAAAATTTCAGCTCGATAGCTTCAAAACTGAGAGACTAGTTCGCGTAGAAACAGACAGACAGACGAACTGGCAAAGCTGATCCAGAATATATATAATTTATGGGGTCGGAAATGTATATTTCTATGCGTTGCAAACTTCTGTGCAAAATTATAATACCCTTTGCAAGGGTATAAAAATCAATGAGATTCTTTGAATTGAAAGTGATGTGAACTATAGCTCCCTTGGGATCTCAATTTATCTGAGCTAATATTTTTGGTGACCTAATTTTGAAATGATTAATAATAATAAACCGGAAAAAGAGAGTCAGGTTAAATAATTTTATCGCACAACCCTCGCTCTTTCACACGGTAAATGGCAACAACTTCTCCAGCAACTCATCCGAACTGTTGCAACAAATTAAATTTGATTCAAACTTTTGGCCATTTCTTTATCGAAAGCTGTATTGATACAAAGTTGTTTTGTATCGCATTAAATTTTTGCTTGCCACATGCAACTGCTGCTGCCGGTGCCGAGGGCGATGCCGCAGCTGACTGTGGCTTATGCAAGCGCATTAACAAAAATCACAGAATGTGGGGTGGGGGTGGCAAATGGGAATCTGCATTTTTAACAGCATATTTTAATGCCTGATTTTTAACGTCAACTCTGCGCACTTATTGACAGCTGCGACAGGCATGTGACACGGCCCCCTCCCACAGCCCCTGGCCACTTTGATGCATATGTCATGCGATACACGCGACGATACAAAATTTATTTGCATGGCGCCTGTCAAACTCACCATATGCAGCCAGGATCCAGTATCAGGACCAGGACCACGACCAGGACCATGTGTATGGGCATAAAAAATGTTTAATTTAATTTTTGGCGCAAAAAATTGCGACACCGCCTTAACTTTTGCCGCTTTCCTTTTTGGTTTGTTTGTTTTGGCATGGCAACTGCTGTGCAAACATAAAATGCTTAAACAATTTTTATAGGTAAATATTTACGGTTTTCGATGTTTCCGAATTTTTTGGGCAACAAAGTTAAACGGATGCTGCGATTCGCCCTGCTGCTGGGTACTAATCGACAGGCGTCAACTTTGATTGAATTTTAACATGGCTTGATTGATCAACCCGTCGTTGAAAGGGGGACAAATAAACAGTAATTAGTTATTCATTTGGTTCACAGCTGAGTATAGAGAGAATTTTCGTTGAATATAAACTCTTGCCACATATTTGCCCAAACAGCGATCGCCCGGGCAACGTTGATCCTAGCCATTAAAAGTCTAAAAAAAAAATATTTGCGGTGACATTTCACAAAGGCCAAATTCTCTCTGTGTGTGTGTGTGTGTCTTCATTGTCCCTACATCATCTAATGGCAATGGTTATGCTAATATCAAAGGCAGCTAGGTGGATAGGTGGATATCCTGGCCGCAGCCAGCCAACTTTTATAGTTTAACTTTATGCCGTTTTGGCTTTCAAATGTAAGTGGGTCTGTCGGCATGTGTGTAGCTGCTGCTCCTGCTCTTTTACCTTTCTCTGAGGGGATTAGGTGGCATAAGGCGGCACCAAGCGGTCAGCGGGTAGTCCTTGCTGATTTCAGGTGTGTTCCTGTGTGTGCGTCCTGGCTTAACTACATACAACTAAATGCATGTGTCTGTGTGTGTGTGAATGTGTAAGCTAATACCTTTTTATGACCGTCATATGTTAATGCGGCCTCATTAACATTTTAATGTGGCTTGTTCCAATATTATACGGAAAAAACTGCTTCACTTGCCGCTTAATTAACAAATTCAATTTTAAACAAAAGCCAAATAAAATCTTAAAAAATAATTAAATCGACGACAAAAACCCAACAAACCAAAAAACATATAAAAAACAACACCAATTCGGTGTTGAGTTTGTCGAAAAAGTAATTTTAAGCATCGTTTAATTTTCATTTTGTGTAACTTTTTTCCGCTACCTTTTCTCTTCACTTATTTTGTATTTTTTTCCAAAACTGTGTGTACTTTTTTGTTAACAAAGTTAATTTTTATGCTCTGCTTTTGCGCTGAACAAAAAAAAAATTTGTTTAACAAGTATCAAGGGTTGTGTTTTTTTAGGCCGTCGAATGGCAAAGCATTTCTTTATTTACGCTTAGTGAAAGGTCAAGTGAAACACTTTGTAGGGGGAGGGGGGGAGCAATGTAATGGAAAGTTTCAAACTAATTGCTGGATGAGTAAAACCTCTAATATAATTTGGCACTAGATGCTTACTAAGTGCACTTTAATTTAAGGCAGATCGAAGATCTATGATTACTATGATATAGCCAAAATGCTAAGACTTTCCCACTCGAGAACATGCCACGTGCAAACACGTGCCCAAATCTAAGCAACTTATTGATTGTCATTGCGAATGCCAATCTCATAGCATATTGAACAAGTTTGAGTATAGTGGGCATGTCTCTCAAAACCCATGCCCATTAGTGTTCAATGTTGTTTTGGTGTTTGGTAAACTATTCTGATAAACTCTTCATCTCACTTAAATATGTTAATTATGTTAAGAATCCGCTTCGCTTGCCTTTATTTCATAACAAAATTAAGCACAAAATATTTTCTTTTGTCAACTGCATTAAGTGAAATGAATCTCGCTGTGGCTGCAGCAGCAACAACAACAACAACAACAAAAAAAAATCAAAAAGTTTGTGGCAGGCAAAGTAAACACTGAAAAGCATAGCGGAATCAACTTGCCTGGAAACTAGGAAAAACTTTTACCGTACATAGCAACAATCAAAGGTGTTGCTGATAGTATGCGTATACGGATGGCTGTATGCGTGAGTGAATGTACTATATGTGTGTGTGTGAGTCGTGGGTGTCTGTGTTTGTTTGCGGGAATGTCACAACTTTCTCATGTCTGTTTGTCTATCTCTGAAGTCTTGTCTGTCTGATGATGCTGCTGATGCAAAAGTTTAAGGCAAATATGCAACGCGCCAAGCAAAAGCTCGTGGCAGCATCAACAAAAAAAAAAACACATAAAATTGTTCAAGTGCAATGAGAGAGAGAGTGAGATAGTTGGTGACTAATAAATGCTCTCAACGGTATCTTACTAAAAAAGTTTTCGTCACTTGATACCACAATTCTTAGCTCTACTTTCCAGAGACAGCACCGTAACGCATGGGAAAATTTATAAGCACTGTTGTTTCCTCTAAAATTCCAACGTTTCAAAACAACGATTCGGAAACTATTTTAACACAGGCAAAGTTTTGCTATATGTTACCCTGCGAAATGAAATTACTTTGCAAATTTTGAAGGCATTAAATTGTAGTTCCATGTTTATATAAAGAAAGTATACACTGGCCGTCTGCAGCAGAAGAACTTGCTACCCGATCGATTAAACAATTTTATTGTTCTTTCAATATAATGATAGTCACTTGGAAATCACATAATTAATTTTATTGAGGAGTTACAACGCTCCTTTCAAGTGCTACCTACATATAGATATTTGGTGATACCTTTTCAGCGATCAATTTTTCTACTGAACACGACCACTGTGTTTAGAATACAACGAGTGCTTCAAAATAGGTCTATATACAGAAGAATCAAAACCCTTTCAGAAAATAAACTGAAACTTAGAAAGAAACATTCTCAAAAGTGAAGGAGGCAGAGCTAGCTAAGACGCAACACTTTTTAAAGGCAACACCATGAAAAAGGTAACCGAAATGACATTTTTTCCAACCTATGAGTGCTTTTCTCTTTTTCTGCATTTGTTATGGCAGAATTTGCCATAAATGTCTTTTTCACATGTACTTCTTTCTTAGTAAACTGCAATTGTGTATGCGTGCTTGTGTCATGCCAACGCAACACAAATAGCTTGACTAAACAACAACATAAAAGACACTTTTTGCTAGTCCTGGGCTGATTTTGATTAGGTTTGTTATACTCACCGGCTGAGAGTCGAGAGTTGATATCTGTATCAAGGGGAACCATGAACTTAAATAGAACTTGATAGACTTCGAAACTAGATGAAAATTATAGTCAAAAACTTGATGGAAACCAAAATAAGTGTTCTGTTCATAGAGTGAAAGAGTCTACTAAATCGGTACCTCTCCTATTGTTAAGCAGGTAGCTTAGAAAAATTTAAGTTAAGTCTTAGAGGTCTACAAGAGGCTTTTCTATTCGACTTCAATTAAAGGGTAAGGCCCAAGAGCATATATATTTTTCTGTTTTTTTTTCAGAAAACTTAATAAATCTAGCAAAAGCGGGTGGGGTGGTCTTTTAAAGTTGCATAGAGATGTCATAAACCGGCATTACAGCACTTGTAAATACCATTTTCAGGCCAAGATCTGTTATATAAGCTGCTTTTTGAGGTTCGCTAATCAATAATATTTTTTATATTCTGGCTAAAATTCCCTAAAGCAGCTGTGGGCAGGCCTTTCTTCGGGTTGTTTTTTTAGTTGTTGTTCTTGGAAAGCAAAGCCAAAGTGTTTCTATCCAAATAAAGCTCTGTGATGTAAGAAAATTCTCATATTTTAAGTGAAACTTGGGTCTTTTGCTTTTGTGTGAATATCTTCTTGCTCTTTCAAAATTGAATATATGCTTGGAATTTGAACTTTCATAATGAAGATTATGCGAATTTGCATCAGTAAACACTTGTTGAAATAACTATCTAACTTCTGTATAAGTAAGAATTTGAGAACTTCTATCTGATTGGTAAGAAAGGTATTTCAGTTAACCATGAACTGAACTTTCTAATAGGTAAATTATTTCGAAATGATTGGCTGAAACAAGCTCCCATTGCATCAAGAACAAATTAAGTAGGTTTATGGTCTATTTCCTATTAAGTTGTTCAGAAATTTCTAACGTTTGGCATTATCCTTGACAAAACATAACCTATTCGCCGCAACAACAGTTCCAAAGTGTTTGCACTTGGTGCTCGTTGGCACATTTATTCTGCTCAAAAGAGACTTTCAGGCAATGTTGGCTTTTTGGTTTGATTTTAAAATAACCAATCACTTTTCTAATCAAATCTATTCCATAAGAGTTCAAATCTCCCCATTCAGTTGAAGTGTATTCTGACTAAAACCGAAAATGAACTGGTGCATTTATCTTGGTGCCAAGTTTGGCTGATTGTGAGTGGGAAAAGGCAACAGGAACAAATGGCTCAGTCTAGCAATATTTTCAGTGACACTTATATCTCTCTTTCTCCTTTTTCTCTGGCATTTAAAAATTTATGCAATAAAGTTTGCAGCCGGAAAAAAACGAAGACCGAGAGAGAGTGTGAGAGATCATGTGTGCGTGTGGGCGAATAATTTGGGGCTACGGGCAGGCACTTTTGAAGGTCAAGTTGAGCCTGGGCTTAAGTCTTAATTCCGAAACGGGCTGGCCAAGGCTGCTGCCCACTTGGCTGCGGATGCGGGTGCGGCACTTGCAAATAAATCAGCAACACTTGACAGACGCACTGAAGTTACTAATTTAATTTACATTTTTAATTCGTTTTTTTTTTTATTTTGCCACTGCTGCTGCTGCTGATTCTCTTTTCCCGTCAAGTGAATAAGTAATGAATTTACAACTTGGCAAGAATTTCAAATTAAAAACAATAACACAGTAAAACAAATACAAATTAGATGGAGGAAACTGCGAAACACGAAACAGGTGCGTTTGCATATTCATTTCCCTCGGATTTCGTTCTTTTGACTAATTAAAAACTGTTGTGGGCCTGGCAGTTAGTCAGCCAAAAAACACTCTTCAAAGTTGCAATACTTTAAGCAGTTGCTCGAGTTTCATGGCGGGACAACTGTCATTTGCACCTCTTACACTTGCCCAAAAATGTCGGCCACAGAGCGAAACTCATGCATATGCAAATTGGAGCCGCCATTGTGGTCGTTGTCCTCGCCCTGCGGCAGTT
Source organism: Lordiphosa fenestrarum (assembly GCA_035044985.1). Classification (NCBI taxonomy): domain Eukaryota; kingdom Metazoa; phylum Arthropoda; class Insecta; order Diptera; family Drosophilidae; genus Lordiphosa; species Lordiphosa fenestrarum. The sequence goes on along the minus strand of JAWNNO010002333.1, from coordinate 441,297 downwards.
CAAGACGACACAGGTTGAGCGCGTTGGCTTGACCAAATCCATGTAGCAAGAGTGCAAAGACACTGTGTGTGTGCGCTGTGTGCTCCAGTTGCTGTTTGTGTTTGTAATTGCGTATGCAGATGGATGCAGGGAAAGGTGTGTCAAAAGTCACGGTGAATGACACATAAGATGGGGAAAACTGCTTAGCATGGTGTCTCGAGGAGGAAAAAGGCGAGAAGTGCAAGAGTTTAAGTCTAGCTTAGCTAAGATTTGACTTCCTTGCTTAGATTCTGGCCAACACTCAAAATTGAGTAAACTGCCTAAGTAAAATTGATATATGTGCAATATGTTGACCTTGCTGTGAACCTCTGAACCCAAAATGTCCAACCTTTGCAGGCAAATGTTAATTGATTTATTTGACTGCGAAAAGCATTGATTTAATTATCGAATCCTAAGCGAGAAGTGGGCAAATATTTTGCGTACGTTGTGCAAATAGCGTCGAGTATGACAAATATTTACAGTGCGTATGCGTAATTTTTAATTGATTTGGCCACAACGCAAACACAAACAAGCGTCCAAGCACAAAAACACACACACACACACACAGACACAAACAATTACATCGGGTCACGTAGCCCAGGGTAACCCTCTAATGTGAGTTATATGTACATAATGCGCCCTCCGGTCTGTGTGTTTGTTGCATAAATTAAATCCCACTGCAAACATATTTGTTTTATTTCGGTGCCACTCGGTGGCCACTTGAAAGTGTTGAATAAAAATGTAGAAATCATGCGGAACTGGCGGGCACTTCTGTAACGTTTAAAGCTTCAAATTCATTTAATCTACAATAATTAAACAAATTCATAAATAAATGCCCATCAAATTCTTGTAAACCAAATGCAAACTGAAATTGTTTTGGTTTTATAAACAAACATAACAAATTGCCCGAACTATGTGGAAAGTTATTCAAATGAAATCAAGTAAAATGGAAATGTGTGCAAGCCAAAAGAAAAGGTGTGGAAAAAACCTGTAATTCTGCTCTATTAATTTTGATGTGGGTGTTTGGTGGGTTTTTGAAGTAAGTTAAGCTTAAGCTGCTCACAGCTAGTAGACATTCTCGGTGTGTTTGAGCGTGTGTGTGTGTGTGTAGGTAGTTGGCTGTGCTTAGACAAAGTGTCGGACCTTAATAAATATTTCAGCAGCCTTGGCCACAGTTTGCGCCCTTTGTTACTAATTAATTTATATCAACATTTCAATGCTAAGCCAAACAAAACAATCAGCTTAATGTCGTCTAAAACGTACCAAATGTTGTGGGGGTGTGTGTATGTATGTACTTGTGTGTGTGTGTGTGCGTGTCTATGCAGGTTTAAGCTCGAGGGTGGAACTGGAGTTTTTGTGAAAAGTTAAGGCCATAAGTTTATGGCTTATTTATCACTTGGATTGTATTGTAAATTACTTGGTTAAACCTTTCGATTTAGCCATCAGCAGAGATCACACTGTGCGAATAAGATTCTTATTATTAACTGCCGTCACCTGCTACCTTCGATAGAAGTTCAGAACTGTCCTAGCTAAGATGGGGTTTCCTTTGAGTCACAATGTATGACACTCATTGTGGTGACCTTCCAGGCAATACTACAATATCTTTGCAGTACCAATCAGCACGATTTCTTCTCTTTATTCTTCTCCTTCCATGTGTTGTCTTGGCTTTAACACAAATCATTACACAGAGAAACAAAACGATATTACAAAATATCCATTGGATGATTTTCCGAATCCATTTGGACTGGATATACTTTTAATAATTCAAAGGAGCTAAAAATAAACCAAAGTATATGAATTAATGACTTATCCAGACCTAATGGATCATTTTTGGATGTATTTTTTTTTGCGTAAAATCAAATATATGATTATCTCGCTTATCGTTGAACTCCTCCTACTATAATTGGTAGATAAGAGAATGGGTCATCGTGCTTGGAGTGTCCCTAAGCTAAAAGTTGTTTTCTATTTTTAAAAGATTCGATATTTCAATTGCAATTTCAGTATTTCAACCACATAAAAAAGGCGTAGCGCCATCTGTCATTTAACAACATAAGTAAAATCGTTCTGTTTGCTATACAACCATCGGTTAAATATCTTGGATTCTTGGATATGATTGTAAAAGGTTGTTAAAATGCTTAAAGAAAACATACTGCCAACAAAAATACTGGGTGCAATATCGTTGACTCGCAAATGCTCTTGTACCTCGTATTTCCCGATGTAAGCACACGCCATACGTAAATCATGCGTGTCTGTGTGGATTTCGAGGACTTAAACTTCAAGAAACAGTTGTTTTTTGATAAGAATTTGTAATTTTGCTCATGTTCTGATAATATTTGTTAAAATTTAAGACCAGATTAAAAGATTAAAGATTAAAACTCTTCGATTATCTGTAGTAATGTTCGGTCTACAGACATAAATCACATTTATAGTGCTTTTTAAACGTTTCGAGCAGCCCTCGTTTGACTTGGCTCTGATTGTATTCAAAGGATTAACAGCCTCAAAGCTGCGGCTTTTACTATTTCCACACGGCTGCAGGTTCCAGCTTGGGGTTCGGGGTAGGACGTGGGCGAATCTGGAAACGATGTCGACGTAAACGAGGATGCCGCTGCCATGTTTATCTTTTGCCAAGAAGCTTCCTTGGCCCAGCTCATTTCAGCTTTGCTGTTGCTTAAGTTGCTCGTCTGGTGTTGTGTGTTTCCAGTTTGTTTGGCCAACTGTTTAACTTGACTCTTTGCGTAGGCGGCCCAGACCGCAAAAACTTGGGTCACACACACAACACACACCCGCCCCCGCCAGCGCTTTAAAGTTGAGCGAAATCACAAATTGAATTATAGTTTTATGTGTGTGCACAAATCGATCATAAAATACTAATTACGCTGCACGTTAACACGCTCTCGGCACACAGACACGGCGATTAAAAGCTTAATTATCCCATTGCGACACTTCATTAGTTTCAGTTGGAGGAGTCCAAAACTTCTCGGGCTTGCCACGTTTATTGCAATTAATTTTCTTGAGTTCAGTTTGAGTTTTAAGTGCTTTTTGCGTATGTGAGGACGTGAGTGGGTGGGCGGGTTGGCTTTGGGGCATGAGGGAGTAGCTGTTGCTGACTTGGGGTCAGCTGCGACCATAGCTCATACCTCAAGTAAACCCATTTGCAGTCTCTGCTCAATTAAATTTTGCTAGGCACCCTGCATGATAGTAGAAGTCTTTTGCCCTCATTGTTTGTGGTTTTTTGTGATATTTTTTCTGGGATTGGGGATCTTTTTTTTCCCCCGCCTTTATGCTCGGCTAATGGAAATTTCCGTTTGGCCCGTCCAGCCACAGCAAACTGTAGCTTATTTTCGTTCTGCGCAGCTTTTCACAGATTCAATTTGAAACGCTACATTGAATTAAATTACGTGGACGAAGGCGGAGATGGAAGATTGAAAAGATGGCCAACAATAATATGGCCCCACAAAATAGCATAACAATGAAAATGGCTAAATAAAAGTTAAACAATAATAGTAAAAAGTAGCTGGGGGAGAAAAGACAGAGCAATTCATGGTCATGTAACGAATATGGAATGCTCTAACAAATGAAGCTTATTTCATTTCTTTCCACTTTTACAACCCTAAGTCCAACCGCATCACAAAGTCTTCCCATGTAAGTGTATGCCCCAGATGAGACGCACTCCCTTTGAGAAGAAAAATTGAGTCCTGGCCCTTTGGCAATAATATTTGTGTGGCCGGAAATAGGCTAATGCGCTTAAGCTTTTAAATTGCCAAAGCAAAAATCACTCAATTAGGCGCATTTGCGGTCCATCTTTTAAATGTGTGTGTGTGTGTGTGTGTGGAATAATTCAATTGCAACCCCTAGAGCCCCACCCCTCTAACCGAACCCGGCAAACCGAATCAAAAGCCATCACACAAACGACATAAATTATGTTCTTTATGGCTGGCAAGTTGACTTTTTGCATTGAACCCGCTGCATAAATCAAAAACGGGGCCAAAGTGGCACCCACACACACACACACACATACACACAGTTTGTAGTTTTAACTCACGTCGACTTCTCGGGCTGCTGCTGCTGTTGCCGCAGGAGGTGGCCGGCGCACAATTTGGCACGTGTGATAAACTCAAAATTGTTGCTGGCATTGCCTGCAGGCGACGAGCCAACCGACCGCCTAGCCTCGATATGGTACTCTAGCGAGGGAATCAGCATTTTTCGCCCAATGCTTCAGGCAAAGCTAGAAAAGTTTTCCAGATTTCGTTGGTTATCTGGCACATGTAGTTGACCTTGTGGGCGTGGCACCAGCACCGCAAAGTTGCAGCCATTAAAAACTATTAGCTGAGGGGAATATTTGAGGCGCTTTTTTTATACATTTTACTTTTTGAACATGATTAGAGGGAATTGGGAAACTATTTGGGGGCATTTAATTGTTCAATTAGGTAAGAAACGAAAAATATGTGAATATTCAGAATTATTTAGAACTAAAGGGTGTGGAATGGGGAGGAGGGCTTAGAAATTGTTTCCAATTATTTGTCATTTTAAGGTCCCTACAAGTTATGTTTGCTCCCAGCTAATATTTGTTGTGTTTCGTTTTAAATCCTTTCAGAGGGTATTATAAAATTTTGTAAGGCTTAAAAGGAAACATCTCCAACCGCATTAAGTATAAATATTCGTGATCAGCACGACGAGCTGAGTTGATTATGCCGAGACCGTCTGATTCTATGCCATCTTCTACGTTAGTTTGAAAGCGATCTTCACCAAACTTTGCAGGAAGTTATTAACTACAAATACACTGCACATTTGGCGGAGCCGGCCGGATCGGATGACTATAGCATATAGCTGTCATAGGAACGATCGGTCGAAAAACTAGTTTTAGCTAGGAAAACTTTTTTGCTTTCAATGGAAACGCCTCCAAACTTTGTATTGCTTAGTTTGCTAAGCTTTTTGATGGTTCCACAAAGTTTAGTCGACATCGGGCAACTATATAGGGTAGCTGTCCTAGAAAAGTTCAGTCTGAAAAGAAGTCTTGGTGAGAAAAACTTTTTTGTTTTCCATGGAAATGCCCTTAAAATTGGCATTTACTTATCTGATATGCTTTCAAACAACTCTAGAAACTTTTGTCAAAATCAGACGACTATAGCATATAGCTGCAGTACGAATGATCGGTCGGAAAAGATGTTCTATTGAGTAAAACTTGTTTGTTTTAAATAAAGTCGACTCCAAATTTCTTACATGTTAGTTCTTAAGGCTTTTGCATGATTCCACCAAGTTTCGTCGAGATCGGAGATCTATATAGTATAGCTCCCATAGAAAAGTAAGGTTCGAAAAGAATTCTTGGTTAGAAAAACGTGCTGCAAGGGTATACAAACTTCGACCGATTGCTGGTGATCCAAGCTGCTTAGGACTATAATTTTAAGTACATATATTTTAACCATGATTCAATACTTTTCAGTGGGTACGTTACATGATCTTAAAGGACATATATTAGGGATCTATATTACGGATCTAAAAGGATCTATATTTAAGATCCTAAAGAAGCTATTTTAAGGATCTGTACCTGCAATTTTTGAGTTGGTTTTGGTCACAGGCAGAGGCGATAGATGAGCGTTTTCTACATTCCTTATAAAACATATATAATCTTATTTTGTTACACTTAAATATGTAGTTTTTCAAGCAGCTATCTGTGGTAGAGGTTATAGACTAGTTGCTAGTGCAATGAGTACGAGGTTCAATTATATTTTTCACTTGCTCGCAGCAGATCTCCCTCTATTTCCCATCAAAACGTCCCCAAACATTTAACTCCGGGAAACTCTATGTGGCCACATGTCTTTAAAATAATAACCATGAAACTATTTCGAAATTTAAAGTCTCTCATCAACATAACACATATTTCACTTTCCAGTCAAGTCAAATGAGGTGACATAAAAACATACTTTTCTAGACACAAACTTTTAAGCTTAGCTCGCTTTTTATCCCCCATTCAACAACACTTTTGTTACCTTAAACACTTGCACATAGTTCAATATTTAGTTTCTTTGGATATCTTTTTCATCACAATTTGGTCCGCCAGGCAAAACTAGTTGGTTTTTCCTTCAGCATTTTATGCCATACTATTAAGTTGCCCCAGTTTGCCAAGTTAATTTGTGGTTTTTGCTAAGCCCCAAAATGGCTCGCATATTTGCTAGCAAAAATGGCGGCACTAAAAACTGACTTTAGTTCCGCCTGGTAGCTCACATGTATATTTATACGCACATAAATTCCCTCCGCAAGCTTACATTTTTATGCATAGAAAATATGTTGAGCCAAACGTCGCTAATAAGTTGCCCGGGCGAACAAAAAGCCTGACTTCTTTCACGCATTTTGATATGCAAACTGAAATGCAGTGAATAGAACAGCCGGAAAAAGAAAGGAGAGAATTTGCACCTGAAAACAAAGCAGCAATTTAACAAAAAGCAAAATGGCAAATGGGAAGTAAAAGCAAACAGGTGAATGCATATGAGGCGGAGTTGGATTGCGCTCTCTGGATGTATATTAAAAGCATAAACAAAGGGCTTCTACGAATAGGTAGTGCAAATGTTTTGTTTAAACAAGGCTGCCAGTTACTTTTTAGTGCAAATTTCATAATTTTTATAGTGAATTCCTGGGGTGTGCCATAAACAGAGAAGAATGCATAGAGTTGATGGGGGAAATAGTGGCAAGCCGATTGAAGATCCACGGGGGGTATTTTAAAATTTTACCACCCTTCTTAAGTCGCCTTATCTAATGAGAAGGCAACTACCAGGCGACTTGTCTTTAGAAAAACACACATACATTTTATTCATCCTTGTGATGGAGTAGGGAATTCCTTTATGTTTTCCGAGCATTAATGCAAAAACGGACAGAATATGAGCAAAGGACCTACAAGGTAATTTTGTTCAACATGACAACTCCCTTCCACAGTTTGTGAGGCAGGTTAAGACATTGCTTGAAATGCTGACCATTTTTTGTTAGATTCACAGAATTATTTGAAAAAGTTGGCATTTCCCATTTGGGATATTGGGGGTTTTTTTCTATAGAATTTTCGATACTCTCGGGAAATAAACAAAAACTCTCTCTCTTATTGGCTGATAGTCTGTTGATTTCAATATGAAGAGAAAGCCTTATTATTTTGTCAAAGAATTTTAAAAGATCTTTCCATTTAAAACCAACCATAAAGCTGGTTTTGTCTATGTGTCATTTTGAGTGTTCAAATTTTCCATTTGAGTCAGCGAAAAAGGCAAAGTCGTTAAAATGAAAGTGTTAAAAATAATACCAGTGGGAATGAGCTATAAGTTATTGCCTATAAAGCTTTTATAGACAAGGGTTGTTGTTATATTTAAGGTGTATAAGTTTAAGTGTGACCAGGTTTGACTTTAAACTTTAATTAATGCTTGGTATGTTTGCACTTTCAGCCAGATGGATACATTTATGGACTCTATTGAAAGACTGCACACTGGTAAAATTTACCAACAAACGGATAACCATATTCCTGGTACTTTGACCTTAAAATAAAAAAGTGTGACCGTATCTGTTGAAAACATACACCGTCGTGGATTTGTGGTGAGTGTCAAATCGAATTATATGAATTATATGCACAAGTTTTGACTTAAGTTTAGATAACTAGATGATAGCAGATTTTGCAGTACTTAATCCTAAAGCTCTGGTTCAATTCGCAAATAGCTTGTTCAAATATTGTCGAAAAGTTGTTTATTTGAGCCTTCATAGCCAAATTATGCGTTAAAAATGCGTTCAAATTGGTTTCCTCTGTAAACTGTTGGCTTTAGAGTTTGGCAAGCTACTTGAAAAGACCTAAAATGAACAGTTGTAAAGACTTGATATAACATCTAAAAGTCGTATATAATGGGACATTGCAAAACTTTAGGTAATACACTGGAATGATACTTTGTCGGGATTCGAAATATTTTGTTTCCTTAAAAACGTCTTGAAGGTCTCTAAAACCTCAATAAGTACACTACTAAAAAAAACAAAAAGTAATGTAAGTACTTGATGCAAGTATCAAATTCTTATATCTAGAACAATTTTTTCAATTCCCAAAATACTTGTTTCCAAGTCGAATTACTGACAGCATTTTTGAGTCTTACTTTAAGGTGAAACTGGTCCTAAGTCAAACCCAATTAGTTGTCAAATTAAGAAAAAGCTAACTCTTGCTTTACCGACAGTTAAAAGAACTTGAATCCCACCTCAGTTCTTAGAGACAAGATCGGTGGCAAAAGGCAACAAAATTTCTTAATACATCCATCTATAAATCTGTCAGCCAAATCAGACCCAATTACATTTCCTTCCAAATGCTTCGATTCCATAATTTCATGCCAAATGCTTTTCTATTATTCGCTAAGCCTTTTATTCTTTGTGATTGGCAACAACATCTGCCTGCTGACGGGTTAAGTGTTTGACTTTGTGGCACAACAGCAACAACAACCGAAAAAAAACCAAAAAGTAATCCCCGTTTAATCTTAGATAGAAAATTTGTTTGCCAAGTTGTCAGAAAAATGTTAACGATTTTTTTTTTGCGACCTTTGCTCTTTACCTACATATTGGAGTGTGCGTGTGTGTGTGTGTGTGTGTGTGCAAGGACGAGACCCTCATTTCAATTCTGTCAAATGGCGTTATTTATGGGGCACGGCCATCATTGTCTAGCCATCGATAGCTTCTGCAAATAAATATGCCCGATAGCGAGGTATTTCGGGTTTTATTTGTGAATTTAATTGGATTGCCGCTGTGAGTTTTCTGGCCACTCTAAGCCAAATTGAGCCGTCGAAACGTGACATTTGGCAACCGCATGGCCTTCTCCTAAAACACAAATAATAAATAAAAAAAAAGCACAGAGAAAAGCGCAGCTGGGTTCTGGGCTGCAGTTCGCCTCATACATATATAATTAAAGTTTCTTTGGCCCGTTTGCGTAAGTTTTGCCAGTCGCACCACTTGACCCACATTCTCCTTAGCCACAGCCAAGCCAACATGGAAATAAAATGTTTATTTTGCATTTTGTTTTCCAAGCGCTAAAATTATTTACGCAACATCAGGCGTGTCATTTGCATGTGCCACGCCCACAGAAAATGCGAAGACAGAATGCCAAAAAAAAAACCAAAGAATGGTGACCACAAAAATGCGCTAAAAGTATTTACATTTGACTTGGAAAAATTATACATTTCCGTGCAAATAAGTAAAAAGAAAAATGTAGCCCAAAATAAATCCAAGCAAGCAGATTAGTTATTCTCGGGGGGGAGAGTCAACGAATAGGAGATGCACTTGCCAATTCGTGGCGGTGTTTTGCCGTGTTGGGTCATAAATTTTATGTTTTTCTTTCAGACTTCGATTTCACAATTTTGTAAGCGAACTGTTCAACGCAACGCATAGAAATATTCATTTCCGTCCCCATAAACTATATATATTCCTGATCAGGGTGACGAGCTGAGTCCGTCCGTCTGTTTCTACGCGAACTGGTACCTCAGTTTTGTAGCTATCGAGCTGAAATTTTGCACAGAGTCTTCTTTTTGCTGCATACTGCTAATATATCTCATAGCTCCCATAGGAACAATCGTTCGAAAAACTAGTTGTAGTATAAAAAACTTTTTTATTTTCAATGGCAACGTCTCCAAACTTTGTATTTATATGTTTTCTATGCTTTTTTATAATTCTGCCAAGTTTGAAGAAAATCGGACAACAATTTGGTATAGCTGCCATACTAAAGATAGGTCTGAAAAACAGTCTTAGTTAGAAAAACTTTTTTGGTTTTAGTGGTAGCATCCTGAAATTTTGTATTTGTTTGTTTCTCATGCTTTCACCCAATTCTACAAATTTTTGTCGAGATCGGATGACTATATCATATAGCTCCCATATGAACGATCGGTCGGAAAATGGGAAAAAATTATTTTCGAAAATATTTAAGCGAGCACTTGCACGGGTATAAGAACTTCTGTACAGAAGAAGTTAGCTTAGCTTTCTCGTTTTATATCCTTTCTCTGTTAGGGAACTCAAATTCGAAAGTGCAGTTAGCTTCAAAAACCATGAAATGAACCGAACCGGAGTTGTAAAATCTGCTCGAAACACTGAACTAAACCTGTCCTTATTTCCGAGCGGTTTGCATCCCAGGTATATTTATACGATTGCAGACCCTTCAGTTCGACTCAGACCTGAATCATAGCTGAATCAGCCCTTATATGAGTTTCAGGCATGTCCTACTTCGTCCTGACCTCTGCTGATTTTAGGCAAGATTTCAGGGCTGAACTCATGGGCGAGTTTCATGGGAAGTACTAAAACATGCCTGAGTTAAGGCATGAAATTCAGATATTCATACATTTCAGGTATTCAGTACTGAAACGTAGAACTGCATAAAAGGAAGCATTTCCGACCAATAAACTATATATATTCTTGATCAGCATGAGGAACTGAGTTAATTTAGCCTTGTCCATCTGTTCGTCCGCCTGTTTCTATGCTATCTCCTCCGTCGGTTGCATATTTGTCGGAACCGGCCGGATTAGATGACATTAATATATAGCTACCATAGGAATGATCGGTCCAGAAACTAGTCTTAGTGAGAAAAGCCTTTTTGTTTTCAATGCAAACGCCTCTAAACTTTGTATTTCTTAGTTTGCTATGCTTTCCCATGATTCCACTAAGTTTGGTCGAAGTCGGAAATCTATATAGTATAGCTGTCATTGAGAAGTGGAGTCAGGAAAGTAGTCTTAGTAAAAAGAACTCAACTTTTTCCTGTTAGACTCAATCTCTCTGTTTACTAGAGGTCCTTTGAAGTTTCGACTTTCGGCACGCTCTCGAAACTAATTCTCTGCACAACAACTGCTCCCTGGTGGCGCAGACTTTTACTGGATTTACACAGTGAAGCAAAGTTCATGAAAAGAACTTTGCTGTGTGATATCGCTAGCTCCTCTACACCTATGCCCTACAAACTAGAGTTTTTGCAGAAGTTCATCAAGTTTACTTCACCGAGTAAATCCAGTCAAAGTCGACTGCGTCGTTGCATTTTCGGCAACAACAGTCGGGCAAATTCGCCTTATTTCGCCTCGCTTTCACAGTGCTACCTCCATATTATTGCTCAATTCCTCACAATTGCTACTCGGTCGAAGCCGAAGCAAGCCTTCCTCCAACTTCCACAAATAAAACTCTTCATTTCCACAAATCAATTTAAGCAAAATTTAAAGACAAATTTTCCAACATTTTATTACAATTTTTAATTGACCTGCCACGCCCCCCTTTTCGCTTATAATGTTACATCCAACGGCACAAATCCTTAATGCCCTTATAAAATAAAGCGAAACGCCGAACCAGGACCAAAACACAGCAAAAAAATACAAAAAAAAAATGAAAAATGCGTTACCAAAGAGGAAAAAGCTTCAAATCCGCAAACAAATACTGTGACATCTACAATGCGGCAGGGGGGCGTGGCTGGTGTAACGGGAACGGGAATGGCATCGGCAAAAGCGTCAACCCAACTGAATGAAATGTACTCTCTATTGACATTTGATGCTGTAGAGAAAAAAGGCGGACAAAAATACCAGAAAGCAGCAAGGACCTCCAGTTAGCCCCAACCGAAACCCCGGTGGGGTCCTGTTCCCTGGCAGAGGCGCCTTGCGCTCAGATTTCACCAAAAGAAAAGCTTCTCGCCACGCCGTCACTCGCTTTGTTTGTTTGTTGGTTTCGTTTCGTTTCGTTCTGTTTGTGGATTGTGTTTCCTGTTACAGGACCGCCAGGGCTGCTGTCGTCTTGACGCATAAATTTGCCTTAATTTGTTGCAAAATAATTTCATTCATTTACGTGGCTGCCATTTGCCATTTACGTTGCGAGGATATGCCGCTGATAACTTATTTAAGCGGCAGAAAAAAGCGAGCGGCAACAAATTTGAACAAAATAAATTATCAAACTGTCACATTGACGTATCGGCCAGGCGGGCACGAAGCAGGGGGAGTGCTTGCCAAGCCATAATCTAGAGCATCATGTTGCTCGTTTAAAAGGATGTCAAAGGTTGGCCATATATCAGCAAGGCATCAAACGCAGGCGAATCCTTGCAGCAGCACCAGCAGCAGCAGCCCGTTAACAATTTCATGTAACAAATTCTTTGTGCCTGCTGCCGGACACGGCTACGAATCGTGTGGGGCGAGGGAGTGGTAGAGAGTGGACACGGACACGGACACGGACATGGACATACGAGCTGTTTCAGATTTCCAATAAATATGCCTGCTCCCTGTCCTGCTACAGCTTCTGATCCCGATCTCCGCCAACTCTCTCCTGTCGCTTATTTGACATCCTGACAGCATCGACAGTTTGCCTCTCGTTTTACTTCACTGCGAGACAAAGTGCGTAAGGGAATAGGACGCAGGACGTGGCAGTACGCCTGTTTGTTTATAGTGTGTGTGTGTGTGTGTGTGTTGCGGTCGCCCGCTGCCTCTCTTTGCCCCTGCCAAGCATTATGCTGTAAACGTTGCTTTGTTGTGCAGAACACACACAGAAACCGACAGTCCCTGGCATGACAAAAAAATCACTCATAATATCAAACAGACCCCAACGAACCTAACCAACTACCAGGCGGTGTATTTAAGCAGCGGCGGACAGTCCCGGCCACTAACATGCCGGATGAAATGTGTCAACGGTAGGTAAGCCCTCTCAGGGACTTCTTAAGTTGCAGCCAGTCGAAATATAAATGTGGCGCCTTTTCAGCCCAAAGTACACACCTTCTCTCCTAGACCAGTCGGTAGCTTTAAATGCAATGTGCCTACTCATTATGGCTCCTGGCTTAGCTGTGCTGAACTGAACCTGAACCTGGACCCAGGAGCATGTCTCCTACTGCTCATTGGCATTGTCATACAGATTTGGTAGTTTTTGTTGTTGTTTGCAATTATGCGGCAGAGGGAAGCTGCTTTTGTTTGGCCACAGTCATGGCACCCCTCTCTCATTCTCACTCCGCTGCTCGCTCCATGGTGATGGGTCTCTCTCTGGCTCTTGTTGATTTTGTCGATTTTGCTGCAGGCCAACGGATGGACAGACAGTGGCTGTTTGCTTCATTGGCTGCCACAAAATATCAACAAGCATTTTGTTTATTTTCTCAACATCGACAACTACTCGAACCACACACAAAGAGCCATTAGGCACGGGCTGTTGGTGACCGACGGGGGAGGAGCAGGGGTGAAAAGCAGAATTCTCTGGCTTTTTTAAGTGCATGTTGTTTGGGCGCTTGTGGCATGCAAACGGGGCAGAGTCACAAATACTGAAATTTATGCAACTGCATTGGCAGGAAACTATTGTTTTACCATTGAAGTCCGTGTACAATTCGAGTGAAAGCTGTCTCTTAACACGGGTTGAGGGATTTTTGCAAAAAAACAGAAACAGAAACGGAAATTGTTATCGGATTCAAGTAATGCATGGGGTGTATTTGATTAATGAATATGAAATGGAGGAGCTGGTGCAAGTGATTTCTTAAAAAAAAACCACATAAATTGGTTATCAAGAAAGATTCATTCAAAGTCATTTATTATGGCCAAAACCCAGGTTTTCTCATTATTTGGTCTAAGTGCCTAATCGTAGCCCCAGAGAATCGATCCAAAGATTCCAAAGAGCAAAGCTTTAGATTTGATTCTTCCTAGGTCGCGCTGCAGTCGACAATCTGGAACAGAACCGAGACAAGTAAAACCAGCTTGATTCGATTTTTTTTAGTCTCTCGAATAGAAACATGATCTTTGCCATCTTTTCTTGGGACCTCTCAAACTTGTACCCAAACCAGTCCCAAAGAACACTTATATGGTTCTCCATGCATTTCTTAATTTCAAAGAACAGCCACTTTTCGAAGTTCTCGAGAAAGTACATAAGGGGTCAGCTGTTTTCGTGTGACATGTTACTGTCAAACATGTTCAGCTTGGTCTATAATTTATAGTTCCTGCTTAAAGTAATGCGAAAACATATCAAGATCTCGAGCCGACTATGTAGTGACATAATTGGTGCTTCCAACTCTTTGATTATTTTAGTAATTCCTAATTAAAACCTATTTTTATTATTAAATCTGTTATCATGAGCATTTGTCCATACTAATTCTCTTCTTTGGCACAGCATTTGACATCTTTCAAGTCAGTTGTTTTGATAGTTCACATGCACTGTCCTTACCATCTACCATCTACCCACTCTACTTTATCATACACGCAACCGGTTTCTCTTTTTCACTCAGAATATATGCACTCTTTTTGGCCTGCTCGGCATCTGATCAATGCCATGGCCGTGGGCCATGTCAACGTGTGATATGGACATATGGAATATATGTCTTTGGTTTTACGGTACGGACTACCGAGTCTGCCATGACTGCAATTTAAATATTGCATGCGCTTCGATAGGCGAAGTCATGACCAGGATATGGACATGCAGCATGCTCCTGTGGCCACATATGTGACTGGCGACATATTAAGCATAAAATTGTGCGCTCCAAACAAAGTGAGCAGCGAGAAATTGGACTATGTTAAAATGGCAAAACCGCCTCAACGGAGGCCCCGGACCCGGCCATATCACGACCAGAAAAAAGGGGCGTATTTGCAGGAAGCTTCACATTATAATTTATGCACATGCAAGCCACGGAGTCTGCCACTTAATCCGCGTTTAATAACACGAAGCCAGACCCAGAGCCAGAGCTGGTGCAATTGGGTAAGGGGGGAGTGGGATGGCATGGACTGGGGGGTAGGGGCATAGCTGCGAGTGGAAGTGGAAGATTGCTGCAGACGCTCCATGTCGATAACATTTGCTTAAAGAACTTTATGGGCTTCGCTCAACTATACAAATTTTTGTGGCTTAACATTTTTCGAAATTTGTTGAAATTGTTTGCACTGGGCCAAGAGGTGAGGGAAGCAGAAATGAATGTTAACCCCTTAAAGGCGGGAGACTGAAAAAATGTGCGAAGTTTTGAGGAATATTCCAAAAATATTTTGAATATAAAAGAAGTATGTTCTACAGCAAAAAACCATTAAGGCACTGATTTATGCTTCGTTTTGTCAGCTACAAATATTTTTTATATTCCTATCACAAACTAATTCAAATTCAGACAGGATAGACGGTACCTTTTCTAAGTTTTTACCTATATTTTTAACCATTTGTAGACCTGCTTGAGTTTAGATGACGCTTTTAGCATTTAAAACTCAAAACAAAGAGGCGAAGCTTATTTTGCGATTGTCAACTAGTAAAACCTTCATGCTGATCTTAACTCATTAAAAAGTTGTTTTCATAAAAATCTGAATTCATAGGCGGCAAACCTTTCAGCAACTGCCTCTCTGTGAGCTTCTGTTTTCGCTGCTCTCTCAGCAGCTCTCTGAGTATGCGATATGCATAGCAAATTGCGGACGTCGATTGCTCGCCTGCTCAGATCATTCTGCAGATCTAAACCTCATGTTTATTGTGCTTCTTGCCTCTTATTGTTGCGCAGTCTCATCAGCTCTCTGGGAAAGCGATGTGCTTAGGAAATTAAGGGTGTCGATTGCTCGCCTGCTCCAACGCTTCGGCAGATTTTAACAACTTGTTTATTGCGCTGCGCTTAAGATTGTGGCGCAGTCTTAGCAGCTCTCTGGGAACGCTATGCTTAAAGCAAATTTCTGGCATCGATTGCTCGCCTGGTCCGGCGATATAAAACAGGCCGCTTATCTTTTTAATTGCACCGCATTTGTTCCGGAGGCGCAAAAGCACGCTTGGTTGCAAAGCTCTTAGCAAAACGCTGCCGTCGATTGCTCGCCTGCTTTGAGGATGCTCTGTAATCCGCTTGATGGATGTTCGTAATTTTTTAGAAAATCATAAAATTTCAATATAAGAATGTGAGAAGATTCTTTCTTTCCAACCGCTTACAGCTAGAGTGAATTCGTTGTAAATTTCGCCTATTTTACTATTAAAAGGAAGTGAAATAGCCTATTTAATAAAAGGGTGTAATAACTAAATGTGTGTAAAATTGCATCCAAGTTCCGTTCAGTATTTTTTACGCGATTGAAGAAGAAACATACCAACTTTCTCATATGTTTCATTTTATGTACTTTTGCTCATCAGTAGACTTTGCCATACCAATGGCTTTACTTCTAATCTCAGGTATTTTCTGGTATATTAATTTTCGACCCAAACTCTCAACTAAAACATCTAGTTCAGATACAAATATCCGATACAAATTTATGCAGAGATTTGTTTTGAAATTTTTTACGTTTATCTTTATGGCTGTTTAATGGGTTAAGGGTTTTTATGAGAATGCTTAACCAAAGGCATGCTTTTTATCAGCAAAGGTCTTAACACGCATATACAAATATGCCAGCAGACACACTCACTCTCACACACAGAAATACGTAGCTGCAGTCACACACAGACATAAATATGTCCAAAGGCGGGTGGCGGGGGATTGCGTAGAGACCTGCAAAGGTTGAGGGAAATGGAGAGGGAAAAAAATACGTCTGCGGGTTCAAAAAGCGAAACCTTATCGAAAACGTTTAAACGCACGCAAATTCCACGTGGGCAAGATAAAACATGCATAAGACCAGGTGGGTGGAAAAACGGACAAAAGGGGGCGTGGCACAGACAGAGAAAGAGGCCTTTGTGTGTGAGAGAAATATGCCAATGTTAAATATTTGTCGTGTGCGGCCGTCCCTGGGTTTTTTGGTACCCCTCAGATAAAACGTTAACTACACACACACACATATGGGAGCTTGGTATGTGTAATCTTTTGCGTGCTTTACGCATTACGCGGCGAGAGGGACCCCAGCAACGTTGCAGGACACTTTGAATTATTCATTTACACGTTGTTTTTTTTTATATATATACATACACACATAGACCAGCCAAGGGACAGTCTACCCCCTCGTAGGCGTTTGTAGCAACAACTGTATTTACTTTTTATCGCTGATAAAGCGCATAATTTATGGCTTGTTCAAAAATTTAAATGCCCACGAGAATGTGGGAGACGCACAAAGCTTTGAGGAATTTCCAGGTCAAACTGACAGCAGCTATGCCAATTATTCTGAGACCAGCGGCGGCTTCCATGCTAAAGCTATGCAATTAAAAATGTGGTCTAATTAATTGTTAATTTATGTAATTAACTCACTTTAATTATAACTCAGATGTTTGTGAACTAAATCGGATGAGAAATAGAATATAAATATTGAAAAGCAAAGTCAAATGGCGGGTAAAACCAAAACCAAAAAAAAACCCTTAAGTGCTGTTAAATATTTAACATAACAAAATTCAATTTGCCGCACAAATCGCAGAACTTGTTGATTGGTTGATGTCGGCCTAGGGGGAAATGTGGGGATGAGGTGTGGCCATTCTAAAACAATTACATACGCCCCGAGGTCATAGCGCAATGATTTAAGGCCAAGTGTGTGTGAGTATAGTAAATAATTGTAGTTTAATAGCTGATTAGAATGGAACTGAAAATTGGATCACAAAAACTATAGCATACTTTTTTGGGCGGGCGGCGCCATGCAAATGTTTTATGCATTTAGTTTATGTGTGTGTGTGTGTATTGCGGTGTCACAGCATAAAATGCAAATTGAAATGCAATGCAATGTGATGAATGTGCAAATGTACAATATGTGGCGTTAAATTTAGAGCGTGAAAATGAAAAAGAAAATGGTTTACTAAAGCTAACTGCGAATTTGATATGCTCTTCTTTAACTTATGGCTAGGATGGTTTCGTTGAAAGCCCTTTTATATAATTAATTAGTTATCTGAAATCGTATAGGCTTTTTACACTAGGAGTGCGTTATCCGTTAATAGCTAACAATCAGTTTTTTTCCCCTACAAATAAAGCTAAATGTTGGCTATCCTTTCCTTTCAAATATGCCCAAATATTTTGTAAAAACACCTTCAGTCCCGCAATCATACTGCCTAAATGTATTTAAACGCTCTTCGCCTTAAAGGTAACTTGAAAAACAAAACAGCCAAATGGAAAAATGGGGTCAGATCAGCGGGGAAAAAGGAAATGGCACAAAGCAAATTTATGACTATTAAGCCAAAAGTATGTACGAGTATGTGGCATTCGTTGCTGGTGGCGTTGCCACCGCTTAAAGTTATGCAAAGGCGCTCAAATATGCAAGGCAATCGCAATTTCATGCTTCGCTCTGCTATGCGAATGGCCGGCCAGGCAATTGTTATCAAAAAAACTGAATCAAATTATATAGAAAATACATTAAGAGAAGCCTAATTGAAACGCCACTACAGTGTGCAGCACATTCCCCAGGCAATCAACCTAATTTTATCATATGCACCTCCGCCACAACCCCCTGTCTGAACTGTCAGTCGCAAACTTTTGTGTCATCCCGCCAGTCAATATTCATAATGAAACCTAATGAGAGGCTACAGTTTTCAGCCAGCCGTCTGGCGGCTTCATTTTCCGCCTCCACTTGGCTAGCGTTTAAAAAAAAATTGAATGGAGTCGCCGCGCTTCGCTATAAAATAGATTGAAAGTACTTGTCTATTGTTTGATTAATGTGTCAATAATGGCCAGCGGGCTATAGTCAGCTACGAAAAGCATTTGGCAAATGGTAAAACCACATTTAGATGCCAGACAGATGCCCAGCAAAGTGAATTGAATATTAAATCAAAGTTCGACTCAACTGAGAAGTCTTAACAAACGGAAAGCTGTAGTAGGAGTGGGAGTGGAGTAGAGTTCTCTATTCCCTTTGTGATTAACTAAGACCTGATATTAATGCATAAGGCTATTCTGCATAAGAACAGTAACGAGAGAACTTGCAAGGAGAAATTGTAGAGAGTGGAAGTGCAGTTGAAGAAAGAACATTAAACAAGAAAGAAAGTCGGTCAAGGCCGACTAAAACATACTCAGTACCAACAAAATTATATGCTCAGCATAAATTTTGATGCTGCAGTAGAAGCTAAAAGCAGCGCTGCTACTGTGCTGCAGTAGCGAACAGTCTTTTGATCATAACTCGACAACCGTTCGTCCGATCTTCACCATTCCTTTGGCGGATCGATAAGTTATCCCGACTAAATATGTCTACAAGATACGAACCATTAATCTTTAAAACTGTGGGAGATATGACGTTTTTTCTGAATTGCGGGGTCGGGAGGGGGCGTGGCCAAAATTGAAAATAAACTTGATCTGCCTGCAGACATAAGAAGCATATGTCCCATACATGTCAAACCTCTATCTCTTACCGTCTCTGAGATCTGTGCGTTCATACGGACAGACAGATGGTCATGACTCGGCTGTTGATGCTGATCAAGAATATATATACTTTATAGGGTCAGAATTGCTACCTTCTGGCTGTTACATACTTTTGCACAAACTTATAATACTCTGTGTACCTACAGTACAGAATATAAAAAGTATGTTTGGCTCTGTTCTGTATAAAATAGGACAGCTCTCACTCAGAAGTAACAGAATTTTGAAAGTACACCACATTTTATCAAAATCCAAAACTTAAGACTTACTCGGGCTACCTTTTATGAACAGACTAGCAAAACAATACTATTTTATTCAGTGTTGAAACTATTGTCCAAACATTCTAGACACTTCAAATGAGTTTCTCCCGAATATCAACGTTTTGAAAACAGCAATCGCTGCCACAGTTAGAGCATAAAGTAAATATAAAAGGTAAGCGGCTTATTTTGCAAACAAAAAGGTGCACTTCATTGGTGTTAATGCTCATCATAACTATGTTCCAACAGACCAATTGTTGTTGCTATTTAGACAGCCATAGCCCGAAAAGAAGAAGAAGTTATGAAGAATGGGAGCATTCAAGTCCTAAGAGTTGGCAGATACTTTTATAATCTGTACAGACAACACGTAATGGTGCAAGGTAGAGCTTAAGAATAAAGAGTGGTATATAGTTTCTTGTTACCGCACACTAAATCCAAGTTGTCTAATCAATGTCTGAGTTTAAGTAAAACACAAATACTTTGTGAGTGATTGTCTGTAATCTCTCAGAAACTTAATGGATCTTAATTCAGCTTTGGGTCTCTATGTATACATTTGATGAACATATTGCATGGCTTGGGTCTTTTTTATACTCTGTACCGAAGGTACATAGAGTATTATAAGTTTGTGCAAAAGTATGTAACATCCAGAAGGAAGCATCTCCGACCCCATAAAGTATATATATTCTTGATCAGCATCAACAGCCGAGTCGATATAGCCATGTCCGTCTGTCCGTCTGTCCGTCCGTCCGTCTGTCTGTCTGTCTGTCTGTCCGTATGAACGCACAGATCTCACAGATGGTAAGAGATAGAGGTTTGACATGTATGGGACATATGCTTCTTATATCTGCAGGCAGATCAAGTTTATTTTCAATTTTGGCCACGCCCCCTCCCGCCACCTCAATTTAGAAAAAACGTCATATCTCCCATAGTTTTGAAGATAGATGGCTTGTTCCTTCTGGACATATTTAGTTATTAGGATAACTTATCGATCCGCCAAAGAAATGAAGAAGATCGGATGAACGGTTTTCGAGTTATGATCAAAAGACAAATTTTCTTGGTATAGAGTATGTTTATAGTCGGGCTTGACCGACTCTCTTTTTCTTGTTTATTGATGACAAATATGGTCCTGCCAGTTGGGGAGGAAGTTTTTAAGCACTTGCCTACAAAAATTTTCTCGGCTCGGCTGTAGTTTGTATACCCTTGCATTACCAAGACTACTTTTCGGACCTTAATTTTCTATGGAAGCTACACTGATGTCCGATTTCGAACAAACTTAGTGGATTGAGGCAGAAGCCTAACAAACGAATATGTAAAAAATTTGGTGTCGATTCCATTTAAAACAAAAAAATTTTTCTTTATAGAACTTATTTTTCGACCGAAAATTCGTACTGCTGCTATATGCAATAGTCATCCGATTTTGACAAAACTTTGTAGAATTGTGTGAAAGCTTATCAAATAATTAAATGCCAATTTTAAGAACATTTCCATTGAAAACCGAAAAGTTTTTCACACTAAGACTACTTTTTAGACTCTACTTATCTATGGCAGCTATACTATATAGATGTCTGATTTCGATCAGACTTAGTGAAATCCAAGAAAAGCATAGCAAACTGAGAAATACAAAGTCTGGAGGGGTTTCCATTGAAAACAAAAAGTTTTTCTTACTAAAACTAGTTTTCCGGCCCATCCTATGACAGCTATATGTTATATGCTTCCGATTCAGCCGGTTTCGGTCGGAGAAGATAGTATAGAAACTGACAAATGTATGGAAGGACCTGGCCATATCGACTCAGCTCGTCATGCTGATCTGGAAACCAACGAACTGCTTGTTTCCAAAATCCAAAGACTTTATTTAGCCCCTTCTTTAAAATAAATATAATGTTATCCCGTCCTTACATCCAGTCCACAAAAAGTGTCCTCTTGCCAAATCAATTTCTGCTTCGCATCACCTAGAAAAGACAATAGCTGAAACCTCAATCACTCAACACGAACCACAATGTAAACGTGCAGCCAAACAATAACAAACAAAAAGTATATTTCACAATAAACAAGTAAAATCAATTGTCGTTACTAGAGAGGAAGCAGTCAACAGTCGCCGTCGACAAGGACACGCCTTTTGCACCCAACTACAACCGTACTTTTCCACACAGTTTGACAAGACATTTGCGGCACCTGTGAAAGTTGGCAACTGGCAATGGGCTAGTTGAGTGATTTTCGATCAGCTGGCAACGAAGATTCATTCACCTGTTGGACCACCCTCTCCCGCTTAGCCAGTCAACTCACGTGCTTCCTCTCATTAGCCAACTGAGCGACGTCTCCTCGCTGAATTCATTAAAAAATGAAAACAACAAAAAAAAAAGCAGGCAACAAATTAAAACCCATAAAAGACATCAAATTATGCGACGCAGCGAACGCCGGGGCGGCAGAGCCTATTTGTTAACCCCAACGTGCCGGCAAACAAAGTTTTTCAATTTCTGTCGCATAATAAGCGGGCACAAAAGACACGGCGAGTCGTCGTCGGGGGGAAAATGAAATTATGAATGTGCGTTTGCCAACAACCGCACCCCAGACGCACAACACCCACGCCGCCGGAGACGCACCTGGGCTGAGTCCCGGTGTGTGTGTGTGCTCATTTTTTCTGTCAAGGTGTCATAAATGACGCGGTGACTACAGCCAAGCGCCTCATTGGCCTGGTGGATGGGAGCACTGGGGTGGCGTCACATGCGTGTAAGTAAAATAAATGAGGCCCGGCACAATGGCAGCAACTGTCAAAGGAACAAAAGCCAAATGAATGACACGAACCGCAGAGCAACAGTGCCGAAAAAACAAAGGCCAGACAAAAGTCCATGACTGGGAAATACTCTTTAGAAATGCAGCAGAATGAAAGGTAAAGGTCAAAAATTGTAATAACATTTCAAAGTGGAAGGAAACGCCAGGCTCTTGAACTAGCTCTACAGATTTCTAGATTTTTCTGAAGGTTCCAATATCATTTCTATTAACCAAATATCTGTTTTTAACTCCTTTTTTGACGGACAAATGAATAATTGTTACTAAAAACCAAATGGTTGTCAAATCAACTTCAACTTGAACCAACTGAAAAACCCAAAACCAAAGCTCATAACTCACCTTGCAGTGTATAAAAAGTAAAAATTTCCTGAAAATGTCATGACACATACCCAGTTTATTTATAACAATATTTGCATACGCTCAAGGAGGAAGCCAAAACATTTTTCAAGTGCCAAACGGCAGGGGCGGGGGGAGGGAGTCTGAAAAAAGAGCAGAAACCCAAATTTAATTATCGAGTTTTTGTGTGAAAAGAGTTACGATTTATGTTTTTAAATAAAATTTGCAGAATTTTTAATTGCACCCAAAACTTGCTTCAAACTTTTGTCTATTTTCATTCTCATTCCCATTCCCATTCCCCCTGTCTGGCCAATTCTCGTCCACTTTTAACTGACAATTCCAACTAATTTGCTCTCGACTGACGCCCAATAAATCTCTGTGCCCAAATCAACTGAGCCACGCCTGCCGCCCGCTGGTCCTGGCCCACAACTGCAAACTACAATGGCATCGTTGCCGTTGTCCCTGTCCTCGTCATCTTCATCGTCATCGTCATGGCACTGCAAAAGAAATGTAATTTTATGTAATTGAAACCATTTTCGTGTTAATTAAACTCTTCGTTTTTTCTACTTCTACTGCTTCTTCCACTGCTGTCTGTTCCTTCCTTTGGGTCTTGGCTTAAAGCATTTTACACTTGCCATTAACGTTTCTGTGCGTAGCAGTCGCCATAGTCGTCGTCGTCGTCGTCCTCGCCGTCCCAAAGTGACAGCCGCAATGAAAACAAAGATGCGGGGCCAGGCACAAGTCATCGCTTACGGATGCCCAGCGGCATTTGAGTAGGGTTACGTAAGGGGACCGTGTCCGGGTGCGGGTGTACGGCGTCTAGATCTGCTTCACAGTCATTAAATTGGATTTCTTCTGCTTTGACATGATTCTTTGGTGCTTTTGATGAAGGGTTCTTCTTCGACGAGCGAACTGAGAAAGAGACGAAACGGGTATTTTGAATAACACGCTTTTGTTGAAGAGCTGAAGAGTCAGGGTCAATGATGGGTTTCGCTTTATGTGGCTGAAATGTGAAATGAGCAAAGGCGGCATAACTAATTGTTAAGTCAGAAATTAGGACAGTCTTTTCAATGGACTCTGAAATAAATGTTTATGTTTTGGGTTTGTTCTTAAAATAGACAGCAAGTTAAAGTCAGTAAAACAAATCAAAATTTGAAGTGTCAGCAAATTGAAACTTAAACACAGAGTCTTTTAAATGGTAAGTAGGATTATTTTTAGATACGCCAAAAAGACTGAAAGGATTGAAGCTCTACAATTGTATTTCATTTGAACTCGAAATCGGCTTGGTGCAAGCTAAACCTCGGATTTATCTTTAATAATTTTGTCACAAGGAGAAATGTGCAACATTGTTTCCACTCAAACAAATAGAATGCCAAGTTGTTGTAAGCCTTTGCTTATGTGCGTGCTCCCATCTAGCCTACTCTCGGTTACTTTCGCAATTCCCCTCCGATATTGAAAAGACGTACTTATCTCGATCTCGAGTCATGGTCATTTGATTTTTAAGTAGGTATCCAAATTTTAAGGATTTAAGGTTTGTTTTTAAGCGATTGTTTCGTGCTTGTCAACATTTCGATTTAGTTGAAGTTGTCCGTGATATTTTAATCCAAAAATCGAGATCAATTCTATCTTTTTATATCCTTACAGAGGGTATATTGAAATTGTTCAGATGTTTGTCACGCATAGAAGGAAGCATTTCCGATCGATTTCTTGATCGTCTGTTTCTATGCTATCTCCTCCGACAGTTTTAAAGCTATCGCGACAAATACACTGCACATTTTTCGGAACCGGCCGGATCAGATGACTATAACATATAGCTGCCATAGAAACGATCGGTCGAAAAACTAGTTCTAGTCAGGAAAACTTTTTTGTTTTCCATGCAAACGTCTCTCGACTCCGGATTTATTAGTTTTCAATGCTTTTCTATGATACTGCCAAGTTTGATAGAAATCGGACACCTATATGGTATAGCTGTCATACAAAAGTAGGGTTAGAAAAATAGTCTTAGTAGGGAAAGCTTTTTTGTTTTCAACGTTAACCTCTTTAAAATTGGCAAATATATATTTTTTAAGCTTTCACACAGTTTTTCGAAGTTTGGTCAAAATCGGATGACTATAGGTTATAGCTGCCATAGGAATGATCGGTCGAGAAACTAGTTTTAGTGAGAAAAACTGGTTTGTTTTCAACGAAAACGCTTCCAAACTTTGTATTTCTTAGTTTGCTTCGTTTTTCCATAATTCCACTAAGTTGGGTCGAAGTCGGACAGCTATATAGTATAGCTGTCATAGAAAAAGAGAGTCAGAAAAGTAGTCTTAGTGAGAAAAACTTGTTTGTTTTCCTTTATTTTTGAACTGTATCATCATATCATTAGCTCTTAAACTTTTTTGTTGTGTAGCTTCATTCGAAAGCATACCGACTGATAAAAAAAAGGCAAATTTTATCTGCACCATGAATCTAAATCTATTGCTCATATCATATTTAGCCACGAGTATAATCTGCAAACATTTTGGCAGTCTCCATAGCTTAAAACCTGAATGCTTTATGCCCACAACACATTAAATCAAGCTTAATCGGTGTATCAAGGGATTGCTGATTCGCCTTTCACGAGCAACCTAATTTGACTGTTGTGAAAATCCTTCTTGCTTCATTCCCATTTGATTGTAGTACCACTATCAGCCATTGAAATGTCTAGAAACAAATTTATTTCTTTTTATATCTTTTGCTGGACGTGCCTTTGATTTTCTCTAATATAAATCTGGTCCTCTCCGCGAACATGCCACATCTTCATTGATTATCCTTTTGATAGAAGTTACTGGCCACAACCGGAAATCTATATAAAATGCGGGATTAGATGATGCCATTGCTAGCAAAGTGTACTGTACATAGAACTGGGAGGCCCTCGAAAAGCTATTTAGATGATCCGCTAACTTACAGTGTTGTGGGATTCTGGCTGCTGAAAGTTATGAAATGTCATAACTTTAATGTCCACTAGCCAGTTTTATCTTAGCTATGTAGATCTTGTCCAACTTCCTTGGCCTCATATACACATAACAAGCCCTTAAGGTTCCCTGATTTCGGTGATTAAATAAAAGGAATAGATTTTTTAAAGCAACTTTCCCGAGACTGAGCAATTTTCCATATTTCTGATTTTGTTTTCCATTTAATTCATTCTTTTTTTATACAACTTGCTGCTGATTCAGTTTCCACTTATTAAGATAACCATCAAGAATTCATTAATTTTTATTTCACCTCTTATTCGCTTGCTCTCATCCTGCCTTCAACCATTAAGTTCTCTCACACACACACACAGAAAATGTGAAAACAAAAAGCATAGCACACTTTTGTGAGCACAATTAATACTGAGATTTCGTCTAACAAATGTTCTGAGAGGGAATGGACAAAAACAAGCAGAAGTAGTAGTAGTAGTAGTAGGGCACTGTTTATTGTGCTCGCTCAGCACATGATGACCTTCAACCCCGCTTCAACACTTGTTTGCCATTATTATGGTTGACTATTTTTGGAATTGCGCACAAATTGATGTATAAGTTGGGCTTGTTGACTTGGACTTAATCTTGATAAAAATCTGTTGTGTTAATCAAGTGTTTGTCTCACTCAGATCATTGCTGCTATTTGGTGCTGAGCAAACAGTTGTGTGCGCAGTGAGAATAACTACTACTACTACTACATATATTAATAACAATCAACTTGTAGATTTTAGCCAACAGCAAGACTAAGCAACAACAATAAAAGCCCATTCAAGTGAAAACAACATGCAGGACACAGACACAAACTTTCACCAAATATTGTTTCTTTATGATGCTTGGTCCTTCATACATGGACAATTTTGATATAATCTACAGTATTTGCTGTTCAAGTAGTAAGCAGATGGTTTATGCGTATCGGTTAGAGGATTTCTAGATTTAGAATAAGACAGGCAATGTGTGGACAGGCAAATATAACTTAACTAACTCTTACTGATCCATTCAAAAAGTGCAACTGCAAGTAAATTTGAAGAGAATTCAATGCCTTCCCGCAGCATTATCCTTAAAGCCTCAAAAGAGACAACTGCCTACCCATTTTGGTCGGCTACCTCCAGCTGATGCCAGTCCAATTATTTGTTAATTATTATGTTCTGACATTGGAAATAAATATCAGTCACTTGATCCGCAATGTTAATGTTAACTTTGTTGTCTGACAAACGATAATGTCACACACACACACATGCGCTCTGTCTAGACATTGTTGGTTGCTTGAACTCCAATTTGAAACACAATCGATAACTGCAACTGTGCGCGGTCGCTGAAATTCAAAACCTGAAATTATTGGTAAGCCAAAAGGCCAGGGCATAAAAATTCAGTGGCATTTAATTAATGTTTGGCTTGAAGCGTGCACTTAGTACGCAACAAAGTGGCACAGTCATGCCGCCAAATCCTTGAGTGGGCTGCAAGTGCGGTTTCCTCTAATCATCAAATGCAAGTCATCATGATTATGTCAAGCTGATGAAGTGTGTAGCGGGAGTACACTAAAACACACACACACACTAAGTAGATTGTCCACAGCAATGTGCTGGTATTACAAGTATCCATTAAGGCAGTATTTTCTGTAATAACTCTTGAGTATCTAAAGGACATTTATGGTATTAATTAAAGCAGATTTGAATTGAAGACAGTGATAAAAATATGTACAAATCTTAGCCACTCTCTTTTCATAGCCATATGTTGACATTTCCGCCGTCCATGTGCAGGTCCAGACAGTTGAGTCATGCTATGGTTATTCATAAGCTCTCACACACAGGATGGGGGAGCGGGAGTCATTGAAGATGAAGGCAAAAGACGATAATATGAAGCGTCAGCTTTTTGAAACAATTTCAACATATTGTGGTGGAAACTCAAACACACACACACAGACAGGCATGTTGAGCGAACCGTTATGTGTGTGGACGTTGTCATTAGTGTTGTTGCATAGTAAGTTATCCTTTTAAATGTCCCTAGCACACACACACACACAAACTCTCACACGTTCACACATTATTATCCATAACCTCATGTAAGTCGTTTGAACAAAAACAAAGAGCTACTCAATGATGGCACATCTTTATGCCAAACTCAGTGAATACTCCACAGATACTTCGTTTCCAGAAATACATATATATAGTAAATAACTAGATACTCATCCAAATAATGAAACGATCCCTTTGAGAATTCGAAATTTTAGCCGATTTTTGGTAAATTCCATGAGTTATGGACTGAAGAAACTGTCTTGACAGATGCATCCATTATTTGGCATTCACAGATCACATTTAAATTTAAACTAGCTTAATTTCAAAGTTCTTTAACAAAAATCTACAAATATTTTCCTGACCTTTTAGACAAAGTTTTAAAAACAAAGCTTCAATTCTCTTGGGAAACTTGCCTAGAAACTTCTTTTAAACGGTTTATGTAGATTTCGATTGATAAACTCTATTTAAGAAGTGATGTTGTTGTTTGCTTTTTGTCCTTTGTATTGGGACGGAACCATATCTATTTTATTGCATTGTTTTGTTTGAATAGCTAGATTTTTAACTTGTTCTAGCTGATTCGTAAGTAGTTTCAAAACTACTATAAGCTGGCAAATGACAAAATACAGATAAATCAAGGTCCAAAGAATTGATTTTATCTCGACCTTCGGATTGTAATGTTAAGCAAAAGTCGTACTGAATCCGAAATATCCGAGATCACGTCAATCTTATTCGTACTTGCAATGAGAAAATCCGGGATTGACCGATTTCTGACATCGTTTGGGACTGATTTAACTCCGGATGGCATTTTTTATACCCTTGCAAAGGGTATTATAAACTATTTAAGCTATATATATTCTTGATCAGGGTGACGAGCTGAGTCGATTGAGCTTTGTCCGTCCGTCTGTCTGTCTGTTTCTACGCGAACTAGTCTCTCAGTTTTAAAGCTATCGAGCTGAAATTTTGCACAGAGTCTTCTTTTTGCTGCACACTACTATTATGTCGGAGCCAACCGGATCGGATGACTATATCTTATAGCTCCCATAGGAACAATCGGTCGGAAAACTAGTTTTAGTATGAAAAACTTTTTTCTTTTTAATGAAAACGTCTCCAAACTTTGTAATCGTAGGTTTTCTCTGTTTTTTTTATAATTCTACCAAGTTTGATGAAAATCGGACAACTATATGGTATAGCTGTCATACAAAAGATAGATAGAAGATATTTGTTTGTTTCACGTGCTTTCACATAATTTTACAAATTTTTGTCCAAATCGGATGACTTTATCGTATAGCTCCCATATGCAGTGTGTCCCGAAACACGTATTATACGTATATTATTCATCTCACGAGACATGATTTTCAGCTTGCGCAGTGGATTTCGACGAATTCCGTCTCTCACGGCTTTGATAATTCGAAATGCGCTTCGAGTTGGAATTAAATCTCAAGTCAAGTCAGATGAGGCGGAAGCAAATCTCTTAAATTTATGGACTATGAAGTTGAAGCTGGCTTTCTTAATTGTTAAACACGTTCGGAAACAGTGTACCTACTCTCAAAACAAGAAACAGCCAAAATCGTCCAAAACTTTAGAAATTCGTCTTAAAAAGGGATCCAAGACGATTAAACACATATTTTAGAAAAACAGTTTCTTATAATGGGGCAAAGACTTTAAAACTAAGAAAATAATTACGAGGAGACTTCTATTAAGGTTCAGTGGATAGACAAAAAATTTTCTCGAAAAAGTATTTATTAATGATATAGCGTCAACTTTATTATTTGCGGCATCCCCACTCTCTATTCAAGGCCAAGTTTAATTGATACAGTTCCACTCACTCTACTTTACAGGCTTTCTGGAAACGGAAATGCTTTAATCTGTTAGTTACAACTTGAATTATACCCACTGCTGGGGTAAACAAACAAGACGAAAAGTGATAAATACAAAAGAGTCGAGTCTCAAGTCCAAAATTAAATCAAACTTTATAAACTGTCTGACCATGTCAATTTCATTCAATAATTGCACAATTTGTAGCCTGCTGACACTGACTTGATGCAAAATGAACAAATTCAGCTTGAAAATCTAATGGAAAATGCAATTTTTCATCCACACACACGCACGCAGACACACAATAATGCAGTGAAATTTGATACCGCTGCAAAATGCAGAAATGTTTGCTATGCCGAGGGGCATATTTATAACAAGGCGAGCTAATTAGTTTCTGGAAATGGCCGCAGGATATTCAATGGTGAAACGCCAGAACATGCGTTAAATTACATGCAAGTGCAGAGTTTTGTGTTGAATAATTGAAAATATTATTTGGCCCAAGTAAATGTGTCACATTTCCTGTTGATTTTAATTGTTGTCAGGACGGCCGGGTGTGCGTGTGTGCGTGTGCGTAACTTATCTCTCTAACGTTGACACAAATGACATTTTAAGGGCAATAAGTTATTTCACATTATGCTGCCGCCTCTAAGCCCCGAAAAGCAAGCCGAGCTACAAGCGGTCGGAAGGACACAAGGAGCCTGCCTCCTGCTAGCTGCGGGACGAGTTGTTAACAACTATGAGACTATGGGCCAAAACTTTATGAATGTGTGCGAGTGTGTGTGTGTGTGCGTAAGTGTTTGCACCGCATGCGGAAGTCACATGTTTGCATTATGTGTCCTTTGGCTTGTCCTTGCTGGCTCTCTTGCCTCTGTGTTTGTTTACACTGCACTACTTGCTGCATTCAACCCCGCGTTGCCCCCACGCCCCCTTAAGACTTGCCAAGCATAAATTTTATATTTCGTATGTGTGTGTGTGTCCTGTGTGTTTGTGTGTGTCTGGCTGGCAACATAAATTTTAACTGCTGTGAAAATATTTGTTTAATGAGAAACTTTTAGCTGATGCTGCTGCTGCCTGCTGACTGACTTCCTTCTCATCCTTCTCCAGCTCCCTTTCACAGCTGGCAAGCAGCATGCATTATAATTTATTAATTATTTCAATTGTTATTATTATGCTTGCCAGTCAACAAATGGATACAATGCATAATGCATTGCGTTGTTGTCTGTGGCAAATGCAACTAAATTGTCAGCTTGAGTTGACATTAATCGTACAATAGCAGAATGTTGATCTGAAAAGAAACGAGTAAAATGGTAGGAATAGGAAGCGAGGATAACATTGTCTGTACCACAACTCTTTGCTCTTCAAACCCCCTTTAAACCCATGCAGTTGATCGTTTGACAATTTATGTGATTTTGAATACTTTAACAACTTGGCTGGCAATTCCTTTTAATTACTTTATAACATTCTGGTCTAGATGAAAAGTTTTCAATTAGACCGCCAACGAATAAACGAATATATTCGTTTTTGGTAAGCCACAATTCGCAAGGCTTTGTGCTACACGCTCAACCTGCCCAAAACGCCTCTCCCACTGTCTCCTTGCCGATTCCCGCACTCACACACACACACATACAATTACCAAAGATTTATCGCCTGTGCACTTGGAATTGATGACCAGGGCCTAATTGTCATCCGATATGAGTCCACCGCATGACTCGCATTGTTGGTCCACGAGCGGGGTGAGCATGAGCATGAGCTCTTCTCCAGAGTTGGTGGTTCCTCTCACTAGGGGACGCCACCAGCACATTTATACACTTCAACCGGGCACGTGCATAGTTTTGCATGCTGCGCATAACTTGCACACAAACACACACACACACACACACGCACTCAGCTCTAACACATAGCCGTAATTTTTACACACACACACACAGAAAGCGATTTATGTTTGACTTTCGTGTGCGGCTGGCGGTTTGGGGTAGATTTAAAAGTCCCTCATCGAGTGGGCGTGGAGAGTCGAATGTCTCCAATGGATCGCTTGTTATACCCAGTATTTGTACACTAATTTGGGGAATGATTGGTTTTAAGCTAGCTTTGTCCTTTTGTGAACGCATAGCAGGAATCATCTCCGGACTACAAAACAAAAAACAAAAAAGTTTTTCTCACTAAAAGTAGTTTTTCGACCGATCATTCATATGGCAGCTATAGCCTATATTCATCCGATTTTGACAAAACTTTGAAGGATTGTGTGAACGCTTATAAAATTAATATATGCCAATTCTAAAGAGGTTTACATTGAAAACAAAAAAGTTTTTCTTACTAAGACTATTTTTCTAACCTTACTTTTCTATAACAGCTATACTATATAGAAGTTCGATTTCAATCAAACTTGGCAGTATCATGGAGAAGCATAGAAAACTAGTAAATTCAGAGTTTGGAGACGTTTGCATTGAAAACAAACAAGTTTTTCTCACTAGAACTAGTCTTTCGAATGATCGTTCCTATGGCAGCTATATGTTATAGTCTTCTGAACTGGTCGATTCCGACAAATGTGCTGCGTATTTGTACCAGAAGATTTCGTGCAAAGTTTGGTAGCGATAGCTTTAAAACTGAATGAGGAAATAGCATAGAAACAGACGGACAGACGGATTCAATTATAAACCAAACTGAACATGTTTGACAGTGACATGTGACAAAAAGAAAAATGCTAAAAAATCGCCCTTTTTGAAAATGAGCAAGTCTAACTAGAGCAACGAATTGAGGATATCGGAATGAATCAGCATCGGTGAAGTAAAAGGTTTATAAGACAAGTAAAGAAAGTATCAATCTGAACATGGTCCGGTGGGTATTGGGATACAATATAACCCAATAGTATCTTCGAGGTCTGTTTATAACGTAGGCAAGCTCAACACATTCGTCTTGTGCGATAGCTAGTGTTGTTCATAAGCAAAAGGTCCTCATCCGAGCGCTAAGTAGTACAATAATAGTTCATTGATTAAATAGGATTGTAATGGAGAAAACACTCCCAGAAAACTTACAGGAATTACAGGAATCACTGGAACTCGACCGCAAGCCGATACATTACTCTGCTTTAGGAGTTGGCGCTGAACCGATTTAAGAAGAATTTGTGGTTCAGTCCAGTTCTGTTCGTTTCGGTTCAGGGAAGTAACTTTTCTCCAAAGCATGATACCTTATGTTCAAGCAGGTGGCTGTGTTATATGCCATTCAAGTGAAGTGAGAACTCCTTTATTAAAATATGATTAACAAAAAGTAACACCTAGTCGAACCTTTTCAATGGAGCCACCTTTTTACACTTGCTCCTCGTGTTGTTGTTGTTGTTGTTCTGAAGTAAGTTAAGACTTTAGCTAGTGTGCGACTATTTGTTGTTGTTGTTGTTGGCTCTCATTGCTCTGGCTGCACTGCCTGATAAATCGCCAGCAATTTATTATTGATAACACATTGGTACATTGATTGTGTATTAACTGAAACTGTTTGCCAAAGTAAAGTGACATTGATATATGGCATGTACATGAAATATCGCTTGTTACGAATACTCGCACTGAGTGTGTTTGTATTGGTGTATTTGTGTACTTGTGTGTGAGTCGAGTATTTGTTTGCCCAGCGCTCTCACTCGCCCTGCCCATTGTGGCAATCAACACCAGACGTTCGGAGCAAGATTTGTGGGCTCCCAACTCTGTCAGTCAGTCGGTTAGTCAATTGTAGGCCCTGGCATGCTTAATGCTCAAACATTTCGCATGACATCAAAAATGATGACGGCATTTCATTTTAATTTGGCACCAAATAAAATGCAATTATTTACATTTTGATTAATTTAAACAGTTTGCATTTTCAGTGTGCATCAATAAATGTAATTCATATGATTCAATTTATTCCAAAAAAAAGAGAGGAAAATGTTTCATTAATTGCGAGCAATTTTTTCGCTTAAAAACTGAATAAATCAATTAAATGGCAAATTTGTTGGCATTTTATTAAAAAGAACTTGTTAACATTGAACAAAAAAACGTTGAATTAATCAAAATGCATTTGGCCTTTGAGGCATTTCTGTGTAAAACACCAAAGCATAACTCAATGTCAACCGCGTGCCAAGCGAAATTAGTTTACACTTGAACTTTTCAGTTACCACAACCCCACCCACCCACCCCTCCACCAATGCACTCACCGTCAAACATCTCTGCTGGCGCTGCTGAATGCAGTTGCACTCGTGTTCATGCATAAACAAAATGGCTGCTGCAGCAACCGGAAACTGACAGCAAACGACATTTGCGATATGCATCATATGTCCCCTTGTGCCATCGCCCACGCTTCACTCCCACCCACAGCACCCCGCTCCCACCACTGTCACAGCTACTTGGCATATTTCTGTCGTGTCATTGTTTCTTGTGCGCCTTTTTTTTTTTTTTGCCACTCCTCCGGCTCCATCTCCGTCTCCGTCCCAGCTTCTGCTCCCTGTCTGCGACTGTTAGCCTTGCAGGTGCAATTATGATGGCGGCGGGACAGCTGCCTCGGCATTGGAGTGAGAATGGTGTATGGCGGTGTGACGGTGTCACCGACACATAAACATTACATCATCAGGCAACTTTTTGTAGCCGTCACAAAATGCCAGCCGCCTGGGAAAGACACAATTATAAAATACCCTGAAAAATGTTTGTAACTTTCTTTAAAAACAGCAAACAGGAAATGCCAGCAAAATAAAGGGGTTCTGAAATGAAATAGGTTGAATTGAAGTTAACTTCTTAGATCATGGGACCGAAAGATTCTCTGAAGAACTGAAGAATACTCTCTTAACGATTTTGAAGGCGCGCAGCAGTGCTCGTGCCTGTCCCATCCGCCACATCCACGAACATCATGATCCTCCCAAGTCATTGCGTTTTTTTCATTGCAAAAATTACTTTGCTCCGCACGTGCACATGCAAAAGTTGCTTGATTTCATCACAATGCTTAATTTATTCATGCATGTTGATAGGTTTAAGTTGCTTATACTCACGAAGAAGCTAATTTGCGCTTGGATCCCTGACAGTTATGGCGACAGGAAGTGGATGTTGATCAAATGAGATTCCCCAGAATGTGAGATTCATTTATAACCTGGCAGCAAAGTCACTATCGAATATTTTACCCAGTTGAGAATGAAATGTTCTTCAAAACGCAAGATTTCAACTCAAACCAAGCGTTTTTCGTACTCAAAAATTTGTTGTTGAACTCAAAAGATAGCCTGATAATGGCATGTATTTGGATAGATTATTAGATAGGGATGAGATCTTGAATCTTATATCTAAGGCTTTTCTCTCAGTGAATTGAAAAAGTCGTAAGGCTCACAGTTTTTAAAAGCATTATAATCCTTTTCTTTGGTGCGACTTTTACATTATTCTTTAAAAAGGAATATCATTGGTGAGTGATGATGCCTGTACAAAATTGCTTAAGGGAAAAATCTCTTGAAGATTTCAGTATTCTTGAATAACATCTACAGCAGAGTTAATATATCCAAGTTCGTATTAACAAACAGATTTTTGAGATGGTAAGGGGTAGAAGTTCGGCTTGTATGGAACTAAAAACTTCTTAAATACAGTAATCAATTTTTGCCACGCCCCCATAATTTAGAAAAAATGTCATATCTTTCACAGTTTTATAGATAGAAGGTTCCTTTCTTCAGGACATTTGTAGTAAATAGGATTATTTATCGATCCGGATCGGAAGAACCATGGTTTATTAATGCATTGCTGCTTTTGCGACCAAAAAATACATCCAGAGCATTGACTTTAGTTAAGACAGAATTATATTCCATTCGGACTAGACCAACTTTCTTTCTTGTTCTTGTTCTTGTTATATCCTCGAACTTGCTAAATGTACTTTAACTTATATTTTGAGGGTAATTCAACCTCTTTCTGAGCTATTAAAGAACTTCACACAACAATTAATATAAGAATTTGTTAGCGCTTGACTCTTCTTTACCATATTTCCATACATTTTAAGTACTCTGAAATTGAAAAATTATTTTTGAGAGTTCCTAAAATGTTTCAACATATTTTTTGAGCGAATTTCGAATCAAAGCATTCGTCTGGCCTTGCAATCGGCTTAAAATGCAGTTGTTAATGGAGGTGGAAGTCCCTGTGAACAGCTTTATTAATACCTTTGCCCCCGTTTCTTTGTATATTTTGAAACAATAACCTGCTCGCTCCTTGAACCGGCTTATTGAGTTAATGAATTATTTAATTGCATAATTTTGAAAAGTGCTTTAGAACAGGATCTAAAGGCTTGTAACATTTGCAAAGCCTCTCAACGGCGGTAAGAGCATGCTGGATGCCTGAGAAAAAGACAAGAAGAGGGAAAACAACAGCGAACAACTAGAACAAATGAATGCAGAGACAACAACAGCAGCACATATCCTGCTCCTGCTGCATTTCCGGCTGCTGCTAAGCCGGCATGCTAAATCCTTCTCTCCAACTCCCCACCCGCCCGTCCCCTTGCCATGTCACGGCTCTAATGAGCTGTGTGTGAGTGAGTTTTTGTGTGTGTGTGTGTGTGTGTGTCGCTGCATTGTTGTTGACATTTCTGTTGGCATATGATGCTTGTTAGTGACTTCTTCTTCTTTTTTTTCCTCTGTGTTGTTGCTGCTGCTGCTGCTTTATGTTTTATGTGATCCTCGTCGCTGGCTCTTGTGAAATATTTTCATGAGTTTTGACAGTAATGTGTCGCAATGTTTGTCCAATGCTTTTTGTCTGCCTGCCAGCCATGGAGTCGCAACCAACATCCCGAAACAGCCGGCCCATTGTCTGCCCAAAGGAGTGACTACTAGTGGCAGTTGAAGAA
Organism: Lordiphosa fenestrarum; assembly: GCA_035044985.1. Lineage (NCBI taxonomy): Eukaryota > Metazoa > Arthropoda > Insecta > Diptera > Drosophilidae > Lordiphosa > Lordiphosa fenestrarum. The sequence continues at coordinate 405,107 of JAWNNO010002333.1, read as the reverse complement.
GCGCCAGCAGGAGCGGGAGTGGGAGAGAGAGCGACATGTTTGTCTCGTTGTTGCGAGTGTTTAAGCGTTGATTACACTTTCGTGTTTTTGGCGCTGCCTGTCACTGTCTCTCTGGCCGCTGTAGGATGAGTAGTTGTGTTGCCATCGTTGTTGTTGTTGTTCCCCTAGTTTGCTGACATTCTGCATTGTTGTTCATTTGCCGCACATGTGTCCCGGTCTGGTCCATACATGGTTTTTATTTATTTAATTTTAAACTAAAAGCAAAGTGGAGAACATGCGCTTGCATTTGAATATTTTGGACATATTTCATAAAAAATAGAAAAACTTTATTTTCGTTTTTAAATTTCTTTCGAATCACTTAAATTTACTCTGCAACATTTTGTGCTGTTACTTTTTGTAGTGTTTAATTAGGGGGGATTTCGGAGTATTTATGCCGCTCTTAAAACAAATAATGCACATGCATTCTGATTTATTCAAAATATTCCAAACCCACACCACAGAGCATTCCACCCACCCCCCAAATTACCAAATTTAACAATGCTAAACACACACGCGAAAATTTCGAAAATTGTATACTAATTTTTGCGTTTGACCAGACTCACAATTAGGCAGGATAACAATACAGCAACAGCCCAGCGATACAATACATAGATATAAACACATGTAAAATAGACAGGAAACCGCATTGATAGAGGCAATTAACAGCTCGACACGCCATATTTCCTATACACAGCGAAAGAGCCAAAGGGCGCGACAGACTCGGGGAGCGAGAGAGTGGAGGGAGAAATTAGACACATAATTAAAAATACAAAGCATAATACAAAAACTAATGGCTGTTTGTTCCAGCTCGATTAATTTATTGTTATTGCTTAGGTAAACAAAGACAGCACAAATATCGAAGCGATGCGAAGGACGCCGCCACCGCCGCCGCCTTCTTGTGATTAGCTGCCTCCTTGTGGTCCTCCGCCTTCTCGAATATTATTAGTAAACCAAATGCGTAGCCATAAATTACCACTCAGCGCCCAACGCTCGAATGAATCTTAAGGGCCAACGGCAGCAAAATGAAACGGCCAAGTGGATGGCCGGGGTCCAGTCATACGTGCGTGCCAGTGGAAGCCCTTGGCAAATTTGCACTTTGAATTTCAGCCAATGATCGTGGACTCGCATATTTTATTTGCTCCCGCAATCAGCGTAAAGCGGAAAAGGCTTTTGCCGGGGCATAAAATTATTGAAAGATTGATGGAATGCGAAGGACACCAGCCGCCGCGTCCCTTTAACTCTCACTTTGCCAACTTTCCGAGGGGGTTTTAGGAAAAAGTTTTTTTTTTTTGGCCTTAAGCCGGTGACATTGATATGGGACTATGCGGCAACTACATAGTCCGTCTGCCCAAAGATTTAGGACTAATTAATTAACCCGGCGGGAAAGTTGCAGTGAATTGGAATAAACGATTTTCTTAATACCCTTCAAAATGTTTAGTCACTTCTGAAGTTGTGTTAATTTAGGGGCTTTTGATAGAAAAGGGTTTTCGGCAGATTCATTATTAATTTGTTTTTTTTTAGTCTCAGGCGGGATTTGTGCCTTGAGGTAAGCGTTGCGTAGTTCTAGCACTAATCGAGAGAATCTGGTGAGATTTAATACCTTTCGTTTATAAGATCCATTTGATTTCCCTTGAATTTACCGACTATTAAGAAACTTTCCAGATGATTGCTTTGTCGTGTAGATGCCGACGTATAAATTTAGAATCGTTGGGCCTGCCCAAAATTACAGAATTATCTTAATTGGAGTACCATTTAGTTTTCATTCTCAGGCGGTTCAGATAAGTATGCTAAGTTTTTTCACTCTGCCATTTATTATCAGATCCTTATGAAAATTTGTGATATTAGAGATATTAGCCACATACACTACACTGCAAAATCTCAGCTCGATATCTTAAAAAATGTAGGAGATATTCAATTTTTTTTTGCGGGGCGGAAGGAATTAAACTTAATCTGCGTGCAGACAATACTAGTCTACACTTTAAATTTGGAGCCTGTAGCTCTTCTAGTCTTTGAGATCTAGATGTTCAAACAGACAGACGTACAGTCGGACATAGCTATATAGACTCGACCATTGATGCTGATCAAGAGTATATATACTTTTGGAGATTGTTCTGGACTGCTCCCGAATCTACGATCTTTTAGGGACGCCTGTTCATTTCACTTCCTTCCCTTTTAAACATCAAATCAATATAGTTGCTAATCATAAGGTTATCGCTTCGTAGTGAGAAAATCTGGTAGACCTCTGTCCGTTTGTGTATTTGAACATCAATTTCTCAGAAATGACTCAACTGATTTGGATATAGTTCTACACGCAGATGGTTGATAGGCTGTTTAGCATGTATTTAAGTGCTTTTTCATTTCATTGATCTAAGGATCGAACAGAATCGCTCTATCTCAAAGAAGTTTTAAAGCAACAAACTTCAAACGTTCTACAAGTTGTAAATTTTTTTTGGATAATCAAAAATATGACATGAAAACGAAAGGCTGATTTGATCGTCTTGAAACAGCTGTATGATTTACCAGCCTCCTGGCTGGCTGCAAAAGCTTAAGATGATCTCGAGCGCGCTAAAACTCCAGGCTTAGGTCGTACAACTAGTCACCTTCGAACCTCAAAAACATTATTGAGAAGTCAAGCTCGGAGCTCTATATTTATAAGTATTAAGGGGACCTAACAGCGTACTTGGGGTACCTGCTAGTTTTTATTCATTTTCTTTAAAAAAATTTTGTTGAAATTTGTCTTTCGACTTTAGCATTCCAAAAAGAAATACACCATAAATGGCTCATTCAATTCCTCCATCATCAACATGGACAAAACTAGCGAAATACACAAATAAATGCTTGACCTTAGGCATTATTCATTCCCCTCTTCCAGCCAGCAGTGTATTGATTAGTCATCTTTAATTAGCCATATTCCTTCTCATTTCATTCGGCCAGCGTGCTGCCCGCTCGGCTCTGGCCAAGGTGTTTTAATTAATTAGCTTTTTGTTTTTACGCTGAGAACTTTTGTCCCTCGTCCCCTCCCACCACCGCGCTTGTTGTGGCGGTCGCGTTTTTACGACTATGCGCGACTAATTTGTGTAAATTAAATTTATCGACCAGAAAATGCCACAGCAGCCAAAGCGATACGATTACCTGCGCAGCCTCCACATCCGCCCACTTTAATGCTTAAATTAATCATACGCAGTGTGGGCCAGCGTTGTATGTGTGTGTGCGTGCGTGTGTTTGAGTGGACGCAATGCAGCTGAAAGTGGTAATTTGGGTCAGGCTTGCCGTCTCCCTCTCTTTCGATTTCATTTGGCAATTTCAATTTTGTTTGTTAAGCATACGCAGTGTGGTGCGGCTTTTGAATGAAGCTCATCAATGGTCGTCCGTCGCGATCGCCACCGTCACCGCCCCCTATCCTTTGATGGTCCAATGCACAGGGCTTTAACAGGCCAACAGCAATGACCCCAAAAAATAAAGTGCCTGCCAAATGCGCACTAAAGCTGTGTTATTGTTGCCGTTGACGTTGGCCCTTGGCCAAGAGATGAAGACGAAACACTCATGCACTTTCATTAAGTTTAATTAAATTCTCGCTTTGTAAATGTCAATGCACATACACCAAAGGGTAGAGCTATCCCCATGCCTCAGGTGGGGAGATGACGACTAGCTGGATACCAGGCAGTTGGTAAATAGGTCTACATTCAGGCCTAAGCATAGAATTAGGAAATTCAACTAAATATGAAGCGCCATGTTGGATGTAAGTTTCGTTTTTTTTTAGTGGTTTTCTAATTCCCCAACCCGTATACCCACTTCTACCCACTGAATTTTTCGGCTGTAACAAAAGAAATGCGACAACCTGGGCGAATTTATAGCCCAGTCAAGGCGCAAGGCGACAAAAATCTCTCTCTCTCTCTCCGGCTGGGCACCAGGCACAAATAACAACACGTCGCCTAGTTTTGCTTCATTTGCTTCAAATGGCTGTTTGCAGACATTGTTGGCTTTTAATTTGGTCGACACGCAAAGGGGCGACAACAGCGGCAGCAACAACAATCTGGCTTATTATGCAACAGCCAACCGTTTTCGTTGTTTTTTTTTCTTTCTTATTAATTTTTGCGTATTTTTCATGACACTCGAGAAAAACAAAAAAAAAGTGGAAACAGAATTCTAAGCAGAAATGCCTTAGGGCCAAATAAATTCAAGTCAAAAATTTTGCCATAAACTTAACCATAAATAATTCAAAAAATGTGAATGCCAAGTCGACTCGTGTGAGTGTGTGTGTGTGTGTGAGCATTTTCGTGCCAGGATATTAACCCCAATTGCGCTTGGCACTTGTCGGGTTCTGGTTGTTGTTGCTGCTGTTGTTGCTGTTGCCTTGCTTTTTTAAGTGTTTCTTTAAGCGCCATAATCAGGCGCAGCGAGAGCGAAAATATTTTAAGCAACACGCAAATATGCAAATATGTGCCGCATATATTTGGCTGAGTGTCTATGTGTGTGTGAGTATGTGTGTGTGAGTATGTGTGAGCCACTGCTACTTAAGCTGCTTAGACACCGCAGCGACCTCATGCAGTCCATGGTGCTGAGCAAACAACAAGCTTCAACTTCAACTGACTGCCTTGAGTGTGAAACTCCTTCGAGTTTTAGAAATGTTCACACAAAATGGGTAGATTTGTTTTTTTTAATTTCGTATAGTTGTAAAAAATAACTGAAACTGATACATATATCAAGTTAATATTTCGACTAGGTAGACACATTATTAGACAAAAGAATCAAAATTTTATAAGCCAAAAGCATTATTTACTTGTAACAATAACTACAAAGAAGTGCAAATGGTACTGCTTTTTTCGTATGCGCTAGAGTTTATCGAACCCCAGGGCTGAAAATTCTGTGTCCTTGTCGAAAACGACCTTGTCAGGTTGATATTTCAGACTAAACCTGTAAACCCTTGTTTTGTATTGGTTTAGTTTCTCAGTTTGGTGGTTTGTGGGGGATTATGATGCAGAAACTGAGAGAATAAAGCAAGCTCATTTGAGAGAATATCGGTTTTGGTTTTGGTGTGTTGGGAAACTATTAAGCGGAGATATTTGCATTGAATTTGCTTTGGAATTCCCAAGCAGTTAGTGCATTGCTGTTATGCAGGGACGGCAGTTCGAATGTCAGTTGACTGCCAAAGACCGTCCGGCTTTTCGATATTGTGTGTTCTAAAGCTTGCTACATGGTTAAACATTTAGTTTTCTATGAAATTAATTGAAATAAAAAAGAAAAAAATTACATCAATCTGTATTGCTCTTGATTCAAGAGTGAACGATATTACTCTTGAAACTAATGAAATCTTGAAATAAGAACAAACATTCCAGGTTTTTTTTAAACCATTATGCCCTTGATTCAAGAATAAGCAATCTTGGTTTTTCAGTACGTTTAAGACTTGATTCAGGTATTTTTGAACTTGATATAAGAATGTTTTGTTTTTGGTTGAAGAATCATGAAAAACGGTATCAAAAACTTAAACATGGATCAAGAATTCGCTCTTGGACCCAGAATTTTCATTCTTATCGAACTTCTTACCTAAAAGATTCTTGATCCAAGGATAAAACTCTTTATTTATTCTCTGAGTGTATTAGCCAACGGTCAGTATCTGATAGTAGACTTTTACTTCGCCTCCAAGCGCGCCTCCAAGAAATTCTCGAAAGTTATATAAACAGTCTGATTAAGGGCCGTTTCCTAATATTCTATATAGAGCTTACTGTCACATAAGCCTACAAATAACAAAGTAAAAGCTTAGTTTAACTGACACATAGCAGCTATGTAGAAGATGAGAAATCGGTCCTAATCATACCCATATTTATACGAGATTGTCGATGGATGGCCAAAGACTCGCATATAATTTCGTCAAACGTTTACCAAAATCTTTAAGACATCATTTGATAATAAAAGAATTGAATGGGCTTTTATAATAAAATGAATTTTCCGCAAATAAATTGAGGAATGTTAGGAATAGAGCCCTTGAATTCTGAAAATAACTTTACATACACCCTAGTTGCTTGGAAAATCCAAGTATTTATCAAGAAATGCCAAACAAATGGGACTTAAGATAGTCTAAGAGGGTGCAAAGATTGTTCTATACATATTAGGTTCATGACTGAGGCTCAAATAAGTTAAACCATTTCAGCCCTATTGCAATTAACCCCTTTTATGTACAGTACCCATTTGGTCTATCACATCCTCAGCTATTGTTTTTCATTTCCCCCATTTTTTTAAGTTTCGTGTTTTGTTTATGTGTTTGGATTGTGTTCTTTGTTGTATTTTTGGCCTATGCATGTTTAAATTTTTATGTTTGCCAATGTGTTTGGCATAAATGCGCGCTCTCACTCTGTATTTGTGTCTGTGTGTGTGTATTTGTGCCGCTTGTCTAGGCAAATGTTTTGGTACCATGTGCCACACGCGGCAACATGCGCTTTGCATATAAATTTTTGCAAGTGCCTGACACTTTTAGGCGCAGATTTCGTTTCCTTTCCACATACTTGAAAAATGTGCCCGAAAATCTCAGCATTGATTTTCCAACTTAAAGTCAAACAATAAGTTTAATTAATTTCAGTCGAAGACCTTTGTCCCTGTGGCCATAATGCCCTCAACTGTCAACGCATACTGACAGCAATGACCGAATTATGATGTCAACTTGTAAGTCAGCACATATACACGCACCCGCACATACACATGTCTTCACTCCTACGCACAGTTACATACACACGCACACACACACACACACACGCATTCATTAATCATTTGAACAAAGCTGAAAATGTTTTTGGGGGTCCTTGGTGAACAAATTTCTGTTCGCATAATTGTATTTCATTTGGTGTTTAATTGTGCATAAATACGTTTATGATGTGGGCTTAGAGGATAAATAAGTATATAGTTTTGATAGGGTCGCCGGCGCCGGCCTTTGCCGACACGAACTGACAACTGTCTGGGGACAGCTTTTTGGCCAACGTTGCGTATGCGTAATTATGCATTTGGTTTTTAAATCGGGGCTAGGAATAGTAAAGAGTGTTTATAAGTAAGCGTTACTAAAGTATATCAGAGAGTAATTTTCATGCCAATTGAATCTTTTTTTAAGTGAGCAATAAGGAAGCAAAAGTCAAAGTGAATCAGGAAACTATTAAATTGAAAGTTTTAAATCTAGAAATCCACGAAATATTATGTTACTAGATGCCAACGCAGTAAGCAAATGTAATAGCATACCACACATAAGCACTCCAAATCTTTCGTAAGTCCTGCCCTTTAAAGTATGCTTACTTTTTTTCCTTGAGCCATTATCTATGAGAACAATGCCATTTGCTTATCAGTTAAAGTCGAGTCATAGATAATCGACACTGCATATTCACCCAGATAGTTGGGTAAGTTATGCGTATACAACAAAATGTAGAGCTAAGACAAATGTAAATCAAATAATTAAATAAAATTACTGTAGCATACTTTAAAGGGCAGTAAGCATGGTCTAATTTAAGTGTATAAACATAGTAATTGTTTTCATAACTAATTTTTTCGAGGTTATCCTTTTAAGCAGCACTTTATAATCAACTTTTAAGATAGTACTATGTATACAATCAGAATGCGACTTCTATTATAAGCCTTTGCCATATTTCTATTAATTTTAAAGTCCAGCGACAAATTCATTTGGTTTAGTATGCCTTCCGAAACTCTTTCTTTAGACTTAACTCATCAGATATTTGACAAAATAGTAGAATTATTGCAAAAAGCTCTCGTGACTTACTTGGAATTCGGTATACTTCCAGGCCCTGCCAAAGTAGAGTCCCAGTGCTTATTATCCTCAAATTAGCTTAAGGCTTTGCATGCTGATTGAAATGTGTCACAGTTGAAACCGCTACCAGCTTCGTCCTTTGCTGAAAGGCTTTCTCACATGAAAGAGTAGTGTTTTGTTTTTAATTTATATTTCCTAAAGAGATATTATAGAGAACTGTAGAAACTGTATAAACTACTACTAGAGAACTGTAGATTTATTTGAGATAACGATTGCCCTGAATAGACTTTCCAAATATTTTTTAAATTATTTTTTTTTTTTTGATCCATCTATAAGGTCTATAAGCTCTATGGATCATAAATAATTCAATAAAAATCACATATAATATCGCTTAATATCTTAACAAACCGAATCGGAGGAAAATATATTTTTCGAACATAATTTTCCGGAAGTTTTCACACCCCAAGGGTGGGGTTTTCAACATCGGAAACCCGCATCTTACAATTTGTTGACTAACTTACTTATAAACCGAGTCAATAGGCTCATTTTTCAGATTTTCCAGCATCGAAAATCACTAAACAATTCGCTTACAATCCGTACAAACCGAGTTTTAAGTCAATCCAATGAAAAATACATGTTTTCAAGTCGAATTCCTGGATGTTTTCACAGTCTAGGAGCGGGTCTTACGATGTTGAAAAGCTCTTTTCAAATTATGACGCTTACCTACAAACCGACATTCAAGTCAATAAAATCAAAAAAAAAAAGGTTTGTTTGGTAGCAGAATTTTCCGGGGGTTTCCCACAAACATCGCAAAATCACTTCACAAATAACTTTTGCAAAATATCCATACAAACTGAATTTGTGGTCAGTCGGTTTGAAAATAGATTTCTGTATGTAGAATTTCTGACAATTTTCTCGTCTGCTAATACTTAAAAATCGGGGAAATTCGGGTCAAATTGAATAGCTTACTTTGATTTCAAATCGAGTCCCAATACGATGGGATGAAAACCAAAATTCTTTATACAAACTTTAACGGCGCTTTTCCGCACTTTTCCTATATTGAAAACCTACGCCTTAGTTCCACAAATGGAAACTACTGTCAAAACTTCAGCCTGCTAGATAGCAGCATAGAAATAGATTGTCAATCAGTTGGTCAGTCAGTGAATCAGTCAGAACAAAAGCTTCTATAATATCATCATAATAATGAAATATTTACAATAACTTTCGTTTCATTTCTAAAGCCTATTAATTATACTAGATGATAGTTGTGCAGATTATGACTGGATTTGAGCCTGCTCAACATCAATGTTCCGGTTGGCATCACCCAACATTTGACACTGACAGCCAAACGATTGCCCCAAAGCCATAGAAAACAATGAGTGGGAAAACCGAGAGACGACCATTCATCTATTCGTGCTCTCTCGCTTAGGGCCTCTGTGAGTAATTTCTCTCCCGTGCGCGCTCCGTTCTGCTCTGTAAAAGCTTTTGTGGAATTGTGGAAACCTTGTTTGAGCCGGAGCGACAAGTGGTAATGAAACAATGCGAGTGCTAAGGTACGGTTAGACCTGCCAAACTGCAGCTGGTGTCTGCGGCAGGTGACCAAGTTTTCGTGTGCTTCCCCTTGGGGGGTGGGTGGTTAGGGGGGTGAAACCTGAAATATATTCACTTAATGCACGCCCATGTCCGTTTTGCTTGATGCGCCACGTTCTCAGTTGGTTGGCCTCCTTTTCTGTTTTTTTTTTCCCCCCCAACTCCCCTCCGCCGCCCGTTAACGCGTGACTTCGAGTACCCTTAATGCTGTAAATGAATATTTAATGTTAAAAGCACTTGTCGAAAATGCAGCAGCAGCCGCCGGAGCCGGAGCCGGAGCCACTGCAGCCCATGGGTTGTTTGGTTCGCTTCACTTAACGAGCAAGTTGATTTTAAATTGTTTTTGCAATTGGAGCATGCGATTAAAAATAAATAGTTGCAGGTCCCAAAAACTTTAAGGGCCTTTTTGCAAATTAGCGTTCAACTTAAACGTGCGGCAGGCTCTGTTTGCGTAGGCTGAGGCCCAGCCAGCAGCTTCCCTTCTCTGGGCGGCCGAGACAAATGTTTATAAACCGCTTAATTATTCACTTGGCCCAGTTTTTAAGACTCTGTCCGGCTCGCCTCTTTCTTTGGGCACGCAGAACAAATTGACACAGCCTCAGCTCAGATTTTGCGGTGTTAAGTTGAGGCCACATAAATCAGAGCCGCAGCACAGGCAATTGCCTGCTGCTTAAACAGTTTTTCTTACATTTTTCATCGTTTTTTTTTCCTCCTGAGAGGGTCTGGGACAAATGAAAAATTTTTGGCGGTGCCAAAGTTGACCAAAGTTATGAAAAGTGTTAGGGGGGACAAAGTTCAAATGGAATTAAAATAATGAGTTTAAATTAAGACTCCTGGTTATGGTTTGACTGGGCTTCAAATTTGGAAGAGTTTTGCACTAGAAATAGTGAACAAATTTTGTAGCTTCTCGTTGGCCACTGATAGTTGAAGTCTCTATTTTGCAAAATGTTCTGATTACTGCGAGTCACAAAGTCTACAAAAAATATACATTTAATGTTGAATTGATCTTCGATTTTCATCCAATGGAGCTGAAAATCATCAAAAGGATATGATATATTGGTATTTTAATTTCAAGTAAGGATACTGCAAAAAATCCATTCCAAATGGTGCTCTAAATACCAAACATTTTCTTGATGCTCCATAAAAAAAAAACTACATCAAATATGTCCTGGATTCAACTTGATATCTATGTTCTTACAAGCCCAGAATAAGAACACACAATGACTGCCTTAACCTTTATGTAACATTGTAGAAGTCCAAAAAGAAGACCTATCCAAACTCGTCGGTTTCCCTCACACTTAGGGGGCTTTGAATCAAACTGCATCATTTCTTTTCTAGTGTTCTTGATGGTTTCGATTGTATATATTTCGATCGATATATATTGGATCTATCCGACAAATTGACTCAAATGGCCCCAAAACCACAATATTGGGCTCCACTCCCCAAAAACATTTTATGGAAGTTAAACGAAAATAGTTTACTAAAATAACTAACACCATACAAGCAAGAGACTGAAAGACATATATATCTATAGGTGCAGTTTTGTCTTAATGATTCTAATATATTCCTTTATTGACCGTGTATCTCTTGATCGTACAGATTATCAACCCACAGCCCATAACGCCCCTAGAAATCTATGATTTATGGCTTGTATTCAGCTATGTAGTCGAGTACTACGAAAGAAATAGGTAAAATTGACCGGAAAAGTTTGTAAGGGGAATTTTAATTATTCAATCGGTCAATATTTTGTAATCAATATGATTTTCCGATGCTAGAGAAGCAATCATAGCTCTCTATGGAGAAGCAATGTGTCCAAGGACCTCAAAGATAGCATGCCTAGGTATACCTAGGAGAAGCTCTGAATATCAAATAATCTTTTAATTCATTATTTCATCATCAAACTGATTGCTTTTTACTGATTCACCCAAGTAAACTGTTACCTTTTTTACAGCTTAATCCAAGCCCTTGGTCAGCTAACACCTACAATTTGCCTTTAAGCCTAAGTAATACAGCTTAAGTCAAGCATCGTAGTCAGTTGTGTGTGTGTGTCCAGCTAAAGCGGCTTTGGCCCCAGCTTTTCTGCTAACTCCTTCTCATGAGACTCAAGCTCGCTTTCAAATTGACCCGATTCAGAATTGTAAATGCAACACGCACGCGGCCAATTGGCAGCATGTCAAGTCAACTCGAGTTAAATTTATTTGTGACAGACCAGACCAGACCAGAAGGGGAGCAATAGTTGGCTCAGCCAGTCATCCATTGTTGCCGAAGACTAAATATAAACTGCTCTTTGCAAATGCCGTGCACTGACTGAGCCTGTGTGTGTGTCTATGTGTCCCATTTTGCTTCGCTGTCAACGCAATTGCTGTCATTGCACTTAACGCACTTGCGCCCACACGACGAAGGGTTAGAGTGCGGACCCATGCATGCTGGATGATGATGACGATGATGATGACACACACACACACACAGACGAACGACAACTGGCTGCAATTATGGCGTCTCAATGCGTTTTGTGCGTGGCTTTGGCAGTTAGCCTGGAAGCCTGCCGTTGCATATTTGCAAGAAGCAGCATTGTAGACACAATGGCGAGAATCGAGCGGGGGAGGCAGGACGGCATTTTACTAGACAAAAGCTCGCAATGCCCACGGGGCAGCCATTAGCCTAATAACGCTACGCTCTGACGCACACACACATAGACAAGTCTACACAGGCCATCGGCCAACGTAGTAGTACACTGACACATACTCAACGGGCACTGTGGTAAGAGGCTTAGGATAAAAATTGATCAAAAAAATAGAGGAACAACTAATTTGAAGGACATTTCCACTGAAAACAAACATGTTTTTGTCACTAAGACTACTTTTCTGACTCAACTTTTCTATGACAGCTTTACTATATAGATGTCCGATTTTGACCAAACTGAGTGGAATCATGGGAAAGCATAGCAAACTAAGCAATACAAAGTTTGGAGGCTTTTTCTTTGAAAACAAAAAAGTTTTTCTTACTAGAACTAGTTTCTCGACTGATCATTTCTATGGCAGCTATAACCTATAGTCATCCAATTTTCACACAACTTTGAACTTGTGTGAAAGCTTATAAAATGAATATATGCCAATTTTAAAGAGGTTTACATTCAAAACAAAAAAGTTTTCCTTTCTAAGACTATTTTTCTAACCTTATTTTTCTATGGCAGCTATACTATATTGATGTTCGATTTCGACCAAACTCAACAGAATCATGAAGAAACATAAAAAACTAGTAAATACGGAGTTTGGAGACGTTTGCATTGAAAACAGAAAAGTTTTTCCCACTAGAACTGGTTTTTCGACGGATCGTTCCTATGGCAGCTATATGTTATGGGCATCCGATCCGGCCGGTTCCGACAAATGTGCAGTGTATTTGTACCAGAAAACTTCGGGCCAAATTTGGTCGCAATAGCACTAAAACTGACGGAGGAGATAGCATAGAAACAGACGGACAGACGGATAGACGGACATGGCTATATCGACTCAGCTCGTCATGCTGATCAAGAATATATATACTTGATGTGATCGAAAATGCTTCCTTTTATGCGTTCCAGACAACTGGACAATTTAAATATACCCTCATCAAGGGTATAGAAAGGGCAGCTTGTCTCACTTGCATTCCGCGCATCAAAGACAGGCATGTCTACTTTTGATTTGCATATATTGGAGTTTTTTTTTCACGATGAGCCGCTATCGGAAATACTCACTTTACTCTAAAACCTTTTACAAATAACCTAAAGATCATCGTTCGTCGATTCAACGACATTTTAACACGTTTTGTTAGATCAAATTTGGCTGAAAAAACCAATTAATTTATATGTCGCGCCACTGTGCACTGGGGAACAGTCCCCAGTTGATATGACCAGTCTCGCCACGACTCGTTTCACCCTTCAACTTTGTGTGCTTGTATGTATGTATGTATGCATGTGCGTTTTTGAGCTGCTGTCACGTGTGTCCTGGCCACAACAACAATGGGAAGGCAAACTGGCAACATGATGAACGTCGCCTCAGCTTCGTTACAATTAACATAAATAATAGGCAAGTGGTCGGTTACTCAACTCCTGTTTTCCCATTGTTGTCTTTGGCATGCAGAAAAGTGGAAATATATTTTTCACTTTTCATTTTTAATTATGGCACTGGGGACATGCTCCAAATGCAAGAGACAAATGTGTAGGCTATGTGCAAGTGAGCCTATTTAATGGCGCAACGAAAAACACTTTTGAATTTCTACGTTTGCATGTTCACTTTAAGGGTGGGCGACGACGACACACAAATCATTTCCATTGACAAAATCCAAAAACCAAATATAGACAACCAAATCGTAGTTTACTCTCCATACAATGCACACACATTGGTGCTGGCAGTTTTTCAAGTCATTTTGAATGTTTTTGATTTCACTGATTTGTTTATTTATGCATAAAGCATGCGATTTTTGCTGCTGCTGATTCTCTGCTTTTATGCAAACATCAGCAGAAAGCGGTGAGCTGGATAGCAGCTGCAGGGGTGGAGGTGCAGCAGCAGTAGGGACAAGTTCCTAACTTTGGCTAGAAAACTTAGATATTCCAAGCGAATGCACTCGCACACGCAATGTGCAGGGAGCTGCAAGCGAATGCGTATGAGTTTCGCAAACAAATCAAAATCTAAAATCGTGTGCGAATGCGACCAAATCGTAAACATACTCACACACACACTCCCACGCACACACACACTGCTAACTGTCATTCTGCTTGCCGGAAACGGAAGTTGCATCCGCCCAAAACGATTTCATTTGCGACGAATAACTTTTGATATGCAGCAGTTGTTGTGTTGTCTCCCTCCTCTTTCTCTTTGTGTTTGCTGCCCTCCTGTATTGTAAGCATTGACACGGGCGCCCGGCCATCAAACTGGCAAACGTTGTATTGGCCCAAGGCTACTTCGCTCTGGTTCAACTTGTAGCGCTTTAAAAAGCCATAAAAAAGTAAGGTGGGAAATAAATATTGCGTATATTGACATGTATATATGTATATTTTTTTTATTTTCTCTCAATTTCTGTAGGCAATACCCCTTTATGCAAGGGCTGCATGAGTTTCAGGTATATAGTATATTGCAGGTTTCAAGTGGCAACTGAAACCGAATTGTTACTACAAGGCTGGAGCCGGAGCAGTGGTTCAAAATTGAGAGGAAAAATGCTTTAAGCCTCTTGATTCAGTGATTTGCAAATCCTTTTAAAAGGTTGATACTGGTGAGCCAACACCAAGCAGGTTTAAATTTTGTACGGAATTGTTCAACTGGGCTACTTTTTATCATATTTGTGTTATTATGACCAATCTCACAGATCTTTACTGCCTCTAAACCGAACAATCATGTGGTATTTTTAACTGTTTCGTTTAGTTTTCAAGTCCTCTGCGTTTTTCTAGCTTTGGAATGGGCATAGTTAAAAACTGTCACATTTTCCAAAGAGGACTTTTAAAATTTTTAATCAAAAGTATACTAAAAGTTCTGATTCAATCAGGACAAAGTGAATGACATCTTTGTACTTTACAACTGCACAATTTGATGGGGATTTGCGCTCTTGCTCAAAACCTGTGCCAAAACCATAATCTGATGATTTGCAAATTCAGCCACATCGCATAATTCATCATCAACGTCGTCCTCCAGCATCCGCAAATGCTGGACGAACATTTTATTTTGATTTTCAAGCGTGGACACAAATGCTAAATCCATTTTGTTAAGATGTTTTAACACAATTTACATTAACTTAACATTAATGGAATTTTTATGCAGTGGAACACCAAAATTTCTTTATGTAGGGTTGAGTTGTTGTAATACCCCAGGCAGGTGATACGCTTAGACCATGCTTAAGCTAACTCTAAACTGGCAACTAATAATACCGCTGTACCACTAGCAAATTCATTGGGGGTTATTATCTAAATGACCTCGTTCTTTCTGTGTACTTGCTTATAAACGATAGTTGTCTATTCGTTAGATCATTCTTGGTCTAGCCCTTTTCCGCAAAAAGCCTGATGTTCTATCGATATGCCATCTAATTGTCAAAAACTTACCAATACGAACAGCTGTTGTACAGTAGCGTTGCCCTGGTTGGAGAGAGTTTAAGCTCAGTGGTGGATGGTCTTTTTAGACCCTTGCAGAGGGTATATTGAAATTGTCCAGATGTTTGTAACGCCTAGAAGGAAGCATTTCCGACCACATAATGTAAATATATTCCTGATCAGCATGACGAGCTGTTCAGCTTTAAAGCTATCGCGACCAAACTTTGCACGAAGTCTTTTGGTACAACTAAGCTGCATATTTGTCTGAACCGGCCGGATCGGATGACTATAACATATAGCTGCCATAGGAACGATCCGTCTAAAAACAAGTTCTAGTGAGAAAAACTTTTCTGTTTTCAATGCAAACGTCTCTTAACACCGTGTTTACTAGTTTTTTATGATTCTCCATGATTCTGCCAAGTTTGGTCGAAATCGGACATCTATATAGTATAGCTGTAATAGAAAAGTAAGGTTAGAAAAATAGTCTTAGTAAGAAAAACTTTTTTGTTTTCAATGTAAACCTCTTTCAAATTGGCATATATTTATTTTATTAGCTTTGTCACAATTCTTAAAAGTTTTGTCAAAATCCGATGACTATAGGTTATAGCTGCCATAGAAATGATCAGTGGAGAAACTAGTTTTAGTAAGAAAAACATTTATGTTCTCAAAGAAGGCACTTTTTATTTCAAAGTTTGCTATGCTTTCCCATGGTCGAAATCGGACATCTATATAGTATAGCTGTCATAGAAAAGTTGAGTCAGAAAAGTAGTCTTAGTGAGAAAAACTTGTTTGTTTTCAGTGGAAATGTCCCACAAATTAGTTAAAATACTTTGGCTGAACCATATTTTACTTTCCCCTATTTTTTTTTGCATGCTCTTAAATGTTAGAATGCCATTATATATGGTTAGACAGATTCGACAGAGCTAATTAATGTATGTAGCAATTTTTGCTTTACACAGTTCAGATATCACAATGATGAGGTTAGATAAACACCAAAACTCACAAGATTTTGACACGAATCCAGTAGCATGTATCTATTCGATTTGTTTTCGAAGACTGTGGGATTTGAACTCTGTACCTTGGGACTGAACAAAATTCAAATGACGCCTCAACCGTTGGCGCCATCGCACACGCTAGTTGCTACACGGCTGTACCTCAACTTCTAATGAATTGAATGTATGAGCTATGGACATTTGTCATTTATTAACACCAGAGATATGCAAGAGAGTTAATTTTCCCTTATTTTTCATATGCTAGCTAGATTTGTGGCCAATTTTACAAATTATTCTAAAATTTTCCAAAATTTACTGCCCTCCTTCTGAAACATTTCAATACTGTTTACCTGGTATGCAGCATGTCGTACCAGCCCCCTTGACTCTAACATTTCCAGCACTTGTCCAATTTTGTCTGTGCGTTTTTTTCTTTTCTTTTCTTTTTTTTGCCTTCTTCAACATATTTGCTTTCAAGTGATGCGCCCAGCATCCTGGCTGTTGTCGTTCGGCATTCTCGTAAGAATTGCTAATAACCAATTTCGATTCAATTCAAGTGTCAGCACAAGACGGCCAAAGATGAGGGCAAGACCGGGCGAGAGCGAGAGAGACCACAATCCACACGGGAAGCACAGCCAATTGAGTATTAATGGTCAGACTGGCTGCTGATGCCAGCAAAAGTTTCCTGTGCGGAATTATGGCAACCCACCGACACAGCCACAGCAGGAGTCGCACCGGAGTCGAGGTCCTGTCAGGGTCGCCCCATTTGAAAGTAAAATCAAACATATTAGAAAAATGGTAGAGGCAGCTGCAGACAACGAAGACGACGACGGCGGCGACGGCGACGACGACGACGCGCGCAGATCCAACCGATGATGATATATGAGATTAGCTCAAGTGGCTGGCTGGAATGGCAGCACGCCAAGGCACGGCACGGTAGGGCACGGCAGGACAAGACGGGGCAAGGCGCAACCGAAGGCGACACTTCTCTGTCGGATTTTATATTAATGATAAATTAAATTGTTCATTGACTTGAATAATTTTTGTGCGTTGTTGTCGTCCGCATAGTTTTCGCTTCGCCTGATCAATTGATGAATTTTGTATGAATTTTTGAAGCGCTGTGGCGAATTGTATAACCCCATTAAGAAGGCATTAGTATGAAATTGAAGGGGGGACACACACACAGAGAGATAAAGGTGGAATTCATTGAGTTATGATTGGGGACTCTCTGACCATCTTTAACTATTTAAACTGAATTCATTGAACCTGGCCAACTTGAGTTGCCCAACGCTGATGGCTAGAATTTGGCATTCCT
Source organism: Lordiphosa fenestrarum (assembly GCA_035044985.1). Classification (NCBI taxonomy): domain Eukaryota; kingdom Metazoa; phylum Arthropoda; class Insecta; order Diptera; family Drosophilidae; genus Lordiphosa; species Lordiphosa fenestrarum. The sequence continues at coordinate 387,378 of JAWNNO010002333.1, read as the reverse complement.
CTTCATAAAGTTTTCCAAATATTTATTTTATACTTTTCGTTGGCCATATTTTATGTGCATGTCGTTGGCCAGCGAAGCGACAAAAACAACAGAATTTACTGATTTGAACAAAAATTTTAATTAAACAAATTTTGGTGTAACCCAACCCAATCTCCCCCTTTGCGAAACTTTTCGCACGGTCTGCGACTTCCGTTCTTGGGCTCCTCGGAAGGGTAGGAAGTGGGCACGAGCAGCTCGAAATGCCTGGCTACTGTTGGATTCAATTTTTGCCCCATAAGTTTGTGCCCCAAAATAGCAGAAAAGTTGTTGCTCAATAATACCGAGAAAAAAACACAAAAAAAAAATAGTAGAATAAGGATAAACACACAAAAATCTGTAGGAAATGTGCTCTGGAAAAGTTTCGTTACGAAAAAATGCTGTGATAAATCTCAGCAGCTGGAGCAGCATTTGAATGTCACCACTGACTGACCTGACCCTCTCTGTGTGTCTAGACTCGCCCGCCTTTATAAAGTCGTCTTAGGCGACCCTAAAACCAATGTCTGACTACCACTTAAGCGAGCTAAACATATAAATCTTGCAATGGTTGGTATTTTCCCCTCAACGACAACAATGTGCAATTTTATTGCCAAACCTCAGACATTGCGTATACGTAACGTAAGCCAAACGGCTGCCACAAATTCTACAGCCAGCTGCCATGCATTGTGGCCGAAAGGAATGGGCGACAGGGGGAGTGAGCGCACTGGGACAAACGACTGGAATTGTGGCAGTAAAGCTCGGGAGTTTTACAACAACAGCAAGGAATATGGCAGCAATGTGGATTTTAAAGTTTGAACAATTTGGAACTTCAATCTGTCCCAGTTTTGACATAAACTAATGATTTGAGCGAAGCAAACGCCAAATGAGGGGTTTTCCTAAGGGAAGAATGTGAAATTGAGCGTCCAGTTGATGCAAAGTAAGGCGAAGGGTGTCAATTTTAAGGATCCATAGGTCTCCAGACGAGGTCACACTGAAATGCAAGTCTAAATCCGGAATCCTATAATGTTTATTCTGCTTCAATAATATTCAAGACTTTATTAGTAAAGCTCATTTCATAAATTTTCTATTCTAGTTGTTGGACGCGGTGTAGCCGAGAAACACAATGCCCAGCAGTGACCACATGAAGAGACCACATGACGAGAGACCACCAATCCTACACATTTACAAGAAAATCTTTTTGATGTTGGCAAACAGAATATATTCTGGGATCATCTTCACCCACAACGCGACATTGAACCGTCTACTTGGCCAGTGAGATGCCACAGCCTGAAAATGGTAAGTCTACTCCGCCTTTCTCTATCGCACCTTCAACCTTACCTAACAGCCTGGCTATCGGGTTGTCGATTACCGATTACAAAATTCGATACTTTAAGAAAATACAAGTAAGGGCGCTGCAGTCGAGTTTCCCGACCACAAAATACCCTGTTCATTTATTTTCATTTATTTGTTTTTGAATTTTTGAAGATGTCATCCTAAATGTAGGCAATACTTTTCTAGTCCTGATCAACAACTGGGGGGCTGCTTTTATCAGCTCAACTGTTTCGCTTATAACTCCGGTGTTTTTGGTCCGATCTGACTGTACTTTTCAGAATAGATAGATATTGAGCCTAGCTTGATGTATACTAAACCACGAGGCTCTAACTTGAAAATTGTGGATCTGACGGCTTTTTAGGTCTTGGATTTATAGAGGAGGTCTAGGTTTTTTGGGGATAAAAGGGGGACGGGGTGGAATTTTTCAAATCTGAAACAAACTTGATCTGCGTATAGCATAAATCTACCATCGTGCAAAAATTTGTGGCTCTATCTCTAATAGTCTCTGAGATCGACGCGTTCATACAGACAGACAGACGGACGGACGGACAGACGGACAGACGGACGGACGGACAGACGGACATGGCTATATCGACTCGGTTGTTCATGCTGATCAAGAATATATATACTTTATGGGGTCGGAAAATTTTCCTTCTCCTTGTTACATACATTCGCACAACTTCATGATCCCCCTTTTCACATTTTCAATGGGAACAGGGTATAAAAAAAAATTGCTGTTTTAGGATTGAAAACAACTTTCAGATGCGTAGCGAATTGAAGTGGTGATATGTCTGTGCCGATTTGAAAAATTTTAACTGTAATTTTATTTTCTGCACTGTTCTTTAACTGGCTTAAAAAACACTATAGTTTGGTACTACATTCCATTTTTACTTGGGCGCAGTAAGATAATTTCTATTAGCTTTGACAAGAGTTGTCTTGCATCTTGCATCACACAACATTTCCCAGGGATCTTCACCTTATTCATATTCAGTTTACCGCACAGATTATACAAAAAGTCAGAAGCAAATATCTGTAGGAGTGAGCTTTCAGGATTGGATATAAAACGGAGCACATACTGAAAGCTAGAAAAGCAGGAATGATACTTAAGAAACATATTGAAAGTTTAGACAAACGCCTTTTCAGCCAAGGTTCCATAATATACTACAATACTATACACTATAATAATAAATTGTGATTATATATTTTTGGTTAAGACTTGTTGAACTTCCCTCGCAGTCAAATTTGGAAAGACTTCAAACTTAAGGTAGCAAAACAAAAAAGTTCAGTCCATTCTCCAATTATCTTCGTCGATTTTTAATAACATTTTGTTATACTAAGCAATTTGTGAACAAGGCAACAGTAGTTCAGCAGCAGTAAAGCGTATTTTTGTATTTTTTGGTGAAACTTAGGAAGAGAGAGCTTTATGAGCTTTGGTTTGGATAAAGCTCGCTCATGGTTCCTTCGGCTTAAACAAGACTATGAAGCCACGAAAATGAGTCGACTTGGTGCTTGATGCTTGTATTGAATTACACCCCAAATTTTATCAAAAACCGTTGTTGCGGCTTTCCATATAATTTTTTTGTTGCCTCATTTCATTTTTTATTTTGGGGCCTTAATTAGCAGAGCCTGAATTTAGCACTACGAAATTGTTATTTCATCACCAAATTTTATATAAATATAAACACATTGGCTTTGCTCTGATGCTCAAGAGCTGTTCGAAAGTGTTTCTATGTATAGAAATCAGCTTACACTTCATTTTCTGGTAATTTTCGCTCTCAGAAGCCTTGAAAATAAGACGCTGACAAGACTTGCTCTTGAATTGTAATTCCATACTGATTTCCGGCACCGACTTCGCCTCCGTTCGTCCATATTCAGCCATGCATTCTGTAATTAGAAACTTATGTTAATGACTTTCACTCTCTCGCCTTGCTAAATGAAGGTTATGGACCCAGATGCTCATGCATATTCATTACGCTCATATGGCCTAAATGAAGTTGCTCAAATCATCATCCAATTAGAGCTGTAAAATTATACTAATTACAACTTTGAAATTAGAAATATGCAAATATGCCTTGTGTTGTGTCGCCCAGTCGGCTAGCTGGCTAGCTGTCTATGCCCAAAGTTACGATGATTAAAAATGGCTGAAAAGTTATGTCCGCCCGCCTAAAGTGTGTGTGCCATTTAAAGTTGCACACACTTGGCTCGAATTATATAGTCGCATATTGACATCAACGGACGATGCAAGGCCCCGGCTGCAAGACTGCTGATAAGTGCGCTAAGCTTTGCTCAGCCTCAGCCAGGCGTATGTGGACGCACACTCACACACACTCGCACACATGAAAGCCAAGCAGAAGACCATGCATAAATTATGACAAAGAGCAGAGTCACAGTTGCAAAATATTATACAAAAAATAAAAAAACGAAAGAAGGAAAATAGAGAGCAGGAGCAGAGGTCGTAATAATTAAAACAAAATATTTAAAACGCACGACAGCGTAAACTCAGCCAAACTTTAATAAACTTCATCATGGTTTGCATTTCAAAAGGCGCAAATAGGTGTGTACAAACGAAAGAGTTAACCCTTGAAGAGTACATTTTGTGGGCAATGTTATGGAATATAGTGGTAAAACAAATTCGAAACAATTTAATTAGTTTTCAGAACTTGGCTTGAAGAAAATAAAAAATAAAACTTACTCGGTTGAAATTTTGTTGCACTTTTCGAGTTTAAACAGCGACTGATAAAAATAATTAAAGTTTAGACTGCATTTTTGTATTCCATAGAATGCCGCGCAAGTTCCACCTAATAAACTCATTTGGTGTTAAGCCCCCTCGAAATAAATGGAGACCAGTTGCTGGGGCTAGCAGTGCGTATACTTAATTTCCCACTTTTCCTCCTCCCCCTGTCTCTCTCTCTCTTGCTGAATGGATGCCTCTAAATATGCCAAACACGTTGTGTCGTTGCTGTGGCTCAGGTCACGCTCTCGCCAAGTAAATTCAATCAATTTGGACACAAAACTGATGCGAATTATTGCAGCTGGACATTGTCCTGTAATTGCTGCTAATTGTAATGCATTTGGAAGGTCACCTCGGCAAACAACTTGCTGTAAATCGAAACTAAACCAGCTTTGACAGCTTCCGCCTTTAGTTACTGCTTAACACGAAATTTCACAGCAGGCGCATGCACTTTATCATTTTCCAATTGACAGGCCCCAGCTGCTGGCAGACTGTTTTCGAATTGTCAAATTAAAACGGAAAAATGTTGAATTTGATTAGCGAAGCGTTAAAGAAAAGACACGGCGCGTGGCAAATGCAAAAATGGAATGAAGGCAGGGAAGGAAGGAATGAAGAGAGAAAAGATAATGAGCCGCTGTTTAAGCGAAACTTTTTGCACAAAACTAACGGGCGTGAAAGCCAGGGATGAAGGATTTAGGAATGGAAGTGAATAGAAAATTGTAGAAGTGAAATGAAGGTGGAGGAGGGTTAATTTTTTCCTACGCAATCATCAGTAGGAAGCGGTCTGTGGCCGTTTTTTTTTATCTACTTCAATTCATCGAACAGATACATCGATTGATTTTGCGCTGGGACAGAAGGAACTAGCCACTTAGCTGGGAACTAGTGATTTCGCTAAGGTTTTCAACTATTTTCATTACATCTACATTATGGCCTCCAAGATAAACAAAAAGGGCTATTTATGAAATTAGAATGGAAACTCTTGTTTCAAATACTGTTCGATTTGCCTTCTCTAAACTGGCAGCTGATCTGAACTATTACCTTAAAACAGATTGGCACCTATTTGTAGTACGGCCAGCAAAATCTCCTAGTACCTAAAGGTAAACACACACACAACATCGGCGACTAGTGAAAAGACCTACCACTGGTGGTAAGGAATTGCACTAGTACTCAAATGTGAATTCCTACTGCCCGAAAAAGTTTTTCTTAACATTTTGGTACTTTTTTGCATATAGAAATTGTGGCTATAAACCTCTCCAATTGGTAGCTTCTTCACCATTGATATGTACAACGATTTCCACCTCCTTAGACAGATTGATACTGATTCGGAACTCCACCAAGGCCAATTGAAATTGCCCTTAACAGATTGGTAAGCAAACTAATGACTATATACAGCCTCCAAAAGGGCCACAGTCGAGCTTTTCTCAATCTCTTGACTTCTGTGCGTTCAATTTTTGCACAAGAGAAAGGGAACTACAGTTTAATGCCAAATGCGAATGGCAGAGTTTGAAAAATTGGCAGACTTGGAGTACCGGTGGATAGCGAAGAGACTCCCCAACGGTGTTAAGGAGTCTCACCAGCAGTCAAATGTGAATTCCTTCCGCTCGAAACAAAGTAGAACCATTTTATTACCGCTTTCGCTTATAGAAATTGCTCACCGTCGTTGGATAGAAAAGTCACTAGTCCTCAATGGTCAGCGAAAAGGCTTACCACTGGTGGTATGTAAATCCCTAAAAACCAATGGTCAATTGCCATCGCCCGAAACATAGCACCAATGGCAAGCGAAAGGGCTCACCACTGTTGATATGGAAAATCACTCGTAGCAAAAGGACGATTTTCACGTTCCGAAACAGATTGGAAACTTTTTGCAACACCTTTGACCAGCGAAAAGACTCACCGCTAGTAGCTGCCGTCCAAAATAGATTGGTACCCTTCGCCGTACCGGTTTTCCTTTCAAAAACTCTGAAAAAATCGAAAGAAGATAAAAATCAGTTGAGGCATGGGTATTCCTTTCGTTTAAGCACTCCTTTTTGGATTCGTGTTCCTATAAAAGTGAGAGTGAAAAGTTTTAAAGATTCAACAGAATGAAAACCCAAACATCAAGATGAAGATGGGACACACAACTGCATACTGCCATCCTTTTTATACTCTGTACATAGAGTATTATAAATTTGTGCAACAGTATGTAACATCCAGAAGGAAGCATATCCGACCCTTTATATATTCTTGATCAGCATCAACAGCCGAGTCATGTCCGTCTCTCTGTCCGTATGTACGTACAGATCTCAGAGATAGTAAGATATAGATGTTTTACATGTATGGGACATATGCTTCTTATGTCTGCAGGAAAATCAAGTTTAATTTCCATTTTGGCCACGCCCCCTCCCGCCCCCGCAATTTAGAAAAAACGTCATATCTCTCACAATTTTAAAGATAGATGGTTCGTTCCTTCTAGACATATTTAGTAATCAGAATAACTTATCGATCCGCCAAAGGAATAGTGAAGAGCGGATGAACGGTTGTCGAGCTATGATCAAAAGACCGGGCGCTGCTTCAGCGCAGTAGCAGCGCTGTCTTCAGCTGCTACTGCAGAATCAAAATTTATGCTGAGCATATAATTTAGTTGGTATATAGAGTATGTTTTGGTCGGGCTTGACAAACTTTCTTTCTTGTTTGCTATAACAATTTTAGTTAATTCTCAATTTCCGAACACACAATGTCACAATTTTTTTTAAATATTTCCTTTCCCCAAGTTCTCAATGGACATTTCCAGTCAAATTTCTAATAAAACTTTTCTGCTTAGTTTCCATTTCACATATTCTTTTGTCTTGGCCCGCCATCCCTGGCCAAATAGTTAGTCAGTCAAGCGGGCGGTAGCTATCATTGCCAGTTACACAGTTAAAGTGCAGCTGCTATTCCGGCACCTCTTCGGGCCGCGCCCTGTCACTCCCCGCGTCCGCCCCCGATTGCCAACTCGCACTGGCACTAAAACAAACACGCGCCATATTAGCAATGCCAACGGGGCGAAGGGCGAAGACAACAACAGCCACACACTTTTTCCTTTGAGCGGGGGATAATTTTGTAATTATTTAACTTAATGGAAAACAAACTCAATTTTCGTGCAAAAATTAAAAGAAGCAACTTAGCACGTGCCACAAGGATTTGGAAATGTTTTTCCGACAAGCTGCCAATTTGTTTGGCAGCGAAAACTATTTACTGTTTGCCCAAGCGTCAGACAGTTGGCCAGACGAAGACGAAGACGAGGACGGGCAACGGGGCAACGGCAACGGGTTAGTCCTGGAGTGCCGTGTTAATGTCTTATCCGGGCAACAATTAAACAGTAATTCTATTTAATTATGTGGCTGCTTTGTGGGTATTTGCACAAGCCAGCGCCTGTCTAATTGACAGCTGAGACTCTCGGGCCGAAAACCCACGAAAAGCGCACTTCATAAAATCGATGAGCTAATTGCAAAACTGTAGCGCCGCCCCGCCCCCCGCCCGTCGAAAAGTGCAAGCCTGGCGAACTTATTGCGCAAAGTTCAAAGGTTGCCATAATGAAAAGCGAGCCGAAAATTGATAATCCCGCGACGGCAAGAGCTGCGGATAAAGTTTTGCGGCAGCGCAGCACTCACTGTCTGGTGCTAGAGCTGGAGCTGGTGCTGGTTTCAGGGTTCCATGGTGGGTACGGGTTATTAAGTGCCGCAAAAGTTGTGGGCGCACAAAATGATAATTGGGCATTGAGAAGATGAACCACCAGCCAGCAGGAACTGGCAGGAAGCCGGCGAAAGATGCATAATTAACACAAAATAATGCCAAAGTTCATGAGAGCAGCGCTTTTCTTATCCCTTCAATTATGTAAGTGTGTCTGCAACTACTCACAATCTCAAGTGTCCAGCGGGCGAATGAATCAGTCTTCTTGCACTTAAACAACTCGAGGCAGCTAGGGGAAGTGGCTGCGCCACCGGAAATTGTTTAATAATCAGCTTTGACCGGTGCAAAACAGTTCGGCTGCTTGGGTCGGCGGCCCAATCTACCCCAAAGGGATCTCTCTCTCTCTCCCTCAAATGAATCCAAGCTTAGATCCAAAAGAAATGTTCACTTTTCAATGGCTTCCAAAGCAATGCCAAAGCCTTGAGGCCAATTTGGCAACTTTCACTCAGCAATTGGCATGCAAATGGGGCTTGGGCAATTTGCCCAACTTTGGGTTGTGAGTGTCGATGGGCACAAATTTGTTGTCGGCTCCATTGGGTTAGGTGAATGTGTTAATTTTGCCTGCAAGACATTTGCAATTAATTGCACATGGCGACCGTGACAATCCTCCTGTCCGGACACTGTTCACTCTGCATGCATATTAAAATGTTTGTATGGCATTTTCCCCAGGTTTATTGAACTGTTTGCAATTGGTTACGCCCCCATCCCCCCCTACACAAGCACAGCGCAGCACAACAATGAGCCAACCATTGGCTGCACCTGGTGCTCTTCATTTGAAATTGATGTATTTACATCCGTTTGTAATTTCCTACGTGTGCATGAATACGTTTTGCCCAAAATTTAACCAAATGCAGTGCAGAGTTCAGTCAACCAATCAACCATTCACTCGCTCACTAGCTCAATATATTGCCATTTACCTTTTGGCCCCCACAACGATACACGATATCATCCGCTGTATTGGTTTAATTTCATCATTCAACTCGACTCGTAGCTCGATTGCATGCAAATTTCCCACCCACCCAGGAGGGGCGCGCGTGGGTAGAGCTGTGAGTCTAGGCGAGTGTTCTCGCCCCACAGCTCAGTCAATATTATTGATCAGGCGTCAAATTTTGGGCGATGGGTGTGCAAATTGTGGCAAATTTTCATCATTGGTTGGTTGGCCATTTTGTGGGTTGAGCGGCACCAGCTGAAGCAATCGCTGTCATTGTGAGTCCTTGGAGCAATTAGCAACTGCTAGCAATGTGCCCGGCCAGTGTGAGCGATGTGTTGGAGATGAGACCTATTTGGATTTGTAAAGTCAACTATTTTTCTTTAATTTGCCCCGAAAGCAACCAGCAGAGGCCATGAATGGAACTTAAAAACGAGAGCGCAAAGTAAGTAAAGACTTTGAAATACCCGTTACTCAGTGCAATTAGTGTTGAATAGCCTCATGCGGTTCAGATAAGTATGCAACGTTTTTTTAGCTCTGCCATTTATTAAGCGATCTTTATGAAAAGATTGGGATTTTGTAGATATTGGCCACTAACACTAAACGGCCAAATCTGAGCTCGATAACTTAGAAAATGTATGTAGTAGATAATCAACTTTTCTTTATTGCGGGGGCGGGTCTCTGATAGCTAGGTGTTCATACAGACACAAGGACATGGCTTTATCGATTTGTCTTTTGATACTGATCAAGAATATACATATACTTTATCGTGTCGGAGATGCTTCCTACTGCCTGTTACATACATTTGCACGACTTCAGCATTCCCTCCTTACTCTACGAGTAAGGGGTATAATAACTAACTGAGGCCCACATTTATTTCTTGCCATAGATCCCCGCCATTTCATTTATTTTCGTTGGCAATTAAAGCCACATCAAATTAAATAAAAACCATTTAGAATTATTTCAAGCAGACTAAAATAACACAAACTTTAATTTTATATGAACGCCATTTTTTGTGTTTTAGTTGGCGCTCCGTGCAAATCAAAGCGTGGGTGGGGTGTGACCCCACCCCCCCACCGTAAGTGCATTGCATAGGGTCGGGCCGGTCCATTCCATTTCCAACTAAATAAATAAAAAGTGAATTTTTAATTAAAAGTTAAGTGGCAACTCATTTAAATTAATGTTGACTCAAGCGTCATAGCAAAACAGTTGGCGAGCAAAGAAGAAGTAGCAGTCAGCAGCCAGCAGCAGCAGAGTGAAGGAGTCAGGGGGGTGGCGAGAGAATGCGCGCAAAAAATGCACTGCAATTGGGGTTAGTTCGCTGGGAAAGGCGCTGGTGGGTGTGGATACTTCCAGTGGCTGCCCGACTCCTTAATAAGCATAATGCACCACAGGACCTTGACTGAGAGCGAGCAGGCAGCAAGCTACGTAATGAAGCAATTGACGCCACACTGGAAACATTTCGTAATGTAATTAGTGGAGTCTGTAAAATGTAAGACCAATATGAGGCTCTATAGAACACTGGACGATGTGGCAATTTAGTTAGTTTTAGCAAGGACATAGATTAACAGGAGGCATAATGAATGGGACAGAAATTTAGCTTGTGGACCTTCAATTTTACATATGTGTGCTGTCTGTGCTCAAAGATTGTTGGGCAGACTTTGCAAAAGCACAGCGCATTTATGGAATTCCCTATGGCAATTTGTGGTTCTATGTCTTTGGTTTTAGTGTCATTCATTTGCTCGAATTTGTACATGGGTCGCACACACGCACTGGCCTCTCGGATCGCTACTATGCTCAGACATATCCAAGTTTCTCGAATGCTCATAGGTAATGAATGAATATATTGAAAACTTGTTGGTGTTTCTTGGCGACTCTCGTGTGCTGTACACGAATCTGTCTCCGAAATGCTGCATCAAATCTCGATTTCTGATAACTAAAACTTAAAGTTGCCTAAAATGCATATCATTGTCCCTTTTTTTGCTAGCTTTGTGAAGAAAAGTTTCGTTGGACTTGGCCCACTTTGATATCATTGTAAGGACCTAGATCTTATCTTCAAAATATACTAATCTACAAATTTCTAAGATTTTTTAAAGCGCAGATATACCAAACTTCGCCTCTAGTTCAGGTCCTTCAAATCGAATAGTCAATGGCCCCAACAAACCCAAACCGAACCGGATACTCGGGGGTTTGGTTCCGTACCGACTTGCACTCTTGTAAAAAGCTTTTAAAACGCCATAATTTAAATCCAAAGCGAACTTATTTTCGGTTACCATAAACTGTGAACACCTTAGAGAACCGTAATGAACCTTAACTAAAAGTAGCCGAATAGCTCCGTTCACATACACACAGAAAAAACAATCCTACATTTCCGTACGGATTTTCTCACACCAAGTCGAGTGGATAAACTTCTGAACGGATTTCTCAATCCAGGAATTCTTGTCTTGATGCCGACTTTAGTTCAGGAGAACATGATCTTAGCTTGGCAAAAGTTTTTTTCATGAACACATGGAATAGATCTAAGCTTGTTATTGGAACTCCACTAGTTCTCTCAGTTGGATGAAATCATAATATGTGTGTGCTTACCCGTTTAGCCGCACTGTAAAGAGAGAATTTATTTTTCTCGGTTATATTTTTATACCCTGTTCCCATTGAAAATGGACAGCCGAGTCGATATAGCCATGTCCGTCTGTCCGTCTGTCCGTCTGTCCGTCCGTCCGTCCGTCCGTCTGTCCGTCTGTCCGTCTGTCCGTCTGTCTGTCTGTATGAACGCGTCGATCTCAGAGACTATAAGAGATAGAGCCACAAATTTTTGCACGAAGGTAGATTTATGCTGTACGCAGATCAAGTTGGTTTCAGATTTGGAAAATTCCCACCCGTCCCCCTTTTATCCCCAAAAAACCAAGACCTCCTCTAGAAATTCTAGACCTAAACAACCGTCAGATCCACAATTTTCAAGTTAGAGCCTCGAGTTTAGTATACATCAAGCTAGGCCCAATATCTATCTATTCTGTAAAAGTACAATCAGATAGGACCAAAAACACCGGAGTTATAAGCGAAACAGTTGAGCTGATAAGAGCACCAACCCAGTTGTTGATCAGGACTAGAAAAGTATTGCCTACATTTAGGATGACATCTTCAAAAATTCAAAAACAAATAAATGAAAATAAATGAACAGGGTATTTTGTGGTCGGGAAACTCGACTGCAGCGCCCTTACTTGTTCTCTTTTGCTTTGACACGAAAATTCCGTACTAAGTTCAATCTCGAGTCATAATCATTTGATTTTAAACATTAATGTATTTATATGTCATTTAGGCAGTATTCGAAATAGACACACTTTGCTACTCAAGTTAGTACTATTTTAAAAGAGAGAGAGAGAGAGAGAGAGACCTCCTTGGTCTAAAAGTCAAATTAAGGCATTATATGATATCACAATAGACCTATTTTTGGTCAAAGTGAAGGAGCTTCACCGCTTTTAGCTTTACAACCTAACCTGACCTAAACTGTGTAGGTACTATTTGTTAGTTTTGTGAGTTGTAAAGTTATTTCATGATCATATTTAACTTGTCGACTTTTGTGAATCATAACTGGAGTAAGCTCGCAAATGTCTTGACTATTTGACTTTTCTTACAAAATCGTAAGTAAATAACTTCCAAACATCAACTTACCCAGTCCTACAAAAAACACCATATTCCAAACTTAACGTCGACTTTGTCACTTAATTTCCAATTTATTAGATTTAATAACATATTTTTGCCCTTGGCCAAAACAGACCTTCCAAACCGTAGCCCGATAATTCCACATTTCCTAGAGCACAAAAATCCAACTCAATTATGGCTAATTCGATTTTGGCCAAATGAAATCGTTTGGGAGTGCAAAACGAAACAAAAAAAATATGTTTTAATATGTTTGTATTACATATTATCGTGGCGTTGAAGGTGCTTTCTCGCTCCGACCGGAAACTTTCGCCGGAAATGCAAAAAACTTGCACTTGCCATGACAGCACTTGCGAGTTCCGACCGTCAACATCTTGAGGCAACTTAAGTGGAAATCAGATGCAAGCAAAATCAACTATGAAAATTGGCACATCAAGTGCTTTAAGCGCAGGTCGTTTATCTGCGAACGGGTGAGCGATACACAGGCATTATGCAGGCGACAAGCAATTGAATCGTATTACAAGTCAAATAAATTTCCTGGCGACCTGATTCCGTGGGAAGTGAGCTGGAGATGTGTGGCATGTGTTTGTGTGGGTAATTGTCTAGCTGTGCAGTTTTACATCAATCAGCCGGTCCGAGCCCACTACCCACGGTACGAGGGGCCGTAAAAATGAGTTGGCATTTTTTTGCTCTATTAATTTTTGTTGCCTCCAACTAGTTGGGGCCCGGCCTAAGCCCTAAAGCCTCCCCGACTTGCCTGTAAAATTTAATTGAGGCTCGAGCAGGCGTACAACAACTAAATAGAAATAAACTGAAGCACGCTAGGCCACTTCCGCACACCAACACACACACACACACACACAGATGCCTTGGCGCCTTATTAATAAAACAAATACAACAAAAAAATAAAGAAACAAAAGAGAAAACACAAGACAGGCGAGGCGAGAGGCAGCAGCGGCAGCGGCACTTCCATATAAGCCACATTTTCAATAACAAAACCCGCCGCCGGCGGCAACGAAATCGAAGGCGAAACAAAGTCTCGCAAGTGGAAGCAGGAAACTTGCAAAGTTTTCGCTTTCCGCAAGTCTTTGGCTGCGGCGGTGCCTCCCAGCCATCTTTGCTTGCCTATTACTTGCGCATTTTATTTTCATTGAACATTTCATTGACACTTTGACAGCCGCATTGACATTTGCGTGACTGGGGTGATTAGAATATGCGCCGCAAAGTTGTTTCCTTCTCTCGGGTCGGGTTTTTATACTCGCATTAAAGTCAATCCTGAAAGCATCAAATGTCTGGCTTAGTTTTTAAAAGCGAATACCAGAGCGAATCCATTTGAATAGAATTTGTGAAATTAAAATGAAAATGTTTAAGATTTGTTTATAAATATTTTTTGTGTTGGTCGAAAAGTTATTTTCAAGTTGGTTTAAGAGCAAAGTTTTGAGGATAGAAAATCAATGTTGGAAAACATTTGAAGTTGGAGTTTACACGATAGAGTTAACTTTAAGAAGTTCTCTCAGGAGGCAAAGAATTAGATGAGACTTTATAACTTTCGCATAAAACTACCCATAACTATGTCTTGCACATACCGATTATTAAGAAAACTCGATAAAGCTTGCTTCATTGTGTAAATCCCGACTAAAAGAGTGCTTAAAATTACAATTGAACTGGAAAGCTGCTTCTTACGTAACCAGAATAGAAAAACATACAAAGGAAACATTAAAAAAGCGCTCAGATTTTATACAAGCGGCTTCTGCAGGTGTTGATGATGTCGCTTCATGACAGCAGAGCCACTGATTAAAGGTTAACTGATGTGGTTCCGCACAAATATTGTGAAAACCAAGTTTAATCTTAAAAATGTACAAAATTTCATGATAAAGGCACTTCAAAGTATGCAATACTATTTTTAATTTCAATAATTATCCATTTGAAAGCAGTAATCTGTAGTCCTATACCTACTCAGATTGTGAAAGAAGTTACAGGGTACAAAATAAGTTCGTTGTGGGGAAAATTTAGAAGAAGAAAAAAACATAGCATACTTTGAAGAGCACTTAACCCAATATTTTTGTTTGTATATCGAACAGAACAGAAACTTTGACATCAAAGAACAAATTTTAAAATTTTTTAAAAATCAGCATTATCTGTGACACATTACACATAATTCGCGTGACCAATAACTTCCGGTTCTGGTTGCCAAATACTTACAAACAAAATTAGGTCCCAAAGTTCGTTTATTATAGCAATTTTGGGCTAAGCCAAAACACCCAACAAGCTGTCATAGCCACAACCTAAACCATAGCTGCCCTCCCAGGATACATAATCCCTCTCTCTCTCTTCCTCTGAGGACAGCCGCACAGCGGGACATGCTCTGCCTTCCCAACACACTCGCACACTCACACACACATACTTACGTACCTATATAGAAAAGTCATGTTATGCATCTTTTGGCAGCTGCCATATATCTTGGTACGGGCCAAACAAGACTACGAAAACATTGGATACATAGTGAACAGGCACACACACATGCAAATGTGGGCACCGGTAAAACCACTGTGCAGCCAGCCGGGAGGTGGAACAGGTGTAGGTTGAGCCGTAGCAGTAGCAGCTGCATGCAGATGAGTAGCATTGGTGGTCTTCCTTCTTGGTATGCACATTTCATGTTGCACTTAAACAAAAAAAAAAAGAAAGGATGTGTTGGCCGAAGGAGAGGGCGCACAAACATGTGGCGAAAACTAATAGCAAAAGAAACCTGCAAGAACCCCCAGACCAGGTTAATGGCAAAGGTGCTGATGCACACCTTGGCGCTGCCCTTTGGCGCCCCCTGAAATTCAGTTTTTGTCCAACATTTAGAGTGCACAGTTGTGTGTGTGTGTGTGTTTGGGTATTGGGCACGCATGTTCTCAACGCTTAACGCCATCGTCGCATCGTCAGCTAAGAGGGAGAGGAGGGGGCTGCGCATCCAACCTCTTGGCAGCCAAGACGAAATGCCGTTAGATAAATTCGATTTTGCACTTGAGCCTTTGGCAGCTAATGTAGCCAACGACCTTCCTATGCAATTTTGGCATTTTTTTTTTTTGGGTGCTTAACGGCCAAGTGGCAAGCATAAAAGTTGCCAGCTGCAAGTCCGTAAAAAAGTCGAAAAACTAAAGAGCTTGCGCCACTGCTTAACGAGGTCAGTTTGGTAAGTAGGGGAAACTAAAATGATATACAAACGAGTTAAATTGCCTTAGCTTTTCGTAGAGACACGGAAATCTGCATTCAGTTTTGGTTCCGGTAAAAGCACATACGATTCGATCATCTAATGAAATAGTTGTGTAGCATCAGAATCATTTCGGTTCTGATTCAGCCTTAAACTGTAGGTTCCATTCCCTTTTACGAGCCATGAGAATGAAAAGAACTTGTCTTGGCCCTACAGGCAGTAAATCCCCACAATTTGAATAATTTTATTATCCGTTTAGTTATTTCTGAATCTTCTACCTTTTGTTATTTGCTCCTCAAGCCAGAAATCCTTTCATTTCGAATTTTTTTAAAGTGCAAAGCCAAAACCACATAGTTTGGTTCTGTTCATTGACTCCTTTTGGGAGGCAATCACTTAAAATTGTAAACTTTTTAATCTTAAACGATTTCCAAAAATTGGACTAATCAGTTTTTCGGTTAGGATACAAGTAAAAGTCATAGAACAGCCAGATGCGTTACGGCCATACAAGTGAATGTCTGTGCAATTTTGCAAAGTGGACAGTCGATTTTGCATTTGTGTGCTGTCTGTGTGCTGCACGAGCAGCTTTCTGATGCTCTGTGCTGGGTGTAGCTATTTCAGACGAATTTACCTGACTGACGAATCATTAAAACGCCTTATCTGATTCAAATAAGTCATTTCTGGTACTAAGACCGCTAAACTTCAAGACCACACTTGCCATGATTGGAATACAACCAAAAAGCCATAATATACAAATTGTAAAATAATTTGACCAAAGTAGGCTGATTAGAGCAATCACCACGAGAACACAGAAACCATAAAAATGAAACAGTTGGCAGCTGGAGTTCAGACCATCAACTCCTTGACAACTTGTATTATTTTCTTAATTTTTTTTGACGTGGCAATGGCAATTTGCCAAAGGTTTTTCTTATTTTATGTTTTTACATTTCAATTTAGAACAGTTTGCTCACTTTTTTAGTTGGCTTCTTGCATACTTGCATTAGTTCTCTTTCACCCATCCAGGACTTTGGCTCCTTCTTATTCTGTATAAATCCAAATGCATTAGCGATTACTCAGTCCACCACAAGTACCACAAGTAAATCTCAAAGATCAAAATAGATTAATTTCTTAGCCAACTCTTCATAAGTCTATAATACTCTTTTTATACCCTTGCAAAGGGTATTATAATTTTGCCCAGAAGTTTGCAACGCATAGAAACATTCATTTCCGACCCCATAAACTATATATATTCTTGATCAGGGTGACGAGCTGAGTCGATTGAGCTTTGTCCGTCCATCTGTCTGTCTGTTTCTACGCTTACTAGTCTCTCAGTTTTAAAGCTATCGAGCTGAAATTTTGCACAGAGTCTTCTTTTTGCTGCACACTACTAATATGTCGGAACCCACCGGATCGGATGACTATATCTCATAGCTCCCATAGGAACAATCGGTCGGAAAACTAGTTTTAGTATGAAAAACTTTTTTCTTTTAAATGGAAACGACTCCAAACTTTGAATTCGTAGGTTTTATATGCTTTTTTATAATTCCACCAAGTTTTATCAAAATCGGACAACTGTATGGTATAGCTGCCATACAAAAGATAGGTCTAAAAAATAGTCTTAGTTAGAAAAACTTTTTTGTTTTTAATGGTAGCATCATGTAATTTTGTATTTTTTCTCGTGTTTTTACACAATTCTACAAGTTTTTGTCCAAGTCGGATGACTATATCATAAATTCGATTTGGTTGGCGCAACGCAAAAGTTTAAGTTTTAAGTTTTAATATTATTTTTAAATGAATATAAGACGGCAAAAAGTATCAAAGTACATTGAACAATGGACTGAACCAAGGTTCGAACCAAAACCTTAGCCAAAAATACCTCGAACCTGAAATGGTCGAACCTTGACCTGTCCTTTGGTAAAGATTTTGGTTCGAAACAGCGACCAAAGATGGCAAAAATAAATAATTGTGGGCGCCAATTTGGAAAAGTACAGCAATAAGATGGGGGGACATAAATATTTTTAAATTTCCTGGTAGGAAAAGTCCAATAAAACTTCAGAATTCCAGTTTAACTTGATGTACACTGATCAGGGCTATATGGATGGCGGCACGGTGACTCTCCTATAATTTGAAAGTTTGTTTTAAACAAACATCATGAGTCTGTTTTTCATCCCATTTGATGATTTAAACAAGACATTAATTTCAAGATCGATTCAAAGATAAGTCGCGAAAATACCTCAAGCAGATGCTCAACTCGAAAAAGACTTGCAGGTGATAAGAAATATATGTCAAAACTGATCATTAATAGTCGCGGCTATGGCAAATATTTATATAATTTTAGATCGTAATCGAGACTGAGTCCTCGCTCTGATTAAAATACTCATAAATGCGATCGTTCTCTGAATACAAATGATGCTTTCGTCTGGAAAGAAAGCTTACCTAGCAGCGACGCTTCTGAGAGTCTTTTTTAACCCGTTCTTATATGTTTCGAGTCATATTTGAACCAAATACGAGAAGACTCAAACATGAGAAAGCTAAGGTAACCTCGTCTGTGCCGAAGTTTATATACCCTTGCAAGTGCTCGCCTTAATATCTTGTGTATTACACAAAGATCCATTGTCCGACCGATCGTTCGTATGGCAGCTATATGATATAGTCATCCGACTTGGACAAAAATTTTTAGAATTATGTGAAACCATGTGAGACAAGCAAATACAAAATTGCAGGATGCTACCATTAAAAACAAAAAAGTTTTTCTAACTAAGACTGTTTTTCAGACCTATCTTTTGTATGGCAGCTATACCATATAGTTAACCGATTTAAATAAAACTTGGTAGAATTTAAAAAAAAAACATAGAAAACCTACAATTACAAAGTTTGGAGACTTTTTCATTGAAAAGAAAAAAGTTCTTTAAACTAAAACTAGTTTTCCGACCGATCGTTTCTATGGAGCTATGAGATATAGTCATCCGATCCGGTCGGTTCCGACATATTAGTAGTGTGCAGCAAAAAGAAGACTCTGTGCAAAATTTCAGCTCGATAGCTTTAAAACTGAGAGACTAGTTCGCGTAGAAACAGACAGACAGACGGACAGACGGACAAAAGCCCAATCGACTCAGCTCGTCACACTGATCAAGAATATATATAGTTTATGGGGTCGAAAATGAATATTTCTATACGTTGCAAACTTCTGGGCAAAATTATAATACCCCTTACAAGGGTAAAATGACTAGTGCTTATGCTTAAAACGTGATGTATTGAAATACGACTCGAAAAAGACTCACAAATGACTCGAAAATGAGTCGAAACTGCACAGAGAGCGGCTTAAAAGGGACTCTACATAATAGTAGCGGCTAGGGCACCGTTTCCTTTCGACAAACCTATAATATATGAACAGAAAGCGAGTCTATTTTACTATGACTATTTTAAAAAGACCGAGGACTCTAAAATGACTCGAAAATTATCCAAAAGTTCCTACAATGTTTGCTGGAGAGCATCAGCAAACGGAGCGGCGCATTTACGACTATTTTAATCAGACCGTACACTTCAAAAGACTAGTTCATACTAAATTCAATTACGGCTTAAAAGTTGTATTTAAAATTCTCAATTCTCTGTTGTTCCCTGAGCCCAGCAACCCAATTCTCTCTGCTTAATCTACTTTTCACTACCAAATTCCAGGGAATTTGGGCAACCTTCACCAATCGTTTTGCATATGCCATGCACGTTCTCGTTCATGTTCTTCAATTCACAATTTGGGCATACGGATATCCAGGTGGCAGGCTAAATATATCTATGGCATGTATCTATAAACCAATTTCCGCCAGTTTCCAGCAAAAACACATCCGCTTTGTTTCGTGTCGCGTTGCGCTCAATTAACGCAGTTGGCATTTTGGCGCATTTCCTTTTCACTGCCATTTCCCAGCGACGATGATGACGCTGCATAAGTATTTCCGCCCCAAATGGGAGCGGGAGCGGGTGGCTGGAGGGTGCGGCGGGCTCGTATGTGAGAATGCAATTTGATTAGGCTCCAGCACGATTTATGATTTTTAAATATTTATAAATAAATCTAGCTAACTATTTGGCTGCATGGCGGCGGTGGCAACGGCGTCAACAGGCAAACCAACCAGAACGTCAGCATTTCCTCCACCCAACGCTGCACGCCACCAGAACCCAATTCGCAGTTCCCCCAGTTTCAGTGGCGTAGAAGGGAATCCGCTGGCTAAATTGTAATTGAATAACTTAGCCATCGAAATGAACATCAGGACTTGGCAAATCTGTTCTACTCTCTAGGGAGTCAAACGTTTTTTGTTTTTAATTTCTCGAGAGGTGCCTAGAGTCCTCCCCGCCCCCCCCTCGGTTGCTCCACTGTCACACTCACAGACATACGAACACATTTTGAGTAATAAACTCATTTCATATGCTGACTGCTTTTTCATTTCGCAAACTTTTCAGTTGTGTTTCTTGTTAGCCAAAGGGCGGCGGAGGGGGCCCCCTTCCTCCCTGCTCCTCAAAATGATATACGAGTATGAGTTGTGTTTTGTGTAAGCCTGCAGTTTCCTAGTTCCTAACCCGTTGTTGTTGTTGTTGTTTTTGTTGTTCTGTGGCTTTTCTGCGAGTTTTTGTTTCGTTGCAAGCAGAAATATTAAATATGCATACGTAAAAGGCCGTCGACGCTGTTAAATGTAGGTGAAACAGGCTGTCAAAATGGCTGACATAGCCATAATGAAATTTACACATTCCTTCACACACACACACACACATCAAACACCTAAACACGGTTGAGTGACATTTTAATAAAGCGCTCACTTGTTCAATTAAATGCCCCCAGGCGGTCCTTTTTTTATATTCATTCACCATTTATTGTGCAATTTGCTTAACCGTCACCCCAAAGGGCCATCCCTGCAATACCTGGTTCTGGCTAAGCGTAACCCTTCTCTTTCTCGTTGCCTCCTCACGCAGCGCTGCATTCATTTCAATCTGCTGTATACGATTCTCCAAGCGGTGCTGTTCCTCTCGCAGTTTTGCAACTGTATCCTTTTTGGCCTGCACAACTCCCATTGTCCTGTCATAGTCACCTATCAGGGCTGGATAGTGCATCAAACAGCCGGCAGACTTGATATCATGAATTTCCTTGATCACTTTATTGTGCTTCAATTTGGCCAGGTAGATGAGATGCCGGTGACTTTGCCTGAAATGCTCACGTAACTTCAACTTGACCCTAAGCCGATGCAACGATTTTCGGACCATTTGTTCCTTGCATTTCCAATGGGCCAGGGCATGAATATCGTAATTGATGTTATTGTTGAAACGACTCAAGTCTTTGTTTCTATCTGTGGATGAGGGCAGAGTAGGAGCAAATGGTTATGGGTTTGAGTGCTGCGAAAAAACCAAACTGACCTTGTATTTTGCACATTAATGTTTCAACATCCGCATACTTGGACATATATTCACGCATTTCGAGACCATCGCCCAGATCTTCCATTTTTTCCAGTTGCTAAAAGGTGTATGGGGATTTTAGTTGATAAGTAAAATTAAACAAGATATTTGGACTCCAACTGCACAGATTACAAAGTGAAACGGAAAATTAATGGTCAAAACAAGAAATGTAACTTGTTCTCGGCAATTATGATTACGACTAAAAGTCTTATTTCCATATTTTGGTTTTTTTTTTGTAAAAAAAACAACCTGAAAATCGGTCAAGTCCGACTACAATTTAAGCTCCACCAGCAAAAGTGTATGCACAGTATGAAAATTCAAACCTTTTGGTGTTGTTTTGATACCCTTTTTAAATCTCAACCTTTTTAAAACTAGTTTTCGGTTAGTTTAGCCTTTTGAGGCTTAGCCTTTAGCTCAAATCTGAGCAATTCAACTAAGCATTTTTACATGAATGAGAAGCTCAACTGAATCAGTTACGGAATCATTACTTCAATAAAATCATCTGGTACAAATGAAATTTGTAAAGATTCATCAACTTATAGTTGGGGTGCGTTCAGCTTTCCGACAATCTATTGAGACTGAGTAAAATAAATCCAAATATTCACAGATTTCTCTGAAAATATGGCCAGTGGGTGTGGTACATCGGGTACTGTGTGTCTCTGCTGTGTGTTGAAACTAAAAAGGCTTTTCTTTAAAAACCTTCACACCCGGTCACCTATCACTAGCCATTAAAAAACTTCTCAAACATGTCCTTTGGGATTCGGCATTTAACTGTAGGACCTCTTAGAAGCACACAAGCCAAGAGATTAAGAAAAGCTCGGCTTGGCTCTTTGGGACTGTAAAGTCAATTAGTTAGTAATATGGTACCAGTTAACTGGAGTTACTGTCGCAGATTTTTACACGTGATTGGCAGCAACTGGCACCTCAAAAGTATGCCAGAGTGTCTGAACTTCGGCCTGACCCAGCTGTGTAAACCCTCTTTCAGCTCGTTTGATGTATATCAAGGGTGCCCACAGCCTATACGCATAGCGAAAATGCAACAATTACTTCGAATGTGTCTCTCTTTTTATACTCTGTACCTTAGGTACATAGAGTATAGTAAGTTTGTGAATAAGTTAAAACAGCCAGAAGGAAGCATCTCCCATCATATAAAGTATATATTCTTGATCAGCATCAACAGCCGAGTCATGTCCGTCTGTCTGTCCGTACGAACGCACAGATCTCAGAGATGGTAAGAGATAGAGGTTTGACGTGTATGGAACAAAAACTTCTTATATCTGCAGGCAGATCAAGTTTATTTTCAATTTTAGCCACGCCCCCTACCACCCCCACAATTTAAAAAAACGTCATATCACCCACAGTTCTAAAGAAAGATGGTTCGAACCTTCTAAGCATATTTAGTATTCAGAATTACTTATCAATCCGCCAAAGGAATGGTGAAGATCGGTTGAACGGTTGTCGAGTTATGATCAAAAGACTGTTTGCGGCTGCAGTGCAGTAGCAGCGCTGCTTTCAGCTGCTACTGCAGCATTAAAATTTATGCTGAGCGTATAATTTCGTTGGTACAGAGTATGTTGTAGTCGGGCTTGACATACTTTCTTTCTTGGTTTATTTATAAATATTTTCTAGTGTGACCATATGTGCGCATTCTTGAAAATACCTAACGCTTGGTCACTGGAAAGTACAGTTTGATGACTATTTAACAACAACAAATGCCTTAAACCAGCCGTAAGTGACTCAGTCGATAACACAAACCGAGTTGATACAAACATTGTGCCCCCATTCTTCGACTTGTACTCACCGCTTTGATCTCAGCATATCGATGCTGTGCCCTCATCACATCCAATCGCATCTTGCTCATCTCATTGCCCATGTGTGCCATGCCATTTAGCATCTCGAGCAGCATTTTGTTCAGACGCTCGAAACCATCTCGACTGCACAGCGTTTGTGTCACAAGTCGCATAAAATTCTCATTCGCTTGTTCGCTTTTAAGCCGTGCCGCCTCGACCTCCTCCTGCAACTCATTTACCACACGCTGCCTCAATTTGACGGCTTCCTGCTCCAGTTGCAAACGGTGATCCAGCTCATGCATGGCACTCTTGTAGCGTGATCGAATCAGTGGATCGAATTTACGCGAATCGGTGACAAAGTACAACAGTTTTTTCCTCAGAAAATGCTCTGTGGCCCGTTTGTCTAGTTTATCCCTGCGATAAGCCTCATCCAGATAAGTTTCAACTAGCCCTTTTATCCGATCCAGCATTTTACCCTTATCGAGGAGATGTGACAGCTTGGTTGTATATTTCTCGCAATGAACGACCACCTGTTGGATCAGTTCATTGAGAAAATGCAAACAAGTCGCCACACGGCTCCGAGGGGGGGGAATCAGCTCAGTGACCGAAGCACTTTCGACTTGAGGGGAGAAGTCAACAAGGGTGGAATCCCGTGGACTAACCTGCCTCAGCGTTATTCCTATATCGATATCTTCGACGGGATCTTCAATATGCGTACTTGAATCATCCTCCTCATCTGCGCTCTCAATGAGATTGGTCAGGCTGATGGTAGAGCTTTGACTATCAGTTGAACTGGTGCTTGTGAACTCTTCTAGCTCTTGATTTGTGGTAAGAATAGAAGCTTCGCTGGACTTTAAGCCCTTAAAGTGGTCCGAGCTATGTGAATAATTACTGTCAATGGTGGCCACAAAACGTCCCTTTAGATCATAGCTTTGGGTTTCGTCATCATCCATCAGGGGCGTAACCAGAAATCCTTTCTCAGATATATCACTAATATCTGGCACTGTGGTCAATGAACGTAACCTACTAAATCTTAGCGCTCGCTCATCCAAGTCTGGATCTTCACTGTACTGAGAATCATCGTCAGCAAAGTTTTCCAAGGGCCAACCCACACTGTCTTCCGAATCTGGACTATCACTTTCCTCCTCTTGTAAAGAGAGTTGCTCCGGCTTGGTGGATACCTGGGAGCTCTTTACCTTATGCAGCTGCAAGTGGAAAAACGCCGGCAATCTCTGGGATTGGCGGGGAGATTTCAGGGATAGTCGGGAACGTACGCTGAATTGTGAAGAATTATTGGAGAGACTTCTGCCGATTTTGGAACCTCTCTTTCTCAGCCTTCTGGAGGCGCGAGAGTCCATCGATACTTTGGAACCGATGGAAACCCTAGAAGCCTTCGAGGCATACGATTGCCCTGAATCGGAAGTATCGAGATCTAGCGTCAGTTTGGCATAAACTTTACCCGGTGAAGGATTTTGGGATGTTAGAGAAATGGAAGACTTTAGCTGTTCCTGTTCTTTGGATGACACTTTTGATAAGCTGCTTCTTAATGGCTTCTCTGTCGGTTTTTTACTTGTGTTTGATATTCCAGCAGACTTTGCCTGTGCCGACTTTTTCCAAGTAGGTGTTAAGTGCGTTTTACTGAGAGACCTCTGACGAGGGAGCGTTTGTCCTTTAGCAGATTTTTCCTTGTGCTTTCCTTTTGAAGAATTCCTTTTTTTCTGAGGTTCCTCTTCGGAGGCGTGTTTGGATATAAGTATGAGGGAGGCTTTCTTTCCCTTCGCGGGTACGTCCTGCAAAGACTTCGTTAAAAGTTCACCTGAGACAACCTTAATCGGCAGAGTTTCTAGTGCGGGGAGTTGAGCCAATTCCCTGATGGATCTTTTGATGGCCAGCTCTACGGACGGTGCTAAGCTATTGCCACTCATCGTGAATTAGTTTGGTCTTTGCAAAATTAAACAGGAAAACTCTGAATAAAAAATAAATTGTAGGCACGCAACAAACAAACGAAACGGAAACCAACTTTAAATATATCTGAAACTTAAGTTCAGGCACTCTGTGTCGCTTAAAGGCTTTGGTTGCTGCTGCACTTCCTTAACCTCTTCTCACACCTTCAACCACTCACCACTTCTTGCGGCTCTACACACACAATTACCGCCCTCCACCCGGTTTTTTTTTTTCTATTTTGGTAGGTTTTTTTTTCTTTCTTTTGCACTGGTTGGCTGACTAACTGACTTGTCTGTTGTGTCGCCTTCCACTTCATCCTCTCTTGTTGTTGGTTAATATCATCACTCATGTATGCCGCATACTAAAGAGAATTTATCATGTCTGCTGCTGTTGCTGCTGCAGCAGCACAAAACGAAAGAAAGACGGAAAAAGTCTGCCCCAAAGGGGGAATCGAGTTTGGGTTACGGCTGCAATGCTGAGTCCCAAACTGGTGGCATTGTCGCTCAAGTGTTTCGGCAAACCGGCAGTGGCGCATCTTCTGTAAGTGTAGAGGTAAGCACGAGTCTAGGGAATAAGCTGTGGCCCACCCGGGCTAGGGTAAGAGTTGGAACCAATTTGCAGAACTAGCTACGTTTGAAGGATCCGGTTTGGCTCTGGATATTTGGGTTTATGGAGCGAACCTACTAAGTTAATAGGCATCAGGTCTAGGTATTTACTTCACTCTGTAGTTTTGCTGCTGTCAAGACACTACTAGGATTCACGACCTGATGCATCACTAAGCGTTGGTCCGTCGTTAACGACAGGTAATGCATCGCAGCGCTAGTCCCATAAATGAAGAATAGTGTGCAGCCATCACCAATCTAACGACTGGTAATGCAAAGCCTCACCGATCGGCAAATACTTTACAAAAAACAGGAAAGAAAGTCGATCAATCCCGACTGTAACATACTGCTGCTACTGCGCTGCAGCAGCGAACGGTCTTTTGATCAGAGTTTGACAACCGTGGATCGATAAGTTAGCTTGATTACTAAATATGTCTAGAAAGTACGAACCATCTATCTTTAAAACTGTGGGAGATATGACGTTTTTTCCAAATTGCGGGGGCGGGAGTGGGCGTGGCCAAAATTGAAAATAAACTTGATCCGCCTGCAGATATAAGAAGTTTTTGTCTCATACATGTCAAACCTCTAACTCTTAACATCTCTGTGATCTAAGCGTTCATAGGGACTGACAGACGGACATGGCTATATCGACTCGTCTGTTGATGCTGATCAAGAATATATATACTTTATGAGGTCGGAGATGCTTCCTTCTGGCTATTACATTCTTTTGCACAAACTTATAATACTCCATGTACCTACGCTGCAGAGTATAAAAAGAACATTATAACATATCTATTGCATGATTTCCCGTATCCTTTTGAACTGGATATGTCTTAAATATCCTTTTAGTCATCCAACGGAGCTGAAAATCATCCAATGGATATGAAAAATTATCATCCTTTGGACGACGTTCAGCACCGTTGGCCGTTTAAAAGGATATTTAAGGCATATCCATTCCAAATGGATGCTTTTTGGATCTTGTATTTCATTCCTGTGCAGTTAAGGCAAAGAACTGGGAAGCCAGATGATTTTGAAGCCAAATGAACCGCGGTTTCAGTTCAGTTCAGTGATTAACTTTTATATATTTACTGTAGTTCTGTTTTCGCTTCCGTAGAAAACCCGGCTCTTCTCTTAAATCTGCACGCAAAGGTATTTTGTCAGTATGCCAAGCGATTTAAAACATATTTCTGCTTTGGATTGCCCTTAAGTTTACCCTATTTCAAAACCTGAAGCCCTTACTTGTCATATTTTTGGACTGTTAAAGTGGCAACAAATCCGAAATGAACTTATTTTTGCACAAATTGCACCGAATTTTATACTTTTTATCATATTTTGAAGTCCAACAATCAAAACTCTAACTAAATTTGTTATTTTTTGTACATTTAAAGGTAAATCTAGGTGTCTGATATCAAACATATAACATATAAACACTATAAATTCAAAGTTATGGTTTTTAAGGTAATAAACTCCAGATTTTGGTTTGAACCAACTTTAGTTGGTCTGGTTAGTCTGGTTGGTCTGGTCATTCAAAGAAAGAAATATTAAGAGGTCGGCAAACAGTTGCATAGACAAAAGGTTAGGTGGCAGGACACAAGCCTTGGTCTGACCCAAGCAGCAAATAGCTCAAGAGAGCCTCCCCTTTTAACTGATAATGGTTGCTGGCGATGGTTGCCTTCTTGGCGGTTTAAGTTTGATTAACTTGCCCAAATTGTATAGGGTCACACATGCCACTCCACATTGGTTTACAAAAGCAGACACCATTTCATTTACGTTATCCGGTCAAAGGTATCAGCTGGTCGAGCTTTTCTATGTAGTTATACTATCTTCTTTTATACTATTTATATCCTTTTTTTTTTGGTTTTTTTTTTTTGGTAGCCTTCACTTCACCTGCTGCTGTTGCTGCTTTAGCTTGTGCTGCACATTCGCAAATTCGTTT
This sequence comes from Lordiphosa fenestrarum, assembly GCA_035044985.1. Taxonomy (NCBI): domain Eukaryota; kingdom Metazoa; phylum Arthropoda; class Insecta; order Diptera; family Drosophilidae; genus Lordiphosa; species Lordiphosa fenestrarum. The sequence goes on along the minus strand of JAWNNO010002333.1, from coordinate 360,109 downwards.
ACGTTTACCCTAACCACCCCGCACTTTAGCTCCGTCCACCACCCCTGCCTGGCAACCGACAACCCCTCGATCAGCTAAGTAGATTTGGGCTACCTGCATCGTTTGCAGCTGCAGCGTTTCGGTTTTCGTTTTTTCTTTTAGGTGTGTGATGTGCGGATTTTTGGCAAATTGCCTAAAACTTTCTTTATATTTGATGTAATGAATTCCTGACGTGATGTTCCCGTAGCATAAAAAAAAAATAGAAGAGGAAAAGCGAATGGGAAAATGTGTTTTCTCTAATGCAAAGTGTGCCAGGTAGCTACCTGCATTGGGCGAACAAAGTGGCAAAGCAACAGCCACATATTGCGTATGTGGAATGTGTAACAGATATGCCACGCCCGCACCAAGGGGCGTTGCACAGCTGTACGTGTATGTGTGTGTGTGAGAGTGTGTGTGTGTGAGTTCCGTTTCCGCAATTAAAATGTTGATTACATGAAGTACGACTGCCTCTTGTTTGTTTGCTGCTGTGGGCGCTACAAAAGGAAAACGGAAATTATGTGTATATGCGGGCCCTGGCGGAGCTTAGATGAGCGCACAATGCGCACAGCCCACACACATAAATTTTAACCATTTTGGTCGAGCGATAAGGATTTAATGACGCACCTCGTCGGTCAAAGGCATCCGCCACACAATTAACCAGAGCAATGGAGGAGACAAGCGATAATCAAACACTCGCCCATAGCAGAAACGCTGTTTAAAGCCAAGAAGAAGTGCTGCCCTACCGTTTACAAAAACTGACATCTGGAAAGGTGGCGACCGTGAGCTGCATGAACTAAACCTGGTTCTAAGCTTTAGCATTGCTTTCTACATTCTCTAGCTCGTACATGGTACACGGATATAAAAACGACCATGAAAATGCATGTGTCTAGCTATGTGCGAGGAGATTTTGCTTAGACAGCTGTCTCAGCAGCTCTCTCTGGTATGCAATGTAGTGTAAATTACTGGCGTCGATTGCTCGCCTGCTCTGGTATTGCTGCACATCTCAAATTAACCAGCCGCTCCACTTTGGCATCACACCACAATTGAGATTGTTACACAGTGTAGTGTTCCATGTGCATAGAATATTGCTGACGTCGATTGCTCACCTGCTAAGTGTTGCCGCTGATCTACCCTTCAGCAACAGTCTCGGAAATGTTACTTTTACAGCTGTCTCAGCAGCTATCTCTGAGATTCTTTATGTAGAAAATTGCTCGATTGCTCGCCTGCTTTGGTGTGTCTGCAGTTCTCAAACTAACCTACCGCTCTCCTAGTGCATCACACCGCAATTGAGATTGTCGTACAATGTAATGATGCATGTGCATAGAATGTTGCTGACATCGATTGCTCTACTGCCGTTGAACTGGTTATCTTACAACTGTTCCGTAGTCCCAAAAGCTGTTGCGCAACTCTCCAATCTGCTTGACGGCTTATCTGCAGCATTCTTTTGAGTCACGCCTGATATGAATATTCTGGACTTTTTAGAAAATTAACAAATTACATTTTTAGAAATTGTAGTAGAAAGTTAAATTTCAAATCTAACTTTCAGGTTATCGACTATTTGTGTTTAGACTGTCTCTTAGCACCTTTCCATTGAGCGCTTTCGATCTAGGAGTTTAATAAGGACTTTATCACTTTTGTTGTTCTTTGAACTCTTTCTAATCAATCGGACAGATCGAAGTCCAGGCTGACGGTAAAGTCAAAGGATAAACTCATGGGAATAATAACAACATAGGCAACAGCCTCATCAGAATTAACCCAAATGGCGTCTCTATGGGACCAAAGTATAAAAGTTTCATTCCCCCAAAACAAACCCATATTTTAGGTTCATTTCAATGAACCCATAACTCTCCTCAAAAAGTGTGAGCCCAGGACACGCCTAATTAACGCAGCTGCTGTCTTCTGCCTTTTGGTTGACGAGCAACAGTTTTGATTCTGTTCTCAATTCAACGCTAGACTCAATTTAAAATAAGATATATACTGTGTTTATAAACACCAAATTATTCGTGGTTAATGCCCTACAAAGTATGCAAACTTTATTTAACTAAATAATTATCTATAAGATCGAAGCTCTTGCTAGTCAGTTATGGCCGCGTCATAGATGATCGATACTGGGTGTAGGTTATGTTATGTAAATGTTAAGCCAAGACATAGAAATATAAATACTTAACCAAAATTAATAATTTCATATAGCGTAGCATACTTTAAAGGGCATTAAGCATGATATACTTTGTGTGTATATATGTAGTAATAGTGTCCAAGTAAAAGTGTCGATTCAATACACAGTAAATTAAGCATGGAAAAATTTAAAAAATGTATTGGACACTTGCACGAACAGAATATAGTTAATAGATTTCGTAATTAAACAGAGAAAAATCAGCAGAGACTTTGCCGGAGAATTGATATCAACTTATAGATCAATTCCCCAGATTCAGTTAAAAATTGATGAATATCGGAAAGTAGTGCTTATCGGTATTTCCGGTGGAGCTGGTCTATACAAAAAAGGCCAAACGAGCCTTGCCAGCAGCCCTCTGAAAAATGAGTTCACAGTTGTCCTTATCCTCTTTAAGCATAACATAACACCAAATCATTTTTTCAAGGGCATCAACCCTGGACTGTAACCGTTCTTTTACCAATGATGATAGCATTTTTACCAACCTTCAATGCGTACAAAGCTGACACAACGTTCTTCGTTCGTCGTTTCGACTACGAACTACGAATTCAGCATACAAAGCCGATCGCGCAATTAGCATAAAACAAACAAAGAAAGGAGGTCAAAACGGAAAATGTAGATACAGGGTGCGCCATATAAAGTGTCGGTATGGCAACACTGAATAGCTTTGACATTTACCAACCGATTGCTTTTGTTAGACATGTTTTGGAAACATCAATCTAGTACAATTTTGACCATGGAACGCTTCACACCAAAACAACGTGCCGAAATAGTGACGCTGTTCATCGAAAATAATCGTTCAATTGTGCTTACAATTGGAAACAAATTTTGATGAGGCCCATTTCACGCTTTCTGGTGGTGTTAATAAGCAAAATTGTCGCATATGGGGCACGGAAAATCCACACCGCATCCATGAAATACCTTTACACGACCAAAAAGTGACCTGGACGCCTGGTATCAAAAAGAGGCGATATTGACTGGCCACCCAGATCTCCAGATTTGACCGCCCCAGACTTCTTTTTGTGGGGCTATTTAAAAAGCAAGGTTTACGCCAGCGATCCACAGACCATTGAAGAGCTTAAGGCCATCATTCGTGCCGAAATCGCCACTTTATCGACTGAGACGCTCGAAAAAGTGATGGAAAATGCCGCATAAAGGTCACATTTTGTTGTGGCCAATAAAGGCGGCCACTTGATTGATGTTGTGTTCAAAAAGTAGTCGAAATAAATTGTACAGGACCAAATTAAAGGAACAAGATCAACATATAGCAATCGGTTGTTTGTTTTTATATTTATTCAGTGTTGCCATACCGACACTTTATATGGCGCACCCTGTATATGTCGCCGAAACGACAAGCGATGATCTTCCAGGGTTAATGAATTTCACAGTAAGATAAGGGCTATGGCAAGATCAATAAGTGAAAGTGTGATCTGTTGCCGTAGTCAAAGACCATAACCCCAGAATTTACATCAAGAGCCCATATATTCGCACAACCCTAAACTATCGAAACTACTCCAAGCCAGTGGTGAGTAAAATCGCTGGTCATACAAATCCACTCTGCTAATACATTTCTAAAAACTACCTCTCACCCTATAACCAGATTTGACTATCTCAGGCCACGAAAGCAAACTGCAAAAGAATTTGGCTGCCAAAAACAAAAAGGGCGAAAAGAAGCCAAAAAAAAGAAGAAAAAAAAACACACGCCTTACACTGTAATTAAATCAATCATACGACCTGTAGTGCGCCCGCCAAACGCGCAGCCAAGGAGTGGCAACAGGCGACGGTGACGGCCACGGCAATGGCGGCAATGGCAACGCCCCCGCAGACACCTGCAGGGGCTCACGCTCGGGCGCTTTGCATAAATGAATATTTATAATTTCTTGTCTTGGGCCTTCGACTTTGCCTGCGCCCCACAGCCAGCAGCAGATCCGCAAAGTGCTTTTTGGAGAGCGCGGAAAAAATATATATATATGTATAGCATTTTTTATGAATATTTATTTGTTTTTGAAATCGAAGTTATGCATTTGCTGCTGGCCCGGCGAGAGTTGGTGTCAAAGTTTGCGCTGAAAGGTGCGTAAGACAATTTAATTTATTTGACGCATTAAAGCAAAAATATTAGCGCCATAAATCAATACGGGGGCCAGAAAAGAAGGGAAAGTGTAACTTTTATTTTTATTTAAGTACACTTCGAACTTGTTTTTGTATTAATTTATGTCTCCCCCCAGCCCGCCAAAGTGAACCATACACCATTTTTTATGACAGGCTGCAAAAGTTATGACAGTCAAAGTTTGCTTTATGTTCATGGCCCATGTGGGTGGGGGGGTGTGTGTGTTGGCTCTTAATTTGGTAGAGCTAAGCCGGTGCGGGATTAGGTGTCTGCAGATGCAGAACAAATGTGTTGTATTTTGTTAAGATTAGGTGGCTTTTCTGATATCGAAGAGATCTTTCTGCTGCGCTCTACCCATCCAGCCCATTAGCTAAGCACACACGCTGTATTCAGTTCCTGCTCTCTTCCACTCCTCCTTAGCTCTGAGAGCCACTTAAAGCTGCAGTTTCAAGTGCTCTGGCCAATCGGGCACGGCTATCTCGGGTACGTACCCCAAGCTAAACGGGCCAAAGTGAAGTTAAATGCCACTGACCCACAGCTTGTGCTTGCTGACAGCATGCAAACATGTGAATGGTCAGCGCATTTCTGATTTGCTCTTTAAGGATTCTTTTTTGCAATAATTAAACAATTGTTACACAATTGCACTTAATTAATGCATACACAGAATTTAATTATTATTGCAAATACATTTCGACAGCGCCAGTTATTTTTCATTGTCAGTTTGTTGGGCAAACAAAAGTCACTTTAGTGCACAGTTCGCTGACTCGACATTTATGTGTCTGTGTGCAGCCAATAGATAAAGTCATATATCATGCATAATTTTTAAAGCCCAACAAATGCCGGTCCAGCCCAAAGCCAGCCCAAAGCCATTCACATTGCGCCGTCACATTGGTGCAGTTGGCTTTCTGGTTTGTTGGTTCATTAAATATTGTGATAATTTTTCATATTTATTTTTAAGTGGTTTGCAGTGACAGTTAAATTTGCATTTTATTTCATTACACAAAGCAGAACTCCTCCATACTATATACTATATGTACATATTGTATGCCTATTTGTGTGTGCTATTTTTATTTCACTTCATCGCAATTAATTGTGGGCTTAAAACACAAAAATGCTTTTGGGTCAAAACTTTTGGGGCCCTTCAACTGGGCGTATGATTGATGTGTGTGGGCCAAGCCAAATGGATGGCTGAGCAAGTAATGTTTACTGGGAAGCATTGAGAGGCATTGGGAGAGAGTTCCTTGATACGAAGGGAGTTTCTCACACGAAAAGGGATTGTGATTGTAAGTGGATCGCTGGCAATTTAGACTTGGTCGGATGGTTTCCTGTTCTAAAACTGTTAGTGATTGTCTTTCGAACTTCGCAGTCGCTTTCTACACAACCGCAAACTGGCTTTGAGCTGAAAAGTTACATACCGGCAAAAATAATTATAGTATTAGACTCAATTACCTTGTTTATATACAACAAAATATTATGGCAAATACCCTGAAAAGTATGCAAGCTTTACCTACTTTATTTATTTCTTTAATGATAGAAATATGCAATATACAGTTACTGGATGAGTAAATGCTACATAATATTTTGTTTTTAGTTTGAAGGCAAATATAAATGAATATTAACCTGAATTACACAAGTCAACAAGTTTTGAATTTTGTTTACTTTAATATCAAAATACCAAAAATATAGAATTGATGGACTATTTCTAAAAACAGATTCATGTTCAGCACACAAAAATCATCTGAAATTACCATTAACTCTTCAATCTACTGAACCTTGTTGCCCAGTGCTTTACATATTCAAAATCGTAGCATACTTCTCAGCGCGTACAAGGGCAAATATAGTATGTGTTTTTCCCTGCCAACATTTTGTTTTATATCTCAAATCTTTCGTCATAAAGAGAGCTTGACAATAGATTGGGGGAGAGTTTGGTGATAGTTTACCGATTTACTCAATCAAAATTCATTAAGTGTCAGCTAATTATCGTACAAGGGATACAAGGGCATTAGCAATATGCCTCAGCGCTTTTTTTTCCGCTCCGTTAGATGATTAAAAGGATATTACAGCCCAATCCAGTCTAAATGGATCTTATTTTTATCTGTGTAGTTTTGAGTTATTAGAAAATCCAACGCATTCTATCTTTCCCAATTATTTATCCTCTTGCAACGGAAACTTCTCGAGACAAGAAAAAAAATATATGAGATCCTTGCAGTAAAACTTACACAAAAATTTTAAACTTCGTCCATGAAAAAACTGAATTATGCTTTCATGCCGTGGGTGTTTATAGTCAAAGTATAAGGTCACACATATTAATTTTATATACGGTTTCAAACACAAAAGTGTTATCCCTTCAGAAAAAAGCAACGCAAATTAAGCTTACGTTAAATGAAAAAGAAAGTAAAAGCTTACATTAAAAGTACAATTAAATGTTTAGTCTGGGGATTATAATGGTTGAGAGCCAAACAACTAAAGAGGGTAAAAAGCGACTAAAGAAAGCTGGAAAAATAAAATACTATAAAGAAAGGCGAGATTGTTAATCTTCAACAAGCCAAGAGGATACGCTTAGAGCAAAGAGGAATTAAATGAGTAAGAAATTAATTTCATTTAAATAGCTACCACAATGCAATATCGGACTATAATATAGTTACTTGTTTATGTAGAAAAAAATATTATGATAAATACGCTTGAAAGTATGCTATGTTTATGACAGTTAATAGTTTAGGAATATTTTTATTTTATGCTAGCAATTGACTGGGTTCAGGGAAATTTATTTTACAATTATTATCTTGCTGATCTTTAATTTATTTATATATCAAACTTACTCTTAAAGTCAGGCGAGACTTAGACTGGACTTACAAGGTGAAGCAAACTTCATGGAGCTCTCATAGTAGCCGACCGAATCAGGTGAGATTTTAAACCTTGTACCTTATAAAACATATTCACTTTGCCTTGAATATTCCCCTGCGAAGAGATTCTCATGATGATTGCTTCACCGTGTAAATTTAGTCATGTATATTCTATTTATTTTAACAAAAAGAGATCAGAGATGTTTACTAACTTTACTAATGGGAATGGTGAGCAAATTTTGGTATTTTTAAAACCAATCAATCTACTTCAGCCGTCTAGCCGTCTACAGTTGTCAGCTATTCAATCTTCATAGTCAATTTTTTTTATGAGAATTTTGCATGTTTTGCGACTTAAATCTCACTAGGTGTATCGAGTAAGTGTTTGTTGCCGCTGTCAGCAACGCAGCCCATCTTCAAGCTTCTGGGATGTGTTGTGTTCAGCATTTAGCTGCCGTCGGTTGCTCGCCTGCTCTGACAACTTTTCGATTCTATGGAATTTTCCTGAGCTGCGCTTTCAAGGATGAATATTAAAATCAGAAATTAGAATAAAAAAAGTTTTTTTTTTACCACGTCCGAGCATTTGTAAAGCCGTAAATTTGAAGCTTAGAATGGGGCTAGCGCCACCTGTTGTCAGACATTGTTGCTTCCCAAATCATCTGCGGAGCTTCTTTTACGATTTGGACTAAGATCACAAGTTGTTTAGATAAAACATTATCAGAGGAACTTTATTAATGACGTTGCAACAATAATAAGTTGAAGCATTATGCAAATTCTAGAAGCTAAAACAGCACAAATAGCTACATTTAATGTAAAAATTCACTATCTTTTCAATTAATCGAGCATTATTCATTACCAGCTCTAAAAAATGTCACTGCACAGATTAGCCTTAAGCCTTAAATATTTGGATCCAATCAAAGATTAGCTCAACCATAAGAAAATTCCCTTTATTTGAACTTTATGGCAGAAAGCTTTCATCCATAAGCAAGCCAACTGCCATAAATATGCCAGAAACATTCTGGCAATGAAACAGTCCAGACAATAAGAGGCCGAGAGAGCGGGCCCAAGCGCAATGTTAAACAAAAAGCTTTTGCCATGCTCAGTTCCGGTAATGACCACGCGATGGCGCCACTGAGCCACACAAGGCTCTGCGAATTGTAAAGTTTTTTAGTTATGATTTGCACTCCCAAACGGACGCACGTCGTTTTTGTCGCGGCCGCGTTTCTCTCAAGCGACGCTGAAATTGAAACCAAAAACTCAAGCGACCGACAGTCAAGTGTATTACTCACACACACACACACACACACGCACGCACACACACACACACAAACCAAATCAAAACTCAACGGTTAAAAGTTTATTCGTGTTGGTGCAAGTTTTAATCATTTTTCAAAGAATAAATGAAAACAAATTTAAAGAAGAAAATTGTAATTAAACTGAGGCATGCGTTGCGTGTCACAAACATTTGTTGTTATTGTTGCTGTTGTTGTTGTTGTTGTTATTGTTGCTGATTTAGAAAAACAAAGACTGAATACTGTTGCGGTTGCGGTTAATTAAAAGCAAAACACAACCCAAGTTATAAATTCAAAAACACCAAAAAAAAAAGGGAAAAACAAAACGTCATCACCTACTTTTGTGGACGAAATTCATTTTTAATTATTTTTATGCCGCTGTCGCATAATTGCTGTCCATTTTTTGTACACTGTTTTTTTTTTGCTGCCGTTCTCTCTAATTTAACCTAATTAAGTTGCTAGGCTCCTGTTGGGTTTGAGGGTTTGGGGGGGCTGGGGTCATAAACAAAAATTGTGCTGCATATTTCCAGGCGCGGTATAATTTTTTCATAATTATTTTAACAGCAGTTGTCTGTTGTTTTTGGCTTTGTTTATGATCTGGCCCTGACTTGTTAGCTTATTTTTTTGTGTGCGTTGAAGTTGTTGTTTTTCTGCCATTGTTTGAGCGACCAAAAAAAAAAATTGTATAATATTATGTTTTACTGTCAGTCGGATTGACCGCAAAAAAGTCGAAAAAATTTATATAACAATAAATTTGTTAATAGCCGTTGTAAGAGCCATGAACAGGGCAATCTAACTGACAGTACACCATTTTATGCATGGTCATAAATAATGGCATAGTGCAACAAAAACAGTTAAAGTGCAATGAGAATATATAATATTTGAAACTGAGGCAAGAATCTGGCAAAAGTTTGAGAGATTTTTAGAACAGGTTTGGAGTACTATATGTATTTGGTGTTCAAGGACCAATAATATCAGTCAGTGACTTGAGTTTGAGCTACTTAAGTTAAGTTACATTGTGATTACATTTCAAGTTAACTAAGATGAGAGAGTTTTTCGAAATAAAGTTATACATAATGATTGGATCAAGCTAAGATTTCGTTTTATAAAAAGTGCAAAAAGAATCAAAAACTCCCTTTCATCGCTTGATTCATAGCCGGTCACCTTCACTAGCTATTGGCGCCAGCTTTGAAGTAACAAGCCATGGTAAAGCTTTTTTTAAACCTTACAGATTCAATACATTGTTAAACTGTAAAATTAGAAGCACATAATTAGAGCTAGGACTGGCCCTTTAGGCTGTGTATTGCCAAGTATTTAAGTATCCTTTGTACCCACGGGGCTTTTATTTGATGATATTTTAGTATTTTTATGATTTTGGTGTTCCACAGAACTAAAGCAGTTTCTGGCTCTCCTTAGCTCTCCTAACTTCTTTGTTAAGTTTAATTTGTGATTTGGTATTAGGGCTGCAAAATGATTCAAAGACAAACCCGTTTACAATCGAAAGCTTTGAAATTTTTAAATGTTTGCACATTTCTTTAACCTATAATAATCAAGAACTTTTATATAAAAAGCAACTACTTCTTCAGCAGTAAAGTGACAAGCATAACTATGGCTACTTGATAAAAGGCTTGCAAAACTGTATGAAATTAATCAACTTGGCCTTGAGCATTCGGATTCAAATCTGTCAACTTTTGTCCTTTAAACTAGTACCCTATTATTTTGGAGAAACTTTACACAGTCGGGACTTACATGATGAAGCAAACTTTATGAAGTTTTTTCAGCAAACGAATGAATCAGATTTCAGAGATTTTATAACTTTAGTTTAGAAGTTCCCTTCAATCTTCAGCTTCTTAAGACAACTTCATGAAGCTTACTTCAAATGAAACTGTTCACTTGAAAATATCAAAAGGTTTCTTATAATTTTATAATTATAATTTTAAAAATGTGGACTGACTTCTGACTTTTACAAAGATGTCCAAAGAGCTCAGTCGAGCTTCTCTTAAACTATTAACTTATTTGCTATTAATTTGTTATTAAAAAAAAGCGACTTACTGCCTAACGCCGAATAAGAACGGTAATATTTGAGAAGGTTTTTCATGGCCAGTTACTTCATCAATAGTTCTCTTAGCCAGTAGCTGAGGAAGATGAATGGTTGTGTAAAAGTTTTGAGCTAAACACTTTTTTTTAGATTTTATTAGATGTTCGGGAAGGGATCGAAAGACCAAGGGGTCTAGTAAATTAGGCGTAGGCAAAAACTGCTACGAATTTGTAATTAGTATGCTGTAAAAGCAAAAAAATAATCATAAATACTTGTCTTTAGTCAGCTTAAAAGATCAAGCAAATCACCTCTCAATCTCTTGACATATCTCTCTTATTATCAAACAAGATAAAGGAACCCAAAGTTTAACGCTGAATCCGAACGAAAGCGTTTGTGAAGCTTTTTCATGGCGAATAATTTTACAGCTGGCGCCAATAGCTAGTGAAGGTGACCGAGTGTGTAAGTTTTTTAAAGAAACAACTACCCCAAAAACTAGGCAGATTGTCTTTGTGCTTTCAAAGTTTTTTATGTCTTTTGCATATTAAAATATGTTATTTTCCTTGTGAACCAAAATCTTTAGAAATATATATATATATGACCGAATACTATCTATGCGTTCATTCGAGCGGTATTACCCTGAAATTGCAGCAATCATTAGAACTAGACGATCTATAGGAACGCTACATACAAAATGTATAGCTATTCAAAAAGTCTCAAACACAACTTGCTATTAAGTTTGAATAATCCTTCAAATGATATGACCAAATCTTTCTCAAGTGCAGCCTAGTTTCTTTGAATTTGATGTTCAAGTTTTTGATTTTCATTTTAGATACTTATTAAGATTAGAACGACTTATCCCCTTTAGTGGTCTCTTCTTAATACGTCAATTCCCTTGATTTCCGTACAATTGTGCACTTTAAGCCTTCTACTTAACAGTATAGAATAAACCAAATGAGGTTTATCAATTCATATCCAGATAATTTGATCTATGTTATGTTATTCAACTGATTTCTGTTTACTAATTTACAGCGCTGCTGGCAATTTGTTGGCATTAATTCAATAAGCAAACAATGGCCACATTTGCGCACTTCTTTTTATTTATCTTGCTTCCCATTGTTGTCCAATCAAAACATTTATTGCCACAACATTTCAATAATATTTATTGTGAGTCCGGAGCCACTGTCACTCGTATTGCCATTTGTAGATTAAACGTATCACTGGAGCGGGTGGAAGGGAAGGGCTGGGATGGGATGGGAAGGGAAGGTGCAATGGCCCTGACTCAAATACATTTGTGCGCTAATCAAGTTTGATGGGAGACTCCACAAATGTTTCATGTGGGTCAGCGGAGCATGCCATTCGCACTGGGAGAAGGATCGACAACAACGACATACGTGCCCCTCAATTGCCTCGTAAGCGTTGTAACAGCGCTAGACAGTAAATCAAATTGACTGGAGACCAAATAGTAGTTGCCCAAGTACAACATGACACTGAGAGAAAATTTTTTGGGGGGGGGGGCAGCAAAGGTGCGAGGATGTCCGCTTTCAGGTTTATGAAAAATTGATCGCGTAAGGAACCAAATTGTGATCATAGGCTTATTTTTTTTTGTAAAAATACTCTATAGAGTAAATTCTGTTCTGTTGTGGGACTTGAAAAGCTATAGCTATGGGAATAATTGAAAATATTCTGCAGAATCTATAGAGAAGTTCGGTATATTTAGATTCTTGAGAAAAAAAATATATACATTTTGTAAGTTTTTTTTTTTAATTTTTTATGATTTAAAAAAAATTAAAAAAAAAAACTTAGAAATTCATGAATAGAACTGGGTGCGTAGATCTGGGGACTACACATAATAAGACTCAGATTGATATTGAATAAGTGTAGTGAAGTTGCATCTATATTATTTACCTTTAAAAGTCTAGAAAATATTAATGAAAAATATACACATACTTGATCCGCGAACCGAACAAATTGTCAAAAAGAACCAAAAGCTACAAATTATAATGGTTTTGCTTGGGTCCATACCACGAAATTCCATCCTAAACAACATCCAGGGTTCATCGTTCGTCGTTTCGACGACGCTTGTTTACATTTTGAAGCTTTTCTCTTATGTTTTCCATTGATTTCTGATCTTTGTGTCTGCTTCGTACGCTTGCAAAAATGCATAGTAAAATCGACGAACGATGAACTTTGATTTAGGCAAATGACAAATTCATCTTGCAAAACACCTCCGCTCGGAGCATAAAACTGTGCTTTATGCCTTTTGCTCAAAATGAAAGCTGACACTTTACTGAAAACGTGTTTTTGTTTTTAGTTGAATGCTTTAGTTTTATGACACGAATATATTTGATGTCTAATAATGCCTTATTTGACAAGTGCTGTGAAATCTTAAGGACTGCTAAAAAACTGACGTAATCTTATTTTTTCTAAAAAAATACAAACAAATTGGTATAAGGCTAACATGTCTTGTGGATTTTCATGTGATTCATATTTTAAACCGAATTATTAAAATACCGTCGTCGATTCGACGAACGATGATCTTTAAATCATAATATAATGAGGATAAAGATTTTTGGAATTTGTCTACGGTAAATCATTTAAAAGAAAAAACATTTATTATACAGAAAAAAAGTGTTGTCCTTACTAATCTTTGGTAAGGCCGTATCTATGATATCATTCAAGTTGGTATATCTACTGTCTTACTTCGAAAAAAATAGTGCTAGTCGATACCTTAAGGTTCCCGATCTTCTACAGCGAATGTCTTCTGTCCTCCTAATGCCTTTTATAAGTCCGTATTTCCTCCTGGGAAGCATATTATTGCCTTATATACTAGTTTGCTATGAAACTAACAAAATTGTGATGGGCGCTCTGACATTTCCCACCATAATTGTGCGTAGATCCATAGTTCAAAGCCAATAAATATATTGGGAACTTCGACTCGCAGGTTCGCACCAAAATAAGGTAGGGCTTTTACGTTTGGAATTTTTGTTTTTCGGTTTTCTTGGAAGATTAGTTGACATTGGGTTTGGTATTGATATAGACTCGAATCAGGTTTAGGTTAAGAAATTTTGATCAACTTTTGTTTGGTTTTTGTTTCGAATCACAGTTTAAAATAATAATGGGAATTAAGGACTCAAACGGTTTCGGTTCTTAGGTGGTTCAAAGCTTGGTTTTTTATTTATAATCAAGAATTTCCATGGGAAAATCTCAAGAGCATTGTGTTTATACTCTTTTCTTGGTAATAAATATCTTCTTATAAAGGAATTATTATAATAATTTTCTTATTTATAAAAATGATTAGCGCATTTCGAGCTAAGCCTGGAGAAATTCATAGAAATCTGCAAAAGGTGGTGATGATGTGTGGAATTTAACTGGGTGAGATTAGAAATTCATTAGGTTTTGGTTTCTTTTCGAAAATAAATAGCCACTGGCCGAAAATTTTCTCGATTTGTTTGGCATATTCAAAGGGCTCCACAGTTTCTAATAGCTATTTCTACCATCAGTTGGTGAAGGTAACAGCTTTGTAAAATATAGCTAGATTTTAATTAAATATGTTTCCACAATAAACTCTTAAGCTAACAGGAAACCTAAAAAATTTCTCTAAATTGAAAAATCTGTCATATCAATATTTCTAGCTTGCTCAAGTCATTGGTCAAATATTTTCGCACAGTGCAAAACAGGAGCAGGCGAAAGCTGCAGCATTCAGGGATTTTGAATTTATGTTGCATGCGCCTCAATAGTCAACCCCATGACTAACAACTCGGCGTCTTGTGCTGTTTTCTATCCCGCTCCCGCTCCCCCTCGCTTTCTCTCTGGTTTCTCTCCAGCGGCATCGTTTTCGAGGCAATGCTTTTGCTGTGTGTAATTAATCTTTGCCCAAAATGCTTGAAAATTTATGTCTTTAACTTGGCTGCGTTAGAGCATTCCCTGTCGACCCTTATGCCGTTTAATAGTTTTTGCCTCTTTTTTCGTTCGTATTCGCGTCGCGATTAAAAGTGATTAATTGCCGGCATTTTATTACCGCACCAACAGCAACAGCAGCAGCAGCAGCAACAGCAACGGCAACGGCAGCAGCCATAACCAACAAGTTAATGTCTAAATTAAATAAGTGAAATTTTCACACAGAAATTAATAAAGACATTAGAGCGTGTGGGCGAGGCTTGGACACATAAAGAACTCTGCTCCTCCAACCAAACGATTTCCCAAGTGAAAGTGTTTTAATTGCCACCCAAAATGTGTGCTCTGGAGCCATATAGTCAGCATCAGCATCAGCATCAGCTGGCCACGCACCACCGACATAGCCACCAACAGCAACAACAGCAACAGCAACATCATCATCATCATTGCCATCAACAGCAGCAGGAAAGGCAGCCACCACATGAACATCGTCTGCAGCAACAGGCTGGTGGCGGACAGGGCTTGCTGGGACAGACCCGTAGGACAACACATCTGCAACTTTGGTATATTCTACATGTGATATTAGTGCTAATCGGTGAGTGTGTGCAAAGTGGTTTTTTCCCCTTATTCCTATATATGTATGTATAATTATTTTAAATGACTCACAATTAATATGGGCAAAAGTTGCCAAATATTTGGCATTCATTAAAAACACTCAAGGGGGGAGTGGTACAAAATGTGGTTGGAAAACTAACAAACATGGAAATGAGCAGCTAAATCATTACATTTAATGTAGGGACACGTTTCGCCCAGTTTTAGTCGCTTTTTTATGGTGCGAATGGCTCATATAGTTGATTCCAATAGCTCATTAAAGTTAGTGAACAAACTTAAGCTCTGGCAAACAATTTAAGCAAATATTTCAGAATATTTGCCCTCACGGGTATACCAAATAGTTTGCGAGCAAACATTAAACTTGTGTCCATTGCATACATCAGTGTACTAATTAGTTTGCTGGTTTGCAAGTTTGCACTTGGAAGCATATTGTGAGCGCAAACACGACACATACTAAAATCTATAAAGGCCTGTTATTTACGGCATCTTTTCTTCAAAATTTGCCCATTTTGTTTGCTTTAAAGGTGAGCACAAAATTGTTTGCGCACAAATATTAGCCCACTAACTTTTGCTAATATTTTTACACCAATTATTTAAGCCAAATATTTTCCCAGCTGTAACAACCATGTTAAAACAAATTAGTTTGTATGTTTGCGAGTTTGCTAATACAAGCAAATTGTGAGTGCAAACTCGGCAAATTTTGGTAGTTTGTTTGATATGTTTTCTCTATTTGAAATTATTTGAACTAAATATTTGCCCAGTATTAGAGCTTAGTAGTTTGCGTGCTTGAAAGTTTGCTATTACCAGCAAACTGTAAGTACAAACACGACATAAACTAAAACCCATTTAAGATACAAATTAAGTTCTTTTGGTTTAACAAATCCAAAATGTTTGCTCAAACAAAGGTGGCTAATTTGTTTGTAAGTTTAACAGAAGGGTACATATTTTTGGCAATATCTTTGAGAGAGCAAATATTTGCTAGGAAATTTTTTTTTTCAAAAAAGAGAGAGAGAGCAACTGAAACAAAAAGGAACCAAACTAAAAAAAATCAAATAAATGAGCAACTGAACAATTGAATCTAGAGAGTAATGGGCAAGTTCCACTGATCTGTTAACTGAACAACTCTTTTTTGTTCAGTTTTTCATTTTAGGGAATGGTTCTTCCCTTTTCTTAAGCTGGGAAAACTTAATAAAAAGCCAATTACATATATGAAAAACTGTACAATTGAACCTAAAAGAGTTAAGAAGAACGTATTCGCATGAACTGTTGAGTAAACAAAACTTTTTTTTATACACTCACTCACCTCACTTTCGAATGGATAAATCCACAGTCAATTTACCAACTAAACTTCGGCAGTTCAAGAACTTTGATCCAAAAGAAATATCAAATATTTCCACAACAAGCTTATCAATTAATCAAACTGCAATCAAGCAGCAAGCTGGCTTGTTCAAATATTACATTTCCTCTCCAATTCCACAGAAAACACCAACAACCAACAGAAAGCAAAGTCCAAACAATCGAAACGTCAATGGCTACTTAAAAATTAACAAACAAAACAAAACAGAACCAAACAGAACAGTAACAAAATAATGGAAAACCAACAAATTGTGAAACGCACACTGCATAGAAATTAATAAATTGCCCCAAATGGAGCAGCCATTCGTGTTTGTTGTTGCTGGATTCAGTTCGGCAGTGAAATGTTGTGTAACAGTTAGGAGCCAAAAAAGTTAAGTTGACATTTCCGCTGATATCTGGGGACACGTGTTAGGGGGTAACAAAATGTGGAAGGATGTGTGTGTGTGCGAGTGTGTGTGTGTGCTCTTTCATTATTTTTAAATCATATCACAAAAGGCAGAACGGAAACGGATATGAAACCAAGTGGGGGTTGCATAAGGGCGCAGCCAGCGGGGCTTCTTCTGCCCACGCCTGTCTCTTTCACTGTGTGTGTGTGTGTGTGTGCGTTGGCTTAATTCAACGTCTCATTTGCATACATTAAAATGTCACATTTTACATGCCGTTTGTACGTCTCGCCCTTAAGCCTAACAGCAAGCAATCCGCCCAACAGCCCCGCTCTCCCGTCAGTTAACATTAAGCAGCCGCCTGTCGCCTCCTTCGGCTCCTCCTCGTACACATAAACTACATTAGCAATTGCCAGGACGCAGCCATGTAAAAATGGCTTAACGCGCAAATCTTTCAACTAAACATTAATCCTAATGGTTTTCAATTTTTTGCGTCTTGCGCCTTCTGTGGCAAGTCAACTTTGGCTCTGGATGCGAATTTTGTGGTCCTGCTTTGCATGTTAATACGCTCTTTGATATTGCCTGGCACTGCCTGCAGCCTGATTGCTACTGACAGTCGCCTCGCCCCACCACCCACTCCCCCCCCAGCAGCAGCAGCCCAAATTGGTTGACTGTAAACATAATTTTCAGTAAATTTACAACAAAAAAAAGATATAAAAAACCAAAATTAAAAGCTACAAAAAAAGCCCAAACATTAGCGACCGGCTCTCATTAGAGGACACAACACACAATTTGCCATTAATCAACTTACGTTGGGCATCAAAGTGCCCTTGACTTAGTTACACACACACACATGCACACTCGCAAAGGATGCTCAATAAGTGAAGTGCTTAATATGAACAGCAGGAACTTAATTACGGAATCGAATGGGCAATGTCCTGTAATTAATATGTTCTGAAGATCAAGTTAGGAGTAGGTTACTCGCATTTTGCAAAATTCAAGCCTCAATCTCTGAAACAACCTCACACTTAATTCGTAGAAATCGCTTGAAATCTATAAGTAAATATTTCAAATATTATGAAGGCAGATATACTGTCTGGATCCAAAAAGGTTTCACTTCAAAATCATTAAATTTGATGCGATCACATGATACATGGTCAACTCTGCATTGCCAATATCTTTGAAAGCAAATTATATATTTCCTTGTTCGATGGTAAGCGCTTTAAGCCTAAAAACTTGTCAGTATAAGTTTTGAAACGTACCAGAAGCAAAGTCGTAACCGATATATAGTTCCCTGGTGTAATGTTTCGAATGTTATAGTTTCCATTGAATACAAATGTAGTCACTTTGCGGTTTTCTAATAAGAGTACAGTGCTAATATTCCCCTAGATACTCCTAAAAAAAAACTGCTCCCAAATGTATGCTACAGTATTTTTTGTTCTCTGCTGCACACACAAACTAGCGCATTAAATTGTTGCTGCAAACTGAGCAAAAACTCAAGTAGCCTATTGTTTAAATAAAATTGTGTCGCCACAATGGAAAAGCAAGTGTTTTTTGTTTTGATTACTCACACACGCACACAGAAGATACAATAGATGAGATACAAACACTCACGCACACACACACACACACCTATCAATGTCATGTGTTTGCAACAACACACACAAAACACATTTTGAGCCACTAAGCTTTTGTTAAAGTTTATCTTTGCATTTGCCAAATGATGGCAGCTTTTTACTGTTTTTCTCTCGTTCTTGCTCTCATTGTTATTGTTGTTGTCCTTGCAATGTGTCACTTATGTAAGTAGCAGGTAGCTCAAATACAAATAAATTATAGTCCGAATAATACAAAACATTCATATTTAATGTTACTTTGAGTGACACATTTTATACGCTTCCATTTTTTGTTGTTGTTGTTGTTTTTGTTGTTGTCAATCTAAATAAGTAAATGCCATTTGGGAATGTCTAACGTTAAATTAGGCCATGATGAGATGGCAGTGGGTAATTTTTGGATAGGACTAAATATATAAATGGATGTCTATTTATTTCTCTACATATTTTGGTCCATTTTGTTCCTTTTCGATATTTTGTGGTGAGAATTTAACATATTTGTTAATGAATTTTGTTAAAGCAGCTGACTTATCTCTTCTCTAATTTGTAGGCCCATAAGCTTTCTATACCTGCCGGCAAACCGAAATTTGAATAATATCATATTTCCCCACAGGTTTATAGATAAAAGTATCTTACTTTCTGAAGATCCGCCAAAGAATTGGTAAAGAATGGTTGAATAATAGTTGAGCTATTAGAAAAAACAAACAATTATGCTTACTAGATCGATAGGCAGCACTTTACGCACCTAAAACTGATCAGATGCACATATATACACACTTTTGTGGGGAAATGGGAATATCTAAACAATTATGCTGGGCAGCACTGTTTGCCCGATCGATGGGCAGCACTTTAAGCACCTAAAACTCATCAGATGCACATATATACACACTTTTGTGGGGTAAAGGGAATATCTAAACAATTACGCTGGGCAGCACTGTTTGCCAGTTCGATGGGCAGCACTTTATAGACCTTAATATTTAAAACTGATCAAATGTAACTATACACACACGTTCGTGGGGTAAAGGGAACAATTATGCTGGGCAGCACCGTTTGTCAGGTCGATAGGCAGCACTTTTTACACCTTAACACCTAAAACTGATCAGATGCACCTATATACACACTTTCTTGGGGCAAAGGGAATGTTTAAGTCAGGTCGATGGGCAGCACTTCATAAACCTTAACATTTAAAACTGATCAGATGTACCAGATACACCCTTTCTTTGGGTAAAGGGAATGTTTAGGTCGGGCTTGATCGACATTCATACTTGTCTTAGATATTCGTTGAGATTAATACCTAGTCCAAGCCTGACTTAAAACCATTTTTTATGCAGAATCCTTTTTCAAAGAATTTCGTCTCAAGTTTCAAAAGATTATACCAAAAAGTACAGTTCTTGTTTTGTTTCAAGGATTTCACTAAACCTTAACTCAAGTTTAAGTCTCAAAGTTCTGAGCTTGAATATTTTCCAAACAAACTCCATGTACCACTTAAAAAATCTTTCAGATCTTCAGATCTGAAAGTAAATGGAATTTGTGCATACTAATTAACACAGATCTACCTTTATATGTGGTGGAACCAAACAGCGCCAGGCAAGTAACTTTGATTTGAAGGGTAAATTGATATGCTTGTTCATACAAAGATGTAGCATTTCAATTAAAAAAGAACCGAGCTCTCTAGCTAAAAGCCAAACAGAAAGGAGATGGGGAGGGTAGGGACGGATGCATGGACAACGCCCCAAAACAAGTCCAGTAAATTGAAACAAAACGAAACTCTGAATACGTGTGTGTGTGAGTGTGCGTTGCTGTTTTTTTTACCCCGAGTTGTATTGAAATCATTAGAGCATGCAGAGTGGGGCTTGGGGAGCATTAATGTCTGACGAGCCAACAAACGAGCCGACTGACGCCTATTAATCATGCAGACTTTACGTTCCATTAAACACGAATATTTACAAAAGGCTCAAAGAGAATTTGCACACAAATCAGACTTTAAGCACTGCCAAAGGCTGAAATTAATAGTAAAAATAATATTTTTAGTTTTTTCCGAATAATTTGGAAAATTAATAATTTTCTAGCAATTGTCAGAGGAGCGAGTCAGGTCGCTTCCATCTACAAATCTCTAACCTCTACAGGGTGTAAAAAGGGCTCAAAGTGAGCCACAAAAACACACAAACATTGCGAAGCAAACAAAGTTACTGGCCGCAGTTGCCCTTTTCCACTACCACCCCTTGGCTCACCTAATGGCAAAAATATTGTATTACAACAAATTGTGTGCCCCCTTTTAAAATGTAGTCTCGAACCCAGTCAAAAGGGTCGCTGGTGCTGCTAACGATATGGTAAATTTATCAAAAAAAGACCAACAAAAAGAGAAATAAATGAAAAAAAAGCAGGGGCAGGCCTCAACATGACACCAGCCAGGCAGGCATAAAATAATCAGCAGCCAACAAAAATAAAAACCGAAAGGAAAAGGCAAATGTTAGGCTAAAAGGCTTTTCAGGTCACACTCTCTCTCTCTCTCTCTCTCTCTCTCTCTGCCAGCTGCCAGCCTCGGGGCGTTGAATGGGAAACTGGAAGCTGCCTGCAAATTGAATTGATTCGCAGCCAAAAATGGCAAAAATGCCATTGCAAACACTTAAATATTTTAAATATTAGCATGAACATAATCAATGTGGGTGGCAAATATTTAGTTCTCAAATCACGGCTTAGTCTTGGTCTTTCATGTAATTCAATCGATTGGTTTTCAAGTGTTCAATATAAAACGCTTTGCACACGCACACACACGCACAAGAGACAGAAGCGAAAGAGGGAGAGACACAGGTGGAGGAAGTAAGAAGCGGCAAGTGCTTGGAATATTTTCACTTTTGTCATTTCCTTGCACAAATTCCTTAGATTCAAACAAAACAAAGCAAAGCGAAAATCGCTCTCGGAAATATGTTAACACAATTCAAGAAAATGAAGCATACTTTAGGTGCACTGCCCATGTAAGCGGGTGAGAATGTGTAAGGGCTTAACTAGAGATGGAAGCATGCGGAGATTGAGATTTCATCAAGAGGTTTCTTCCGCAACATTTGAGTTTGTTAGTTAATATGAAAACTCTTAACTCACTTTTTTAAGTACTTGGTGTAGGATTATAAAGCTATATTTACCCCGATTATTCGCCATTTTTATTAACATATTAACAGTTGATATGAGTTATTCAGAATTTAAGAAAAATCTAAGAGAAATTTGATCCTGATTCATTAATATTCATAAGCATAGCATACTTTTTAGGGCATATATCATTATAATTTTGTTGCTTATAAACTTAATTTATTAGAAACTCTGCTAGCTCTTCTAACTTAAAGTAAGTGGCTCTACGGAAAACATTTTAGACTAATGAAGAGGTTTTCCTGGTTTTCTTATTATTTCAAATGCATATCAATTTTGAAGCAGACAAGTCAAGACATTAAGAGAAGCTCTGCTTAGCCCTTTGGGGCTGTAAAAACCATTATATACATAAACTTGGATGAAGTCCATTGATTAATTATATGGAAATTTAGATTAGAATCGATTTCCCCATAATGAACTGGACATATACACCAACAGTCGTAACTAATTGTATTATAGATATATTTAAGAGAAGTTTCTTCACTCGTAAATCGTTTAGAATGCCTTTAGTTTCAATAATATCAATTTCACAATTTCTAGTATCAAATTGATACCAACTAAACTGATGCTGGTTTTAGTTTTTAAATTTAGATAATGCAAATCAGACTGAAAATTATACAAATTTTTTTTGGGTGCAAGCACAGTTGTTGTGTGTAAGGGTCTGCGAGATGGATTACATGCTTATCACTCATACGTAGTGTGGTACATTTTTTTGATTTTAAGACTGATAGAGTAAATCTTACCTCCCCTACCAAAATATAATTTTCAAATAATAGAGAGATTTCCACGACGATTTTTCTATGAGGCTTTCATCTCGTATACTAACCTTTTTTGTGGAAACTTGGAAATCATTTCGCAGATGTAAAACCCAAATTATAAATTGTTAATTTTTGTAATTTTTTAGGATAAGAAAAGATAAGTTTTCTAATGGTGCCCTATCGACGTGCATACTAAACAATTACCTGCTTAGATGTTTCAGTCGAGGCAAGTTTTCGGAAACAATACGCACACGTTTGGTGAGCTCCGCAAAATTTGTGGTATTAACAAAGCTCTCATGCCAAGTTTAAAATTTAAGAATAGTCCATTCCCGTCCTTTCAGCAGGAGCCTGTCTGGTTGCTTCTGCTTTCTTTACGCGAAAATTGCTGGCGTCGATTGTTCGCCTGCTTTGATTTTTTTTCCTGATATTTACCCAGCCTGCAATTGCTACGTAGTTTCAGAAGCAATGTTATCAGCAAATTCTCGCCGTCGATTGCTCGACTGCTGTGGCATTTTTACAGCTCACTGAACCACTTGATGGCTCAACTGTTGAATTGTCAAGAGGTCGTTCTAAGAAGAAGTTTGTTGGCTTATCACAAAGACTCTCAACCGACTTGAAAATCACAAAATTTTAGAAATTTTTAATTGTACTTGTCTCCACTCTTTTACAGCAATGGCAATTCCGTTAGATACCACAATATTAGTTCTCATAGAGCTACTTGGATGATATTGCTTTGCGAGTTGTTGCACTTCAATCTGCTTAACTAATATATAAGATCCTCACCTCAAGTGCTCTGTCAGTTTAAAACTTTCACAAAAGAATCTTAATTCTCTACCGAGTTGTGCATTTCACGCCTGTCACGCACACATCTCCCTTTGCTTAATGCCCGGCAGCTTCAACGGGTGGCTAAATGCTCCGTGCCCAACACTTTCGCCTCGAGACGCACTCAAGCGCGTCCGCAGCCTAGGAAGCGACAGCAAATGGCAACGGGCATTGGCATCGGCATCGGCATCTCCATCGGCATCTCAATGTTAGTTCTTAGAAGCTTGCACTGAATTTGGGCAATCGGGGCGAGTAAATAGAGCAGAAAAATTCCCGCCTCCGGCTCAGGGCAGTGAAAGTTTTCCCTCAGCTCCGCTTCTTTTTTTTTAAGTAATTTATTTGGCCAAGTGGTAATCAATGCCCCAGAATGGGTTAAGCTCGCTGCCTGCTGGGCAGCAGCGGCAGGAGCAGCTTATCGCATCCGCTTCAAGTTGTGTAAAGTAGCCCAAAAGAGCGAGAGCGCTTGGGGAGACAGTTTTATGGCCTGCCAGTTGAAAGGTCACTGCAGATGGGCGAAGGATTTATGACAAACACAAGCGGACCCCGAACACGCTGTTAAACATCACGCATTTGCATATCCATATATGAGTGCCTCAACGCGCCGAGTATCCATAACAATAAAGCGCGGCATTAGCCAGCGCGAAACAGATTGTTAGCCCAATTATGTGGGACGATCATTAAAAATTGTTTATTTCGCATTATAATTCGTCTTTGTGGCCCGACAAAAGGCGAAAGCAATAACTGGCAAATTATTATTATTATGGCAAAAGCAGTTGCGTTTGGCTCTCATATGTGTGAGAGTAATGAGCAATGAAAAGATGGCTGGCTAAATGATTTATATATTAGATATTTGGGATGATCTTTCATCTCTTAGAAAGTTTTCTTGAACCAAAACTTGAGGAGGAAAACATCGAATTGAGACTGAATCCCTGAAACTATCTGCACAAAAAGTTTGTGTACTGGATTGAAGGATTTTTTTCTATACCCTTACAAAGGGTATTATAATTTTATCCAGAAGCTTGCAACGCATAGAAATGTTCATTTTCGACGTCATTAACCATATATATTCTTGATCAGGGTGACGAGCTGAGTCGATTATGCTTTGTCCGTCCGTTTGTCCCTCTGTCTGTCTGTTTCTACGCGAACTAGTCTCTCAGTTTTAAAGCAATCAAGCTGAAATTTTTCACAGGGTGTTCTTTTTGCTGCACGCTACTAAAATGTCGAAACCGACCGGATCGGATGACTATATCTCATAGCTCCCATAGGAACAATCGGTCGGAAAACTAGTTTTAGTATGAAAAACTTTTTTCTTTTGCATGGGAACCTCGCCAAACTTTGTATTCACCGGTTTTCTATGCTTTTTTTTAATTTTGCCAAGTTTGATGAAAATCGGACAATTATATGGTATAGCTGCCATACAAAAGATAGGTCTGAAAAACAGTCTTAGTTAGAAAAACTTTTTTGTTTTCAAAGGTAGCATTCTGCAATTTTGTATTTCCTTGTTTCAAATGCTTTATCACAATTCTACAAATTTTTGTCCAAATCGAATGACTATATCATATAGCTCCCATACGAACGATCGGTCGGAAAATGGGAAAAAGAGTATTTTTTGAAACTTTAAGCTTAAGCGAGCACTTGCAAGGGTATAAACACTTCGTCACAGACAAAGTTAGCTTAGCTTTCTGGTTTCTTACCTTAAAACTTACTCTAAAACGTCACTCCTGCCTCATTCGGTAGCAGCTGCTAGTCTTTATGTTGTTCCAATCAAAACTCTAAGCGTGGGGCTGTACAAATTCTGTCAGACGGCAGGATAATCTTATTACCCACACTTAACTCAAACGTCGAGCACTTGTGTGCAGTTGTTGCCAGCAACGAGTGAAAGCTACCAACAAACTGTCAATGGTATCACAATTCAAGTGTACGTTCGGCCTTTATGCATCCCCATTTCCATGTGTCGCCAGTTTCATGTACACACAAAAAAAAAAGAATGAACGCGTATCATTTCATGCGCATTTTTTAATTGAATTTTTGCATTTTACCATGAGATTACATAAACTTAACAGTTGTCAATAATGTTGATGGCCACGCATGGTGCAAAAATATTTTCGCAGTTATTTTGTTTTTTGTTTTTTATGAAGGCAATGCAACACTCATACGCCCCGTTGGCTGTGCACAGCTTCTTTGTGGCTTCTGGCCGGGCTGTTAACATTTCACTTTACCCGCTGCGAATTCAATTTCCATGGCTCTTATGGATTAATGCGCCGCATCGCATGTTAATGCATTTTTAATATGCGCGCGCAGCTTTATTAAATATTTAATTATCAATAATATTTGCCCGGATTCAGTTAATAAATTGCATAAAGTGAAATTTTAACATTTGTCGGCTAATTAAGATGCCGAAACAGTAGCAGAAAAAAATCGACAAAATAAAACAGCAAAAGTAATCAAAAAGTGAAGCACATTTTACTTTTATTTGCCTTGGCCCAGATGTTTTTATAGCTCATAAATTCGTAAGAAGCTGTTTGGCATCATGGGCAGGAAGGAGGAACATCAGAATTCATTGCCTGAAGCCCGCCAAGCATTGTATTTATCCTTTCGCTCTCTCTCGCCCCCCGTGCTTGTGTGTTTGGCTTGGCATATAAACGCCTCGGCCCAAGCCAAATCAATACAAAATTGATGAATACAAATGATCATAAAAAACAATAAAAAGCAATGCCAAAAAAAGAAAAGGGGGAAGCCTGCCTGCCAGTCAGCAGTCTGGTCTGGTACTGATTTGGTTATAAAAAATCCCAGCCACGTATTTGGCTTTTCATATTTCTTTTGTTTGTTTTGGGAACATTTCTATGTCTGTTTTCCACGCAAATGCATTTCGTTTATTATTCATACATGATTTTAGCAGCAGCAGCAGCAGCAGCCACTCATTTGAAATTAATTTCGCGGAATAAAGCCGTAAAATGAATTTGCCTCACTGCGTCTCAGGATGTCCTTGTCCCGGGTGTCTGTGTCTGAGCCTAGACAAGCGTATCAACGTTTATCGAAGTTAAAGTAAACACACACAAGCACACACACACACATGTCTTTGAAGGGAAATTGATTTCAATCAATCAAATGTTGTGATTACTTTACTCTGGAGTGCCTCATCCTGTCCCAACCTTCTCCACATTTCAGACAGCTATGATTTTCTTGTGGCTGTTTGCCAGCCATTAGCAATAATTTGCTTAAAGGCTTAAGTGAAATTTAACATCCCATGACATTTATCAATCGATAGCTTTTAGTTAATGTAAGCTGTAACTAAATATAGACGGATGGTGAAGCAGCGGTTAGAGGTTATAGTTCCGAATATTGCAAGTCTGAGGCTTACTCAGATTGCTTAGCTTTAATTTGGCTATTCTAAAGTATATGTTAAAGGCGCTTTGTCTTTTGTGTTGATATTCAGACCTAAGTATAAGTAAAAGATATTCGGTTTCAAAACATTAATGAATCAAGATGTTTTTGATTTAAGCACAATATTCTTAAGTTCACGGTGCAGCGGGTAGTGTGTGGCTGTTATGCAAAAGGCCGTGGACTTAAACATGCCTCGAATCACCTAATCAATCAACATTTATCTTCAAAAACTTACACACCCGGTCACCTTCACTTTTTATTGGCGCCAGCTGTGAAGTTACTATTCATAAAAAAGCTTCTTTAACTTTGCCGCTCGGACTCGGCCTTAAACTACATTTAACAAGTTCGAAATCATTAAAGTAAATACCGGAACATGGATACACCACTTTGTTGATTAACATGCTTTATTTAAGCCTATTAACTTCTACATAGAACCCTCTTCGATCGTAAACCAATTTCTTTTTCTGCTCTTTTCCATTCTGTGCACTCAGATCAGTGCTGTTTTAGGCTTAAATCAATCCCCATTTATTGTTGAGTTATACTGGAGTCACAAAATACGCTTCCATTTTTAATTCCTATTTCTGCAAGCTTAGAACGAACTGAAATAAACTGAGGAGCTTGACTTTACTTTAAGAATTAAGAGATCTTAATTTTATATATTTTATTCTTATTCAGGAAACTAATTTTATTTCGGAAATTTCAACGGTAATTTTTTTGTTTAAGTACGATTCGTTCTGTTGGTAAGAAAACCCAAAACGCATCAAAATAAAATCAACAGCGTTTTCTGAAGAATTGATGGTACAGCGTTTTTTCGAGTGAAGGCATCTAGGTTCATTTTTCATCAAAAATAATAACACCGATTCTATTAATGACCAAGTCTTTCAGCCGTAGTCGATTGTCAAAAAACTTCTCATCAAAATGGGATGTAGGTCAGTATTAACTGCAAGAAAGTGCTCAGGGTCTATTTAGTTTGTGCAAATGAGTGTTACATCCAGATGAAACCATCTTCGACCCTGGAAAGTATATGTATATTTGATCAGCATCAGCTGGAACAAAAACTCAAGCATAATCTCTCCCTTCCACTTCGGCGATCTAGAAAAAACGTCAGATCTCCCACAGTCTTATAGATCAAAGGTTCGTTCCTTCTGAAAATATTTAGTAATCAGGATTATTTATCGAACAGCCAAAGGATTGGTAAAGATCAAATTGAACAATAGTCGAGTTAAAAGGAAAGCAACGGTGTTGGGCAACACCTCTCTCACGTTAACACTATGTGTTAAAATTCAGCATATATTATATATACATAACATCTTTGTGGTATACAGATTATATTACAAAATCACTTGACCGATTTTCCCACTTGTTAAAAATGTTTTTCCATCCAAAGAAAATCCAAAGAGTTGTGAACTCACTTTGCATTTCTTTAATTTTTCCGATGAGTTCGTCTAATATTCAGAATGGTTTAAAACAGGATTACTAATTTATCAGCCTTTAACTCCAACTAAATAAAACCAATTGACACTCCCAAAGTTATTGAAAACTTACATCGACACATTTTAATGCATTTCCCCCCTCGAAGTTGTCTTTAACCATTTTCAAATCACTCTTCTTTGGCTGCCAATGGTCCTTAAAAACGCATCGCTTATATATTTTCAATTACCAAATGACTTCTTTTCTTTTCCCTTTCTGCAGCTGCAGAACTTGCAACCTGGGTCAGTATGTGACAAGTCTTTTCACTTCTTCTTTGCCCAACTTCCGCTGTGGCTTCTCCTTTGTGCTTGCTGGTTGCTGTTTGTCGTTGCAGCTTCTTCCACTTTGCCTGTTTATGATAAATTGATTGATATTTGAATTTAATGATAAGCTGGCATTCGCTTCCTCGACCACTGCGTTGAGTTGGTAATTCAATTTTCTTGGTCTTTCATTTTTCAACTTCAGCGCCAGCAGACGTTGTCGTCGTGTGAGTGTGAGAGTCTCTGTGTGCGTCTAACGGTGTCTTGTGAAATATGCAAATTTTCTCTTTGGTTTATAAGCAAAACTTTTGCACTGATAATGACATTTTTATAGTGCGTTGACGAGCTTTGGCAACCATTAGGGGCAGAAGACCATGAGTTATTGAGTTGATTTCTCTTTTTTTTAGAGACTGTCGCCGGTGTTGAAGTGTAACAAACAATTTGTGGCAATCGATTTATGCCAATTTGCATAATCATTAACTGCACACACATACACACGCAGGTAAAAAATAAGGAGATATAGGCTCCTTTCGAAAAAGGGAAAAAAAACCAATATCCTCTGACTGATTGACATTTTAACGCACCGCCCAAAAAGCTAAAGCTAAGAATCTACATGGTTGACAGAATTTGTTGTGGAATTTGTGCTTCTATTGTTCTCTACTTGTAACGCATAGAATAAAGCATCTCCGACCACATAAAGTATATATATTCTTGATCAGCATGACGAGCTGAGTTGATTTAGCCATGTGCTTCGGTCCGACCGTCAGTTCCTTTGTTTCTATGCTATCTCCTCCGTCAGTTTCGAAAGCTATCTTCACCAAACTTTGCAGGAAGTCTTTTGGTACAAATACGCTGCACATTTGTCGGAACCGGCCGGATCGGTCGACTATAGCATACTGCTGTCATAGGAACGATCGGTCGAAAAACTAGTTTTAGTGAGAAAAACTTTTTGGTTTTCAATGCAAACGCCTCCAACTTTTGTTTTTCTTAGTTTTCTATGCTTCTCCATGATTTTACTTAGAGTGGTCGAAATCCGACATCTATATAGTATAGCTGACATAGAAAAGTAGTGTCTGAAAAGTAGTCTTAGTGAGAAAAACTTTTTTGTTTTCGCTGGAAACGTCCTTAAAATTGGCATTTGATTATTTGAAAAGCTTTCATACAATTCTACAAAGCTTTGTCATAATCGGATGACTATAGCATATAGCTGCAGTACGAATAATCGGTCGAAAAAGAAGTTCTATTGACAAAAACTTGTTTGTTTGCAATGCAATCGACCGCAAATTTCTCAATCAATTGTAAGGCTTTTGCTTGATTTCACCAAGTTTGGTCGAAATCGGACATCTTTATGGCATAGCTCCCATATAAAAGTAAGGCCAAAAAAGAAGTCATAGTTAGAAAAAAGTGCTGCAGGGATATACAAACTTTTCTCTATGTTTTGTTTTTGCCCTACTTTTAAAAATTCTCTAATAGTTCTCTGACTATACAAAAGCTATATTTAGTATATTTTTTTGCTTGATTTATTTTTATGAGTTTTAGGAAAATTTCTGTTATGATTTTCTTTTCTGCCTAAACAAATCGTTATTTATTTGCTTCCTTAGCTTACGAATTTCTATTATTTAAGTAGTATTTTTGGTATTTTATGCTAGAGCTATATTATTCAGTACGTTTTGCTCTTTTCTGAGAGGCGTTTCAAGCCTCAAAACGTCGCTTCTGTTTACGACACTGAGTGAGAGTTACACACACACACACATCTATTTTGCATACATTTGTGCTTGCACACTCCCACACACGCACACACACATAGGACATATTGGCAATAACTTCTGCTACGGCAAAAGGTTCGCATAAAATTTGCTTGAATTTTTTATATGAAATTGATTTTCCCCAATGCGTTGCGGCTGCCACGCCCCCACACCCCTGTCCTACGTACACGTATTTGGTGTATATTTACCTTTTTGGTTGCCGACTGATGATTCTTCACAGACCTGCAGCGACTTCAACTCTTGCCAAAAAAAATACAAAAAACCAAAAACTTTCCATTTAGCTGCTGGCCATCTTTTGTCTGTTAAATTTTCATAAATTTCAAATATTTCTTTTCTCGCAGTTATGTAAAGTTACATAAATTGTTTAAACTTCTGATGGCCAGCCAATCTTCATTCATTTTGGCCTCATTAAAGCGCCTCCGGGTCAGACTTGGCCCACTGAATTATTTATAATACTTTGCGGAGGCGAGCGGGCATGGTAATATGCCAGGGCCAAGACGTCTTTCGGATACACAAGTCTATATATATATATATAAGTATATATTAGGTGTGCCAGCACCGAAGTTGAATAGGAAATGCCTGAAATTATGCCGGCAGCAAAAAAGGAAGCCATGCCTGGGCTTACCTTGGCAGTTTATTTTAGCTTTTGTGCCATACTTTGGGCCCATTCACTTGATATGTTCTAGATATTTTATTTGCCTTTGTGTCTTAGAGCCGCCTAATTAGCCACCCATTCCGTTGCAACGCTTAAGCCGCTTTCTACATCTTTCCACACATAATTCATATTAGCCTCGCCGCCAAGGAAAAACGACAGCTCAAATCGCCTTTTTTCCCTCTACAAATTGCATTAAGCGTTTTAATTTTGTGCCTTTAGACATTTTCCCTTTGCTGGGAGATATCAAAAATTAAGCACTTGGTGGCAGACATTTTAATTATTCTCGTTTTTTGTCTCCGGAGGGGGTGTGGGCAAATGGGTGGGCCAGCACCATCAACTGCATCGTGCTTTATTTTGATTCTATTTAGCGGCTTTTAAGGTGCTTCACAATTGAAATATTACATTTGATAACTGTCCTGCCATTTGGGTGCTTGACATGGTGTGGGGCCAAGGTAAACTCCAGAGACTCCTTGCTCCCACCTCCGCCACAAAGTGAGTTTAGCCTGAAGCAAAAGCATTTGTTACATTTGACTTGAGCAATGTTGGGCGCTTTGATGTCAGTCTCAGGCAGTGGCGTCTACCAAAGGGTAGGCAGGGTCTTGTTAAGAAATAAACTTGGCTTATTTAGTTAGTGCAAAAGAGCAGGCCAAATTGTGAAGCATATTGAGTACAGGAAATCGAGGCCTATTTCAAAAAAGGGAAACTTTTATCAAAAAGAGTTCATTAAAATTGAGAACCGGTATATCCGGATATATCCGTTACTCGAAGAGTAACAAGTAAGGGCGCTGTAGTCCCGTTCCCGACCAAAAATTACCCTGTTCATTTGTTTTCATTTAGTTGTTTTTGAATTTTTTAAGATGAATGTAACCGGTTTTTGTAATAAAATTGTCATCCTAAATGTAGGCAACACTTTTTTCTAGACCTGACCAACAACTGGGGGTGCTCTTATCAGCTCAACTGTTTCGCTTATAACTCCGATGTTTTTTGTCCGATCTGATTGTACTTTTCAGAAGAGATATATATTGGGCATAGCTTGATGTATACTAAACCACGAAGCTCTAACTAGAAAATTGTGGATCAGACGGTTTTTTAGGTCTAGGATGTCTAGAGGAGGTCTTGGTTTTTTGGGGATAATAGGGGGACGGGGTGGAATTTTGCAAATCTGAAACAAACTTGATCTGCGTACAGCATAAATCTACCTTCATGCGAAAATTTGTGGCTCTATCTCTTATAGTCTCTGAGATCGACGCGTTCATACAGACAGACAGACGGACAGACGGACAGACAGACGGACGGACGGACATACGCACAGACGGACATGGCTATATCGATTCGGCTGTTCATGCTGATCAAGAATATATATACTTTATGGGGTCGGAAATGTTTCCTTCTCCCTGTTACATACATTCGCACAACTTCATGATCCCCCTTTCCCATTTTAAATGGGAACAGGGTATTAAGAGGGCATACTAAAGTCGTGCAAATGTATGTAACACGCATCTCCGACCCCATAAAGTATATATATTCTTGATCAGCATCAACAGCCGAGTTAATATAGCCATGTTCGTCTGTCTGTCCGTATGAACGCACAGATCGCAGAGATGGTAAGAGATAGAGGTTTAACATGTATGGGACTTTTTATGCCTGCAGGCAGATCAAGTTTATTTTCAATTTTGGCCACGCCCCCTCTCGCCCCCGCAATTTAGAAAAAACGTCATATCTCCCACAGTTTTAAAGATAGATGGTTCATTTCTTCTAGATCGGATAAACAATTGTCGAGTTATGATCAAAAGACTGTTCGCTGCTGCAGCGCAGTAGCAGCGCTGCTTGCAGCAATTGCCTCAAAGTAACCACTAGATATTATGTTTGTGCAAACAAATAAACGCCCCCTTTTTCGGGGCGCCCCTGTTTTCGAGTTTGGCTGGTTTGTAAAGCGGCCTGAAGGGAGGGTGGCGAATTAGAGGCGCGGAAATTGTGCGCCGCAATCTCTCTTAAGACCGGCGACAAATATACTTGGGCACGCTGTCCCAGCCCGGCTTGACTTTTGGCATTACCAAGATTTAACAACAACTTCTGGGCTTTTGTGTATGACTCTGTGTGTGTGTGTGTGTGTGGGAGTCGGGAGTCGCCCTGTTGGTCTGCGGGTTAAACGATGCGACGCCACATCGCAGGTAAGACGAAGCCGGCTCGTAAATAATTAATCTGCCCGCAAAGTGCGATTATCAAAGTGTTGGAAAAATGTTAAATAGCTCCCCAGGGCAGGGACCAACATTAAAATGTGGCGACAGTTCCACGGAATGGATACTGGGCCTGGCGGCCATTTTCGCTTGCCATTTTGATATTTGGCTGGCAGCGCATCAGTTGATGTTTTTCAATTATGCAAATAAAGGGATTAATTTGTTGCCGGAGCAACGAACAGTGGGGTGGGTGGGGGGTGGAAGGAGGTTAAAAATGGTTGAAAAGAATGCTCTCTCTTGTCTCTTGCGGCTGCCGCAGGGCAAAGATGGCACTATAAAAATTTCAATTACTTGGCAAAAGGGGTGGATGGAGGTGGTGGATGGCAGAGAAAGTCAGCAGCGGAGACACACCAGAAATTGACTTCATTAAATTTCAAAACAATTTGGCGCTAAAGCCAGTTCAAGTGATATCAAGTGACAAAGTGAGAATTACACAGAACAGACAAAGAATTGAAAACCAAAAGATATAAGCAAGAAAGTGCTCTCTTTGTACAACTTAAACATGCCCCAAGAGTGAAAATCTGATTTCAATCATAAAACTCAAATAAAAATGGCTTTTTGTGCCGCTTTTGCTCTGCTCGAAGACAAAGCAATTGTGTCATATACTGAAATCAGAGCTTGAATTTGAACGAGCCTCGCCAAAAACCCATAAACATAATGACTAAATGTAATCTGCACCCTTCACACAGTCCCTGTTAACCAGTGTAAATATCGTGTAACTTGTGTCGAGGGTTGCGTGTCAAAAAGGGTTTCAAAAAACCAAAGCAAATAAAAACCAAACACAAACATTTTAGAACCGCGCTTCATTTAATTTTATTTGCCTACAAAATTGTTGTGCGTGAATTCTGCTTCTCCTTTTCGGTGTGTGGTGTGACTTTACTTTTGGCTTTGCTGCCATTTTATTTGCTGTTTCAATTGTCAGTTTTGCAGCGGAAAGTGGCTGTTGGGTATTAGGTCTAAATGGGCATATTACAACATGGTACAAACAGTAACAACACCAGCTACACCAACACCAACAACAACAACAACAATAAGAAGAAGTGCCATCAAGAAACTCTTTATGTATGATATGAAGGGGTTGAATTGTGAGCTAGGGGCGGGGCGAGACTGGCAAGGGCGTTGCACAAATTAAACCCGAATGAAAATTAAACGATGCATGAAATTACTTTGCTGCTTTTTTGTGTGTTGTTGGGCAAAAGTTCTACACCAAAAGCCAACCAACCCACCCGCCGTCGCCCCCACCTTGGGCTTTAGCTTTTGGCTTTTGCTTTTGCTTTGAGTTGAGTTGAGACTCCTTTTCTTGGTTGCCTGGGCGTCATCCTTGTGTTGGCTTTTTTAATTTTTAATGTGCAGTCAGTTGTTGTTGCTGTTGTTGTTGTTGCCTTGCATTTTTACTTAGTCGGGGGGAATGAAAAAAAGACACACGCCATTTACTTAGACTACGAGACTGCACTCGAAAGGGGAAGCGCAGGCCCAACCAATTTTGCCAAGTCAAAATGTCAGTAACTGCAATTAAGGCGCATTTAGTCGAACGATAGGCGGTGGGATAGGGACACATGGATATGCCACATGGACTGTGACCAGCAGAAGGTTCACTTGTAATTGGCAACTATAGCTTGGGCCATTGAATAAATAAAATGTTGATTTAATCAACTTTTATTGATATGACATCGTTGACATGAAGAGCATTAATGGCACTAATTATGAACCCAATTGATTTCCATCTAGTTCAATCTTCCTTTGATATATTATTGCTGTCTCTGCTGTGGGTTCAAAACCTCTTCGGGACATCAAAAGAAAAGATTTTTGATTTTCACACCCGGTCAGCTTTACAAGCTATTGGCGCCATCTGCGAAGTAACTAGCCATGGCTACTCAAACTTTGCATTTTGGGCTCGGCCGAAAATTATAAGCTCACTAGCTAAGAGATTAGCTTGCTTAGCTTGGCTCTGCTATCTGTTTCCAATTTTCATCATTTTTCAGCAATCAAATTTTCAGAAAAGTTTCCTTCTTCAAAAATAGAACCGTTTTAGCCATATACCTCTGTTTTGGATGCTCCTTAAAAAAATTTGTATTCATTAATCAAAGTTGGCCTACACTTTAAGTAACATAAGACAACTGCCTCGTAGATTCCATAAACAACTAACTTCCAGTTCATCTACAAGTACTCAGGTACCTGGGACTAAATCCTTTTCTGAACCAAGCCCCAAAGAACCACTTCGGTTCATATTTTAAGGGTTCCTCAAACAGAGCCATGAAACGATTCTTCTTTGATTATAACCTTCAGAAACTGAACCCGAACTGGACACCGGAACCCTACGTATGAAAAGTGGATCTTTTTACACATCGCTTTCAACATTCTCAATATATAACAAGAAAGAAAGTCGTAACAGTAACATACTCTGTACCAAGAAAATTTGTCTTTTGATCATAACTCGAAAACCGTTCATCCGATCTTCTTCATTCCTTTGGCGGATCGATAAGTTATCCTAATAACTAAATATGTCCAGAAGGAACAAGCCACCTATCTTCAAAACTGTGGGAGGTATGACGTTTTTTCTAAATTGCGGGGGCGGGAGGGGGCGTGGCCAAAACTGAAAATAACCTTGATCTGCCTGCAGACATAAGAAGCATATGTCCCATACATGTCAAACCTCCATCTCTTACCATCTCTGAGATCTGTGCGTTCATACGGACAGACAGACAGACAGACGGACGGACGGACAGACGGACATGGCTATATCGACTCGGCTGTTGATGCTGATCAAGAATATTTATACTTTATGGGGTTGGAGATGCTTCCTTCTGCCTGTTACATACTTTTGCACAAACTTATAATACTCTATGCACCTTCGGTACAGAGTATAAAAATTGCCAAACATGGTGTCTTCGCTTAAAGCTTATTTTTGTTACAACTTGATATTGATGCTACCCTTTCAACATTCACTCAAATAAGTTTTAATTCGCACACTTTGAATCTTAAGCTGACCCAAAAAGTCATACAAGCCCGATAACCCTTCCCTATGTCTTTATCAATTTCTCACATTTCCTGCCCTTTTTCTTAACAGTTGGGTTTTTCCAGAGTTGAGCACCCACTTATGCATTTCGCATTTGCTTCTCAAATTTATGTATTTTGCTTTGGGGTCTTTTTTTATGTTGCTTTTAAATTCCTTTTTTTCTTCTCTTGGCGACACAAATCTTCTGCTTATTAGCACATTTTATTGCACCTTCAACTCCATTTTATTCATCGTTTTCATTTTTTTGGGGGGTGGGGGGGCAGAACTCACACACGGAAATGAATTTATAATGTATGAGTTTTTTCTTTTGCCGCTGCTATTGTGGATATTGTCTGTCCTTATGTATTTTGAATTCACTATGGCAGGAAGGCAAACAACTAACTCATTTTGTGGCTGCCACCTTTTTGTGCCAATTGTCTGCGATGTGACACTCGCACACAGTCGCATTCAGCATATTTTTTTGTCAGAGACGCGATTCTCGCTCTGATGCGGCCCCGATTTGTGCTCACATTGTTCAATATTATAGACGACTGTCTGGCTGACTGTCGTCGCCTGTGTGTGTGTGTGTGTGTGCATAACCTCCGGCTTGGGTTTGAGTTGGGCGTGTGACAGCTCAATATATTCGCCATTTGTCGCTGTTTAAACCACATCTCTCACCCACTAGGTGTGTGTGTGTGTGTGTGTGTGCTTGCCTTTGTCGCTGGCGCTAGGAACTGTCGCCGCCCGTTGCCAGTTGCCCATATAAATGCGGTTGGCGAATGTTGCAAAAACTGTTGAACGATGCCAGAGACAACAGAAGGAACCCTCAAACATACACACACACACACGTACAATACATACACCAAAGTTAACTTGTATGGATAGCCAAGGAAAGCAAGCAAAACGTCACATGTGGGCGCAGGGAATGTCGGTCGCGGCCTGCCACAGTGGTACAGTATTTGTTTTGTATCCCATTTGTCAGCTTTTTGAGTTTGATCTGTACTTGATGGGCTTTTAAAAGTGCTGTTGATGGTTCAAATAAGATTTTATTAAAACATGAAGAATAAGGCTTGACAAAAACTAAGCCGCACACGAACATTGTTCAACCTATTAACATATTGATTGTCATTGCGAATGCCAAAATAATTGAAGGAAATATTGAACACTTTTGAATTCAATTGGGATGTTTACGAGAACTATTGAAGTTCGTGGCAGCATAACATTTTTAACTCCGAGTTTGTCATTCTACATATTTGGTTTTTCATCAACTAGTTATTGGCCAATCAAATTATTGGCCTTCAAATAGAATTTCCGCTGTAAAATAACCGGAAATAAAACTTTCAGTCGCAGAAGGCGTGGCAACATGTCTGTCAAATCCAGAGAGCTCTTAAACTCAGCCGTATCTTAAAGTTTAAATCGTGCCAAAATGGCTCTTTCTTTTAGCCACGCACGATTTATGTATTGTGTGCTTACATCGGAAATGAAGAATTGTGCAGAAATTGGTGGGCAACTTTAGGCTTACATTACCGATATCGAACAATTGGTTGGAGAATGTGTCAGTGACTGGATTTTGTAGTTTTTGGACGCGTATTCTGGCATTTAAATGGACTTCTTCAACATTACGCCACAGTGGCGATGATGTTAAGTGAGCACAAGTTAGAAAGTTGGTTAAGCTCGACTGTAATATACTCTGTATCAATGAAAGTGAATGCGCAGTGTATATTTCTGTTGATTAAAAAAATTGACTAACTTTAAAGTTAGACAAACTAATTTAACCAACTTTCGTAATGTAGAAAGAACGAAATAATGCAAGCTGTTGAATGACAGATGGTGCTACGCCTACTTTATGTTTTTAACTCAGAATTTTGTATCACCATATGTTCTCAAAGCTCAGGAAGTCCTGGCAAGTGACTCAACACGTGTCCGATGGTGAATTACGTTAAGACTCAATTTCAGCAGCAGCGTTCCGTAGGTTCCTTGACCAGTTCTGAATCACATATTCTTAGATTTTGCATTGTTAATCGATGGGTTTTTGCAGCAAGCTGGGAATAGCATAGACATTCGAAATGTCAGCTCAAATATCCACACACAAAATCTCGGAATATTTAATGACTCTTTCAACCACTGTGCGGATGGCCTGGTCGTGGTTAGTCGCTTGATTTTGTTGTTGTTCCTGTTGTTGTTGTTGTAGAAATGCAGGAAAATCAATTTCGTTCTCCATTTGCAGTTGGCAATTTGCATAATAAGGTCGTTTGGCGCAATTTGCATGTGAATGTGATAAATTCAACGGTGTGTGCGTGTTGGCGCTCGTGTGTGTGTGCAAGGGGATACCCCAGTTACATTCGTGTGAGCGTGTGTGTGTATTTGTTTTGTGAACCCTTTCAACTTCCTCGCTGCTCGCTTTTTCACCTTTTGACGTTTGTGAAAAATGAAAAGTGTGACGGTATATTAAATAAGTAGGTGTGTCCATGGCACGACAAATGCCGCTAACTGCCGCCGAGCACTGTCCATCCCCAAAAACTTCAATGTCGTAAAAGCAAATATGGGCATTTTTGTGATTTAAACGCTTTGGCTTCTGCCCATTTTTTCCTTCGTCCAGTTTCGAATATTTGCAGCCGGCCAAACCAATGTGAATTGTAGACTGCAGTGACATGTTGACAGTTTTTTGTCTCCAGGCAAACCAACAATTTTTTCCCCTAGGTTTTTTTTTGTTGTTGGCCTAGTCAGCCGATTTGCAATAATAATACGTGGGACCCGAAGCGGCGACCAGAAGCCGTACCAGTTCGAGTTTATGCAGCAGTGCAAACATAATTCATATGACAGAGTTTTTTTTTGCGCTCCAATGCTCGAATGCACTTTCTATTTTACATGCAAAATATGGCATGGAAAAACACACAAATTGATGGGGAATTGCAAAATGAAAAACATAATAAAAAAAGTGAAAAAAGGCTTTAAATTGGTTTTCCGAAAGGGGGTAGCTACTAAAACTGGTTGGGAATTTCAGTTAATAATAATTTCTGCTGCCTACTTGGGGGGGATACTTTCAGTTCAGTTTCGGCAGTTTCCCAATTATTGTCCTAAAACTTAAACATGAACAAAAAAAGGAGAAGAAATAACTGCTCTCTAAGCCATAAAACTGCACTGTTACCTCCCAAAGTTTATGGCCAGCCAGTTGTTCAAGTTGCCCACTAAAACTAAATGACTTGCATTAAAATTTCTTTCATTCGCTGTTG
Organism: Lordiphosa fenestrarum; assembly: GCA_035044985.1. NCBI lineage: Eukaryota > Metazoa > Arthropoda > Insecta > Diptera > Drosophilidae > Lordiphosa > Lordiphosa fenestrarum. The sequence goes on along the minus strand of JAWNNO010002333.1, from coordinate 321,068 downwards.
TTGTACCCTTCTCTACATTGCTCTCTCCTCTTCCTTTTGCCCACTAATTGCAGACATTACCAGCTCACTGACAATGACCGAGGTGAAGATTCCCAATCACATAATGCGGCTGAAGAGCGCCATTCTTGGCTGTCGCTATGCCCTCGATGGTGAATCGCTGTACTCGGTGAAATGGTACAAGGATGGACACGAGATCTACCGTTATGTGCCGCGAGATAAGCCGCCGGGCCAGGCGTTTCCATTGCCGGGAGTGAACATTGATGTGAGTAGCGCAACAGTTGGCCGCGAATTTTAATTTAAAATTTTATTACAATTTATGGCGTGGGTGGGGGCGGGGACGTTGCCGTTACGGCCAGATCATAATGATTATTCTAAAACATGTAATTGCATCTTGTTGTGCTCCGAACGTGGCACTGCTGCCACGTAGTTTGCCCATTTAACTTTAATTTAATGTTGATGTAATTTTTTGTTGGCCATAAAAATGTTTACTTGTGTGTGTGTGTGCGCCGGGCTGGGCTGGGGCTGGAGTTGGGTCACGTTGGGGTCTACGTCACTCAACCGACGATTGAAAAGGTTAACCGAGGGCTCGAAAATCACTTAAACCTGCCAATGTCCCCGCCGTCTCCCCTACACCCCCCGCCCAATAATAATAATAATTTGCTCAAGCACTTAAATGCGTCTACTTTGTCCGTCAAGTGACGTGAGCAACGCGGCGTATGAGCGATGTCCGTTATGTGGAAGCGTGTTTTATGGCCTGTGCGTGCCTAGAAGGATTCCATGGAATATTGGGCCGGGACGAAACAAAGCGGCAACATAATGCGTAATGCGACATAATTTGTACGTCACAATGTCTGTATTTACGTAAGGCCGGGGCAAAAGGGTTGAAGGTCGAACAGTCCGAACCAGATTACAATCAAAGTGAACCCTTTAATATTACCCAAATATGCTATTTCAGGTCGGACATGCAGATTATAAATAGCAGCCACTAAAATGGCATTCTAATTAGGGGGAGATTTAATAATGAATGAAATGTTGGCAAAGGCCATAAAGCTTAATAGTTCTGGCGTTCATTTTACTGTTTCACCTCATCATGGAAGTTCTATTCAAAGCCAGCAAGCTGTAAATCAGCCAGAAGACAGTAAATGATTTTAGTTTAGTTAGCTTTTAATATTAAATACTTAGTTCCCTCACGTCTTAGGTCAAGCCTGCTACATTGAGAGTCGGTTACCCTGAAACGTAGTACTAGAGCCCTGAAAGAAGAAATTAATGGCTTTTAAAATCGTGATACTTAAAGGAAGTTTTAATGAGTCAGTCTATGCGTGCTGGATGGTCTGCCCCATTTCGATTTATACATAAACATCACTGATTTAAAGGAAAAGAGCTTTATCCTTATGTTATTAGATGCAATAACTGCAAGGTAGCGCACAGTGCAGCTTTGATTTTCTCACTCCACCTTGTTTCGATGATTCAAAGGTGTATTTAGGTATATCGAACTGATACGGTTTCACTTGATATCCTGGTGCTGCAAGTAACATCCAGCAAAAGCTGTCCAGAAAGCAAAATTACGACTATGTGGCACTGTATTTTCTGTGAGTAAATATCAGCGCTTGGCTTTGATAAATTCTTGCGCATGCAAAAAAGGCAGTAAGCAATTGCATCATGCCAAATGTATAAAAAAATGTTATGCTCTTGCAGGAAACGTCGACAAGTATGCAACGCTTTATATAAGCGCCTAATATTTCATATCAGGATACTTTTAGACACACTGACAGGCTGTCAGATTCATGATTGCCAGTTATATGGCAGCCTGTTATTAGATATCTTTGAACAGCAGTCAACTGGCACTGTTTCTGGCAGTTGCTCACACATGTATGGCAGCAACTGGCACCTAAACATATGACAACCTGCCAGAGGGGCCTGAGCTCTCCCTTAGTCAGCCGTCCGTACCTAAAACCGTGCAACAGTTTAAAATCAAAGTCGGAATTGGATTCAAAAATGAAGACCAAACTTAATACTGAAAAACTATTTAAGCCATGAACCAAAAATTTGAGGATTAACTTTGTAACATGCTATACGATAGTTTCTCAGATTCGAAACGGTGGCGAATTAGTTTAAACCAGTTTAAAAATGTTTCAGGGACATATTTAACCCCTTTCAAAAGTGGTTCGGAAACTAGATAGCGATTTGATAATTTACTGGAATCCGAATGGTTCAGAAACCGACTAAGCCAAATTAAGAATGGTTCGAAACCGTACCAGAAAAACATTTTAAGCGACTTACATTAACTTAGCAATGTTGGTAGGTAATGTGAAATTAGATATTTTCCATCGATCCATCCATTAAAAGTAGCGCAAAAAAATATCTTAAGAATTACTACATCCATGAACTCAAGATATGGTGTGTGGTTTTGTAATACTGAGCTAAACCAGTAAAGTAGTTCAAGAGCGGTTCCGAATCCGCTTAAAACGTTGACATTGCCAATCTCAGCAAATCGTCTTCAAATTGTAATACCTTCCTGTGACAGACATAAATCAGTTTGAAAGGAAATTATACTTATAAATTGATAAAACCACAAAACAAATGGAAATTAAAGACAAAATCTATAATTCAGGGCGTTGAATTTCATGGAAAAAGTGTTGTCATGTTCTAATCAGTGTGGCACAGGTGCACTCAAGTGTGACATCGGTGCATTCTAAAAGTGCCCAGAATAATCGGACTTATAGAATACAATTTTAAGCAGTTCACAACAAAATCGTTTGCCGGATAAAGATGAATGTGAATGTGAATGAACGTGAATCCTGCGTGATTAATGAATCTTTCGTAACGTGAAAGAAAATTTCGCTTACGAGGAAAGCTCTATTTTAGACTTTTGACATTTGCTGTGCTGCATAATGAGTTGAAACTAGACAAATAAGTGTTTCAAGAACGGTTCCAAGACTGTCTGATATATGGTAGCTCTCTAGTATCATTCAACTAGAGCTGTGAATTCGGTGTGTTTAATGTTGATACTAATTTTTTCGTACAGAAAGTTCGAAACCATTAAAAAGTCTAGTAGTTTTCGGTTCAAGCACAGGTTGCTTTACTCATGCGATCTTTGGCGAAACAATATGAGACAGAGATAAACAGAAATGTCCGATCCTTAAAAAAGGAAAGTAGCTTCAGCATATTTGTACATAAATATCATATTGGCTGTGCCATTTTACAGCTTGAGTTCCGGTTCAGACTTAGGCTGAAATATCCAATTAGCTTAAGCTGTATTTCCACTTGTCGAGGTGTCATATGAGTTGGGTAAGAAATACCTCAGTTTACTGTGAATTGACTGTCAAAAAACTTACAAGAGAACTCACATTAACTACTCGTGCAGCTTTCCATAGATATTTGAAATCAAACAAGCGAAAATACTGCTCGGTTTGTGGGGTGCAAAAGGCCCGAACCGAAAAGAAATGAGAGCTTGCATTTCCGAAACATTGGTTGTAAGGTTCCAGCTGTGCAAGCTAGTGATGGAATAAGCATTAGTTGTATGACCAAAACATTTAGCATAATCTTTCAATTGCCCACGAAGAAAAACCGCTAAGGAAAATGCAGCTCTGCGTCGCAACCACAGCACTTACTTAGCTGGCTGCACCGGCTGCTGGCATAAAAAATACCAAAAATCACATAAATAAATAATGTAGAAAAAGTGGTTTTGCCACAGCCAAGCTTCAAATTGCAACAACAACCAACCGCCGCCGCCGCCATCATAAACAAAATGGCTGGGCGCATGTCGCTCAGTTGCAGTAGCAAAAGACGCAAAAGCAATAAAAGGCGACTGCAATTTGAATTGTGGCTAGGATTTGGTTTCGGGAGTGAAGGCCTCATCCTGCTCCACCACCAATTGTTGACTGTTTGTACAGGGCGCTGACAACTTGAGCGTGCATAAGAATTGGCCAACAAAAAAAAAAACGAAAGAAGAACGAATCGGCTTTAGCACTGGCAAAGGCAACAAACAAAAGCCAGTTCGCAGTCATTGTGCCAAGTCAGGGTGGGCGGCAGGACAATACTGGAAACAAGCAACAAACCAAAATAATGTTGAACGTGACTTTTGTGATTGTTTGAGCAAAAGAAGCGAGACTCAAGAATTTTCATAAAAATTTGCCCGACAAGTTTTTCGGTTTTCGCCCGTCAAGGAAAAGTGCTATGAAATGAAAACTTTTCGCCAACTGTTCAACTTGGATGCGTGTGTGAGTGCGTGTGGGTGGGTTTGATAATAAAAGTGCAGCTTAAAGAACTTGACTGCAATTGTGTTACATAGAAAATGTTGAGTGACTTTTACAGCTCCACTTCACATGCTCACCGAGTTGCGTATCTTGCCTTTGTTTTGCGGTTTGTGGGCCAACTTCGTTCTACACTCGCACAAAAAGCAGCAAGAGTTCTGTTGCAATCTATATTAATATCGCATTTTCCCCGACTGTACTCCTCCTCAGTCAATTTGGCAATTGTTTTCTCTCTTAAATAAATAAATGTATTTTCTGGCTTTTGGCCTTATGACTTGTCATTTTCTCAAACTAATAACAAACTCGGTTTCCCATCAATCTTAATTTTGGTTTCGCAAATCTTTTTTTGAACTCTAATTGCCCGTGATTTTTAGTGTCGATTCATGGCCGAGCAATTTGTAAAATAATTTTCTTGCCCTGTTCTATTTTTTTTCTCTCACCATTTTACAGCTACGCAATTCCTCGGACACGCAGGTGATGTTGCGTCGCGTAACGCTTCAAAGTTCTGGACTGTATCGCTGTGAGGTGTCGGGTGAGGCGCCTGCCTTCAACACCGTCTCCGAATCAGAGACCATGACCGTTGTCGGTAAGTGAACAGAGAAATATGTGTGCCATAAACTGGAGAGACTGTGTGTGTGTGTGTGTGGATGGTGGGACGTGGGTGGGGGAAAACAACAAAAAATTTAATTAAAATGCTAATAGTCCATGGCAGTCAACAATGTTGTGAGTGACGACAACGACGGCAGCAACGGGCGGGGAAGTGCAACATAATTGTGAGGCAGCAAAGGAATGAGCACTGAAATTGCAGAAGAATGCAGGCAAGAAATACAAAGAGAGGTTGACATAAGTTGCCAGGATAAGACCGAGAGCAATGACAATTTCTGTGGCCTGCAAAAGATTTAAAAACTTTCACAAGCAAAGCGAACCGAACCGAACGAACGAACGGAGGACTTTATTTACGTATGCAGGTTGTCAGTTCATTGTCGTTGTTGTGTTTGATGGGTGTTTTCTGGAAACCGTTCAATTGATGTGGCCGTTGAAATTAAATTTAAGAAAACTTGTTTAAGTTGTTGGTTGGATATTGGTGAAGCTTGCGATGAATTCCTTTGGTTGCATGCATCAAGTAAGGCAAGGATTCTCATTTGATGTAGAAACTAACCAGTTGGAACCGCTTTGCTTCACAAACCGAACCGAATCTAAATGGTCTACCAAATCTAAGCCAGAAAGGTATCAAAAGCTTCTTAAGGAACATCAAATCAAAACCCTAAACGTATTTGAATCTTCTTTAGGAACATAGTTAAGAGATGAATCGTTGTCCCGTTTTCCAATCTGCTAAATAAAGCTATCTGTCTCATAAACCAATATGTAACAGAGCAAAATCTATGTTAATCTGACACATATAAGCTATAAGCAAACTTGCCCTGCTGAGCCGAGGTCTTACCATCTGCACCTTCGGGTGTTTTGCTTCCTGGTTGCTTAACAAATGTCTGCTTTCTTTCCTGCGATTTGCAGCACCGAGTACTTTGAGTACTTAATGGTCTAGTCTGCCGCCTTTCGTGAGATCCTGAATTCGATTCTCAGCTTAGAAAACGTTAATTATAAGGAGAAAGCAAAGCAAGCTTCGAAACCCTTGACATAACGTAGCTGTTTGGAAATAAATTAAGCAGACAGACGAATAAAAGATCTAAAAAAGATCCATCCATCATTTCAATCATACAAAGGAGCTAAAAAATCATCCAAAGGATGATCCTTTTTCATATATATATATATATATATCCGGTCCAAATGGATACGGGAAATTATCCAATGTATATTTTTGTATACCCTTGCAGAGGGTATATTCAAATTGTCCAGATGTTTGTAAGGCTTAGAAGGAAGCATTTCCGACCGCATAAAGTATATATATTCTTGATCAGCAGGGCAAGCTGAGTTGATTTAGCCCGGTTTTAAGGCTATGGCGACAAAACTTTGCACGAAGTCTTTTGGTACAAACACGCTGCACATTTGTCGGAACCGTCCGTAACGGATGACTATAAAATATAGCTGCCATAGGAACGATCGGTCGAAAAACTAGTTCTAGTGAGAAAAGCTTTTTGTTTTCAATTCAAACCTCTTTCAAATTGCCATACATTTATTTTATAAGCTTTCACACAATTCTTTAAAGTTTTGTCAAAATCGGATGACTATAGCATATGGCTGTCATATGAATGATCGGTCGAAAAACTAGTTTTAGTAAGAAAAACTTTTTGTTTTTAAAGAAAACGCCTCCAAACTTTTGTATTTCTTAGTTTGCTATGCTCTTCCATGATTCCACCAAGTTTGGTCGAAATCGGACATCTATATAGTATAGCTGTCATAGAAAAGTAGACTCAAAATAGAAGTCTAGTGAGAAAAACTTGTTTGTTTTCAGTATAAATGTCCTTTAAATTAGTTAGCTTTCCTCTATTTTTATGCTTCACAAAATCAAAGAAATTTTAAGGGCAGCTTATTTCAAGGTTAAGAAATAGATTTTTGAGATAATATCAAACTAAGTCAGAACAAAATTTCAAGTTCTCCGCATAACTTTAAGCTCAAATTATCAGAAAAGATTTGTCATTTCACATAACAGATTAGAGTTCAGTGAAAATTAGACGAAAGTCCTCTATTACCACCATTTAAAAAAGTGGACCTAGTTGCCTAGAGACATTTTTTACAAAGCAATCAAAACGTGTTTGTTTCAGGCGAGTTAATATAATTTATTTTCCAAGAGTCACTCCTAAACAATATTCTCAATGCTTCAAAACCTGTACCTGGCTAGATTCAAATGCATAAATTGTTAACCCACCCCTCCTGAAAATGGTTGTAAACCTCGCCTGGTACCTGAGAAATCTCTCAAGCATTTATTTATCAAAGTAAGCATATGCATATTGGTCTTGCAAGAAAAACTTGACAACTTTTTTTACGATATACATTTTTTTTGCAAAATTCTTCATCTCCCCCAAGGCGCTTTTCTTAGCCCTCAACACCCAATTAACATTTTTCTCCATTGTGCTGCTGGGAGGCGCTTTGGGGATTTCGTTGATGGAAAATTTCGTAGCCAACGCACTAAAGCATATTTTATGGTTCACTTGCAGCGACTACTCCGTCTCCAATCCCTAACACCAATTTCGTAAAAAAATACAAGAATGATGATGATGGAGTAGAAGGCGGGGAGAGAGAGAGAGAGAGGGAGTGGCACAGTTGTTGATGATGGGGGATGGAGATGGATAACTCCTTGCTACTCGCTTCGACCACCAATGTCGTTCAATTTGGCCAGCCAGACAGACGGGCGCATTGTTTAATATGCAAAACCATTTCCGTTACATTCCAATGTCCCTTTTGCAAGGACTTTTTCTGAGAAGGGCCACAAGCGAAATCAGCATGAAATGTGCTTAGTGCGTGGGGAAGTGGTTATATTGCCATAAGTTAATGTACGTTTCTGCCCACGGCTGGCGCAGAACCCAGATGAAGATGATGATTATGATGAGGCGGGGCTCCCCAGGGAAAAGCAGCGGTTACACACACCCACACACACGTATTGATAACCGTTTGATTTTTTTATGAGTTTATAAATTTGTGATTAACTTGATGGCATTCCGCGTTTGATTGACTTGCGGCGGCCAAGCCGAGAGAGAGAGGGAGGGAGAGGGAGAGTGAGAAAATTTCATCAAAATTCTAATCTGAAGTTGAAGCCGGAGCTAAAGCTGAAGCTGAAGCACTTTTCCATTTACATATGTAAAGTGCTCTCCTGCCGCACAAGACAAAAGCCAAGTACAAGTTCCTTTTATTATTTTTTTTTTGTGGCCAGTCGCAGCCGGCAGATGGCGCTTTTGTCTTAACCCATTTTTCTACTTAAATCGCACGACATGAAAACATAATTTTACTTCAAATTGCAATGACAGTTGCAGCAGCAGAGCCACGCCTCTTCACTTGCTTTTATGCTCCCCCGCCCCAACCCCTCGCACACTCGCACACACACACACACACATGCTTCGCCTTTTGTTGTAGCCCCAGCGTCAACTGCGACTGCAAAAATTCCATTTCAATTGTTTGCTTAGATTATGCAGCTGTATTAAGAAGAAAAAAATGGAAAGCGGACCCAGAGTGGTATCCAGTATACGACCATGACTCTAGGACTCTAGGGTTGCCAGCTGAACAGAAATAAAAATAAAAAAAACAACGCAAAACAAAAGCTTGCTTTAAACCAGCGAGCAAGGAGCCGTTTACAAGGAGCCTGGGAGTTGACTCGACAATGCCATTTGCCAACGCATTTGCCAGGCTGCATGAATTCCATTTAAGATGATTGTTGCTTTTGGGACTCCAGCCGGAGGCATCTGGGCTCTCTCGCACCTGACCAACATCTACGTTTTGTGGCTGTGGCGCCTCGCTCTTTCTCTCTCTGTCGCTCTCTCTCTGTACAAAATGGTTGATTTTAAGTTAAATAATTAAACTTGGTAAAGTTGTTAAGTTACATGAGAAATTTGTGAGGGCATTAAAGCTGACCGAATTTCATGTAAATGTTAAGTCTTCATCCTAAAGGGAAGAATTTTTTACTAGCTTCTGACTCATCTAAGTCACTACAACTGCTCCAAAATTTTGATTTGGAAAGTGGTTTTCTCGCCTTAAATGCCTTTCACTTCACTTATTTAATTGCTATTTAAAACGTTTACTTTTTTGTAGAAGATAAACGAGTCTAGACTAGTCTTACATGGACTATAAACACCACAAATATAACCATAATGCACATTTGTTGTTGTTGATTGGCAAAGGACCCGAGCCCACTTGCTCGTCCTGCTAAGGCATGATCTTATCCTCTGCACCTTGGGGCTTTTGCTACCTGGTGGCTTACAATCGTTTGCCTTCTTTACTGCGATTTGCAGCACCGACACTTGAGTGCTTAATGGTCTTGTGTGCTAAGATGTCGCCTTTCCTGACATTCTGAATTCGATTCCCAGCTTTGGTTACTTAAATTATAAGCAGAAAGCAAAGCAAACTTCGAAACCCTTGACTTAACTTATATATACTCTTGATCAGCATCAACAGCCGAGTCGATATAGCCATGTCCGTCTGTCCGTTTGTCTGTCCGTCTGTCTGTCCGTATGAACGCACAGATCTCAGTGATGGTAAGAGATAGAGGTTTGACATGTATGGGACATATGCTTCTTATGTCTGCGGGCAGATGAAGCTTATTTTTAATTTTGGCCACGCACCCTCCCGCCCCCGTAATATGGAAAAAAAGTCATATCTCCCACAGTTTTAAGGATAGATGGTTCGTATCTTCTAGACATATTTAGTAATCGGGATTACTTATCGATCCGCCAAAGGAATGGTGAAGATCGGATAAACGGTTGTCGAGCTATGATCAAAAGACTGTTCGCTGCTGCCGCGGAATAGCAGCGCTGCTTTCAGCTGCTACTGCAGCATCAAAATTTGAGCTAAACGTATAATTTCGTTGGTACAGAGTATGTTATAGTCGGGCTTGACCGACTTTCTTTCTTGTTTAAGATCCTTGACTCCAAAGCTTATTGAAATATTCACAAAATAAGAGCTTGACATTACTGTGAAAACACTTTTCGCAAGTAGACTACAATTTCCTCACAGTTTATGTAATTTTAGGTCGATTTCTATATAAACTTGTATAAAGCATGGGCTGAACCAAGGTTCAAACCAAAACCTTCGCCCAGAAACCTTGAACCTCAAAATTCTGGACCTGAACCATTTGTATTTGCAATCTTATTCTGAAGGCCCATTCTATCTACATGGTCCCAAATAGCCATGGAATCTATTTAGGTGTTTCCTTAACATTTTAAAGCAGCAGTGGGCACAGCAGTTAAACGAAAGCGGGCGCAGTAACGAAGCAACAAGTTATTTCCGTTCCTTCAATTCCATAGTTTCCATAAAGTGGTTATATTGGCTTATATTATATTGAGCAATATAACGGACCAATTAGTGTCCATTACTCCTGAAGACCTTTCGTGCGCCTACCTCTACAACTTGCAATGGTTTTCCCACGAAAGCTGTTAAAAATATGTAGGCTTATAGGTTATCGCATTAGGCATCCCACTTCCAAATGGGTTTTCTAACGTTGCACTTCAACTGAGCTCGTAGCGCCTTTACAGCTCATTAGATTGGCCCATTGGGCATGTGAAAAGTAGGAAAACTACGCTTATAAATATCTCTCCTTTGTAAAATGGCACGCAACGACTCATAGCTCATAAAAATCACATTTTGCACGCTGCTCCTACGATTTCTTCTTGTGTTTTTTTTTTGCGTGTGTCCTGTGATGTGCCCCCAACCCCTTATGCAGGCAATTGCTTTTTATATTGTAAAATCGATAAGCGATCACATTATGTGAAGAAGAAACTCAGCAGGCAGCAGCAGAAAAGTGAGTTATATGTGTGTTTGTCCTTTAAAGTGCACTTAACCATAAATTCAGCACAGGACACTCGCACACACACACACACGCCACGCAGGGGCACCAGTAAGGGGACATATGCAGTGCGCCCTCTGAGCGAACCTTGGCGTGCTCATTAATTATAAAACAACGCGCGATACTTTTATTTCTGCCGACAGATACGAGAGGGCCGGAGCCAGGAGGACGCGCTCGGAGCTGGGAATAACAGTAACTGTAATGTTTTCTTAACTCAAACATGGCCTCAACGCAGCGCAATGCGACGCGTATCGTCCATTAAAAGTCGTTGCCATATGTAAAAGCAAAGATAACAAATAGGGGGGTGAGGTTGCAATGGAGCAGGTTTCGATAGAGACCCTCTTAGCCGCCAACTGAAGCGATTTTCATTTCTCGCATTCCTCGAGTTCTGGGCAAAGTGTGGCTGATGCGGCGTATGAGTAATGGCCAGCCGCAGAAAGAGAAAGTCGTTGGGAAAAGTAGAAACTGGTTTATGACTTGATTTAAACATAAAACAGTTTAAAATTGGTGCCTGCCATAATTGTTCATATGTCAGTTTTGTTCGGGGCCCAACTCCATATTGTCGCACTTAAATTTTATTTGTCGCATAAATCTAAAGACTTTGCCCCACCTACACACACACAGCTACTTACCCCCCTCCCCGTGTGTGCGAGCAATTCATTCTGACGGACTTTGCACGCAATGGCCAAGGACCGCCGCAGTACCTGGAAATAAGCCGAGCTGGGGAAAATAAGAAAGGGAAATTGCCAAACATGCTCGAAGTATATTTTGAACATTTTCCTATGACTAAGCAGTTTTTTTATGTTGCTTTTTTTGCTGCCTCCATTTGTGCAGTCAAAAGGAAAGAGACGGTAAAAAAAAACAAGAATAAGGTGAAAAAGCATCTAAAGCAGCTGCCTGCAGGCAGCCAGCATCAGCAACAACAACAACAACACAAGCAACCACTACTGTGAGCATTTTAAGTGGCATCGCCCCCCACCTCCCACAGATTCTAGTCTCTAGACTCAGCCTCCGCCTCTGTTGGGGGTGCCTTTTAATATGCTGCGGTATGTTTTTCCTTCAATTTCTCCTTCTTTTTTTTTGGTACCTGCCAAATGTAAGCGCTCTTTGCAGGAGCAGGCGATAAGCTGGGTCAGCAGGGTACGGGTCCACCCCTACAGGCATTCTTTTTTCATTGTGTGTGTGTGTGTGTGTATAGGTAAGTGTGAATTATTCACATGTTGAGCCTGGCCAGCTGTGCGGCCAAGTGTTTGTCTCCCAAAAATACGCATCAACCTTTGCTGCAATAAATTATGTTTAGAAAAACTTATTAATAATATGAAAATTTTGAAATCTAAATTTAATCGCCATAAATATTTGCAGCTTTTGCTAATGTCAAGTGTCAGGATCATCATTAATCTTGGCATATAACTTGTTATGTGGTGCATTAGCATCTTATGATACCCGACTAGAGTATTGCAGGTCTTAAAACTTAAGTCTCAGAACATCTTCTATAATAAGTGAGCCTTCAAGTTGAACTGGAACATTAAGAGTCGAGTTCTTATCTTCTACAAAGGGTCGATCCCTCTATGACATGAACTATAATTATTATAATTATTATTACGAAATTAGCTCGCAATTACAAATTGGATGTAACTTCAAAGACTTTCAGCTATATCGACAAAAGCCTTAAGCTTACGGAGTATGTACCTGAGTTATAATGGTGATTAAAGTTAGGTTTAAGTGAATTCTTTTGAGTATTTTTATACCCGTTACTCACTCGTAGAGTAAAAAGGGTATACTAAAGTCGTGCAAAACAGGCAGAAGGAAGCATCTTTATAATGAAGTATATATATTCTTCATCAGCATCAACAGCCGAGTCGATATAGCCATGTCCGTCCGTCCGTCTGTATGAACACCTAGATCTCAGAGACTAGAAGAGCTAGAGCAACCAAATTTTAGATGTAAGCTAGTATTGTCCGCAGGCAGATCAAGTTTGTTTCAAATTCCGGCCACGCCCCCTCCAGCCCCGCAATAAAAAATGTAGAAGCTATCGAGCTCAGATTTTGCAGTAGAGTGCATGTGGCCAATATGTACAATCTCACAAATTTGCATAAAGATCGGATAATAAATGGCAGAGCTAAAAAAACGTTGCATACTTATCTGAGCCACATGAGGTTATTAAACACTAATTGCCTTGAGTAACAGGTATTTCGAAGTCGGGCAGGGCCGACTTTAACTTACGCCCTCGTTAAGATTAAGTTTGTAATTTATTAAACGACCTTTGAAATGATTAATTAATGAGTTAAGCTGGCTCGAGGTCCCTAAAAGTTGTTTTAAATACACCAAAAAGAGCTGGTTGACTATATAATACTGTTTCATGAATCTCCACACTCAATTTTCAGTAGGCTATTCGCTAATGACTGCTGATCTTTCAATGTCTCTTTCAATGCAGTCACCGCTTTCAGCAGTTGGGAACTGCAAACAGCAATGAAAACAAAAAACTGACTAACGATGCAGCAAACCAACTTCATGGGGTTTTATGTTGATGCTTGAGGCTAAATTTTCTAAGTGAGAAAGCTTCAAGCTTTCTGGCGAGCTTAGAACTGCACGTTGAATTTAAAAGGAAGCCTGCCATTATTATTATTATAGATTACTTAAAATTATTGTGTAAGACTGCTTTGAGCTGGGCTGCAAACCCATGCATGTTTTTTGGATCTTCGGAACTCTGATGCGAAACAAAATCTACCAATAGTTAGGGTTCAAAAATTTCAGAATCGAGGTTTTGGATTTTGGTTCGAACCTTGGTTCAGTCCATGCAGGACAGAATATTTGAATAAACAATTAGAGAAACAATTAGAGAATGAGTACTTCTGTAACGTGTTTTTCTAAGACTACTGTTAGGATCTTACTCTTTCTATGGGAGCTGTTTTAAATAGCTGTCGGAATCGACAAACCTAAGGATAATCATGCAAAAGCCTAACCAACGAACATGTTAGACATTTGGAGTCGATTTCATTTAAAACAAAAAAAAGCTTTTCTCAATACAACTTCTTTTTCGACCGATGATTCGTACTGCAGCTATATGATATGGTCATCCAATTTTGACAAAACTTTGTAGAATTGTGTGAAAACATGCCATTTCGTAGTTTTTGTAGAAAAATATTTCCTATGGGATATTGTAAGTAGTTCTAAATGCTATTCTAGGTTTATTTAAATCACTTTGCTGCCCATTTAAGGACTCAGTCGCTCAAAACCAATCAGATATAAGAACGAATCGCTAGACAGAAGGTCAAATTTTCTGATGTCCACCATTTTTGTTGAACCGAATCGATATTTAATTACAAAGATGATCGGTTCGAGGTTCGGTTTACAGTAATATACAATTCGGTATTCCAGGTTCGAACCGGTTCGTTTCAAAACCGGTTTGCAGCCCTGGCTTTGAGTTAAGTACATTTCGAACTATTTTAAGATCATTTTGATCATACTCTTTGGTTTTAGTATATTCAAATCAAATCCGATTAAGTGAAAATATATTCTAGAGTCTACAGCGAAACAGCTTTGAAACCAAATGAAAGTTTATCAGACAAGTACAAAAGCTATTTCCAATTTGTTCCCAAAAATGAAGTCTTCGTCTTTGAATCAAAGTAGGCTGGTAAGAGCCAAGTTCCATAAATTAACCATCGACAGATTTACAGTAGAAACCTGTTAGTGCCACAAAAATGCATAGAAAATAGCAAAGTTTTTAAAATATACATGAATTTAGTTAGCAGCTGCAACTGTGCCTGACAGTTTCCAAAAATTCCCCCCCTCCCCCAACCCTAAGTAATTGAATTCTTGCCAAATTGTTAACTTTAGCCTAAAAGCAATTGTAATTGGAAAAGTCAAAGTCCAACAGAGTTGTGTTCAATTGCCCTCGATGGTTTTAGGCAAAATGCATTCAACTACAAAGAAACACGCCTGCACATGTACAAATGAACGAACCGGGTAACCAGACATATTTTCCTCCACTCTCAGTCAAAAAAAAAGCAAAAGTTGAAAGTAAATTGAGCTTCACTTTCGGAACAAATAAGCCAACGGGAAGGGACCAGATATGTCTGTCTGTGTACGAGCAAGTACTTCCTCAATCCAAGGGCTACCTGAACGGACAACCGGATGACCTGTCATGTGGCCAGTGGCTGGCAGGAAGAAGCCACAACAAAAACTCTGGCAACTTCTAAAGAAAATTAATTTTTGGAAAACCATTAAAAATTAATTTTATTTTATGGCTCACACATACTCGCACACACACACACAAACAGCCGAGGAAAAATGTTATGAAAATGAAACAAGAAATTATATGCCAGTTTTTATTGCAGTTTTTTGTTGAGTTTCTTTGGCTTTGCCATGGAATATTTATAATGCATACAAAACACTTGAGTGTGGGTGTGTGTGTGAGTGTATGTATGCTTGTAGGTGTAGGCTGGTCCATGGCAGACGCCTGTGGGCTTGCCCCCCACTTGACTTGATTCTTATTTTTATACCCGGCTTTTGATAGGGTAAAAACAAAGTAGTTGAGGCTTGACACAAGATACAACAATGTGAGCAATGGGCAATTACAGCAAAAATGTACAATAGTCCAAATTGTGGTTAAACTCTGCCAAATGCCAGTCTTTATTGCAGTTCTTCCTCAACTCAGCCATCGAAAACAGGGTATCCCACAAGTCTCTTTTGTTGCCCATAAACAAATCTCATGTGTTTGTTATATTCACACAAAACTATGCCCAAAAGCGCCAGCCAAAGAGCGTGAACGTGTGTGCGGCCACTTGGTCGTGGGTGTTGGTTGTTGTAGCCACATGCCCCAGCAGCCACCACAACACCCCCCCACCCCCTCCTAACTACCAGCACGCCCACACATACGAGTATAGCCACACGGCCAAATAAACTTTGAATAAGCATTTCGTATGGCTGCTGCTGCTGCTGCTTTTTTCTCATTCTTTTTATATATTTTACTGACACAAATCTCAACATAAATCTTAAGAATGCCCAGCCCCAAAAACAGCCCTGCCCCAGTGCAACGCCATTATGCCCCTGCCCCGTCAGCAAGGGGTGGGTGGTGGTGGGAAAGTGAGGCAATAAGTGATGCTGCATAAAATAATAAAGCAACAAAGCAATGGCCAACTGGCAAACTGATGAGGGCAACTCTACCCATACATAAAAACCAGCACAAAATGGCCAGCAAGTGCAGGTCTAGAGGAAAATATTCAATTTTCTTGGCTCATTAAAATTAAATAACGACGCTTAGAGAATACGCCAGCAAAATGAACAGGGAGGGGAAAGAAAACTATAGCCCAGGGATGGGGAAAGTTTTCTCATAAGAAATCCAATCAAGTCAAATCAAAATACTTTAAATATTTTAACATAAATAAGTCTAGAGACGATGGAAAGAAGATCAATTCTTATGCACACCATTTTTAAGTAAGCTGCTGTTCAAAAATTTGTTGATTCTATTTATAGCGAGCAGCATTTTAGTTGACAAGTGCTTTTCAGTTTACGAATATTCTGTTAGCTACAAATCTGTTAGTTTTTTTTGATGATGTATGGCAATTATTTGATTTTGTAGATAAATAGTTTTATGAAATCCGCTAGAAATTTGAGCAGCTTTGAATCATAGCAACTGCTCAGATGTGATATGAACAGTGATAAATTATGGCACATCCATGGGAAGTAGCTTCTGGACATGAACGGCTTCAATATGCTTCTGGAATACCCTTGAAAAATTGCACTCAAACTCATGTCGAATTGGCTGTGTTGAGTCCATTACCGAAACAACAGCGACTCCGCCAGCGAACATTTCTAATGTCCAAAATCCGCGAAATTTGTGGCAATTAATGAACAATGCAGCAATGCAATGCTCAGCTCAGTATGTTTGTATTTCTGTCCTTTATGGGCGACTAAACCGCTGAACTGATCCTTTTGCAATTCTAACAGTATGTTAAGGTAGATTGGAAAGCATCAAAGGTTATGTCTGAAGTTTATGAACCAGTTTGAAAGCGGTTAGAAACGGTTAAGAAAGTGATTCAGAGCCATAAAGCAAAAGTTATTATAGCAATGAACTTAGTCAGGTAATATAGTGTTGTTTATTTTACTTTAATAACACTCATAAAAAAGGCTAAAAAGGCTTCATTTCACGTATGATTCGTTCTTGGGTGTACTTAAATTGAGTATGAAACATTCTAAGCTTGAAATATGACTGGTAATATTATTGAAATGACAACAAACGTTCTTAAATCAAGAATATTTTGTACACACCGCAAGAGCAAAAATTATAGAAAAGCGAGTTCTTAGTTCAAGTATAAAAATTTGTTAGACTGAGTACAAAATAGACTCAGAATCCCAGCTCCACAAAGTGTGCAATAGTAAATACGAATGAATTCTGCTCTTAAAATTCCCAACTAGCTCTAGTACTTTTGTAATGGAGTGCTGGTAAAAATCTGAACTACAGTAGCTTTAACTTGCTCTTTGGTTATGGACCTTGGATATTTCTTTGGTTCAATACAGAGACCTCGTTCAAGAACATAGCTTGAACCAAGAACATTTTATTCTTATTTGAAGTACTCTTATTTTCTTTCTAGAATGTTTTTGGGCTGGCATTAGAAATTACTGGACTTTAAGAACAAACGTTTTGTACTTAATTTGAGACACAATCGCGCTTGACTTGAGACCATTATAAGCTAAAAGTATGATTAAAGAGATATTTAAAAAAAAAACATACTTATTATATGCCAAATCAGTCTAAAATCAAGTATTTAGAAATTGAAAAATCGTACTTGATGTAAGAATTTTTTTCTTAAATCAAGTATTCTAGTACTTACCGAACTGTTGACACCGTTTGTACTTGATTTAAGTAAGTTCTTTGTTTTTTTTCTGAGTGTATTAAATTAAGCAATGAACTTTCAAAATGGTCCATGTTTTACGGGCTAAGAAGTTATTTAAGATCTTGAAATTTGTGTGTATTCTGGTAATAGGAAGTAAGACATGTTTCCGGCTCCGAACCATCCACATTTTCTATAACTTAACAAATACTCACACTTAGGTCAGACCAGAGCGGTTGCTGGGCTTAGAAATAGTCATGCAGTTCGCCTACTCCTCGATACGAATTACTTCTAAAAAAGACAGACCACCCTTCGGTAACTTGATGGAAACCTGATTGATGTCTAGGCGTAGTCTTCGCACTTTGATTTAGGTCAAGGCAGACACAGAATGAATGAAGACGGATAAGTTCAGCAGAAGTCGGGTTAGAAACTACTCCGCATTTGCGAATTTCCTTCTGCAGACTAGGCTTCCTGTTCCACTGTCCTAGCTGGGGCGTAAAGGAAAATGGCCAACGGAGTTACAAATGTTTCTAATTACGGTTAAAGGCTTTTTGATGTCCTTGTTGAGCTACCAGTAAACTAGCCAAACATGAACTAATTTTATTCTGCAAGCGTGTGTTTGTGTGTTTGTGTGTGTGCTCTCATTAGGCATGCGAACATGACACGATAACTTACTTCCACAATATTTTGCCATTTATTACAGTGACCCCGAATCATGGTCCAAAGATTACTGGCGGTCAGCCCAGATATCAAATTGGCGACACAGTTCGTGTCAATTGCACATCAGCCCCGTCCAAACCCGTGTGCCACCTGAGCTGGCTGATCAATGGAGAGCCGGCCATCAAACAGCATCTGAAGCAGTACGACAAGATAGTGGTGAATCGTGATGGCCTGGAGATGGCACGACTGGGCTTGGAATTTCGTGTGCGTGGATTTCACTTCAAGAATGGCGATATGAAGCTGAAGGTAAGCCATCTGTCCCAAGTCAAGTCAACTCGGCATACTCATTTGCGTTGTACTTTCAGTGTGTGGCCAAGATCAGTTCGCTCTATTGGCAGAGCAATGAGGAGAGTGTGGAGAGTGATCGTCAGCAGCGTGCCCCAGCCCTGGAGTCGCGTGAAACGGTGGCCGCCAAGTCCAGCACCATTGGTAATATTCGTCTCAGTTTTTGACCATTATTTTTTTGACTTCAACTTTTCGCATTTGTGTCACAGCTGCCGCTGCCTCCAGAATGCCTTCGCTGGTGCTGTCGCTACTGCCACCGCTGCTTCTCTTCTGGAGTTGGCCAAATCCAAGTTAACTAGCTTTAGTTTTTGTCTACTGAAACTTTCAAATATCTTAAACTAGCACAAACGCTTGAGTTGGTATTTACGACTCAAAGTTTAAGTGTAAAGGCAAATACATATAGAAGAATACTCTCACACACACACACACACACACTCAGACAAACACAGACACACACACATATCCTATGCCAAATTTCATAGAAAAATATACACTAACTGAAATTCAATTGATGTGCATCAAACAAAAACGAAAATGAAATTTTGAAAATTCAAAAACCAAACCAAATCCACTACGCTAGCCCGTAAGAAGTTGTAAATATGCGCAAATGTTGTTAAGTCTAAGCAAAGATTACATGATTTTTGTGATAGTCTATTATCATCTATATATATAGTTTCGATTTCTCATTCCCGAACTTTAGGCATATCACAAACTCCGAAAAGACATTTCAATTGTAAAAATGAAAAACAAAAAAAACACTTGCAAAAATTCAACTCCTTCTAAGGAAATATCCATATTTGTAAGTGTAAACCTTAAGAAAATGTAAGAAAAATTGTAAAGCAAAGTCGAATGAAGAATTCCATGAGCAAGTCAACAGCAAAAAATATTTGAAAAAAGAAAAGCAAATAGCAAACAAAATAGCTGTAAATAACAACTTGAAAAGTTGTCATCTTTGTAAAAGAACAGCTAGAAAACATTTTGATGTCTGATGTATGTACGTGTATGTATTGTGTATTGTATTGTATGTAGGTATGAATGTGTAGTTAACTCATAGAATGCCAAGCTGCAGCCACTTTCTCTCATTAATTTAGTTTTGTGCTAGTTTCTCATAGTATCTAAGGATGCGTTCACACACACACACACTGGCAGGTTGTCATATTCTGAGGTGTCAGCTGCCAAAGGCAGTGTCTGTTAACTGTTACCAATATATGTTCGTCATAACATATATCATAATTCCCATGTATTTTACTCAGTCTAAACACACTGACAGATAACTGACACGACATATGTGACTGGTTTAAAACTGCAGATAACTGACACTACTAAAGCTGGCAACCTGAAAGTGTGTGTGAACGCACCTTTTGTATTGACAACTTGAAAAGCTGAGGTTCCACGCTAGAAAACTTACCAAGAAGAATGTAAAATTAAAATTTTACCAAGGGGCTTACCAAGAGAAATATTGAAAGCAAAAGTGTGCACTATTCTGCTGTATATTGTGAGTACTAGAGGGCTTTATCTAGAATGGATGCCATTGAATTATGTGTACTATTTTCAAGACAACTGTATGTGAATAGCCAAATGTAAAAGAGAATGGAAAAAGTAAGCTTAAAGACATTAGTCTGTATGCTTAGCAGTGTGCTGAAGTTTTAGAAGTCGGCTCTTAGCCAAAACGAAAGCCCTTTTACTCTCGTCCTCTGCTCAATTCAGTCCAATTTACAGTTGTCCCTTATAGAGTTACTATATTCTCTGGGTGCACAAGTGTTGTTGTAAACGAAATAGAGCCATAGGTTGCTACACTCGGCAATAGCCACGAATTCAACATCTTTTTTAAATGATTGCTGTGACTTAGTAAACTCTGTACCAAAGGTAAATATAGTATATTACCCAGCGAACATTTTACTTGATACCTTTGATCATATACGAGTCGTTTCTGAGTATAAGGTCTGATTAAAATAGTCATAAAGGCGCACTTTTCTGATCTTCAATGATATTTTTGTCTGAAGAAAATGGTATCCTAGCCGAGACTCTCATTAAAGAGCCGTTAACCTCATTCGCAAGTCATTTTCGAGTCTTTTTAGGCTCGTCTTTCAATAAACCACATTTTAAGCATATGCATGAGTCTTTTCGAGTCGTTTTTTAATCGCACTTTATAGTTGTATCTTTTCAATCATCAAAAATATTCCTAAAAGAATCATCACGTTGATCCCTGTTTAACATAATCTTTCAAATGTCAGCCATGCCCGTCTGTCTGTCCGTCCGTATAAGCAAATAGCTCTCAAAGATGGTATGAGGTATAGGTTTGACGTGTATGGGACATAAACTTCTTCTAAGCTTCTTCCCTCTACCGAAGTTTCTTTCATGAGATGAAAAAGGATATATCATACATTCGATGAATATATCTATTAGTACTGGCCGCATCGGCGAAGGACATCATTTCACATACCCTAACACGAAATATTGGAGATACAGACTCTGTACTACAGAGTATATCATAGTTGCTTTTGACCAACTTTCTTACTTGTCTCAAATGTATTGGTGTAGTCCACACTGCCATAAGCAAGCTGTGGGCACACTAACTATATATAACTATACAAAAAGATGTAAACTGTTTCCTAATTCTCTAAATAATAAACAAAATAAACAATGCACATTCTAAACTATATGAGGTATGTGTTATCTAATGACTTCTAAATTCGAAATACGAAAAAAAGGACTTAAAGTGAACTCGATTTAAATAAATCTAATAATTGACCATAATATACGAACTTAAGTCAAGAAACCAGAAACAATAGAGAGATATCTAACCATGGCTATGCCATAATTTTTATACCCCATCAGTTCCTGTTATTTACATATAGGATGTGTCATTAGTTTTCTTGAAAAATTACACTTTCATTTCGAACAGTGACAGCTTATCACTTTCTTAGCTCAGCCATAGATATCGCCTCTTCGACGACCATTTACTGACATTGACCTAAGTCTGCCTAATTGTTTTGAAACACAAAATATAAATAATTCAAAAGTTCAGGAACACTTCGATTGAATAAAAGCGACAACTAAACCCGTTCTTGACAAATTGTTTAATAGAAAAACAAATTTGTTTAATCATTGTAGAATTGTGTGAGAGCCTTCATTTTATATTATTTAATAGATAGAGGCGACATTCCTAGAAAAAGTTTAATAAATCAAGTAGACACTTTGGCTCGTTGATAAGGCGTAATCTGTGTTCTTGCAAGTAGGAGAAGCAACCACAGAAAACTGTTCTATGCCACTGCGTCGAGTCATAAACTAAGTCCATCTACTGATCATTGACAAATTCAATATCTTAATCTGTATATTAACTAACTAAATTAAGTAATTCTAGTTATTTCGCATTCACCGAGACAAAATTCTATTTCGGTGAAGGCTTTTATGGATTGGATGAAAGCAACCTATGTCAGTTTCCCAACCTCAACTGAAATAAAGCTATGGCCCGAGATAGACTGTCCGACCGATACCGAAACCATGTTGAGATTTGAATATAACAGAGCGAAAATATTGTGGGGTTCCTTTCAAAGACCATAGGAATGTCTAAAAGTTTTGATACCGCCCTTAGTTCGAAATGTGGAATTTTTAGGTCTAAAGTCTTAAGCATTTGAAAACCCAAGAGTACATATGTCTCATTAAGAACATTAGTTGGACTGATCGGTTCTAAGGCTGCTATTCTATGTAAGTGTTCCATTTTGATCGAACTTTGTAGAACTATGTTGTTTGCAGATTCTACCATTAGAAACAGAACTAGTTTACGGTTCATTCGTTTCAAACTATATGACAACTATATGCAATTGGCACTAAAAGACTTCATAAAAAGCTGGACATTTAAACATTGAAATGTGATTTTACCGTATATGATATTTTCCATTCGCTACTACATTTAAGTGGAATCTATACTTTATAGATCACAAGAGATATTCATATATATTCCATTAATATTATTCAGAACAGCATCCATGTCACAGAACAGTATCCGAGTCACACAATCAAAGTCTTCCGTTTGTATGTATAAGTATCAGTATAACGCAATTTGATATAGACGAAAGTTAGCTTTGAGCAAAGGTTATGTCATTGTATTATTCACACCCGGTACCAAAAACTCAAAGGGAACCCTGTTGAATGAAATCCAAGCAATAATATTTGACTACGTTCAACGATGCCTGGTTTACAAAAACATTTAGGGCATAGTGTAGGGGCGATAAACATGAATCCAGAATCCAGAAATGAACTGGATCACAAAAAATTGATTGTTTTTGACATTAAATTCGACTGGATTTTAAGAAGTAATCAGGTTTTGCAGAGTCCACTTAAACCTAAGACGACTTGTGGCAATCTGTTCAACATTTGGTCTGCATGTGAACAAACAGATCTCATAGATGCCATAAGCTAGCAATTGAACTCGCTATCTATGCATTTTAATCAAGTTCATTTAGAGTTTATTCAGTCCATTTTATTTGACCGATCAAATGTATCAAGCTTAGGATTCTGAAATTGAAGGTTCAAGGTATTTGGCCAAAGGAATATTTAAGACATCTCCTTCCCAAAAGGATATGGGAACTCATCCAATGGATATTTTTCCATATCCTTTGAATACCCTTGCCAAGGGGTATTATAATTTTGCCCAGAAGTTTGCAACGCATAGAAATATTCATTTTCGACCCCAAAAACTATATATATTCTGGATCAGGGTGACGAGCTGAGTCGATTGAGCTTTGTCCCTCCGTCTGTCTGCCTGTCTGTTTCTACGCAAGCTAGTCTATCAGTTTTAAAGCTATTAAGCTGAAATTTTGAACAGAGTCTTCTTTTTGCTGCACATTATTAATATGTCGGAACCGACCGGATCGGATGACTATATCTCATAGGAACAATCGGTCGGAAAACTAGTTTTAGTGAGAAAACCTTTTTTCTTTTAATGGAAACGTCTCCAAACTTTGTAATCGTAGGTTTTCTATGTTTTTTTTATAATTCTACCAAGTTTGATTTAAATCGGATAACTATATGGTATAGCTGCCATACAAAGGATAGGTCTGAAAAACAGTCTTAGTTGGAAAAGCTTTTTCGTTTTTAATGGTAGCATCCTGCAATTTGTTTGTTTCACATGCATTCACACAATTCTACAAATTTTTGGCCAAATCGGATGACTATATCATATAGCTCCCATACGAACGATCGGTCGAAAAATGAGAAAAAGAGTATTTTTTGAAAATATTTAAGCGAGCCCTTGCAAGGGTATAAAAACTTCGGCACTGGCGAAGTTAGCTTAGCTTTCTTGTTTTTCTCTGCATAGACTGGATGTGCTATAGATTCTGTAAATTGACTTGTATTCAGCTTGAAAACTACTGTCAAACTGTACAAATTTCATTCGAATGCCAACGATAGCCCAATATTTGTTGAACTGTGTCTTTAAGTAAAAAAAAACTGATATAAACATCGTTTTTCTAGCGATTTTCAATAACTGCTTGCGCAACTTGTAATAAAGACCAACTGTTGGATACGCCGTACTTGTCAAATCACTTGCAGATACTACACATTGTTCGCTCTCTCATGCCACAGCAGCGTATGTAAGTGACTGGCGACAGCTGGTAGCGCTGTTAAAACGAATTTCTAATGCTTACATCTCCAATATGAAATAAGTTTTAAAGAGGGTTTTTGGCTCAGAATATACAAATACTTTTGAATAGAAGATAGCAAGAAATGTGTACCATGGAAATGGCTTGAAATGGTAGAGTGCGATACAATAGACTTCTATCATCTTTCCAGCTAACTGCCCAAATATATTTATTACTAGCAAACAAATTGTGGTTAAAATTGAGTCACAATCCGTTAGCCCTTGCTTTGGCGTGTCTGCTTCGTATTTCTCAATTTATGCTAATTTTTTGTTAGCTTGAATTGAGTAAAAAAAACCCTCACCACATGATTCCAACAATTTGTACCAGAATATACACACACAAATGTAAATTGACACGAATGTGCGCAACAAACTGCAAAATGCATCAGAGTCCAAACAAACAAAACAACCTCAAGTGTAGTTACCTTCATCATGACTCATAAGGCATTGCATGCCTTTTCACTTACAGTCAGCCGCCTGACAGCTGCTTTCCAGCTGCTAATTTGCATACAAAGGCGTTGGGCGATTGTGGCCAGAATTGGGAGCAGCTGCCGGGCACGCAAGCAGTTTGCTTTGATAGCCGTCCGCCCGGAGAAAGGTTTTTTTCTTTTGGCTGCAGCTTGGCCCGACTTGAGTTTAACCACCTTAAAACTAGCCAAAAAACAAAGTAAATTGTTCTTGTAAATAGTAAGCCAACTCATACATAATCCTCTCTAAACATAAATATACATACATATATATATTCTCCATTAAAAACCTAAGCAAAATGAGAAAAAGAAATCTAAAAAAAAACCAACCAATTTTGCGTGTTGTAGATTAAAGAAAAACAAAAAAAAAACGGAAACTAAATGAAACACATTTAAGCCAGAGAGTTTTTAACTAAAAACTATTTCACCTTTGGTCTCAAACTCTCCATTTAAGTTCGAAATAAACGGAAAGCAGCAAACATTTTATTAAATTTGCGTTTTCACAATTTTTTGTAATTAAGCAAGCGAATAAAATGTTTAAAATTAGTTTGTAAAATGATAACAACAACAACAACAGCCACAACAACAACAACAGAAACAGTGAAATAAAAATAAAACAAGGAAAAGCAAATGACCAAAGTATTTCCGGTTTCCGGTTGCCGGCAGCAGCTGCATGAAACTTTTGCAGTCAAATCAAAGGATAACCGAACAATAGATTTTGCCCTTTGGCAGGCAATGTCAACTGAAGTGCAGGAAATGGGCCAGGCAGTGCAAATAATGCACAAAAGATTTGGCCACCAATACGCCAAAGGGCAAAGAAGTTTCAATTGATTGATGCAAAAACACTTGGAAAGGCGATCAGTGACAAATTGCGGCTGAACTTGGCTGATTTAAAAGACTGATTTAATGTAATTTTCAATTTTTTTAAAATACTTTCATAGACTGAAGTCCAATGCCAGAGTAAGTATAATTTTTAATATAATATTACACACAGTGGGTAAGTCTCAGTTGGCCAAGTCCAGCTTGAAGCTTCACTATTGAAATTTAAGTTTTAGTCCGCAAACTTAACACTTTTATGAGGGAAATTTCATTCCCACTGGCGTGGACTTGTATCCATCATCTCTGGTGTTCGGTTTCTTGTAGTATTCCCTAAATGTTTCATCGAATGGAATGGTTCCTTCGGCAGCATAAATTTGAGCATTAATTCCAGCCAATGATTCAGTTCTCAGTGTATACAAGCAAGCACCCAGATTAAGACCATGCAACAGTTTTTCATTCCATGGTTCGCATGACTGTACCACGTTGTTTTTGTCTTTATAAATAATATTAAGCGCGCCTACAAATATATAAAATTATTAAATGGCAAAGTAAACACATTTTACCTGAAGTTTCAACTCACCCAACTTGCTTTCTGCAAAGCGTATTAGAACCGTTCCAATGGGAGATTTAGCTATGGTTAATTCTGCAGTGCTTTTACACATGAAGCCGGCAAGGAGACCCTTCTTCCACATGTCCAGCATATCTGCGTTTTTCACAAAGAGCTTCAGGATGTCATAGAACCATTGCCAAAAGCTGGGCTGTGTATCTACTTTGTGTAAATCGCTAAGAGCAATGTTCGTGCCTTTCGCAACGCCATAAAGCTTTTCGCCTGCGAAAAAAAGACAGTGGAACAATGTTAGTTGAATAGTTGTCATTAGTTAGCTATGCTAATAAGCTACTCTTAAGCTTTGGCCAATTAGTTGCTAGAGTTGAATTGTTTTTATACTCTGTACCGTAGGTACATAGAGTACTATAAGTTTGTGCAAAAGTATGTAACATCCAGAAGGAAGCATCTCCGACCCCATAAAGTATATATATTCTTGATCAGCATCAACAGCCGAGTCGATATAGCCATGTCCGTCTGTCCGTCCGTCCGTCTGTCAGTCTGTCCGTCTGTCCGTCCGTCTGTCTGTCCGTATGAACGCACAGATCTCAGAGATGGTAAGAGATAGAGGTTTGACATGTATGGGACATATGCTTCTTATGTCTCCAGGCAGATCAAGTTTATTTTCAATTTTGGCCACGCCCCCTCCCGCCACCGCAATATGGAAAAAACGTCATATCTCCCACAGTTTTGAAGATAGATAGCTTGTTCCTTCTGGACATATTTAGTTATTAAGATAACTTATCGATCCGCCAAAGGAATGAAGAAGATCGGATGAACGGTTTTCGAGTTATGATCAAAAGACAAATTTTCTTGGTACAAAGTATGTTATAGTCGGGCTTGACCGACTTTCTTTCTTGTTTCTTTGTATACCCTTGCAGAGGGTGTTTGTAACGCATAGAAGGAAGCATTTCCGATCACATAAAGTATATATATTCCTGATCAGCATGACGAGCTGAGTGGATATAGCCTTGTCCGTCTGTCGGTCTTAATGCTATCGCAACCAGACTTTGCAGGAAGTCTTCTGGCACAAATACGCTACACTTATGTCGGAAACGGCCGCATCGGATGACTATAACATTTAGCTGCCATAGAAAAGATCGATTGAAAAACTAGTTCAAGTGAGAAAAACTTTTTTGCTTTTAATGCAAACTTTTTTGTTTTCAATGTAATCCTCTTTAAAATTGGCATATATTTATTTTACAAGCTTTCCCACAGTTTTTTAATGTTTTGTCAAAATCGGATGACTATATGTTATAGCTGCCATAGGAATGATCGGTCGAGAAACTAGTTTTAGTGTTTTCATTGAAAACGTCTTCAAACTTTGTATTTCTTAGTTGGCTATGCATTTTCATGATTCCGCTAAGTTTGGTCGAAATCGGACCTCTATATCGTATAGCTGTCATACAAAAGTAGAGTCAGAAAAGTAGTCTAGGTGAGAAAAACTTGTTTTATACTATTTTTTTGATAAGCATCTCAACTCTTCTATATAGCAAAGGTACACTCAGAGAAAAACTTAAGCCGATCGTGCTTAAAATCAAGCATTTTTGAAGTCACAAGTACGTTAAAGGTGGAACATTCTTGGATTCGAGTTAAAAATACTGAAAAAAGAGGAAAGGAGGGTGAGTAGAAATAGAAAGAAGCAAATTGAGGAAGGTAATTCGTGATGACAACACAAATGAGGATTGTGTATATCAAAATCAGGTTCGAAAAACCCTGACAGCCCATATTCGTATCAGATCTACAGAGATCGCCCTTTTTGACTTTAATTTAGGTAAGTATTTAAAGTGATACACTCTTACTAAACTATCCGCATCTTAGTTCACACGACTAGCAACACCGCGCAACGAAATCATAGCAAAGAATGTAGCCAAAAATAACTTAGCATTTAACTTTATAACTAGCATTAGATACTCGAGCTCACAATACCCTGCGTTCGCAATAGACCGTCCTCTGTATTATCTATGTTTGATCAATATTATACTCACAGATATACATCTCATTCCCATAAGTCAGCGCTCGCTTCGTGCGGCTTTTGAATTTCATTGACAGAGCTTCCGTCAAGCGTTCACAGGTCACCTTATCGGGGACATCAAAGCTATTCACTCTTAAGTCAGCAAATGAATTGTGCCACATGATCGTTGCCTGTGCCGTGTCTTCCTGATTTGTGTGTGAAAGTACCGCAACGGGCAGAGAATACGTATAGATGTAAAAGGCTTGAGAGTAGGCCCTTATGGTGGTATAAAAGAGCAGGATATACTTTTGAGACGGCACAAAGCCCAAGCTTTGGTCACGCACAATTTTTCCTTTTATCCGCATCTCTTGAAAGTCGGCCACAAGATTACTCGAATCTTTCTCAAATTTCCATACTTGATCGGCGTTTTCTATTTTACCTACCCCCTTGAAATCATCTGGATTGGAAATTTGTTCAGACAAGTTGGTTTCGAACTGATGAGCGCCTACAGCTGCAATATTGAAATCGTTAAACATTTGAGCACACTCCCCTTGGCTTAGTCTTACCCGATACAAGAAGGCACCGAACCCTGGCTGCGAGTTCAGTTTTAGTCGAAAAATAATGCAAGTATCGCAATTTTGCCTTGAACTTTCTATCCTCGATTAAGATCTGCCCCGGCTGGGATTCCACAATAAAGCAAAACTTCAACAGACTCAGTTGAGCAGCAGTTAGGCGCTTGATCATATTTTCTAATCTCTGAAACTCAATTGGGTCCGACGCAGCTTCCTTGGTATCGTTCACCATTTGCAGTAGTTGGCCGAACAGTTTTTGCAACAATTGATAGCACAACTGCAAATTGTCAATATCTGGTTCAATGTCAGCCTTTGCCTTCTGACTTTGACAATTATACCATTCATCAATGAACTTGGGTAGCAGCTGATCCACATCAACGGCGCTTTCCAAAGTGTTAACTATTTGCCGTTGGTTTTCAGCCAAATGAGGTAAATAATTTTCTGTCCATTTTATCGGATTCTCAATATAGCATAAACGATCCTGCTTATGTTGTGCCAGAACATCATCACAGCGTTTGCAGTACAATTCGCTATTTTCTAGGGCAACTTTCAAGCATTCCAGTGAAGAGTTCATCTGTGGGTGAATATGTTAAAAGAAAATAGAAAGTAGGGCTATTAGCTATAATTATATACAATTATTTGTGGACTTGATTATGGGTCAAACAACACAAATTTGCACTGTATGCAATGCTTCTCCATTATTCGCATTGATAACCTCGACGTCGACCAAGATTAGGTCGAAGCCGAAACGAATTGAACACAGACGGGCTAATCTGAACCCTAGACAATTCAAATCCAAGCTCTGGTTAGACATATTTAGAACAAAAACTTCTTATGCCTGCAGGCAGATCAGATCAGTACTCGTATCTCCGACAGAGTTTCATTCAAAGTTTCATACCTTTCGGACATAAAAACTAAACAGGATTATGTATCGATCTGCCAAAGGATTGGTAGAGATCGAATGAACAGTAATCAAGCTATGAGCAGTGGCTACTGCAGCATCCAAATTCTTAATGTGCATACACTTTCGTTTACCGAACGACTTTCACACTAGTTTAAACTTGAAAACTCTTCGAAAAATAGATTTTAAATCTAGGTTATGGATTGATTTTTTTCACAGCGAATATAGATCTACTTGATAAAGTTTTCTTTTGAAAGCGAGTATACCTTTTCGACACACGGCTCAAAAATAAATTTCAATTTATTATCAAACTATTAAAGTCCGCTACTTGTTACCAGTCCGGCCGAAGCCTATCAATCTACTAAAGCTAAGCAATCACTTGTTGAGCTTTGAAGAGCTCTTGACAAAATTTGTTATCAAATTGTAGTACAAGTTGTGGGAAGTGAGGGGTGTAGAGACAGCGGGATCAGACGACCCTAAGCGCGTATTACCGGGTATTTAATAATTTAATACTCTGTACCAGAGGTACAGCAGCATAAACAGCCGAGTCGTGTCCGTCTGTCCGTCCGTATGATCGCATAGATCTCAGAGATGGTAAGAGATAGAGGATTAGTTTGTATGGGACAAAAACTTCTTATGTCTGCAGGCAGATCAAGTTTATTTTCAATTTTGGCCACGCCACATCCCGCCCTCGATATATGGAAAAAACATCGTATCTCCCACAGTTTTAAAAACAGATAGTTCGGTCTTTCTAGACATATTTAGTAATCAGGATATCTTATTGATCCGGATTGGATGAACTGTTGTGGACTTATGATGAAAAGACTGTTAGCTGCTACTGGAGCATCAAAATTTATGCTGAGCGTACAATTTCGTTGGCACAGAGTATGTTATAGTCAGGCTTGACCGACTTTCTCTCTTGTTATTAGAATATTTTCTTTCTGTTTGTTTACTAAAGTGTTATTTTTGAAAGCCACATTAAAACTGCTAATTAATTATTTTATTTTCTAACTTAACCTTGTGTGGGACTTAAGCTCGGGACCTCGGGGAACCCTTAACACGAAAGGCATCTAATCGCATTTGACTAGCAAACAAGCTCGTTAGTCACCTTAAACGCACGCAGTCATATGCTAAGCACTCAGCTGCCTCTTTTATATTCCGAAAGCAGGGAATTCGAGCTTAATGACGTCTTAACGTTGTCCCGCCATTGAGGGGTCTACTGAACCTAAAGAACCCAGTCATTTTAGCAGCCCAAATTTTCAGGCATTTTATTGTTAAGGAAATAGTCACCAAAATATACTTACAACTTCCACGTTCTAAGGCAACATTCTAACACCTGAGTCATGCGGCTTCTTGCCAGCCGAAAGCTTAAGTTAACTCTGATTCTTACCTTATCTTACCTTACCTTATATTTAGGTGACAATTTCCTCAAGAAAACAAGATAGAAAGTCGGTCAAGCCCGACTATAACATACTCTGTACCAACGAAATTTTACACTCAGCATAAATTTTGATGCTGCAGTAGCAGCTGCAGCCTGTTATCTCTGTCAGTTTTTGTAATTACAACTATTTATCGTTCCGCCAAGGGATTGGTCCATATGGAATGAAACATTAGTGAGGTTATGAGCAACAGAAAGTTTTCTGCGGCAGCCATAAGCTGTTACTGCAGCAGTAAAATACAAATAAAGCATTCACTTTCGATTGTACAATCAGATCTAAATGGCTTTCTCAATTGTAATTCGTATATAATGTGCTTGCTTCTGAGGTGTCGAACATTCTTATCATAAAATTATACATTTTTATTCAGAAACATTTGTTACAAGTGAAACGCTAATCGATTGCTGATTGTGAGCGTAGCTCAACAAAGCTTTTTTGCAATTAGTTTTAATATGTAATTTTTTTATACCCTTGCAAAGGGTATTATAATTTTGCCCAGAAGTTTGCAACGCATAGAAATATTCATTTCCGACCCCATAAACTATATAGATTCTTGATCAGGGTGACGAGCTGAGTCGATTGAGCTTTGTCCGTCCGTCTGTCCGTCCGTCCGTCTGTCCGTCTGTCTGTCTGTTTCTACGCGAACTAGTCTCTCAGTTTTAAAGCTATCGAGCTGAAATTTTGCACAGAGTCTTCTTTTTGCTGCACACTACTAATATGTTGGAACCGACCGGGTCGGATGACTATATCTCATAGCTCCCATAGGAACTATCGGTCGGTAAACTACTTTTAGTATGAAAAACTTTTTTCTTTTCAATGGAAACGTCTCCAAACTTTGTCATCGTAGATTTTATATGTTTTTTGTAATCCTACCAATTTTTATTCAAATCGGACAACTATATGATATAGCTGCCATACAAAAGATAGG
Organism: Lordiphosa fenestrarum; assembly: GCA_035044985.1. Lineage (NCBI taxonomy): Eukaryota > Metazoa > Arthropoda > Insecta > Diptera > Drosophilidae > Lordiphosa > Lordiphosa fenestrarum. Next base: position 289,207 of record JAWNNO010002333.1, on the reverse strand, counting down.
TCTGAAAAACAGTCTTAGTTAGAAAAACTTTTTTGTTTTTAATGGTAACATCCTGCAATTTTGTATTTTTTTGTTTCTCGTGCTTTTACATAATTCTACAAGTTTTTGTCCAAATCGGATGACTATATCATATAGCTTCCATACGAACGATCGGTCGGAAAATGGGAAAAAGAGTATATTTTGAAAATATTTAAGCGAGCACTTGCAAGGGTATAAAAACTTCGGCACAGACGAAGTTAGCTTGGCTTTCTCGTTGTAAATTAATTTAAGTTGTTGAAATCAAAATTGCAAAAAAAAAACAGCTGCTCTTTCGCCTCTCATTTCGCAAGAATCGCAACAAATTAAGTCGAACAAGCCCCTCTGCCAAAGTTATTTCCCATACCTGTCAATGTTTAGACACCGCAGAGTAGCTTGATTACTATCAGCAGTTGCACTAAGGGTCAAGCCAAGTTGCTTGATCAGCAATCCATTTGGCCGTGAATCAACTAAATGCTGATGCTGCAATAATATTGTTGTATATTTTCCAGAGGTTATTGACTTGTATGCCCTTTAGCTATAGGGTATGGAATATTCCATGCAATGAGTGAAATATTTGTAGCTTACTTGTACCCAGCGATGGAGAATACTTTAGACGGGCTACCAAGCGATATACACATTTGAGAGTATTGAGAGCAATTGATAAAGATTGTTGTAGTCTTGACATAAAACCCGAAAACAATTGTGCTGGGCATTATCAGATGTGCACCTAGACACGATTAAAGTGAAAAAGTTTCTAGTTGGCCTAGAAAGAACATAGAACTTAAGGCGACATAAGAGTTCAGAAGAATTTACAAGCAAGAATAGCTTCTAAATTGATTCAATATGATCAACATGCTTTTTATACTGCGGACACCATACACATAAACAATATTCAAGGACTCTGTCCAACTTATCGGCTGGATTCTTTAATATGGGCTTCCAGTCCGTCAACTGTCAACTGAGCCTACACATAGACCCACAAAAAATAGTCCAAAGGCGTTATATTGCATGATCTAGTCGGCCGATTGACCGGCCACATACATGAATTTAACTGCTCACCGATCTCGCAGCTCTGTTTGGGCCATTGTTTCGAGTGCTGTAAGGCATGTGGCAACGTCTTGTTGAAACCTCAAGTCAACCTAGTCCAGCTCATGCATTTCGTGCAAAACAAATGTTTGGAAACATCACACAATAGCGCTCTGCATTCACAGTAACGTGCCTGCCTTCGTCATCTTTTAAAAAAAGTACGGTCCAATGATGCCACCGGTCCTTAAAGCCAACCAATTTGATAATAAAATGCAATAATCTGCCAGCGTTGCTCGTTTGTAAGAGACGTTTCATGGTGAATTTATGGACAAAACCGAGCATGTTTGACAGTGATATATGACACGGAAACAGCTAAGCTGAACAGTTCGAAAAGAGTTGCCAAAAAGAAAGTTGATAAAGAAAGCCGCCCTTTATTAGGAGCTCTGACTGGACACTGTCCAAAAGGAAGACACCTTCAACAAGGCTCGACATCAGCTGCTGTTCAGTTTCAGTTTTGAATCGTCTTTCCCCTAACGATGTGTCAGCGGATGTTAAATCGTTGCCCAAGTTCGTGTTACTATCTAAATGCTTTAGCAGGAACGACCCTCCTTCTATGACCACAATGGGGACTGCCATTGCTGCCATTAACCTAACCTAACCCGCCACTTCCTCGGCTCATGTGTGCACAGCATTGGGCAAAAAATTGATGGCGTAAATATTTAGATATCGCGCGGCACTAAAAACTGCAGTAAAATTGCAATTCGGGCGGACATGTTTTAAATTAATTCCCGCTGCCAGTTGCTTCCCAATGCAACACTTCGCGTTAAGCACTTGGCTCACGCCGAACGGTAAATGCTGTTTTAAGCCCAGTTTATGGCGCTGCTGGCACTGTGCTGGGGTTCCACCTCTGTCTGTTTACCATAATTACCTGTTTATAATTAATTAAAATGCAATAAGCGTAAATTTGATAAAAGTGGCACGCACATGCTTACTTTGCAGCGTTAATTTCGCGGGAGCTGTTGCCGCTGCTGCCGCTGTTGTTGTTGTTATTTTTTATGCTGTGTCAGCCATTTTTCAGCGGGCACTGTACGGGGGCCAGATGAAATTTAATTGATAAACTAAATTACAATCGAATAGATAAAGCGTAATAATGCGTTGCAGGAATTAAATCATAAATTATTCAATGGGCCGGCACAAAAGTAGGCAACAGTTTTTCCCCACCCACCAGCAATTTTCAGCCTGAATGGGAAAACTAATTTGCTTTGTGTGTGTGTGGGGGGTTGGGTGAGCGGTAACCGCGTAAAATTGCAGCATAAACACATTGGTTTGTTTTTATGCCCCCCGCCCACCGACTTACACTTTTATTGAGCATGAATAACCAACGGAAATGCAATACGAGTTGCGGTCACGTTTACTGAATGCCACCTCCTTCCTCCTGCCACGGTTCCAGCCAATGATTCATGGTGAGTGAGTGTATCTGCGGAATGCATCTGTGTGTGTGACTGTGTGTGTGTGTGATTGGGGTTCCGTGTGCACTTTAATTGCGGCGACATTTTGATTTATGGCCAACTGAAAGTTGAATGACGCAGCCGAAGAGTAATGGAGCCAAGAAAAGTGTTAGCTAATTAGCAATTGCATTTGCCTTGAAGTGTAGTGTTAGGAGCGGAGGGGGGCGGGGAAACAATTAAGAAAATATTTACACCACATTAAATGATTGAAATTCGGTCGCCTTTGCAGTAAATTATGTTTGTTCGGGGCGCAAAGTGTTAAACTGCAACAAATATGTTATGAAAAGTTATCTGTCTGCCTGCCTGTCTGTTTGTTTGTTTGTTTGCCGGGCCAGTGTGTGCCTAACATTTCGCTAGAGTTGCCATAGTTACGCCGGCAGCGCATAAATTTCAATTAACATAAATTTTATGCCAACGAAAAAGTTGGCCCACTCAAAGTCCAGTCCCTTGCATTTTCAATTATTGTCTGCTGGCAAAAGTTTAGTTTATTTTTATGGCAAGAGTTGGGTTTGCGAGTGTGCGTGTGTAAAGTGCACTCTCTGAATTGCACTTGACTCTTTGAGCTTAAAGCAAGAGGCAGAGACAAAGAATTTAAGCCATTTGGACAGTTCACATGCCCTGGCAAATGGTCAGAGGCTAAGCAAATTGCTGAAAGGCGCTTATGCAAAACGATAAAACGGCAAAGACAACATAAAAAGCCAAGCAGCTAGCACAAATCTGGCCCCAAGGCAATAAAACCAATTCCAAATTGTTATTTTAAGCGAACGAAAAGCGGAAAAAGGGGTTAAGGTAACCAAACAAGGCATAAAAAATCAAATATCGAACTCAAATGAAACGGACCACTCCGAGGACAAAGTAAAAGTTGTTCTTTTCTCCTAAGATATTTCGTACGGTTTTTGGTATGCAAGAGAATTGGCTCACAGGTAACGAAATGCGTTTTACTGCCTACATTCTGATGGCATCAGCACAAGATATGTGCTGGGGAGCAAATCTTTAGAAGCTCATAAAATTGGCCAGCCATAATGAGACACACACACACAGCGAAATAGGGAAAAGGATACGCAAAAAGAAAGCAGGAACAAAATCTCGATAAAATGTAAATTGAGCGTGAAACATTTGCGGTGTCCTTTCGTTGTGTAGCAGCAGGTGTAAAGTCTCTTTAAGATATGTAAATTGTGTTTTATTTCCCTAGGGCTGGGCAAATTAAAACTAACCATCGAAGCAGGCGAACCTAAGGCCAGAGGCCTGAAGGGATTTAAAACGTGAATTAAATTAATTTACATTTTGAGGGACCACCAACTACTGCACTGTGGATAAATCAATCTTACAGCTTAAAATGAGACTTCAAGTCTCGAAAATTAGATCTATCATCTCTCTACTTTCTGTGGCAGTTCTCGGTGAAGATCCAGCTAAAACACCGGATGCCAAGTAGTCGGTAAGAATTTGAATAGATATTGATTTCAGGTAAATGCCTCAGTTGCTATAACTTGGGGTCAATTTCACATCTGCTAGATAGCTGCTATGTATAGTACACTAAAAAAGAAATCTATCCGAAACTGGATTGAAAACAGAGTAATCCCGGATAGTCTTGATCCGATCCCGAAAAAGATTGATGTCACTCACAATTTTTTTTTAATCCCGAAAAACAGGATCATTTTAAGCCTGCTCCGGGATTACCCTGTTTTCAATCCCGTTTCGGATTGATTTCAGACTTTTTTTTCTGTGTAGCTCACTATTCATTCTGTTATATGTCAGGTTATGTGACAGATAGTCCTATGCACTTTTTATACCCTGCTCCCTGTTGTGCGAATGTATGTAACAGGGAGAAGGAAACATTTCCGACCCCATGAAGTATATATATTCTTGATCAGCATGAACAGCCGAGTCGATATAGCCATGTCCGTCTGTCTATCCGTCCGTCCGTCTGTCTGTCTGTATGAACGCGTCAATCTCAGAGACTATACGAGATAGAGCCACCAATTTTTGCATAAAGGTAGGTGTATGCCGTACGCAGGTCAAGTTTGTATCAGATTTGGAAATACTTGTTTACATTTAAACTTTTGTACTTTTTTCCTTATTATATTTTTAATTTTTTACTTATTTACTTTTTTACTTTCTTACTTTTTTACTTTGCACTATTTTACTTCTTAACATTTTTTCTTTCTTACTTCTTTTGTTCTTTACTTCTCTGCTTCTTTACTTTTTTACTTCTTTACGTAATTACTCTTTACTTTCTTCCTTACTTCTTTACTTTTTTACTTCTTTACTTCTTTACTTCTTTACTTCTTTACTTCTTTACTTCTTTACTTCTTTACTTCTTTACTTCTTTACTTCTTTACTTCTTTACTTCTTTACTTCTTTACTTCTTTACTTCTTTACTTCTTTACTTCTTCACTTCTCTACTTTTTTACCTCTTTAACGCTTTACCTCTCTACTTGTTTAGTTGTTTATTTTTTAAGTTATTTAGTTGCTTACTTCTTTACTTCTTTACATTTTTACTCTGTTACTTCTTACTTCGTTACTTCTTTACTTCTTTATGTCTTTAACTCTTTTCTTCTTTAGTTCATTCCTTTTTATACCCTTGCTAAGGGTATTATAATTTTGCCCAGAAGTTTGCAACGCATAGGAATATTCATTCCCGACCCCATAAACTATATATATTCTTGATCAGGGTGACGAGCTGAGTCGATTGAGCTTTGTCCGTCCGTCTGTCCGTCTGTCTGTCTGTTTCTACTCGAACTAGTCTCTCAGTTTTAAAGCTATCGAGCTGAAATTTTGCACAGAGTCTTCTTTTTGCTGCACACTACTAATATGTCGGAACCGACCGGATCGGATGACTATATCTCATAGCTCCCATAGGAACAATCGGTCGCAAACTAGTTTTAGTATGAAAAACTTTTTTCTTTTCAATGGAAACGTCTCCAAACATTGTAATCGTCGGTTTTATATGTTTTTTTTATATTCCTACCAGTTTTTATTAAAATCGGACAACTATATGGTATAGCTGCCTTACAAAAGATAGGTCTGAAAAACAGTCTTAGTTGGAAAACCTTTTTTGTTTTTAATGGTAGCATCCAGCAATTTTGTTTATGTTTGTTTCACATGCTTTCACATAATTTTACAAATTTTTGGCCAAATCGGATGACTATATCATATAGCTCCCATACGAACGATCGGTCGGAAAATGGGAAAAAGAGTATTTTTTGAAAATATTTAAGCGAGCACTTGCAAGGGTATAAAAACTTCGGCACAGACGAAGTTAGCTTAGCTTTCTCGTTTAGTTCATTATTTGTTTAGTTCACTTCTATACTTCTTTACATATTTACTCTTTTACTTCTCAACTTTACTTTTTTACTTCGTCAATTCCTTACTTCTGTACATCTTCGCATCTTAACTTCTTCACTTCATTACTTTCCAGAAAATATACATATATACAAAAACGAAATGTAAGTAAAAAATTTGAGCTTATTGCTGCTCTCAACAAAAGCATCACCTTTTATCTTCATCTCGCAGCTCTCAACTTCGATTAACTGTCATTGAGAGCATCAGTAAATAAAAAAGGAAGATGAACAAAACCAGAAACGGTTAAACTATTCGCAACTGGCAACTTTATAGTTTGCCATGGCAACTTGCACATATTTTCGCTGCGTTTCTCCTCCATTTTCAATGACTTTTTGACAGTTCAATTGCGCGTACAACAAGAAATCAACAATATGCTATTTTTTTCCACCATTTGACTTAACATTAAAGCTTGTCCAGCTTAAAAGGGCCGCCGGGCCAACTGCTGTGTGGCATTTGCACATCACGTAACTGCAATGACATGAAATCATTTCCATTTTCATGTCTAAAATGCCTTTTAATGGCAGGGGCTGCCATGCAGGCCAGCAAAATGTTTTGCCGAATCTATATAATTTATGTGTCACAAGGCGCAATGCCCGAAATTATGTGCCAGAAATTGCGAGGCAACCATAGAGACCGACACATGGAAGAAAGCAATTGGCAGGCAGCATTTTATATGAGTAATTTGGTTTTGCCACGCATTTTTATTGCAATACAAGAACAAGAATTATGATTGTATCCATTCGATGGGCAAGTCTGTTGCTATTTCTGATGCTGGTCTGCTGCTTTTATTTATGTTTTGTTTTTTGTGAGCAGGCTCCGAATAGTCCATACCAACATATGGGCTTACTTGGGCATAGCGAGGGGGCAGTAGCGGAATGAGGGGAACAGCGGTTTTGTTTAGTCTAAAAAGTTAAAAGAACCTTTTCTATTAACAACACTTAGTTGATAGCTCCCAAGCAAATTGTTGTGTTATTGAATGTGTCTTACAGTTTTAAACTGACTTCAATTGTAAACTATTTATATTTCAATATTTCTGGCCTTAAAACGATACTCTTTGGTGCCCTGAACCGCTCCTGATCATGCGTAAAAAACGACCACTCCAAACTCTATATACGTACGTACACCAAAAAAAAAAGCAACGAGAAAACAATACATAAACAAAAGGCAATGCAATTACGTGACAGTGACAAGGACACAATGACAATGGGAATTGGACTGGTTCACAGGCAGCACGTAATTTACCAATGGGGTGTGGCCAATGGACACTGGCAGACACTTTTATTGCAAATCATTTCAAATGCTGCAAATGATAACAAAACAAAAACACAAAACCAAAACAAAGCACGAGCCACGGCACAATAAAGACAAGGGCAAACGATAAGCCAGCCGACATGACATTGTGTTGAACTGGAACTGCCGTTGGGATGTTCAGTGTCCTGTGGCCGGTTGCATGGAAATCGATTCAAGGTGCAGTCAACGTGTTGTCATTGTCTGTCGTTCAGGTAATGGACAAACCAGTATGAAGAAAGAATGGATAGAATTGATTATGTGAGAGTAATTTGATAAAGTAGATTTGCTTGGGGATCTATGCGTCTATACAAATAAATTTAGACAAATATTGCTAATAGCTCGGAAATTTTTTAAAATTGATGAAACTAAAAGAGATTTAATGATGCAAGAAAAGTAGTTTGTTAGAAATCATGAACGGGGCAATATGTAATGATGAGTGTGATGCAATTTCTGGGGAAAATGATTGAACATTTGGATAAACTAAATGGAGAATAGCTCAATTTGCACATTCATTAATTTTCCTGCTTCTTTCATCCCATAGGTACCATAGATGTTGAGCTGATAAGACGTGAACACTTGGCCAAGCGACATGAAGATGAAGGGCATGAAATGGTATACTCAAAACAAATCCTCCTCCTCAACTTACAACGAACATTTTCAAAACAACAACATAAGCAAAACAGCAACAACAACACTAATGAATACTACTAAGTACATCCACTGCAATTTATTTATAAATATTAACACTGTACCGAATAGAAAAAATAAAAAAACTCTAAAAATAATAAAATTTTAGTTATTGTGGCTTTGATTTGGATTTCTGGGGATATTTTTGTGACACACGTCTCCAAGGATCGCTATCTCATGTTCCCGTTTTGGTAGAAATAGGCGCGAGACGGGTACCATGCACAGTGCAACACAGTGAAGAATTCACAGTTTTTGTGCGTTTTTATAATTGCCCCTAAAAGCATGCAATACTATTTTTCTAATACCCAACGACAGCGCTTTCAAAACCTCCGACGTCGACTTACAGTTTTAGAGCCACTGTTGGAATTGTTGGTAACAGTGGCTCCCAAACCACTCGAATTTCATACAGTTTGACAGTAACTGCTAGTCGCCAAAAAGTACAGTTTTGGAGTCCACAGTTTAGGATGTTTTGTGCCTTGGCCAGTGCTTGCCAAACCCAAAGCACAATTTTAGTTTTATTGTCGGCAATATTCTACCCTGAAAGTATGCTATACTAATTAATTTATTGAAAAAAATTGCTAATTGGCTGCTGCCTGCCGAATTCTGTTCGCCTATTACTCTTGCTACTCAATTTGCATTTCACGAGCTCAAGTCACCACGCCAAAACTATCGTTTGCCCAGGAAACGGCCATCGCCCAAACAGCCAGACACCAGGCGAACAGAAATGACAGCAGCAGCCAATTGCAATTATTTTTATTATATTTTCTGCCGACCGCCGAATTTTGTGAACTCAAGTCAACACCCCAAAACCATGAATCTCTTAGGAAACGGCTAGAATTCAAACAGCCAAACACCAGGCGAACAGAAATGGCAGCAGCAGCCAATTGCAATTATTTTAATAAAATTAATTAGTATAGCATTCTTTCAGGCTGAGGTGGTTTTAGCTGGTTTTCTTCTGCCCCCTAAAAGCATGCCATGATAATTGCATTAGCGCATTTTAGGCTACCCCCTAAAAGCATGCCACATTAAGTACCACTTTTCTGCTTTCTGCTGAATTCTGTTCGCCTATTACTCTTGCTACTCAATTTGCATTTCACGGGCTCAAGTCACCATGCCCAAACTATCGTTTGCCCAGGAAACGGCCATCGCCCAAACAGCCAAACACCAGGCGAACAGAAATGGCAGCAGCAGCCAATTGCAATTTTATCAATAAAATTAAGTCGTATAGCATACTTTCAGCCTGAGGTGGTTCTATCGGTATTTTCTCTGCCCCTCCTAAAAGCATGCCAGGGTTATTGGACTAGCGCATTTTGGGCAGCCTCCTAAAAGCATGCTACGGAATATGCAATATGCTGCAGCCAATCAACCGCCCAGGAACAAGAACCAACCATAAATTTAGAAACGATGCAGACCAAAAGTTGAAAATAAATTCTGCAAATTCTAAAAATGTGTCAATTTATTCAATTTGTCAATCTGTCACATCAACTAACAAAAATCAGAGTAAAGTCTAATATAGTCATTAAAAATTCGGCTTTATGCCACAAATTTGGCCAGTTGGCCCAGTGTGCAGTGGTTGAAGTCCGTGAACTGAAGGGCCTTAGGTATCAAGCGGATATCATCTCTGATTTGTATGCTAAAGATTCAGCAGTCATGTAAATCATGGGTACTGTAAAACTCTCATTGAAATGTAAAAAATATTCAGCTCTTCTCAGCTTTACTTGGAAATCTACTTACCTTTTTGCACAATCATTGACTGAATTAAGTACACTTAACTCACTCAATCATTGCGCTTTCCACTGATATTTATTCTTTATTATTTATTATATTTAATATAAATGAGTACAAATCTCAAATACAAACCAAACATTATAAGTGACCTGAAACTTACCTCAAACTTACCTCTTCTTTTGGAGAAAGCCCTGATAAGAGTTTAAAAACTAAACATACACAAAAAAATCTAAATGGTAACATCAAAGACATAGAACAAGACGATGAGTAAAGGCAATATAAGTGAATGGCAAGGGAAAATTTCAATTTATGCACACAAACAGCACACAAATGTAAAATTAAAGATCCATATTGCAAATTTTCCTTCAAATTTCCCAGGCAATCACTGGTAAGATCCTCATCTTGTTGTTCTATCTCTTTGGTAACACAATGTGCCTTAATTTAATCTACAACAAATGATCCGGAAGCGACAAAATGATTTCCTGAAACACAGAAAACTTAATTTTTTAAATGAAAACCTTATCGAAATTATCTCTTTCATCTTCATTTATGCAATTTATGTAAGCAAAATGTGTGTGTTCAACTTTGAACAGTTGCCTTAATTGGCCATTTATTGCCCCTGCGTTTCTGATGCATCGTTTAACTTATCATTAGAGGCAATCAGAAACTTTACCTGTGCGCCACACTTATGCCTTCTTATCGCAGGCGAAATCAACCATAAAACTTTTAAGCTTCAGACAATTGAGCTTAATATGCATAAAGCCTCTCCCGCCCGCTCTCTCTCTTTCTCACTCTCTCGGGTCTCCTTGGCCCTGTCAACGCTTTATAGACGCAAAGCCGCAAAGTAGGCAACACATATTTTCACTTAGCAAAAAAAATAGACCGAAAGAAGCTTAGGCTCAACTTAGGCTCAATTTGAGCATTGGACATGGATCCCAGTTGTTGCTGTTGCTGTGTTTGCTGCCAGAAAATGACAAATCTGATTTATGTGACATTTGATAGGAGCCAGAAAGCAAGGCGCCTGTCGCACTTAATGGCATTTCGCTTTGTCCAGGTGTTTAAGCTGTGGCCATTGTTTGGCCGCTCATTTGTGTTCATTTTTCGTGGTTCCGCCAAAGACACTGCAGATTTTGGTGCTATAATTTGTTTTGGCCTTTGTTGCGGCATTTATCAAATGTGCTTATTTCTGTTGGCAGCCTATTAGTGGATGTGCGACTTATGGATAAGTCGGGGCAAAGATGTAAGATTTGTGGTCACCGCAGCGGCTAAGCTGCGGCATAAACAGCTTGAATTAATTTGGCCAGCTTTGGCTTTGCACTTTACACTTCACACCCACATCCACATACATATATATATATATCTTTGCTTGTATTGTCTGCTTGTCTGGTTTTGCTTCCTTAATTTCTACAGTTCCTTTTTTTACTGCTAAACGTTTTGGGTATGGGCGGGTGTGTGTGTGTGTGTACATTACTTTTATGTGTGTGTCGTCACGTCCAGGAAAGACATTTTCACGTCTTTGAAATATTTTCTAAAAATTACCCAATTTTCTTTGTGCAGCATCTAAAAAAGCAGATAGAGAGAACCTTTTGCAGCTGGACAAGTTAACTTGGCAGCTTTGCTATATAATTGAAGAGGGTTTATGGCCATTTGGTTTTTCGCTTCCAACTGCAAATGCAAGAATGTAGGAAAATAATGTATAAATGGTGCAACAGTTGAATTTAAAAACGAATTGGAGCTGTATACAAATTAAGGACGGGAGTTTTGTAATATTATTTTCGGCCAACTTAGAGGCTGATCAGGCTAGATTTAATATTTCCATTAAAAAGTTGAAGCGTTTCTTTGTAAAACAAAAATGGTTTGTCGGCTGTTGTGAGACAAATGATTTTGCTAAACCGTGAAGAAACATTTTCTTAACAAGTTAAATGAGTCGTTCAACTTTAATTTAAACAAAAGTGAGACCCCCAGACATCAAATTATATGGGGAATTTACTTTATTGATCAACTTCTAAGTTTGTTATGAAAACCAACCAGAAAATTTCAACGTAAAGTGAAAAAGTTCATTGTTAGACAATCCTAATATACTTTTAAACGATTTTGTTCTCAAAATTCCCAACTGTTTCTAAAACTATTCATTTCCATTGATGGTAGATTTCTGATCTACAGTTTTATCACATTTTTCTTCGGTTGACTAATGGAGCTTAGATATTTTCATCCTCCTTTGATTCAAAACATTTAACTCATTTCAAAAAAAAATTGGGAATATCCTAAGAATTATATGGTATTGCGCCAGAAATGCCTATATGTCTAATTTATACACACCGACCGCTTTCGACGTTGATTTACGTAAAGCCATTCACATTCCAGCCACTTCTTAAGTGCCTCTCTTCTCTTTGATTCCTATACCTCTTGCAGAATTCAACAAAACAACATATTGTTATGCATTTGAGTGCGTAAAATTAGTTGTTGTGGGAAAAAGGATTTGTTTTCTTTATTTGTATTAGTGACCAAGCAGCTTTAAGGCGTCTGTGGCAACTCCTGTCTTAAAATAAGATCATTGATATGCTTCTTTGATACTTTAAAGAGTTCATTTTGAATCAAGAATGTTTAGGGGCTTACTTTACAGTTTGTTGGACTTCAAGAACCAAAGTTTTATTTCTATTTGAAGTGTTTATTGGGTTCGACAATTCCACTTTCAAAATTTAATCAAAATATATTAAAAAATAAAATAAAATGGTCCTAATATATCTCCAAATCAAGTATTCGGGCTTGATACAATTGTGCTTGATTTAAGTAATCTGTTTTAAAATCAAGTCTTTTGGTTATCATTGCACTATTGATAGCCTTTGTACTTAGTTCAAGTACAAACATGTTCATTTTGTTTTTCTGAGCGTCGAAAATCGACTTCAAAACAAGCTAGATATTTTGGTGCCGAATACTTTAAGGGAAATTCACCTTACAAAGACTGGATTTACACCGCGAAGCAAACTGCATAAAGTTTTTCGAAAAGCTCAAGCTTGTAGGACAGAGGCGTAGAGAGGAAAGCGTTGCCACTACATCTCTTTTCTACAAACTAAAGCTTTTTCAAAAACTTCATGCAGTTTGCTTCATGGTGTAAAAACCAAATAGGACTGAATTTACATGGAGGGGCAAGCCACTCCACTACACCTCTCTCCTAAAAGCATGAGCTTTTCTAAAAGCTTCACGAAACAAACTTCACAGTGTAAAACCCGTCTATGTAACTCAAAAGTTCCGATTCAACAGAGCTTACCATAGGCAACTAATGTGCTTGCTTAGAATTGTTAAGATGTTATCAATTTGAGCTCTACCAACCGTTTTTAAAATCGGACAAAAGATCAAAGAAACTTCCAGGATTAGCCTATAGCCACGGATGCCTTTTTCCACCATGACAAAGCTAGACTGCATGCATTTTGGTTTAAGCGTGGTTGGAGCTGAAATGGAGTGGGTTGCCACATCCACTGTATAGCCCCGACTCAACACCTACAGATTTTCATTTGTTTCGACTCATTCATATCTGATAATGTTGTCAAAACGAATTTGGAGAGTTTCTTACCTATTAAGGTCGAGCAGTTGCTAGAACGAGGAATTAAGCGACTGTCCATATTTGGTCAATGGATGATCAAAGGTCGAAGAAAGTCCAATATAAAAAACAACTTTACTTCGAAGTAAAATACCCCAGCCCAAGAAAGGAGCAAACGAGTCAAATCGCTATCCCTTCAAATGTGCTGAGCAGCAGGGATTAAAGCAAGGTATAGCTAGTCATTTGGCTTAAATTGTATACCATTTATTATATTAAACTTGTTAGCTCCCATTGATTTATATACATTAGTGTGTATTAAAGCCGCCTTTTCACCGAAAGCCGATGAAAACGCCAAGCCTATGGTTCAGAGCCTCTAACTAACAGAGAACCAAATCAGTAATGATTCTCGAGTTTCGCCACAAGTTGAACTTGTGTGCTTATGCAATGAAATGCAAACTGCATTAGCTGCGCAACCAAAGCTATAAGTCTGCCTGCATGATTATCAAACTGTGCCAAGAAATTGATTCGCCAGTGAGTATTCAATTCAATTCAATAATTCAACTTAGATGCATTTGTAATGGAAGATTTGAAGAGAGAAGTTGTAAGTATATAATTGATAATATGCATAATGCTTTCTACTTATCAATCATTCTTAAATATCTAATTGAAACCTAGAATCAACCTTCTTAGAACTTACCTGACTATTCACAACGTATTCATAAAAGTGTAACAACTTCTGAGACTATAAAAAGACTCACAGCAAAACTCACTTATAGAATGGATTTTGAAACAAATATGTTTTTTATTAATTCATTTCCATGATTTTTCATTCATAATTTTTATGTTTGATTCTCATTTTTGTGTCATGTATGGTACATTTACTCGTATCGTACATTGAATTATACTTAAAGATATTTACAGAGTGGTTTTTCTTGTTTTGTTTTGTTGTTATTTGTGGCTTAAGATTTCTGCATCTGTTTAAATTCAATTTAAGTTACTTTATGGCATTTGGTTTAGGGGGTTAATTTCTTACGGTTTTTTCATTGCATAATTTTTAGTATGCAGCTTTTTTTGTGTGTTATTTATAAACTTTCATTTCACATATAATTTATCGTATATATTTGAATGCATTTAAAATTAATATATATATATATTTCGCTCGCTTCGCTTTATACATCTAAAAGTGGCTTTTAGTACACAAATAATTTACACTTAGATTTAGCACACATCAATTTATTGAATCGTTTGAGAATGCCATGGAAACTGATGTTAATTGAAGTTAATGGCTTTGTTATTAAATAAGACTTAAAAAACAGTTACGGTTTACAACAATTGCTGATTTATATGGCTTAGTACTATCACACGCACACGCATACATACATTCAGGCAGTTAAATTTGACTCAATTAGCAGTGAAATGTTCGCTTATTGAAATTATGTGTATTTAGTTAATGCTTATTGCTAGAATTGGCTCATTTTTTTATTATTATTATTAGTTCGCTGTTGACAACTCAACTCTAATTTAGTTTTGTGTTCAACTTTATGTACAAATCAAAATAAAATTGTTTGCTGATAATTATGTCAATAGAAATTGCATAGATAATGTTAGCATTTGTGTGTGGCGCTGCTTTGTGGGGGGTCGAGGGGGGTCGAGGTGTCTATTTACATAAAACTGCATTTTGTCAGGCTTCATCACAATTGTTTTGGTTTTTTTTCGTTTTGCTATTGTTTCAAATAATTTGGCTAACTAAATTGTTGACACACTTCAACAATTTTCATTTCTGATGACAGCAAATTAACATGGAATGTTATTTGAGTTAAGTTCCCATTTGATTTTTTACACGCAGACATTACACATCGATGAGTTGATTACTATTTATATTAATAATTTAGTTTACAATACATATAGAAACTTTGGCAATTTATAAATTTACGATATGTTTTGTGTTAGTTTTAAGACTTTTTGACAGTCGCCAGCTTTTAAATACTAAATTTGATTAGAGTAAACATTTTCGTTTTCATTTAAATCGAAATTAAGTGCTTTTAGTTTTAAAAAAGGACATTTTCAGGACATTTAACAAATTAATTTCTAAACAATTTTTTTGTTATGAGACTATGCGCTGTTTGCTTTTGTGTGGCATTCAATCTCCGGAGATGGCAGGCATTTACTTTGGGAAATTTACATATAAACAAGACTTAAATTAAGTTTGGAACCGGTTTTGCACAGAATCGGTAAGCTACAGTCTACATCTGGTCAAATTTTAAGTACTAAGACCTTAAACAGGCTTGATGTGAGCTGGTAAGAGAACAAAATTAAAAAACAAGTGAAAGTCGAAAATGTTTTTGAACATTGTTGTGGTGTGGCGAGAGGGAGTGCAAAAGACAAAACTGCAAGTATTCGTTTATGTCTCACTTAAAATCTCTCTCCGGAGACTACCTATAAAGGCAATTGTTTTCCTAGCCAGGCTGCTTGCCGAACACAAAACCCAAGCTAAAAGAGAAGCTTATGAAAACTTTATGAAACTTTTACGTTCTTATAAATTCTTTAGAGTATAATTTTCCAAGTTGTTGGCGCAGAGCGCTAAATGCATAACTCATCAACTGGCAGCCGTTTATTTGACACCCGAAACTGAAGCATTATCAATGACTTTAAGACTAGAGTTCAGCAGCAGCATGAATACTTTATATAAATGTCACATCCGAACTTCCCATTCACTGCAACCAAATGTATGCAGTCTTTGGCTTACTCGTGCCATATTTGTGCTTTGCTCTTTCAGTGCCAATGATACACACTAGTTTTGCTCATTTCTAATACTCGTGAGAACAGAGATCGACAATATTTGAGTGTAGATTAAGTTTGTCGCTCTCTATATTTCTCTTGATATTTCACTAACAAAAAAATAAATGGAGTGTTTTGTATTAGTAGTGTTTGGGATGGTCTAAAGCAGAGTTTTAAACATGACACAAGACGCTCAGTCACAGAAATGCTATGAAGACATTAAGTGTGTGTTTTATTTGATCCTATATTTCGGATGTCTCTCACACCGCCTAAAATTTCAAGAGAGTAAACTCGCAGTCAGGAAACCATACTCTGTCATTAACACATAAAAACACAATTTTTGAGTCAATGATGCCGAAATATTACTTCAAATCTTCAAAGTACTCAATGACAACTTACTAGAATCTTCTGATAGAATGTCCGATGTTATCAACCAAGAGCGCTGTTTCGATTGGTCCTTTTAGAATCAAAACAAAAACGAGAATCAATCAAGCCCGACTGTAATATGCCAACGAAAGTGTATGCTTAGTAGGTATTTTGATGCTGCAGTTGCAGCTGTAAGCAGCGATGCTGCAGTGAACATTCTTTTGCTCAACCGACTTTAAACATTCCTTTGACAAATCGATACATCATTTTGATAATCAAATATGTCCAGAAGGAACAATCCTTTTATCTAAAATAACTGTGGTTGGCTTGACTTTTTCAAAAATTGGAAACGGGGAGGGGGCGTGGGAAAAACTGAAAACATAATCTGCATGTAAGTATAGGTATATGTCTCTTGACTAACCTTTATTCCTTACCAAATTTAAGATGTGTTTGTTAATACGTACAGACAGATCGACAGGCGGACATGGCTATATCGACTCAGATGTTGATTCTGATCAAGATTGTGTATGCTGTATCAAATATCAGAGGAACAACTAAAATTTCAAGGGAAAATAAAAATGGAAAATTTCTTAATCAAAATTTTGAGAAATAAAAGAGTCGAAGGATCAGAAGGTAGGTAGGCAGATAGTTCCGTCTGGCTCCTGGTGTGGACAACACATAGACCTTAGGGTCCCTAATGAAGCCGTGTGTTGGTTTTTTGTGCCATTTTGGCTTGGAAGTCCAGGAGGATCAAATTTAAGTTTTGGCAAATGCCAACAGTTGTTGGAGGGGGCCTCTTGCCGCCTCCAAAGAAGCGAATTGTGTGGTCTGCAGATATATCAGTCTATCTGCAGCTGTAGATGAGGTGTTCCGGAGATTCTACGAAACCAGGTTTTATGCATTTCCTGCAGGTGTCCACTGCCTAGATTTTAAGCATAGGCGGCTTCAACTGGCAGTGACCAGAAGCAGAAAGGTAGACGGTGCTACAACGGCAATCCTCAATCAATCGTGGTGCTTGTTCAATTGCATTGTGAGAGGTCGAGGGCCACTGGCTGCCTGTTGCCGACACAGATGATGAATCAACTTTTCTTAAATTTAAGTCTTGATTTACATTAAAGTTAATAAAATGCCTCGCTGCATGCCGGAGATTTTACTTCATGCCATTTGTTTTACTTTTTTGTTGCCTTTCTCTCAAGTTCCATGAAAAATTGTTTAAATTTCTTGTTGTTGTTGTTGTTATTACTCAGCTACGAAATACTTAGGGGCTACTTCTTGTGGTTTTTGTTTAAAAATGTTTAATATGCTTTTAAACTCGTATATTTTGTTGTTGTGTTTGTTTTGAGCTGGTTTTCTGTATTCTTTCGATTTCTATTTGTTTATCATAAATGTTGTTGGTTTTTTTTTTGTTTTTAATGCAGCGCCAAGTGCTTAAAAATTAATAACATACAATACGATATAATAAATGTTTAACTATGTACAGTGGCATTTTGTTTAACATTTCTCTTTGATTTGTGTTCATTTTCATTTGTTTTTGTTGTTGTGGTTGTTGTTGCTTTTTTTAAAAAACATTATTTTTTACAAATTAAATTCAAGAAAGCTTTTTGTTTTGTTTTTGTTGTGTGTGTTTTGCGTAAATAAATTAGCAGATGTTTGTTTTCTTATTAAGAGCGGAGACGGAAAAGTGAAATGAGAGAAGGTATTGGCAGAGCAACTTAGAAAAGCTACCGTGCAGTCAACAGCTTTGACTGCGGCTGCGTCGCTACCAACAAGACTGACGAGCAGACAACTCTTGGCCTGACTTCGTCCACATCTTTCTTAACATTACCATCTTCACCCACTCTGGCCTTACCCTTGCTGTGCATAGCCGTTGTCGCTGGCCCAGCTCCGGCCAGGATGGCTAACGTGGCCAGAGCTAGCAACAGCAGCGCACTGGGCGCACGGGCAACCAGTAGCGAGTCCGTTTTGCTGGCTGCATTTGGTTGAATGAAAAACGATAAGATTTTTGTCACAAATAATTCCCGATATGACGTACCTTGGACGGGATCGGCACGCGAGTTGCTGGCATAGACGGTTTCGCGTGATTCCAGTACGGGCGCCTTTTGCGGGCGATCTCCCTCGACGGATTCCTCATTGCTGCGCCAGTAGAAGGTGGACAGAGAAGCCACGCACTGTGGGAACAGAAATTAGTATGGATAGCTAATGGCTAACTCTCGGTGCAGTAACTCACCTTAAGTTTCATATCTCCATTGCGGAAGTGATGCTGTTCCACACGAAACTGCAGACCCAACACCGAAGTCTCCAGGCCCTCACGTCCCGACACAATTGTCTCGTATTTCCTCAACTTTTGCAGCTCCGCTGGTTCACCATTCACAAACCAGGACAAGCTCACCGCCGGCTTGGATCGGCCTGCAGTACAATTGATTCTGACCATATCGCCGATTTGATAGCGCGGACGACCGCCGCTGATTTTCGGTGGCCCCTGGTCGGGCAGAGCTGAAGAGTGAAGTAAATAGAAAACAATTTAGGTCAGCTGCCAGCTCAAAAGCAAAGTCAGATTAAAGCGAAATTTCATTTACGCAAACCCGCAGACATTTCGTAATAAACCAAAGCAAAAAAAAAAAAACAACAAACTGCCGAAGCGCCGGCGGAAATTCAATAAAAGTTCCACCCGCTGCCTGATGCACTGACGGACGTCTGTTAAATTGCAAAATGAGAGAAAGAAAGATGGACGGCAACTTATGCCCAATATGCGAAAAGTGTATGCTCTGAAAAGTTGTTCCAGGATCACATAGATCGACCCAGTTTTGCTACCTCAAAATGAGTTTTGAAACCACCAACTTTATGCGAAGGTGAAATGGAGATAAAAGACTTGAGAATAACTGAATGACTGATTGACAATCTATGCACCGCTTAAACGGTTAGAGCCAGGGTTCCTTACAGTTGTAATATTTAATATAAAAATTAAGATTTAAGTATTATTTAATGATTTTTTTCATTTAACTCAAAAATTTTCTTATTTTTAAAACTAAAAAAGATTATAAAATAGTAAAATTTCGATTTTAAAAAAAATGTGATACAAGTGTAAAATTTTTACATAAAAAATTTTTATTCGAAAATTTTTAAAATTAAAACTAGAAAATAATTTTAAAAATAAATTTTTATTACAAAATTTTAAAATATCACTCATATCACAATTTTCTATTTAAATTCAAAATTAAACAATTATTTCCTAAGGTTTTTTTAGGTTTTAAAATAAAAATTTAATTTAATTAGTTTCAACAAAATAAAAATATAAAACTTAATTCTGTTTTAGGCAAGCTCAACTAATTTAGCTTCAATTTTTTTCCAAAATTTTATCTGCGATCTCTGGTCAGAGCTGGTTTTCAATTCCTTTTTCATTCTATGAATTCCACTTGAATGGCTAATCCACATATAAAATTTCCAAACCTTTCAAATGTAACGAAAGTCTTACTTTTTAAACCAATTTGCATATGCGGTCACTGGGACCAGTCTTTGCGTATTTTTTTCCGAATTTATGTCCCTGCAATCTCTCCCATAAAGTTAGCGTACCCGTCAATTGGCATGGCTATAAACCAGCACTAGGACTATGCGAACGGAAACGGAAATGGTCGTTTTGGTTGTTGTTTGTGTTTGCCGTTTTTTTTTTGTTTTATGCTGCTTTGCCAAAGGGCCAAAGCCATCTGCGGCTGCTGTGCGGCATATGCGTTCAGTTTGTTGTTGAAGCTTTTAAAAACTTTGATTGAAAGCCAAACAGCAGCCAGGGCAACAACATGAGCAACAAAAATCCAACAAAAAACAAAAGCACAACAAAAGCGCGTTTAGAACAAAAGACAAAGCACACACACACGCACAGGTCCTGGACAGGCCACAAGCCGAGAGGGAGAAGTTAGCACGCCCACGCAAAAGTTTATAATTGAACAAACGAAATGTCAACGCCAGTTCAAAGAGCTTCAGTTCAGCTGTTGGTCCTTGGGCCACGTGTGAAGGAGACAACACAACTTAAAGCGCAATATCTGTGTGTTTTTTGTTTGCATTTCGAGTTGTGCGTGTGTGTGTGTGTGTGTCGGCATCTTCAAAATTTTGCTGTACATATTTTAGCTCGCCCCAGGAAATTGTTGCCCAAGTTGGCCAAATTGAGTTAGAGGAGGACCAAAAGTGTGCAGATCTGCCGGCACACATACGAATACGTTGGGTTTTCGCTTTGGGGGACAGTTGAGTTTACTAAGCTTATTAGACTTAAGCATGAAATCAAATGAAGCCTGTCAAATGCAGTTTGTGCTGTTTAGCTCTAAATGAACGATTCCGATTGAATTGAGCCAAGGAAATACGGTGAAAGTGTAAAAGGGGTGGACGAAGGTGGTCAGGGGTCAAGGTAAGATGTGTAATCGTTTTAAGGATGTTCGTAATGGAGAATGAACTGAACTGAACTGGGATTGTTCCCACCACCTTCGACCAAAGCTGCAAACCAATTAAGTACTGCCGAAGATACGGGTTCGAAGGGAACTAAAACTTTAATTTGCTGAACTTCACTTTACTTGTTGATGCTCCAGCAAATCGGCTAAAATTCAAGTCTGCTCGACTGCTATTTTTGTCAAAGTTCTTGAAGTATCGCTCTGAGTCTCAGGCTTGCACTATTAAAGGAAGTCATTAAAAGGATTTTCATAACAATTCCAAAATGTTTTAAAATTTTTCCGCTCCACAGCTGGCCGGGTGTGGTGCAGCGGGTAGTGTGTGTGTGCAAGAGGTTTTGGATTCGATACCGCCTTGGGAAAACTAAAGAGAAATTGTTTTCCTTGAAAACTTACACACCCGGTTACCTTCACAACCTGTGATCGCTAGCTTTAAAGTAACTAGCCAAGAAAAAGCTTCTCAAACTGTATGCCGTTTGGAGCCACCTAGAGCCTAGCCAAACCAGGAGCTTGAGAAGAGTTCGGCTTGGACTTTTGGGTTATACTAAGTCATATATTTGTCATTTCTTTAACGATACGAGATGTGAGGATCCTCCAACTTATCATCGTCAAAGTAGTCGTACTAACTGCACCTTTAGTTCTTTCGTTTGAAATATTTTGTGATATTCCTCTTGCTTAAGTCTGTCTCGAATGTGGTTTTCATCTTATTTTCTATTTTATACACTGCAATAATTGCTTTTGTCGCTTACCACAAAAGTTTCGTTGTTTAATTTGCGCACTCAAAAACTTAGGCGTTTTACTTTATGGGTAATTTTTCGACACTTTCTTTAAACTTTTCATTTCAATTTAAATTTTTATTGCATCGTTTTGTTGGATGCGCAAGTTTTGAGTACAGAAAATCAACAAAATTTGTGGAGGACTCCAAAATGATTTTAGTTTGATAAAAGGATTTTTTTCTGCTGATCTGTTGTTGGTTCAGTTGAGGGGTCTTTTTGAAAAACAACCACAAACATAAACAAATATTAATGAACCAAATGGCAGCATCATAGCGTAAGCGACCAACGAGCATTCGCGTGACGGTACTACAGTTAGTAGACATAAAATACATTTTACATACATTTCCAGAAGGCTAGTTTCCATAATGCACGAATAAAAATTGTAATGTCTAGGCTTAGGAACACTTTTGAAGTGTTCTGAAATCGGAACTCTTCGGGAAAACCATCTTTTTCGATTGATAAAGTGTTCCAAACCAAATTTGTATCTCATAATTTGGCATAATTCTCATAATTAATCATTTTCAGGAATCTAGTTCGAGTTTAGTTTTGGAAGTTCATACATTTTAAAGGTTCTGTCCAAAGTTCAGTTCGGTCCGGTGTTGTATGGATCGCTTTTTGGTCAGTTTCATGAAAGCGAAACCCTTTTATACTCGCTAAGTAAATAGCTGTGCACACTAATTTCATTTATCACCCAAGGATTTGTGACTTTTTGGTCAATTCTGGGGACAAATTTGTGACTCAAACTTCTTATAGCTTGAATTCGAGACCGTCCTGGTCGAAATCAACCACTTTACATTAATTCAATAATCACCACTTGTTATTTGATACCTCAACGGAGAAAGCTACTCTCGTAAGAGTAAAATTTAACTTGCATAAATCATCTTGTACCCATTCACCTTCCAGTTTCATTATTAGCCCAACTAAATTATTCTTTCTAATAATTAAAACTCGTTTCTTTCTTTCGCAGTTTCCATTTTCTGAGGACTTTGTGAAGTCAGGCAAGGAGGACTGCACTTTTAGAGTGCACAAGGCCAAAGTCAGACTCGACTTGCTCCCGCTGCTGCTGCTGCAGTTCACCGCAAGTGCCCAGTGCCCACAATTTCTTATTAGAATTATAAGTTTTCGCTTGACTTTGGCTCTTCTGCAAAATTTATATATATACTTACACACGACAACCATGTCGCCATGTTCGGTGACCGTTTGGAATGATGGCGCCTCACCGGAAACCTCGCAGCGGAAACGACCAGCCGACTGAAGATTGACGTTGCGCAGCGTAACAATCGCGTCGCTGGAGTTGTGCAACTGCAATTAAAAAAAAAAAGAAATTGTAAAGTAAAGAAAATAACACAAAATGATGGAACAGTAGCCAAAGTTATAGTGGCCCCGGGATTTTATTCTTGACGTTGTCGCCGCTTGGCATTGGCAGTTTCAATAGCAGCCACTTTGGACGTTAATGTAACGTAATTGCTTTTGAAAAGTGCCGCAGCCTCCACCCCGCTTCCATGTTTTAAATGCCTTTTAAATGTCTGCTGTCCAACTGAGTTGCCCCGCACCACTCCTCGAGGGTCACCGGAAAAGGGTTAGTCAAATATTTCACTTGAACTTTAAGCCATTAAAGCGGCTCACGTTTATCGTGCCGAGCGAAAAGTGCACTTTGTTATCTTTTATTGCGCATTTTTTTATTTTTCGCTTTTCTTATGTTGTTTTAACCTAATTTATAGTTTACCACACACCACACACAAGGTAAACCTTACTTACAACGGCCCCACGTACGGAACGAACTCAACTCAACTATTTCCAACTGCAATAAAACAAAAACCGAACCGAACAACAGGAGCTGGCGCAGGCGGCGGAGCGTAGTACAACAACTTTTACTCTGCAGTCACTCAAATCGATTATGCTAAAACAATATCCGCCAATGGAGTTGGATATAACCATTAGCCTTGGGTATCCCTATCGTCCGTTATCGCTTGTTGGCATCTGCGGGGTAACATGTTTCGAAGCGAGAGTATCTGCGGCGGCGGCGGCGGCTTCACATCAATTGTGTAGGCGACTGCACAGTGGGATTGGTTAAGCGAAAGGTGGCGAAAAATTCTGTGACCATTTGTGGCTAAGTTTCTATGTTTTTTCGATCCTTTATATCCACTGAAAGCATATCATTTTGTTTACCTAGCACTAGTTTTTCAATCGATTGTTCCTTTGGAAGCTATATGCTAGATAAACTCTGGTCATTCGAATTTGTTCAAACTTTATAGACTTGTGGCAAAGCTTATACAACATACAAATGACAAATTTGAAAATTGAAAACCAAGATGGTTTTCCTACCAAGACTATTCTTTTCTATGCGAGATATACTATTCAACTTTATGCTTTCTTAATTCAAGGAAAAACTCAAAAATAGAGGAAAGTTAACTTTGGCTGGGTTTGGCCGAAGTTTGTATACCCTTGCAGCACGTTTTCTAACTAATATGAAGAACATTTCCACTGAAAACAAACAAGTTTTTCTCACTAAGACGAGTTTTCTGACAACACTTTTCTATGACAGCTATACTATATAGATGTCCCATTTCGACCTAACTTTGTGGAATCATGTGAATGCATAGCAAACTGAGAAATACAAAGTTTGGAGGTGTTTTCTGTGAAAACAAAAAAGTTTTTCTCACTAAAACTAGTTTCTCGACCGATCATTCCTATGGCAGCTATAACCTAGAGTCATCCGATTTTGACAAAACTCTGAAGAATTGTATGAAAGCTTATAAAATAAATATATGCCAATTTTAAAGAGGTTTACATTGTAAGAAAAAAAGTTTTTTTTGACTAAGACTATTTTTCTAAACTTACTTTTCTAAGGCAGCTATACTATATAGATGTCCGATTTTGACCAAATTTGGCAGAATCATGGAGAAGCATAGAAAACTCGTAAACACGGAATTTGGAGACGTTTGCATTGAAAACAAAAAAGTTTTTCTCACTAGAACTAGTTTTTCGACCGATCGTTCCTATGGCTGCTATATGTTATAGTGATCCGAGCCGGCCGTGTGCAGCGTATTGGTACCAGAAGACTTCGTGCAAAGTTTGGTGGCGATAGCTCGTCATGCTGAACAAGAATGAATATACTTTATGTGGTTGAAAATGCTTCCTTCTATGCGTTACAAACATCTGGACAATTTCAATATACCCTCTGCAAGGGTATAATAATTTCTTGAAAAAAAAGAAGATAAAGAAGTACAGTTGAGGTAAAGAAAATCCACCACAACTCTACACTTTCATACCACTGTGCCAAAAACGGAAATCATTCACGGTAATGTGAATGTGTTTTGTTATAACGCGGCATTATGGACACGTTTCTGGCACGCCCACCCAAAACGAAAAGCGCAACTTGAAAAATTTATTGCACTCAAAGTTTTTGGTATGTCAGACAGACAGTCAGACAGAGCACAGGAACTCGGGACGCATGCCCGGCAAGCAGATTCACTTTTTCGGTAGCCGATTAGTGGCTAGGAATGGAGTTCATCCTGCATACATAGAAACATACGTGTACATACGCTTTGCGGTTGCCCTCCTAGCTCGCGTCTGGCACTCACGTGCTTATCTCGAACTCAACGAGGCGGTGCCCAGGCAATGACTGGAAGTAGAAGTGGAAATGCCACTGCCTTTGGCAACGGCTACATGGTTTCTGTGTGCGTCGCCATTTCTCGTGCAAAACTTTTAGTGGCCAAAATAATGGAGCAGCGCCACTTAAATGCACTTCTTTTAGTTATTCGGTGTTTGACGGTCTATTGAGCTTCTTGTGTTTAACCGGGAATGAAGATATGGCCGAAATAACATTTTCTTAATTAAAGTCTGCATGCGAACCTCATGTGTGGGGTCAGCTGCCATCCCAAGCGTGGAGCTCTTTTGTCTCCCAACTTTGGTCTAACAAGAGACTTGGCCATTGTGTGTGCACATGGAGCGCACACCTCATGCACAGTTTCTCGGTGATAAACAACTCTGGGGGGGTAGGCGA
The DNA here is from genome assembly GCA_035044985.1 of Lordiphosa fenestrarum. NCBI lineage: Eukaryota > Metazoa > Arthropoda > Insecta > Diptera > Drosophilidae > Lordiphosa > Lordiphosa fenestrarum. The sequence continues at coordinate 263,714 of JAWNNO010002333.1, read as the reverse complement.
GTGTATTGTATTGTTGGCGCGCCGCAAAGTATGCAACGTTGTTTTTAATGCTACTTTTTAGTGTCAATGCAGCGCAAAACAATGGCACTGGCTGCAGTCGGTTTTCCTTTGTTTAAGTTTAAGTTTACTTTTTTTTTTGCCAGATACTCACATCAACACCAACACCTGGCAGCAGAAACGTTTGCGCTGGCGGCATGTCCCGGGGCACATAGCGATAAAACTCATTGCCGTCCTTATACCATTTGACCGAGTATAGGGCCTCGCCATCCAGATCGTACAAGCACTCCAATGTTGCTGCCGAGCCCTTAATCACGTAATTTGGTATGCGCACCTCGACCAAACGCAGGCCAACTGTGAAATCTGTGGAAAGTAAACAGAAAATATCGTTAATGTTAAATGTATATATTTACAGCTCGGCACAGTGGTTGGAAATGTGTGCGGGAAGTACGAATGGAAAATTAATCATGTATGAAATAACATAATTTTGGATTGAAAGGGGGAAACTGCCTAGGACCCATAGGTTTTAACAACGCCAGGGTAGCAGATACCAAGTAAAAAGCTGAGCAAGTTACCAACTGAGCAAGCGAACAACTGGGCAAGTGAACACTTGAGTAAGTGCACATCTGAGCAAGTGAAAAACTAAGCAGGGGAACAAATGAGCAAGTGAATAAAAGATCAATTGTACATTTGAGCAAGTAAACCACTGCGCAAATGAACAACTAACAAAGTGAACAAGTGAGAACAGTAAAAACTGGGCAAGTGAACAACAGAGTCAGTGAACAACTGAGCAAGTGAACAGATGAGCAGGAGAACAGCCAAATAAGAAATCAACTGAGCAAGTGACCAACGGAGCAAGTGAACAATAAAGCAAGTGACCCCTAAGAAAATGCACAACTGAGCCTGGGAGCAACTGAGCCAGTGAACAACTTAATAAGTGAACAACATAGCAAGTGAACAACTGAGCAAGCTGTGTAATTAATGAACTGAGCAAGTGAACTCCTGAGTAATAAATGAGCTGAGCAAGAGAATAAATAAGTAAGTGAGCAATTGAGCAAGCGACCACTGCGCAGATAAACAACTGATCAAAAGAACAACTAGGAAAGTGAACAACTGAGTTCTCATGTTCCTCTTTTTGCAAATCTAGGCAAATTCGAGCGAGTGCTTAACATCCACCTGGAGCAAGAGAAAACGGCGGTCCCTTCGTAGTGCTCAAGTCGAGTTCTCTTCTTCGGCTTTTGCGCTTCTAAGCGAATATTTTCATTAAACTTTAGCCCACTGTGGCTGCGCTTAAATCTTTAATGTGGGATGCTCATGATTGATTTATGTTTTTGTACAAATTGCCTGCCTTTTCCCTTTACATAAAGGCTTTCTCTCTCTGTGTGTGTGTGTGTGTGTTTTTTTATGTTAATTAATTATAAAAGTTTTGGTCTGCATAAATGTCAACCCAGTGACTGATTGCCCGTTCAGGGCGCTCGCCATCCCTTGAACTTTATAATTTTATAAAAATGCTATGTACTCGCACTTTTTTAATATATATAATTTAAAAATAACATTTTATCGACATGTCAGGGCCATTTTGTAATTTATAAAAGTGCCCCAGAGTCAGCACAAAAAAACGAGTTTTTTTTTAAATGTATTTTATATTCGATTAATAAGTCAATGCGATGACATGGAATGGTTTCGCCTCTCAACATGATTGAGTGTCTGATTTATGTATGCGTGGAGGTTGTGCCCCGCTTGGTTGAGCATTAAACTTGTGGCTGGAGCATCCTTCAACTCCGTCGTGTAGCGTTTTATGGCAAACTTGTTTATTGTCAATATTGACAATGATACACACACACACACACACGTACACAGAGACCCATCCTTGCTGTAGCATATTACGGCGCCTGTGGCTGTCAGGCACAAACACTCTCAAGGATGACTGCTCACTTGCTGGAATGTGTTGGCTGCTGCTGCTGCTACCAATCGTTGCACATTACAAGTGTAATAAAATGTGAAAGGATATTATTGTATACATAGGCGGCAGTCGGACAGACGCAGGACAAGAAAAATGAGTTGCAATTGTTGTACAATATATCGAAATGAGTGGGGTGGACAAGTGGACCAGAGTGCAACTTCATGTCTTTTTAAGAATGAAGGTCGACACATTAACGCAGGGAATTATTTAATTTCTTAAGAATTGTGTTTCCAAGGCCAATTATCACTTTCCAATTATTAAATCTAATTATATAAGGTTCTTCTTGTTTATACAGCTACTTAAGATCATTTTCTAACATGCTAGCTTTTATTTTAATAAATTTCATCATTATTCTAATAACTTTTGGATTACAAACTAACAATTACAATCGAACGAATGAACTTTCTATACATATATTAACAGTTGAAAGTATTAAGCGGAACTTTGTCTTAATCCATTATGGTGTAGCCTCAGAAAAACCGAATACGAGACATTTCATTAGTGAAACACAGTTTCCAGCCGATTCACACCAATTCAAAAGTGTTTTCAACTCTTTCTCCCAAGCTTTTTGAGCTTTTGAGAAGTAATAATCAAAATCAAAGTAATATTAGCCTTTACCATCCATAAAGTAGATGAATTTCAAAAATGTTTATCACATTTCGGAACAGAGGTAGAATAAATTTCGCACACCGCTCAAACTGATTCATATACAGAGCTTAGATTTTACACAGACCTTTGTTGAGAATATTGGAATATTGAAATATTGATCACAATAAGAGTGAAAATTAAATTTTCTAGCTCTCATAAAGGTGTTAAAAGCAACACTAATACTTATGTATGTATAAGAAAAAGACTTATCGGACATAATACATAGATTAAAAAACCACAAAAAACATTCTTTAGTGCATTTCATACACTAAAAGTCTATTGCGAAGTACCAGTGAATGCTTTAAGCTGTTGCACATATGCAGCGTCAGCCTAAAAGCTTAAGTATTGGACCAGTAGTAAATTAGTTCTAAATTAGTACACAAAATCCTTTATCTATATCTATCAAATGGGAAATTCATATAATCAAAGTTGGTTCACAAATAAAACACACATGCTCTTTAAATACAAATTCAGACTCTTCCAAGGCCTTCGTGCCAATGGAAATAGTCTTAAACTTTAACAACTTTTTAAGTTTTTAAAGCTTAAAGTGTTGGTAAATAAGATTTTAAGAGCAAGTGTTGGAAAAAGCCATATTTAAATGGAATAAATAATCTTTAAAGTATTGACAAGAGAAGAGATTTACTAAATTTTCAATCAGTGCTGAAAACCCACTTCTACTAGATGGCAAAGTACGTGGTGTTGGCCAGCGCTGGTTTTTGCTTATATTAAAAAACCCATTGGTGCTTATAGTATTGGTAAATGCGGCCTTAAGCTTCAATGTTGGAATATAAAAAACATTAAAGGAGTATATTAAACATAAAATATTGAACAGCGTAGCTAGAGTTTATAATTTTTCAACCAGTGCTGAAGATCAACTAAAAATAATCAAAAAAATAACATTAATAACAATAACATTCCGTCAACGAACTCTTTTAGTTCTGGCCAGTACTGCAAAGGGTTCAAAAACGTTATTTTGAATCAAATTAGAAACTGGATTTTTCCCAAAGTGATGGTAAATGAGCAGAAAGAATCTCGTTCTGTTTTATTTTATGCCTTAAATGGTCAACTATTGTCTCAAAAACCTGAATTGTTCTAAGTCAAACTGTATTGCACCACTGTGCGACATTTAAATTCCCTTTAGGTTGTTTCAAGTGTGCCAGGCAAAGTTTCATATATGAAACTCTTCAGATGCTTGGATGACCCTTCGAAATAGATCCCTCTACTCCAAGACCCTAGCCGTTGCTCGCTCATCTTCCCAACCACTGGCAGTTGATCACTTTCCGCTTGTTTTCGACTAGCTTGATGGTCAGACCAAAATTCTCCAAATTTAAATTCCCCTCAGCTCGAGTATTATACCAACTCGTATATGTAGATATGTCATCTTGGCACAGCTTGAGCTGACATTTGGATACATTTGACTAAGCAATACATTAATGAGGCATTATAAATGAATACCTAACAGTGTGTTTATGCGCAAACACCTGCACAGGACACACTCTCTCTCTCTCTCTCTCTTTCTTACAAACACACACACACAATTGCGCCAACGACAACAAGGCACTTGCAGTTCCAAGTACTTGCCACAACTTTACCGCAAAAGTTGCTGCAACTTGTGCAAGCGAGTGACATTAATGAGACTATGGACAACTTTAAGAATTGCCTGGGCATGTGTGTAAGGGGAAATGTACATACTTAGGCCCACATGGAAAGAACTTTTTGGAAGAAAAAAAAAACCAAACTTTCCCTGCTTCCCATTTGCTTGCATTCATTAATTCTGCTTAAGAGTCGAACTAAAGTTTTCCTGGGTAATTTGAAGTAACTTTGTCACACAGAAAATACAATGCCAACTGTATGGTGCGACCTCTGCCAAGTGAAAAATCAATTTCCCTTCAACTTTTACTTCCATAAAAGTTGCTTTTCCTTCTTCATTTGGGGTTAAGTGATTAAATTTGCAAAAAGAAGTGCCGGAGCAAAGCAGAAGAGCAAAGTAAAGAAACTTGAGCACATATGACACATAAATGTATCTGGGGAGGGGTGGGGGTGGGACAGCCGACGCGTCGTGTCTAATTGCCAAGTAGTCAAAACATTTGTGAAGCATACTTTTTGGGGCCAGCTTTTCATACGATTCTAGCGACATGTTTAGCAAAATCCTCAACTGTTGCTTTATGGCCGCAGGGTGTAGGTTTAAGCTATCAGTTCATCAACATTTTTGGCTAAGATTGGAAATGGAAATGGTAACGGTAACGGTCAATTTTGGTTTTTTTTGTGGGAAGATGGCTCCTTTTTTTGGCCTGTTGTCCTCGGGGCAGTTTCAGCTTAATATCCGTTGCTGTTGTTGTTGCTGTTGCTGGTGTTGGTTTATTAGTAGTTCGTGTGGCAGGATGTGTCTGGGCCATGTAGAGCAGCAGCAGCGGGAGGAGGGGTAGGATAACGGTTCACATAAAAGAAGAAGCTGTTTGCTTATGTAAATGTCTGCATATGAGCCAGAACTCGAACCAGGACCAGGGTGTGTGTGTGTACACTTCGCATCCTGCCAGCAGCCAAACAATGGCTTTCATGTTGTACGCGCGTGTGTGTGTGTGTGTCCAGTGCCCGAGGTAGCAATATTTGTTTTCTTGCTTTCATCATTTGCATATAATGGAGCTGTAAAAGTTCATAAGATGTCCATGTCCGGGCCAGCGTCATGCATTTCTTCGCTGCATTTCCATGTGTTGCGTCCGTGCAGAATTTAATAAACCCAAAACTATTTATTGTATTTGATTTAAAATATATACAAAAAAAAAGAAAATGGAGGAAATTGATTTTTTATCTTCAGTTGACTTTGAGGTTATGGGGGGAGCTTCTGCTAAGTCGGAAAAGCTCTCAGCATCGGCGAGCACAATAAAATACAAATTTTTGTATTATAGCCAAAGCACAAGTAGAATGAAAAAATATTTGAATGCATGATGGGATACAGTCCACTGGGATGTGTATTCTATTAGAGATGAGTGCGTGAGTTCAGGTATGGAAGATGGTAAAAGTTAGCTAAGTTAGAACTTATTGAATCTGACTTCTGAAGCTGTTTTAATATAAAACAGTATTGGACAACACATATTTCAAACCAATTTACCAAGCAATTCGTGATTTCAGTGTTAGTAAATGCACTTTAAATGCATGTTTTTTAGAACCAAATATTACAATGTAATGCTTTAGTTTTGTTTGTGCAATGTGCCAATTTTTAAACAGTGTTGAAAAACCACCTAAAAATCTATACAATGAATAATTTAAAAAACTAATTGGTTGAAGGTTTCTTTGCAGGTGCATTGATCAATGCAGCTTAAAAAAATAGTTGTAAAACAAATTGACAGCTGTTTTGTGTCTAAAGTGTTGGTAAATGCGCTTCTAAGCTTTAGTTGTATAAGATATTTCAATGGATGTGATTAACTTTAACGATTTGACTGGCGATGGCGAATGCTTACTCAATCAGTGTCGAAAAACCACTTTGAAATTATTAACATAAGATATATTCTAAGGCGCTTAGTGGTTAAAGTTTCCAATAAGATGCCTTAAGTTTTCCATTAGTGTTGCAAAACAGCAAGCGGTGGAATAATCTTTTTTGAAATTAAACTGATATTGGTTAATGCGTTTTAAGCTTAACTGTTGGAAATAAAATATAAATTTTTTTGGAAAATTAGTTTAGCCATGATATAGTGCAGAGATACTCAACTAGTGCTGTAAAACTTTTTCAGTAAAGAGTTGGTCTTTAAAATGATGTACACAAATGGTACTAAAAGATTAAGTGTTTGAAGTTTCTTTTAAAACGATTTTAGTTTCGAACCAGTGTTGACCCAGCAAGTCAGTGTTGCAAAATCATTTACAAAATCGCATAATTTGTTATTTAACAGTTTAATTATCTTGTTTACTTTAATTAAAAACAAAACATTTTCCAAAACTTCCAACTAGTGTTGCAAAAGCAATCAGAGAGTGCATTCACGTCTAGCTCTAAACTAGCTATTAAATTGCTCACGAACTACACATTCCTCCTCCCATTTGCATCTCCAACAGCCTCCACCATTTTGTCCACTAAAATGAGAAAATATGCCACGCTTTTCCCGCGCTCGCACTTTAATATGCTTGGGGCCATGGGCGAGCGGCTACAGGGCGTGGCAAAGCGCAACAATTACTTCAGCGCTCCCCAGGGTAGCATCAAAAAGAGGCAACAGAAAAAATGTGTATAGAAAATGAAAAGAAAACAAGGCAAATAATGGGGTGGATGAGTATCCCAAGTACTAGCGCACTCGGCCTCTTGGGCCTGACAGTTCAACTAAAGGTTAAACTGCAGCTTCGCCCCCAACCCCCATTAGGATTGCAGGACATAAATAATAGATGGAGAGACAATCAAATAATATAATTGCTGCGAGTGATTAACTTAGACGAATGGAAAGGGTATAAAAACTGGGTCAAGTAGTTGGGGACGCAAATGCTTAAAAAATTTAGTTCAACTAAATGAAGCCAATCACCTTGCCCTTTTCGTATCCCTTTTTGCTGACCACCAACAAAATCCGAACAGAACCCGACTAATTGCAAATAAATTAACTGGGCTTTTAATGGCTTAACTCGGCTTCTTTTTTGGGGTTATTTGTGTGTGTGTATGTGGGTGCTATGCAAAGCTCTGCTGGGGGAAAAGGAAAACAATTATTTTGTGCTTAAATGCGCAAAAGTCCAACAGTCTCTTCTGGGCATAAAAATCAATTCGACAAACAAACAAAATGAGTAGCGGAAACTATAACTTACAGGGCACATCGTAAACTACGCTCGGTCCACCCGCTTTTATATGGAATTTGCGGGTAACATGAGCGCACAATGAATACAAATTGCTCGGTAAATAAACAACATCTCAATAAGGAGCAAATTACTGACGCCAGCTAGCGGAAAAAAAAGTTGTAGTAGAAGAAGAAGCTAAAATAAACACAGTCAAAGGCAAACACAACGCACACACACACACACACACACACACATGGATAGCGACAGAGTGTGCACTGCATAACAATAGCAACAATTTGGTTTCTGATGTATGCGTGGGTGTGTGCGTGTGTCTGTGTGTGTGGTGCTAATGAATATAATGGCGTTACATAAATGGCGGCTTGGTTTCGGTTCTGGTGTGTGCGAAAATTGCTTTATACCAACAAACAGAGAGCGAAAACCAAATAATGAGCGTAAATCATGGTTTAACCATAAAATACCATAGAAATGGGTAAAGCGAGACATTTTCATTAAAAAATTCACGTAACACCACAATTGTTGGCTTTCAATCACAACACAAATTATTTAAAGCATTCGACATTCGATTATTTACAATTAAGTAACGATTTCCTTTTGGGTTTCTGCGTCTTTACATAAGTCTTGTATTGTGAGATCATTGGCCTCATCATTCGCATCAGCTGATCAGGAGAAATCCGTCGGACTATATTGGTTATATGTATATTGGCAAAGTCTACTGACGTTAGAAACGGAAGGTTCTTGTAAGCGACTAGTATTTAAGCTCAGGAATATGTGCTTATAATTTATGTATCACAAATAGAGATTGACTTAGATACCCTTGCAGCACGTTTTTGGAACTAATTTGAAGCACATTTCCACAGAAAACAAACAAGTTTTTCTCACTACGACTACTTTTCTATGACAGCTATACTATATAGATGTCCGATTGCGACCAAACTTAGTATATTCATGGAAAAGCATAGCAAACTAAGAAATACAAAGTTTGGCGACGTTTTCTTTGAAAACAAAAAAGTTTTTCTCACTTAAACTAGTTTCTCGACCGATCATTCCTATGGCAGCTATAACCTATAGTCATCCGATTTTGACAAATCTTTGAAGAACAGTGTGAAGGCTTATAAAATAAATATATGCCAATTTGAAAGAGGTTTACATTGAAAACTAAAAAGTTGTTCATGCTAAGATTAATTTTCAACCTTACTCTTTTATGGCAGCTATACTATATAGATGTCCGACTTCAACCAAAGTTGGCAGAATCGTGGAGAAGCATTGAAAACTAGTAAATACGGAGTTTGGAGAGGTTTGCATTGAAATCAAAAAAGTTGTTCTCACTAGAACTAGTTTTTAGACCGATCCTTCCTATGGCAGCTAGATGTTCTAGTCATCCGATCGGGCTGGTTCCGACAAATGTGCAGCGTATTTGTACCAGAAGACTTAGTGCAAAGTTAGGTAGACATAGTTTTAAAACTGATAGACGGACAAGGCTAAATCAACTCAGCTCCTCAGGCTGATCAAGAATATATATACTTTATGTGGTCTGAATTGTTTCCTTCTATGCGTTACAAGCATCTGGACAATTTCAATATACCCTCTGCAAGGGTACACTCAATAGGTGGCTCAACCCGAGAGTTTGGTTGTCTTAGTTGGTATTCAAGCTTATATCCACTCCGCTCTGTATATGAAAAACATATTATATTTTGTAGCCTAAGCTACAATAACTGTGAGCAGTTTCGATTCGCCACTATCAATGAAAAGTTTATACCCTGAAAACTAAATGTATTAGCTTTCCAAGTCAATGTAAGTTGCTTTTGAGAGGGCCCCAGTCTAAGTCTAGTAAAATCTATGAGGATTTTGTTATCTGGTCAATATACTGCCAGACCGTCTCAAATTCTTAATTCCGAAGTTGATTGAATGTTTACCAAAAACAAGAAGCGACACACTTGCAACAGATTTCCTAAATGTGGTTTTAAGGTTTACTAAATTATAACGATCTGACACTTTCAATCTTCCAAATCAGTGGTGGGCATCAAAATTGAGTTTGGGAGCAAGCCAACATCAGTTGCCATACAATAGCAATGGGAGCAACGGCTTGAACAAGCTTATCCCATTATGAAGAAATTAAGCTCCAAATCAAAAAACATTTACATTTAAGAATAAAAATAATATAAAATTGTGATATAGCCGCGTTAAAGCATTGGGTTTTGCTTTTTAAAAAAAGTTATATTTTCGTATAAGCGTTTGGGTGTTCCCAATGACCCTAAAAAAAAAATGCATACGAATTGTTTGATTGAATACCGGAAAATTTCCATTAAAATGCGAAATAATATATAAAATGCGAAATAATAGCATGTTTTTAAACATTAATAGAACGTTAAAGCATCATATACAAAATGGAAAAGAAAACCTTTCAAAGGTATAAATTGAATTTCAAAAAGACAGGTAACCAGAAGGCGATTGTTGACCGACGAGAAAAAAGGCAACCTTAACGGAAAGATATAACTTCATTGAGGACCGTTCAGCAGGAAGCACCAATATCAGCAACTACAAGAGTACCGACTAGAAGAAGAGTGATGGAAAGTATAAGGCATTGTAAAGCATAAGAAGATTTCCCCATTTACACTTTTAAAGCATTCGGGATTGGTTTATAAATAAGTACTTGACTGCTAAATGGTAAGCAATTCCAGGATAATTTGGCAGTGTTCTACTGTTGACAAATCAAACAAAAATATTACTTATAAGAAAAATTACCAAAAAGATGACATTTGTGAGCATGCGTTAAGGTAAAAAGTGAGATAAAATAACAAATTAAGAAACAATTCAAAACGTCTTTACAGCCCAAGGCTCAACAGACGAATGGGATATCTGATATAAAAATTATATACCAAAATTTTTGTTTAAACAGAGCCAACTAGAATCATTTAAGAAAATTTTAAATTATCAAAGATGACTCAGCTGTGGGTTATCCAAATACTTTCTAAATGAAGTATCAAAATGCAGCTCAAGAAAATGCCAGGACCAAGCAGCTAACTGGCACTCAGTCCAAAGTTCTAATTAATATGCAATATTTAACACAAATTCCATTTAAAAATTCCCATTATGCTTAAAAATGTACATTTGCTGCCTTAGTTGCAACTCTTAAGTGTGTGCCCCTCCAGCCTGCTGCTGGGTAGTGCGCCCACTTTTAATTTATATACAAATTAGCCAAGGATGACGCCCGAGGTAAGTTAAAAGTTTTCTTTAATGTCCGAAAATTGTTGGCCAGCCATTGTAATATGCAATTTCATATAATAGAGAGGGAGGCACCGACAAACTTTTGTTGCACTTGAACTTTGCTCACACACACACACACACACATGAAGCAGTCGCCTCTGGGTTGCGGTGGCTGAAGCATTTTGCTAATGGAGCTTAAAATTTATGTAAGCCATTGTCGTTGTGTGTGTGTGTGTGTGTCCATGTCATGCATGCATAAGTCCAGTTGCTGGGGAGAGCATGAAAGGAAAAAACATATTGCATACTTTTGTGCATGCAAGCTGAAAATTAAAAGCGCTTACGTTGGCAAAAAAAAAATACACACAAAAACCGACAAATGACACGAATGCGAATCGAGTTGCAAAGTCAAGTAAATGAAGTTGTCTTTCCAGCAGCCATTCCTCTTCATTTTTCTTCTTCATAATTTGCGCATATTAATGAAGGAGCAGCGGGAGCAGGGAGCCAAAGACCCAGGATTATAACAGCTTTTGGCTTTTTTATGATTTTTGGCACGAGCTGCAGTTGCAGTTGCTGCTGATGCTGATGCTGATGACGATGGCGATGGCGATGACTATAATGTCGCCGATTTGCCACACGAAAACCAACACACCAGGGACTAGAGCAACTATTCCATTCACATCCTTTGGCCGGGCAGGAATAATTTACTGCTTGGCAGAATAAATGTTTCAGTTAAATTCAGCAATTCGTTCCCGTTTTTTCTTACTTTTTCGATTTGGCAAGGCAAAGGCAGCATCAGCTCGGAAATTGTTTAATTTTTCATTTGTCTGCACACACACACACACACAGAGGCAAACACACTCCTGAGGAGTAGTTTCCATTCTTTATGCCCAGAGCTTGGCCAGGCTTTGCGTTGTAATTACTCTCCGGAACTCGCTTTAGCCATTTGTTTGACTTGAAATTTGTAAGGATATTGCCGTTTTTGTTTCGGCATTGTCCTTTAGTTCGATTCAGGAACTTAAGAATTTGAATAAATTGGTAATTCATCAATTGACTGGTTATAACAAGGCTCCAAAATTAAGAGACTTACATCTAAGATAAATATTTATTTTTGAGTCTTGTAGAAATGTTTAATTTTGTTGAATATTTTAAGTACACTGTGAGAAAAATTCAAGCTATAAATTTATCTGGTTTGGCTTCAAACCAGCTTGAATAGATTCAAAAGTGCCTGTCAACCATACCGCAGAAACGAAGTTGTAAGCTGGAAACTCAATATGTATTGGTATTGGTTTTTTTCTGCCAGGTTATCGATATCTCAAGGGAGAATGCATGAGGTATCGCACGTTGCCGATATACAGTGAGTGAATTTTGAAGTATTTCGCTATCACTAATAGAATTTCTAAAACAAAGTGGTTAACTTCAGCTCAAGAAGTCGACGAGCAAGCGCTTGCGATTGTTGTGAAATCTTGCGGATAAAGGACACATCAGCTAAGTCTTCCTAAAAGGAAGGTGCTTTAATGTCTTTAGCAATTGGAGCGATGAGGCCTTTACAAATTATCAGCAAAGGGTCATTTATTTTATCAATCAATTCATCGACCTGACTAAAGAATTGTCTTATAAATTCAATGGAAATTCAATCACCGCATTTGTTCTCAACATTTGCCCTTCTTATAAGTATTCATGGCTTCCAGTCTCTATCAGTTCCTCACCCATGAGTGATTCTTTTTCCAAATTCATGAGCTATTTAATATCATTGTTCGTAAAGTATTCCAAATCTGCATCATTTGACTCAGCAACAATCTCATCAGAAGTCATCAATCTATGATTACAAAGAAACCTTGACGCAGTCAGGACAAAAATTTAAGTTGTCATGGTTAATGGTGAAGATCGACTGAATGTTAATCGAGCTATGGGAAAAGAAACAATGCTGGAAACAGCGATGGGCTGCACTTTTCTTTGTCACTTTGTTTGATAAATACTAACTTTAAGAAGTTATAGACGGGCTTAGCCGTCTTTCTTACTTTTATATGCATGTTATTACGGACAATATAGCAAGCAACTTCACTTGGAAGCCTCATCATTGGGCTTTCTTTATCAGTATGTGTCGTTTCGCTGAAGTGTAAGCAATATGGTTGTGTAGTTAGAATTTTTCAACTTCTGTGACAAGAAACAGAAGGAAAGGAACTAGTAGCAATGAAAAATGGGTTCATTAATGTAACACTATGCTCAAAAATGGTCAAGATCAACGCCAAAACGGAATATTAACGGTGGCAAGGTCATAACCTGTTCTATGATCTCCTACAACCGTGAAACAATCATAGGCCAACTCTACCGTACTCAACTTATACATTTAAGCCGAACATTAAAACAAAAAAGCCCGAATACGAGCAAAGGCACTACAAGGTTAATATTTTTTAACATGATATATCGGCCATAATTTGCGTGGCCGGTCAAAACATTCCTTGAAACGCTAAATTGGCAAGTCCTATGTATCCTTTGTCTTCATCTATGACACATGCCCCTGAGGGTCAGCAGGTTCGCACTTTCGAGGATCTCTGGCGATGCAAAATACTTTGAAAACTGAATTTTGAGGAAACTTTTCACAACAAGATGATAATCTTAAACAAAAAAAAAGGCATTTATAACTAATTTGTACAGTAATAATAGTACGTTAATGCAAAAGAAAAACCAATGGTAGTAACTTCCTTTTTAAATAAATCCCATTCACAACTTCAAAAGCGACTTTTGAGGGTTTTATAGCCAGATTGTATAAAATGAAAGCGACAATACACCACTTGCCTTGTATGTTAAGAGATTTTTGCACCACGATCTCACTTTTTTTAGATCTTGATCGACTTGATTCACATCAGTGGATGACGAATACTTACGACCAGCGGTAAGGTAAAATCAAGTAATTTAAAAATATATTAAGAAACTAAAAACTCCACTTTGCTGGGTCTGGGTCCTTCTCCCGAAGTAAGACAATTCTATTCACTGAATGATTTTAATGGCGCCGCCAATTTTCATGGTTTTCAATATTTAAAGAAGACTAGATACTAAAACTAGAAAAAAATGGACTTTGTCTACACATCTGACAACTGTGAACTAGGCCTTAATTCCACCAACCAAATGCCACTTCTTTTTAAACGGGTGGACTACACTGACAAACTTCAAGTAATATTCTTCTAGAGAATTAACAGAGATTGCTAAAATTAATCTCGAGGATAATTACAAATCCACTAAGAAATTTACTAAGATAATATCAAAATGTGACATTTGTAAGCATGCGTTAAGGTAAAAAGTAAAATAAAATAACCAATTAAGAAAGAATTCAAAACGTCTTGCCGGCCCAAGGCTCAACAGACGAATGAGATATCTGTTATAAAAATTATGTACCAAAAATTTCGTTTCGTTTTTTTAAATTATCACAGATTACTTAGTTCATAAGAAGAAAGACAAGATTCGGTTCACAAAACTTTGGCGGCAACTTCAAACTGCAGATGGTAGCGAAATTTGCTGCAGAGTTTAAACTAAGCAGTGAAGTATGGAAATATTTTAAAAAGACTGGAAATGGGAGTTTACACAGCAACAAAGAGCCTAGACCTAGCTTTTATCAATCTCTTGACTTGTGTGCCTCCGCTTTAGCACAAGAGAAAAGGGACCTACAGCTTAACACTGAATCCAAACGCTAAAGTTTGTGAAGCTTTTTAGTGGCTAGCTACTTCAAAGCTGGCATCAAAAGCTAGTGAAGGTGACCGGTTGTGTAAGTTCTTAATGAAAATACATTTTTATTAGAAGTCCCAAGGAAAGACTCAAAATAAAGTCTTGCAAAGGAATCCATGAAAATGCAAAGTGCTTCTTTATTCTGTTTTCTCCTGCCCAAATTTGTCTTAGAATGACTGTCTTAAGCTTTAAGTATGATTTTCAGATTTAATTTTCTTTAAGCTAAAGCGAATTTAATGCAATATCATTCAGCTTTATAATGAAACAAACTCCCTTTGGCTCAGTGTAAACAGAAGCAACATCTTCGCAGCAACAGCCGAAGATAGCAATCAGCTCTCTGCAGGGGACAACACGCTGGCTGAGGAAGTGCGTCTTGTCGCTGGCTGCTTATTGAGGCTTAGATCCGATTTTGCCCACAGACAAGCCGCCCATGAAATTGTTTGTTTATTGAAAAATGATTGTGAGCAGAGGCTGCGGCAAAGGCAAAGACAACGGCAAGGCAAGGCAAGCGAAGCCAGTGCCCGCCCGCCGAGTCCCCGCCTGCCTGGCAAGCGATGCGATTAAGCGATAACCTCAATCTCAATGCGAACCTTAAGCCGCCAAATGGTCTGTGAATGCTGAAGTTGTTGGCCCTTTGACAATGTTGCTGCTGTTGCTGCTGCTGCTGCTGGAGGCTTTGCGGCTTTTGGCAACGAATTTGCAGAAGCACATTATCATTTTGGAAATCAATCTGTTTACAGCCAAAAAAACAACACAAACGCTGTGTTTTGTATTGTTTTTATTGCATTTTGATGGGTTATTTTTTTCTTGTTTTTTATGCCGTTTTTTTTTGAAAAATCGCTTTGTTGATGCTTCTATTTCCATTTCAACTAACGACTTATCTGCTGCTCTATAAATTTTTCAACTTTTTTTTTTGCTTTGACCATTTGTTGTGTGTGATGAGTGCTTTGTGTGCGAGTGTGTGTGTGTGTGTATTGAGTGTTTGGGCACAAAAGGCAGCGACTGCATGCACTGATTGAGTGCATTGAGCTGTTGAAGTTGTATAGCTCCTTCCTCTCACCCCTCCCAAAAACCCCCTCAGACAACGAACGTTCATGTTGAAATGTTGCCTGTTGGCCAAAAAAAAAAGAGAAAAGTTTGTTGCTTTTTTGCGGTTTTCTGATATGGCCAGTAAACAAAAATCGTATTGAAAGGAAGAGAACAGAGCAGCAAAATTGACATCAGAATGTGGCCAATGTTAAATGGCTGAAAGTTGAGAGTGAGTGAGTGAGTGCGCCTGTTGAGTTTTGCTGGTAATGGACAGAGCGAAGTGGGTGGGACTTCAGTTTTAAAACTTTTCAAAAATCCCAACTAATGAAGTTCACCCATCAAATTTGGTGCTCACATTTCAAACAGAAAGAGGAATCAAGTGTTTCCAAAGATTAATAATAATATACTGTTTCTGCCATATCGGATAGCATTTAACAAAAGCAAACAATTTTTTGGTAGCCCAAAAAGTGTTGAAGTGGATTTGAATGTTGAACTTTAAGTGGAGTTTTTGATAAGTTGTAAACCAGCCGTTTCATTACAATTAGCCAAGAACGCACCCAGCTGAAATTTACACACCCCAAAAGAAAAAGAACCAAACTCTCATTAAACTTTGGACACAGAACTATAAAAACGACACCCATTTGCATTCGAGCGTCAAAAGTTGAAAAGTCGACGCACCTTTTGACAGCAAAAAGAAACCCCCAAAATGGGCCACACTGTGTCACAGACTGAGAGCGAGAGAGAGAGGCAGAAAGAGACAACTAAGCCAAGTGGCTGGCATTAATGTAAGTTACCTTGGCAAGCGTCTACGATTACCGCAACGGGAGCAAGAAACTGGCACTACTAGCTCACCTTTTTTGACTAATTGTATTAGATAAATTGTGAAACCTTAATCATGTGGGAGTGCCGGGCTGTCGGCCCAGGCAAAGTGCAACCCCGGTGTGGCTTCCAAGGTGTTTTGGCTGAAAATTTGCAGTGTGCATTGAAAATTATACTCAAAGCGTGGCTATTACCTGTCCCCCAGGGTTGGACGACTTTGTGGAGTAGTACCTTAAATTCAGGTTCAATTTTGTCTTGGCATTGTTTTACATTTGTCTTGCTTTGTCCTGGGCCTTCGCCCGCGTCTCAGCTGCGGGCTTTTGTTCCATTTCAAGTTTCACTTGCTGTGTGGGATACGGTTTGTCTTTCCTGTTTTTTATTTAACTTCTCGGTTTACCTTTTTTCTTATTTAATTAATTTGGCTCTCTCTTTCGCTCTGACTCTCTCTCTGGGTGTGTGTGTGCATTTGTTTCGGACATGGTCCAAAGCCCTTTTGCCTATGTCAGGCAATTCTTTGGCTTTAATGCCCTTTAAAAATCTGTAAAATTGATGTTTGCTACGTTTCAATTATGCAAACTATTCTCTTTTTAATTATGAAATAATATTTTCACAAATTTGTGGCAATTATTTATTGTTGTCATTATTTTGCAGTAGTTTATTTTAATTTAATCTAAAATTACTGCGAAAAAAGTAACATAAATTATGCAAAATCATTTGATGGCTATTTTTAATGAGCGCAGCTCAAATGCAAGGCGCTTGTGTGTGCGTGTGTGTTTTTGTTGCATAATTATCAAAGCAGCAACACACACACACACACACAGCCGCCTATTCAGACCTTTTTGCTGCCAATTAGAATGTCTTAAGGGTGTCGCATCATTTTAAACTGTAGCACAATTAAAACATAAAAGTCACTCATACGACATGTAAGCCCGGCCGGAAAGAGTGCGTGTGCATATGTGAGTGTGTGACTGTGTATTAATAGCATGAATTATGTTGATATGACGCACCCTTGTTGTGGTCACACATACATAAAAATGGAAAAATGTTGCCTACTTTTGAGAGCCACTGACAGTGTTATTCGTTTACCATGGGCCCAAAATGTGTAAACAATCAGAGAAATATAATAGAAGTGGAGATTGAGTCAATTTAATTAGAAATTCGGAGTTTTTCCTTTCAGGTATCATGAAATGTTTGAAAGACCTATAGCTGACCCGCTGTGTAAGCTTTAGAAAAAGAAATCAGAACCCTGAGTATAAAGTGTCGGCCCAATGACTAGAAATATAACAATTTCCTTCCCATATTTGGATATTATTTTAGGAACTGGTATGAGTGAACCAAGTGCAAAAATTGAAGACATCTAGAAAAAGTTTCGTTAAGATGTCAACGGAAAGTTGAATATAGCTTAGACTCAAGTGAATAACCCTTACGTCAATGTTCTAAATATCCGAAAGGGGTGGGGAATTTAAAGCAGGGATGCAAACCACTCGAAAATAAGTACTGGTTCGGTTCAGTGGTTCACACAGTTTCTGAACCGCCGGTTCGGTTCATTACATGGTTTTTGGAGCTTACTGAACCGCGGTTTCGGTTCGGTTCAGTGGTTCACAAAGGGATATTATGATTTCTCTAATAATGTGACTTTTCAAACACTTCAGAAATTTAATTCTTATACACCATTTGAATATCTATTAAATCTTTAGAAGAATGTCCCAAGTTTACTCTGTCGGATTTCAAGGATTCGTCTATAAGTTTCCAGAGGAATGCCCTTCGAAAAGTGAGAATGTCGCCTAAATCTTTTTTATTCTTATACGTACCATGCATCTTAATAACCCTATATATGATATCCCTTAAGTTAGGCTTAGACCTGAATCATAGCTGAATCAGACCTGAAATGGAAGGGCTGGTCCTGAATTCATGGCATCCTTTTTATGAGTCTCAGCCAGGGATTTTTACACTGACATGTCCTACTACGTCATGAGCTTAGTTGATTTTAGGCATGATTTCAGAACTGAACAAATGGATGAGTTTCATGGGAAGTACTAAAATATGGTTGAATTCACACATTAAATTCAGTTATTCCTACTGTTCACGCCTGAATCAGCCCTGATTCAGTACCAAAACGTAGAACTGCAGGGATTATATAAGAAAAATCTCTCCCGTCTAAAATTGAATTAAGGTAAAAAAGTTCTACAGAAAATTTAAAATATTGTCTACTAGAGAAAAAATACAGATTGATGACAGGTATATTAGATAATCGGCGGGGAATTGCAGAACTTACAGTTTTACATTTACAAATTCCCAAATTGATAAAAATCATTTGCTAGAGGAAAGGGATTCCCTTTAAAACTCGTCAGAGAACTGAACCGAACCGAACCGATTTTATTTGTGGTTTTCGGTTCGGTTTAGTAATTCTGAAAGGAAGCCGGTTCGGTTTGCGGTTCGGTTCACCAACTGAAATAAGCGGTTCGGTTCGGTTCAGAACCGGCTTGCATCCCTGATTTAAAGTAAAATAGTTCGCAAATTCCATTTCCCTCTTTTGGTTTCTAGCATTGTAAGTCTGTTCAAGATATTTTGTCCTTGAATTAATAACTGAAAGCACTGGATTTGAGAACGATTGTTCATCTCATCAATAAATGATTTTAAATTGTTTCGTACTTAATAAAAGTACTTGCGTCGAAAAAACGTACATGAAATTTGCAGTACAATACGGTTTGAATTTTATGCTAATTGATCTAAAACTGTGGCCATGGGTCGATTCTCGACTTTCTATTCCAATGTAGAACTTGCCTTAAGCCAAAATGCTATAGTTTTTAACAGTTTTGTCTGGTCAAATTCACCTTTTAAGAGAGGTGAGCTTTTTTTCTGTTCCACTTTCGCTTGAATCTCCAACTCAGTGAGTCTCAGTGTCCGTTTCCAAGTTCAATCGGCTTATTAATTGTTCGAAATAGAAACTTACTTATTTTAATCTTGTGCAGCTGAACAGATTTTTTGATCTAAAATCAGTTTTAAGTCGAGTGGCTTACCTGTAAGAATATAAGAAACAAAATGCACATATTAGTTTGATTTTCTTACATTGAAGAAGGGAAAAATAAGTTTGGTTCCATACACTCAGAGAACCGATAGAGAATTTCAAACGTGGATCAAAAATATTTAATGACAGAAGATCGATAAGAATGAAATTACATGATACAAGACTGAAATTCTTGATTTAAGTATGCATTTTTGATCCTATTTTTTCTTGATCCAAGATCTTCAGTCCCGACACCAAGCACAAAACATATTCAAATCAAGTAGAACAATTTTTGAGCAAGAAGCTATGTACACGTACTAAAATCCAAGATTGCTCGTTCTTGACTTAACAGCACTTTCAAAAACCAGGAATGTTCCTTCTTGGATCAAAAGATCATCAGGTTTCAGGGTAAGATCGTGCACTCTTAAATCAAGAAAGGGCGCCCATATTTCAAACAACCAACAATTTATAATCAGTTTTTTGCATAAAATTTACACGATACTCTTCGATTTAGCTTGACAAATTCTCAAACGTAATAAAGAATAAACCCCAAAAAAGTCAGTTCCTCTCCTGCCTACGACGATATATCAAATTGACTTTAACAAAATTCACAAATTTAATTATCTAAAAGTCTCATATTTTTCCCCATGGTGCCTGCTGACTATTATGTTATTTTATTTGGATGTGTGAGTTTTGTTTGTTTGTTTATATGTAATAGCTCACACACGCACACACACAGTGAGAGCGAGAGAGAGTGCTGTTGTTGTGTTTGTACTTATTTGCTGTTGCCTTACAACGAAATATAATTTGCGCCTTTTTTTGAGCAAGGAGTGCGACAACTTCTTTCACTTCCGCTATGCGACGACACTTTTGCTACTTCAGGGGACACGCTTGTGTGTCTGTGCGACTGTGTGTGTGTGCTTGCGTGTGTGTATTTTACTATGTAAATGTGTGAAATTGCTACGCGCCGTATGAAAATTCCCACATGAACACGGCGGGCTGTGTGTTTGCTTTTTGTTATTATTATTTCTTGACTCGCACTCAACGTCAACGTCATCGTCGTCCTGGTAGTCGACGTCTCCTGGCTGTTGTTTTTATTCTCTTTTGTTTTTTCTGTATTATTATTATTGTTGCCGTTGCCTTTCCAAAGCAAATATGAGCGTTGCGCCGTGAGCTAAATATGTTGTTACTATTTTTGTTTTTTTTTGCAATTTTTTGGTTTTAACAAATATTTGGTAATAAAACGGGAAGATTCTTTTAGCTGTTAACTTTCTTACAATTTTTTCGCTCATTGTGCTGGGCAAATCGAAACACCCTGTACCATCTCTGCTGCTTGGTATGAAATATTTCTTAGGAAAAACCTCTCGTACGCGTGGCATGTTCTCTGTTATTTTTCTCCATTGTTTTTTTTGTTGTTGTTCTTCTTTACAGCATTTAAGACACGCGCTGACTTTGCCAGGCTTTGGCTTCCTTCATGTTTGATCCTGTTGACGGTAAGCCTAAGCGGTTTACGTTGCACCGATGGAGTCATCGTCTTTGACTTGGCATATGCAAGGGGAATTTAAATGTGGAGAGGCGAGTCAAAAGTTCAACAGTCGTCACAGTCGCTAGACTCTTTATTTCTCTACTACCACACATTACTCTACACACACACACACACCCACAACAAACAATGGGGAAATGGCTAAAGCAAACAGAGCAGACATGGCAAACTGAAATCCCTCAAGGAAGTCTCTGGCACACAAAGGGCTCACACACCGAACAATATAATGGCGTCTTTTAGAGCGAAAAACTGTAAAGCTGCGAACTGCGAACCCAAGCGGCGGGGTGGGCAGTGGGCCAGCCACGCCCACATGCGACATGTTGCAAATTCATTTATAACAATTGGGCGGGTGGTGTACGTTTTGTATGCGAGAAAGCCAGCTCATCAACTGTCTAAGAAGAAGAAAAAAAGGCTTGAAAAACTTTACCCTTAAAACGCTGCGGGGCGGCGGCCTGAAAATGTTCAAGTGTGTAAATGTAGAAATTGCATAATATTTTTTGACACACACACTAACATAAACTCAGACACTGATAAGGTTGCCTTATTGTCAAACTCACATAGGAAAATAATGTTGCGACTTAAGATTCAGCCATTTGATACCCTGTGGTTAGATCATGGGAAGGCTAATTTAGGTGAAATGTTGGATTGAAGAGGTTAGTTTGCCATTTAAGTTAAAGCAAATCGATCATCATGATCGGTACTCAATCCTAGACTTAATTTTGGAGGCAAAGACTTAAAACAACAATGAGAATGAGACTAATAGAGAATGTCAGGGAAATTTGAAGGAAAATTTGCAATGTGGACCTTCGATTTTACATTTGTGTGCTGTCTGTGTGCAAGGTTTATTCGGCAGATTTCACACTCGCACAGCTCATTTACGAAAAGTCAAAGGTTAGTAATTAAATTTCTCACTCGCTAGAGATATTTCTTTGGTAATCAATAGTTAAAGTCAAGATTTTATTTGGCAGTTAGAGCTTTTAGGTCCTTCGATCAGCTGAGAAGATTTTGAGACCGGAAAATCACAAAATGGGGATGGAAATTTTACCAAATTCCGTCGTAGTATTTTTAAGTTGCAAAAAATAGAAATAAGATAAAAATATTCCCATTGAGAACGTTCTTCTAACTTATTTGAAGGACATTTCTCACTAAGACTACTTTTCTGACTCTACTTTTGTATGACTGCTATACCATATAGATGTCCGATTTCAACCAAACTTTGTGGAATCATGGGAAAGCATAGCAAACTAAGAAATACAAAGTTTGGAGGCGTTTTCTTTGAAAACAATAAAGTTTTTCCCACTTAAGCTAGTTTCTCGACCGATCGTTCCTATGGCAGCTATATGTTAAAGTCATCCGATCGGGCCGGTTCCGACAAATGTGCAGCGTATTTGTAACAGAAGACTTCGCGCAAAGTTTGGTCGCTCCAGCTTTAAAACTGATGGAGGATATGGCATAGAAACAGACGGACAAGGCTAAATCAACTCACCTCGTCATGCTGATCAAGAATATGTATACTTTATGTGGTCGGAAATGCTTCCGAACCAAGTATAAGAATTATCTCTACAATTATATAAACATCTTTAAGATCAGCTTTGACCTAACCCTTGACTTAGTTCAAATCCCATATACTCTGTCTAACCTCTTCATGGCTAAAGGGTAGCCAAGTACCAAACGCTGCGAGCTGTGCGCCATAATCAGACGACAAAGAACTGAAAGCCGAAGGACGAAATTGCAGTAAAAAAGGCAACTCAAGTGCGCACAGCCTTAAATGAGGAAAGTTTAATGCTTTCATAAGCACAACAAATCCTAAGACAAACCCCGCCAGACCCCAAGTGAAAAATAGACGAAGCGCTGCGTGGATCCTTGCGCATATCTTAGCGTTTTATGAGCATTCGTTGCTATCCCTTTTTGTGTTGTTTTTTTTTCTCCTGCTGCTGTGTTGTTATGCCAGAAGCTCCTGGTGCAGGTATAAAAATCAAGAGTTTGTTGTCTTTTGGCTGCGGGGCAATATTTTTCTTTTGCTTCCTTTTTGCATGCGCAACCGTTTGCAATGAAAGTGCACAAGTTTTGCGTTTAATGGGTCATTTGTCTTTTTTTATAGGCTTGGGAGCCCGCCGGAGAGGGAATGCTGCTGGAAGGCGCTTGTATGTATGTCACAGAATTTAACAATTTGTGGTTGAATTAAATGTATTTGTTTTATTGCAGAAACCAGTTCAATTAGTTGCAGTTGAAATCCCTGCCACAAATTATTTGCCACGGTTAATGGCCAAAACAGCTTGGCCACAATTAAATGCTCGCAAATTGTGCGGCATATAAAACCGAAAAAAAGAGAACTGAAATTATGGTCTCAAGTTAAAAATTAAAGCGAGCTTAACGAGCGCCACTCAAAATGACGAAGAAAAAAAGGAGCAGCCGAAACAACGAAATTGATGCAGCCGGCGGTAAGCAGAGGAGGACACACTGCGTCAGCAGCCGCCGACGGCCATTAAAATGCACGAGAAAGCGCAACAGCAACAACAACAGAAGCAAGCAGAACGAGCGGAAGGGGAAGCGGAGCGAAAGTGGATATTAAAAATACACGCAGCAAAGGAGCTACGAAATAATCATAATTTCTGCTAATAAATTTTATATATATTGCTTGCTGACCTCCAACTTGGTAGCGTCCAACCAACTCTAGACAGGAGCTGCTGCAAATATATTTTCCTGCTGAATCAACGAGAATCGCACCGCTTATGTGGTCATAAAATTTGAAAAGCTTTGAACGAGTTGCCTGTGCATTGATATATGAGCTTGTACACTTGGCAAAAAAAAAGGCCAAGTACAGGGTTGTCCATATTCGACGGACCCATCTGGCAACGCCATAACTTTTGACAGAGATGTCAGATCGCTTAATGACATACCGCGTTTGAAGCGTCAGTCCAAGCAGATTTTTACCATGGAACAATACACGCCACGCGAGCGCTCTGAAATAGTTGAAATTTACATTCAACAGAACAAGTCAATTGTGAAAACTCATTATCATGTCCGATGAAGCCCATTTCACATTGAATGGGACCGTAAATAAGCAAAATTGCCGTATTTACGCCACTGAAAATCCTCAGGAGATTCAAGAAGTGCCTCTTCATGACGAAAAAGTCACAGTTTCGTGCGGCGTTAGTGCGAAAACGGTCATTGGGCCGTTTTTCTTCCAAAATGAAAATGGCCATGCTGTTACCATCAACCAGGAGCGTTATCGCGACATGATGACCAATTTTGTGATGCCAATTATTCGTCGAAAGCGTATGAGGCAGTTCTGGTTTCAACAAGACGGCGCTCCACCGCACACAAGTCGCATAACAATCGATTTTCTGAAGAAATTGTTTCCGGGCCGTTTGATGTCGAAAAGTGGTGATTTGGACTGGCCACCGCGTTCGCCCGATTTGACGCCGCCTGACTTCTTCTTGTGGGGATATTTGAAGTCAAAGGTTTACGTTAACAAGCCAAGGACCGTAGAAGAGCTCAAGGACAACATTCGTGAAGAAATAGCCGCTATTCCGGCCGAAATGTTGGCGAAAACGATGGAAAATGCTGCAAAAAGGGCACAATACGCCATCAACGCCAGAGGCGGCCATTTGAGAGATATCATATTCAAAAATTGATGTAAACAAATCTACTTGGAACAAATTAAATGATTAAGATTGCCAACTGCCAAATTTTGATTTTTTTTCTTTGATTTTTTTAAAAAAAACATGGGTCCGTCGAATATGGGCAACCCTGTATTATGTGCTTGGGTCAAAACGGGCGGCAATCCATTGAAATTTCCTAGAAGGTTAGCTTAAGTCTAAGAATTGCTTTGCTGGTTGCTGGTTACTAAACCTATCGACTCATAGTCGAGATATGGCCCATGGTTTCCTTGGTAGTTAAAACAATTTCATTATCACTTTGTATAGGAAACTACAGAAAATAGTCCTAAACCGGTTTGAGAAGGGACCTCTTCCGAACCAAACCACGTTTTTATACCCTTGCAAAGGGTATAATAATTTTGCCCAGAAGTTTCCAACGCATAGAAATATTCATTTCCGACCCCATAAACTATATATATTCTTGATCAGGGTGACGAACTGAGTCGATTGAGCTTTGTCCGTCCGTCTGTCCGTCTGTCTGTCTGTTTCTACGCGAACTAGTCTCTCAGTTTTAAAGCTATCGAGCTGAAATTTTGCACAGAGTCTTTTTTTTGCTGCACACTACTAATATGTCGTAACCGACCGGATCGGAAGACTATATCTCATAGCTCTCATAGGATCAATCGGTCGGAAAACTAGTTTTAGTATGAAAAACTTTTTTCTTTTCAATGGAAACGTCTCCAAACTTTGTCATCGTAGCTTTTATATGTTTTTTTATAATCCTACCATTTTTTATTAAAATCGGACAACTATATGGTATAGCTGCCATACAAAAGATAGGTCTGAAAAACAGTCTTAGTTAGAAAAACTTTTTTGTTTTTATTGGTAGCATCCTGCAATTTTGTATTTGTTTGTTTCTCGTGCTTTTACATAGTTCTACAAGTTTTTGTCCAAATCGGATGACTATATCAAATAGCTTCCATACGAACGATCGGTCGGAAAATGGGAAAAAGAGTATTCTTTGAAGTATTTAAGCGAGCACTTGCAAGGGTATTAAAACTTCGGCACAGACGAAGTTAGCTTGGCTTTCTCGTTTTTTTTTTTAAAAAAAGTTCAAGTTTACCAAATTAAGTCATTTTCCCAACGATACGTTCAGAGAAATATTGGAAATTTCTAGAAGGAACTCAACTTACCAAATGTGCGAACACTTACTAATTCTAACTTTGAGGGTCGTTCGAAACAAAACCCACACTCAAAATATACCATGCTTAATGCCCTTTAAAGTATGCTATGTTATATGAAAATCATAAAATATCTTATATTAGTCTTAACTCAACGTCTTGTTGAATACCCAACAATCTGAGTGAATATGCAGTTTCGTATATCTATGACAGACTTGCAATGGCTTCATTTTAATACATAATAGCTTAAGGAAATAAAGTTTGCACACTTTGAAGGGCATTAATCATGAATAATTTTGCTTAGTCATAGAGTAAACTTCATGCTTGCACCTTCTGCAGAACTTACATATGTCTATTGCGTAGTACATAATAAAAGAAATATTACATTTGAATTCAGAGAACAATTTTCTAGAATATTTGAATTTCTGATATATTCAAACAGTGCCGACCCCAAGTGCTTATGTTCTCTTTCAACTGGTTTTGAAACAAAATACTGATTTATACCTAAATTGAGTGCCTACAAAAAGAAGAGCCACTTGTATCATTTTAGTACAAAACAATATTAATCCCAACCCAAGCATACTTAAGCTCTGACAAGCGTTTTTTCTAGGTGTAGGCAGACAAAGCTTGAAAGTCTTAGTATATGTGAGTGTGTGTGTGTCAGCTCCAAAAAAGAAAACAAGAAAAAGTATGGAACAATTTTCTTTTGAACTTTCACTGGCACAAAATTAACTTGCAAAAGCGGGCGGAGCAAAAAAAATTATGCGAGTAACCTAACGAGTACAGGCGAGAGCGCGAAAAAGGCGTAAGCAAACTGCAGTTTGTGTTGAAGTATTACCACACAGTTTATGCGCGTCAAGTGAATTGTGAAGAAGAAAGAAGGTTACAAATATTAAACACAGTTTATCAAACAATTCAAAACTGTAAACCACAAACAAATTGCATGCCTGGCTAAATAAAAGTAAGTATATAGCTGATAAATAAGTTGGACAAACAAATTTTAGGGTTTTTTTTTTTGACAGCGTCACACCAGGCAAATTAGCACCAGGAAACATTACACGCCACAGCAATGCGGCGTTTTCGTGTAGCCTGTGTCATAATAAAGGATATTTTTGGTTGTCACTTTTGAGTGATGAGGACCTGCACCATTTTTGATTATCGCTCAACTCACGCTGTCACGGTCGCCAACTTTGGAGGAATTTTACCCACAAAGGCTTTAAGACGCATTAGAAGACATGAAAAAGGGTCATTTTTGTATACAAATATTGACAAATTGAATAAATATAAGCAAACAAACATCGACTAACTGCTTTTACTGCAGGACACCGGACTAGTCCTACGCATAAACATGATTTTCTGTGGCGTACGCCAAAATGCAAAAATGTTACGTTTCATAAATTCCGTTGCTTTAATTACAATTTTGACTTGGCTGCTGCAAAGAGAGTAAAGACATGGAGCCAGAGCACTGGGCAATGAGCCAACTAGGCGAGGAGCACACACACACACACACACACACGAACAAGAACACATCCCCATCTGCCCACACAACGAAACTGACTTCTCAGCATTTGCCTGGCATTCACTTTCCTAACGGCATGTAATTAGTGTGGCTCTATTAAAAGGCACCAGCAGCAGGAGCAGCAGCAGGACTCTTCACGTTTTCCATGTTTTTTCTTTTCTTCTCTTGTTTTTTTTTTTGCTACTTTGATGGAAATTAGTGTTTTAATGTATGCTAAATGCGCCATTATCCCATTCCTGTCGCTTCCTCTCAATACCATTAGCCGTGTCTGTTCTCACAAATCTGAACACTTTATGGAATTCGAAAGTGTCCTTCGAGCCTTTAAGTTTAAATTAATGCCTGGCCGTGTCATTATAAATAACTTTCAATTAGCAGGTACTACTCGTACCATTGTCTGCCGCCGCTTCTGCGTCTGGCTAAATTATGTCAACCAATTGCTCTGTAATTGACTTCGTCTCAGGCGGGTGTAGGCGTGGCAGTCACTAATTACCCGAACACTGAGGCTATTGTCAATTGGCAAGGCGCATATGTCAAGTTTTGCGAGTGGCTTAAGGCAAAACACAACACAGGAAATTAGTTGAGCCGCTTTGGAACGAGGATGCGGAACACAAAACAAGGTTACAGGCAATAGACTTACTCGCATTTAGGTGACTTTTGAACCATTTAGCGAAGATAATGGAACTCGTGTGGGTTTGGTCTTAGGCTTGAATTTGAGCAATTAATTGGATTTGGTTTGGTTTAAATCAAGGATACAATTAGCTGGCAATTTCAGTTTGATTTGGTTGAATGTTTCAAAGTAACTTGCCTTTTAAGATGCGCTGTTCATGTCGAAACCCTTGGGACTAGTTGGAATTAGATTCAAAGGGATACCGGAAATCGGAGCAAGCATCTTTTTTACATACTTTTGAGTTTATAGAACAATTATCAAAGGGAACAAATTTAATTTGATAATAATTATATCTCTTTTGTCTGATTTGGTCAGGTTTTGATGGGTTTTATTAGGTTAGCTTAGGATGGTTTAGATAAGGTTAAGTAAGGCAAAGTTAGGTTAGCTTAGGATAGTTTAGATAAAGTAAAGTTAGATTAGGTTAGGTTAGGTTAGGTTAGGTTAGGTTAGGTTAGGTTAGGTTAGTTCGGTTAGGTTAGGTTAGGTTAGGATGGGAAAGGTTAGGTTAGGTTAGTTAAGTTAGGTTAGGTTGCCTACATTAGTTAGGTTAAGCTAGGTTATATTAGTGAAGGTAAAACTAATTTAGGTAAGGTAAGGGTTTCGATGTTTAACCTTAGGTTAGGTTGGGTAACATAAGGTTACATCAGAATAGGATAAGAATCGTTATGTAAGGTTAAGCTACAAGTCGATGATCTCTAACCTTCCAGCCAAACCTGTTCTCATCATTTCCAAGTCTTATATCCCTTAACTCAGCTTTCCCTTAACATTCAAACCCAGCAGAGCCATTGTGAAATTTTGTCCAACTATTTTCAACACAAGCCAACAATAGTTCATTAAGGGGAGTGGGAAGTCCATCTGCTAATGCCATCAAACTAAACAAAACAGAAACATCTGTTCTAAGCGCATTAAAGTCTCACTTCGAGGCCAACTATGCAGAGGGTCAACCAAAGGGGGGGTGGGTTCTCTTTCTATATATTTGAACTTCAACTAAATACACATGACCCCTAGCTAGATGGAAGATGACACAATTTCCCAAAAATTTAGAACAGCCTGCGGGGGTGGATTGGTCAACACTAAGCCTTCGGCGCTCGTCCCACATTCATCAGCGTGAGTTTGCTTTAATTGTTGGCTTGACCTTTGCCCAGAGAACCAATCGAGTTTTGGGCACCCAACCCGTAATTCAATTATAAAATGTTCATGGTCAATACGCTGTAATTGCAGTTCTTATTTGGACTGGATTTCGGGATTGACCTAGCCAAGCGGCAAATACAGAAGCCCACACAGTTGGCAGTCACCCATCCACCCACAGAGACACACCAGCAGCCTGCAAGCAGTCCCCTTTGGCTTCATTAAAGGACCGAAATAGGGGGAATCCCCCATAGAGCATTTGCCATTAGGCCTGAAACGCACATTTCACATTCGTTGGTTTTTATTTTCCTCCTTTTTTTTGTTTGCCCTTTTCCAACTGTCGCTTGCAGCGGACATTTCTATTTACCGCAATTTCCTACCCGCTTTTTAGCCGCCCCCCGCCGATGGGGTGGACTATTAAATCGAAAAACGATTACAAACTATAATGCAGTGTTTGTTTTTGTCTCTCCACCCTGCTTACTTAGGGCGGAGTGCGTGATATAAATACGAATTGCGGCCTGACTGACTTTACTTTATTCGGCCATCTCTTCCGGTCACATTCATGCATTTTCATTTAAGCGTAAATGTCAATTCGAGTCAGTTTTACCCGATCCACCCACCGCTCATCTGTGTTCGTTCCATTTCCATGGACATTAAACTTTGCTATTTTAGTTGTCTGACTGCCAGTCTGTCTGTTTTTGTGGTCATGTCATTGTTT
The DNA here is from genome assembly GCA_035044985.1 of Lordiphosa fenestrarum. Lineage (NCBI taxonomy): Eukaryota > Metazoa > Arthropoda > Insecta > Diptera > Drosophilidae > Lordiphosa > Lordiphosa fenestrarum. Next base: position 234,205 of record JAWNNO010002333.1, on the reverse strand, counting down.
CATTTTCACACGCAACCTCCTTCCCCCACCCACCCACTCTCTGAGGACTGGCCATTAAATTGTATGAAATTTTATGTGCAATTTCGATTTTATTTGTATTTGATTGTGATTTTATCAATACTCATGCGTGTGTGTGTGTGTGTGTGTGTAGTGTGTTCCCTTAATTGAAATGTTCAGCCAAACTTTGTGCAACTCCCCTGATAATAAGTTAACCCTTAAAACGAACCACGCCCGCCCCCACCCAAAGCAATTAATAATAAATTATGAAATTCTGGGAAAATATTAAACAAACAATTTGTTTTGTTTTATTTTTTTGATTGAGAAAAAGTGTGTGGTGGTCGATGACGAACTTATTGACTCATACACCGGTTTTTTGTCTATGATTAGATTTTTTTCCAGGAATTTGTGAAATTAATTGAGGAGTGAGCGAATGCCTGACTGTCTAAGTGCTCCAAGTGGAAAGGTTAAGCCAAAAGATGTGGGTTTTGGATCAGACCAGATATGGGAAAACTGCTTGCTGAAGCTTGAAATTCTGCCACCAAAGTCGGAGAGGTTCATCATCTGAACATCAAAGTTCAGATAGAACTGTTTTCATATTCCATACTTTTTAAGTACCTATCTACAAAACAAGTAAGAACATCGGATTGCAGACTCTTCACCTGCAAAAGTGTATGCACAGTAGCATCTTGAGCAGAAAACTATCCCATAGCTAACTTTCATAAGATCAGATATCAGATAGACCCTTAGTTAAGATCGGTTACAAAAAGAAATATTTCCCTATGCAATACTGTTTCAAGAACCTCTCAGCTCTATCTTCAAAACAAGTAAGAAAGTCGGCCTGTAAACTCTTTACCTGCGAAAGTGTATGCACAGTAGTAGTAAGATTTTGCTTGCTCATGGCTTAACTAAAATTCATCAGATCAGATTTCAGAAAGACCCTTGAGTTGAGATCGGAAACGGGAGATAAGAGTCTCCCCCTTTTCAGCTTCAAAACTGAGAAAGTGTATGTACAGTAGCAATTTCTGCAGCAAACTTTTGCTCATAACTCCTGACTAACTTTCTTCAGATCTTTTTCAATTATTGCTGACAACTCAAGTTGTCCAAAAGTTCCTTTGTTCCTTCAAACCACAAAGCGGTGATAAAAAAAAAAGCTATTTTTGAAATTGCTGCAATTTTAAAGTTACGACCAGATTCTTAATTAGAAAAATGCATTTCGCTCATAAAAATATGCAGCATTAATCAGATAAAAATCTATTTGTTTGGCCTTTCCGCATATTTGCCCCCACTGCTTAAGCTCTGGCTTTTACTCTGCGGACTAATTCAGGAAATTGCTAGCCAAGAACACGACACAAGCGCACAAAAAAAAAAGAAAAGAGAAATGCCATGTGTCAACTAGTTGACCTCATCTCAAGTATACAAGCTTCCAGCCAAAAGAAAAATTGTGGACCCAGGCGGAGACATCAAAATGACGTGGCACCAAAAACGAGCAAAAGCAAAAAAAAATAGATGGAACCGAGACACACGCAGCACAGTGCAAATGAAGTTGCTAAAGCTGCTCAGGGCTGCTGCTGCTGGTGGTGCTGGTGGCTGTTGCTGTGGCAATTACTCCTACTTCGGGGTTGGGATTGGTGAGAACTGCAATGTGCAGTCATGAGATAAACAAGTTGGCATCCCTGCAAATGGCGTGATGTCGGAACCGACTCGACTCACTCGACTCCGCTTGTCATTTCGAAGCTTTACGCTCATTTTCGCTTTTTCGCAAACGGCGGCGCTTTTTTCAACTTGCCATTGTTACGCCTCACAAGGGGGGGGCGATTGGGGCGGGTAGCCTAAGTACGTATCGCTCTGTGTCTCTGTGTGTGTGTGTGGGTCTTGCGGTTCGACAAGCGTAAGACATTTTCAATTACAGTTGCCAGCATGACCGCTACGTGGCCTGTCCCAATCCCTGTCCCTGTCCGTGTCCCTGTCCCATCTCTCAACTCGCACTTGTTAGGTTTGCGTTTTTTGCTGCTTTTCCAAATCAAGTTGCATTGCCACGCATGTTGCACTGTGTTTTGCGGCTGGCTTGTTGTCAGGCCACGAAATGCGTCAATTAGACGAAATTGCACAATGTCGGAAAGTACATTTCCAGTGGTGGCAAGAAAAATTCACATAAATTCTTCTTCTTGTTTGTTGTTTATGCCGAAGTTTCTCTTTTTGTTCTCAACTTTTATGAGTGTTAATTTGTGTTGTCAACAAAGTTAACATGTGTCGAGTTTTATGTTTCGCCAGGCTAAGCCAACTAACTGACATAAAAGGAAATTTGCCACAACAAAAATTATGGTGATAAAAACACACACACGCAAGATAAGTATAGATACATTGGGTATTAAAGTGTCAGTAGGTATAAACATAATGACATAAGAACTTGGCGAAATGTTTGAAAACAAACAGATTTTAAATTCAGACACATTTGAAAACAATTTGTGCGCTCAATTTGGAAGGGGAAAAAGTTTTTGGCGACTCTTGGGGGAATGAATTCAACTACTTTATTAGCAAGTTGGGCAAAACTTATGAAACACATAGAAGGAAGTGCTATCTTAGCTTTGTACACGAGAACACATGAGTGACAAGAATCAAGGCAGAGACACCAAACTGGATTTCAATAGATAGATTTATATATACGAAAGAAACGTACGGAAATTAGTTCAGTTTTACTTTTGGCCTTACAATATTCTGTAGCTTCAGCTTTCAGCGAAGAATCGCACAGTAGAGTAAAGTAGAGGAAAGTGCAGGGAACAAGTGAGAAATCCAGTAAACAGAAAGCATATCATCTTCCTAGCTAATCGAACTATATTTTAATTGATTTCCTACCGTTTGTGAGTAAGGCTAGGACAATAATCGCGAATAAACATATACAAAACAAGTAAGATAGTCGATCACGCCCAAATGTAAAAAACTCTATACCAACGAAAGTGTATGCTCTTAATCTCTTACCATCTGTGAAATCTGCTTGTTGATACGGGCGGACGGACAGACAGACGTCTATTTCAATCCGGTTGTTGATGCTGATCAGGAGTATTCATATTTTTTACTTTTGCACAAGCCTGATATACTCTGAATAGCTTTGGTATAGAGTATAAAAAATTACGGCGAACCAGAAACATAGCCTTCACATAGTATGCATCTGCTTTAAATAGTCCAGTGCCCAAAATTAAAGTTTAAATTAAAACTGAATTCAAAAGATCAGCCCTTCGCCAAAGTTACTCAGTTCAAATCTTGACCCAACTCAATTTGATCTCAGTACTCTTTGTCATCTTAGGTTTAACGTTTTCTATGAAAAATCTTCCCCCATTTTTATATTCCATACGCTCAGTACTTTCCATAAAACGCACTATCAAAATGTCAAACTGCAGGAAAATTTGAAAATATTTCTTTGTGTATTTTTCTTGTCGTATTTTCCTTGCCAATTTATGACAAGTAGCACGGGCAACAAGCTGCACAATGGGCGAGCGAATGTGGATGCGAATGTGAATGGAATTGGTACTGAGACAGCAGGGACAATCTGTCTGGGGGGACTGCACTTTGAAGATGCAAAACCAAAGATAAGCTAAGGAGAAAAGGAGGAAAAATGAAATGCACTCACAGTGTATAAGTTACGCTAAATGAAATATTTATGGAAATTGCCAAAAGGAAAAAGGAGATGTGTGTGTGTGTGCAATCGAGATATGTCGAGTTTGGCATTTCTATTTATGTATCGTCATTCCAGCTGTTGCCCAGCAGAAACTTTTTCAAGTCCAAACAATTTTATTTATGGGTACTTGGCCACTTGGCGCAGCTCTTGAAGTTTCAACCAAATTGGCAAATAGCTGTCAATATTTTGAAGGCATTAACGCATAGAGAGAGATAGAGAGAGAGGGGGAGAGCGAGATCTAGTCGCTGTCTCGGCCAGATAGCACGAGTTGAAGGGAAATGTAACTAAAAAAGATGCTGCACACAGATTTCGACCCTTTCATATAAATCGCTCAAACGAAACTAAGTAGCAAAAAAGTAGGGAAAACTGCATAAAAGCAGACAGCAGCAAAGCTGATGGCAGATAATTTCCAGTGCCTCGATTCATTACGGAAATTTGTTGGAAAAAACAAAAAGTGTTGCTGGTATTTGCGCTGCGTTTTGTCAGTTGTGGAGTGGCGGGGGAGGGAACTGAAAATCAATTTTAATTGATTTATGGCCAAAGTGTTTTCGGTTGCAATCTGTTTGGCATGCCCCAAGTGTCTGTACCCTTGATTGACAGGCGTCTCTTGGCGGCTGTGGTTGGTCTCTCTCCCTCACACTTTCTCTCTCTCTCGCTCGCTCGCTCTCCCCGGTGTGTTCGTGGCCTGCAGATTAGTGACTCATAAAGTTGCATTTTAATTGCACTTGAATGTTTTTTTCCCTCTGCTTGTTTTGGGCTTGGGGTGTTGATACTTAACAGGCACAAGTGGGCAACTCGATAATGGAAATGTAGACTCAAGCTCTGGGCAGGTTGAGATGTGAACACAAATTAACAGTAAATTTAAAAAACACTTAAGTGTGCTGCGTATTGAGGATGCAGCGGTACTTGGAAAGATTGTGGTCAGTGATAAGCTGAAGGAGGCATATAATTCATATATTCATTTTGAATTGCATTTAAAAAAACTATCAACAACTTTTACTGGAATTAAGAAAAAACGTTGTAAATAGTACGCTTATTACGAAAATACTTAATGCAAGTATAAAATTCTTAATATAATACGATTTTTCAGTCTCCATATACTTGATTTAAGACGGTTTCGGTAGATATTAAGAAATATGGAAATATTTTATAGTTTTTCTGATCATTCTTTTAAGATGTTTTGGTCTTAATTCAAACCTAGTTCGCTCTTCAATTCAGTGCTACATATTCTTTGTAAAGATCTAATTGATTATAAAGCCAACCACAATACATTTTTGTATCAAAAAAAGATTCAACAATGTTCCCAATTTGTTCCAGCTGGGAGGACTCTGTATTGAAACAAAAAGGCCACTTGAAATTTGGAAGGGCTAGAAACTAAACAAAGATCAAGAAGATTTTACTGTATGTTAAAAATTGTCTTGAGTCAATATTCTTGAGTAAATATTAACAGCCACTTTTTCGATTTAAGAACGTTTCGTACTCAATTTAAATACACCCAGAAATGTATCATACTTGAAATTTTAAGTGCAAATCAGTTTAAATTCTACTCCATTTGTTCTAGAACGCCGACAGCCGTTTCTGTCTGAGCTTGTATGCATTCTAGAGTCATTACTATATACTATATATTCTTCTGACTATGTTAAACATGTTCGATGAGAGTCTAGCCGTCATAAGAGACCATTTCTCAATATCATCCAGCTCGAAATCGACAATCGCTTGCAACAAATCTCAACCAAATATGGCAAAGAAATCATGAGAAAAAAAAACCAATACATAACCTAGATTGAAAATCTCTTTTTCGACAAGATTGCCATTTAAAAACCCTGAAATGAGATGGAAAATCTCAAAATTAAGATTTATTATCTCACAACTTTCTTATCCAGATCTGTATAGCTTCAGCTGAAAAATTTGCAACTTTTTAAAAAGTTTTTTAGGATCAGGAACATTTTGTAAAGGGCGATTTTTTAACAACTTTGATTTTGGCAACTTAGCTGTTTTCGTGCCACATGTTACTGTCAAACATGTTCAGTTTGGATTGAAATTTAGCCATGACTCGGCTTACAAACGAACAAGGCTTGCAGATTATTGAATTTTTAGTATAGAAAATTCATGCCACTTTTTTTATCGGAAAAATGTGTTCAGCGTCGAGGCTATTCTGGTTGAAACAAAGTTGCAGTATTTGGTGTGAAGAGCAGCAGCAGCAGTAGCAGTAGCAAGAACTGCCAATGCATTCCGAAAAAATAACTGTTTGGTGTGGATTATGAGCCGGTGGCATCAAAAAAGGGTTTGGCTAATTCTCTCTGACTAATTTCACAGAACTCGCAGTAATATCACACAGAAAACTTTCACTATGGACCAAGCATTTACCTAAGCAACTGACACATTCTAGTATAGATTTTCGATTTCCCTCAAAATCTACTCCACTATATAATTACACAAAACTAAGACTCGCGTATATCTATTAATATGTGAACGTTCGCCATGACAATGGGTAAACTAATTGCCTTAATGTCATGCCCTCAGGTGGAACATAAAAATAGCAGCACTAAATTTAGTTTGCCAGCTGTTTTTACCAACCGACAACCGAATAAACATGAGCAGGAGCCGGAGCAGCCAATAGAGACATGCACCTGGCCCAGGTAGCCAATCAATACCGTAGTATCAATAGAATGTATCCTGCCGAGCAGGCAGGACAAAGGCAAAGGGCAAATGACAACAGGCAGAGCACATGGCACCCTAAGGACGCGTGCTGATTAATTCATTAAACATTAATGTGTGTGTGTGTGTGTTTGTCTGTGTGAGTGCTGGATCGACAGAACAAGTGCAAGAACAGCTGACTTAGCCTCTCTCCCTATTGACATATGCTAATAACTGTCGAAAAGCGACGCACTGGTAGGTAGCCGGAGTTGGTAATGCTTGAGATAAATTGTTATTTTATGTGCCATCATAATAAGCGCATTACGACCAAGTGAGCACACGACTGCGAGTAAGTGAGGCCAAGTCATACGGAAAACTACGCACGTCTAAGCAACTGCTAATACGAGCAGCGGCAGCAGCAGCAGCAGCAGACACGATGCCTCTGGGACATCGAACCTTCGTCCTCAAACATACACACACATATTCTTTTTGGCAGCGCGTGCCGAGCCTGAATCCGGACAACGGGGCACAAAGGTGCAGACGTGTGACTCACTAAAACCGACACTCGAACTCTCGAGACTAAGTCAAAATTATATACAATTTTTTAAACATTTTGTGTGTGTGTGGTGGCCCAGGGTGTTGAGAATTTATAGCCAAACTGGGTACGTGCTGCGGTCACGCATCAAACAATACACAAAAGGACGAAGGATTATGAAGACGGGCCACATTTAATAAAGTGTTTGTTTGTGTCAGTTTCAATATGAAATGGAATCATTTTATGCTGATTTTAAAAGGGCAAGAAGGGCTCAATTCCCTTAAATTCACAAAATATCAAGCCGTCACTCAGAGTATATTAAAGTTGGGAAATCAGGTTTCAAAAGACTTCAAAAGTCTCCCACAACCCTTGCAATTACCGCACACAATCTGGCTTGGCATTTGCCTGCCATTTCACACACTGAAAACCGCCATCATCGCCTCCGCCTTGTATCCTGCCAATCAGTTGACAAACAATTGAAAGTGCCTCATCAGCAAATGTGCCAACGTTTGATTGATATTATGGGACAGTTACTTCCAGACTTCAGCTGTTATTATCAAATAAGCGCGCATATCGCATAACAAGCCAAAGCCAAAAGTGGGACAGCGGAACAGAAAGAAGCTAACTCCGTGTCTGACTCGACTCCATGCACAAATAGACTTAAATAATGTGTACGTGGCCACAGTCTCAGTCTCCTGTTTGCACATTTGTTTGTATCTACCAGATATTTGTGTAGCCTCCTCGTCTCCCCTGCGTCTCTCCCGGCGCCACAGCAAAAGTGCAATTCGATATTATTGCCAACTAGGCAAATAGCACAGAGGGAGCCGGGGCTGTATCTCTGTATCTCTCTGCATCTGCATTTGCATCGGTGTGCAAAATATTGCCATTTTGTCATGTGGTTGCCTGCTGAGGTTTTCACTGTTTGCATTGTTCAAATTGTGGCTGAGCTTACTCCTTCCTTGGCTCCTCGTAGCTCTCGGTCGACTTCAGTTTACGCTTTTCATTTTCGCCTCAACCGAATATGATTAAATATTTCGTAATGAGACTGCGGTTTCTGTGGAAGGTTGACATTGTGTGCGTTGCAGTCGTTAGTTTCGTGAAAGTAAACGGAGTTAGAGACAGACAGGACAGGTAAGCTAATTGAAAATGCCAAATTGAATGTGTGGCTCAAGTCAGGTGTGCCAGGTGGCGGTGGCTCAGGAATTTGTGGCTTTGTCTGAAGTTGGAATTTTTGGTGGAAAGGTTACAAAATTTAACTCACTTTAGTCGTGAGATTTAAACTGAGCGCTTTGTTGATGTTCGTTTCATTTGGCTGTCAGTTGTTGTCTCCTGGTAAAGTAGCCAAGCGCCTTTCCCTACCGCAAATCCTTGTGAGAAGCGAACAAACGAGTTCACACATGCATTCTCATTTACAGCTTAACGCTCAATTGGTCTAGAGGACTTGTAAGCGACTGGCTCTCAGCGGACTTGGATTTGTTGTCTCGTGTATAAACGATTTAACCGCAATGAAAAAGGGAAGCATATTTCAGCTGCGGTTTCGTCCACTTTAGTTCTCTGGTTTACTGTTTGATTTACTTAAAACAAAGGCATAAATTGATGGCCAACACTAATCAAAGTTGTATTTAGTAAACCCAAAAATAGTGGAGCGATGGGCATGCAGTGGCCCTTGAGAGCTTATTATACAATTTACAGTTTCTCATGTCGGTTTTGGAAGTGCCGCTCTCGGATTTGATTATAAAGAAAATAGAGGAATGTAAGCTTCGTTTCTGCCGCAGTTTGTATACCCTTGCAGCACTTTTTTCTAACTAAGAATACTTTTAGGAACTTACTTTTCCATGGGAGCTATACTATATAGTTGTCCGACTGCGACCAAACTTAGTGGCATTATGAAAAAGCTTAGCAAACGAACATGTAAGAAATTTGCAGTCGATGCCATTTAAACCAAACAAGTTTTTCTCAATAGAACTTAATTTTCGACCGATCATTCGTACTAAAGCTATATGCTATAGTCATCCGATTTTGAAAAAACTTTGTAAAATTGTGTGAAAGCATTTCTAATAAATAAATGCCAATTCTAAGGACATTTCCATGGAAAACAAAAAATTTTGTTCTCACTAAGACTACTTTTCTGACTCTACTTTTGTATGACATCTATACTATATAGATGTCCGATTTCTACAAAACTTAGTGGAATCATGGATAAGCATTGCAAACTTAGAAATGCAAAGTTTGGAGGCTTTTCCATTGAAAACAAAAAGTTTTTTTTCACTAAAACTAGTTTTTCGAACAATCGTTCCTATGGCAGCTATATGTTATAGTCATCCGATCCGTCCGGTTCTGCCAAATCACCTAGATCTCAAAGACTAGAAGAGCTGGAGCAATAAAATTGTGTTTAAAAACCTGAATCGAACCGGTTCTCAGGGGTTCGGTTCCGGAGCGGCTTGTTACTGTGTTCAAAAAATAAACAGATTTTTAGTTAAAATTTAAGACTTTGAATCTCTTAACTTATCATCGACTCAAGTTCAACTTCAACAGGCTTTTTTAGAAATGTAGTAATTCTGAATCTTATTTGATATGTGTACAAATTTAATTGATTTTCCGTTCTATTTGGGTAAGCCCACAGCAGAGACAAGCTTCGAACCTTCAAGGATAAGGTAACAGCTCCAAGTATTTACTTTTAATGAAGGAAGTTTTCTACTCCTTCCATAAATATCATAATTGCTCCTCAATTTCGGGTCAATGTTCCAAATTAGCTCAAGCACAGATTACACCTCATTAAACATAGACTGGGGGGACCTGTAATCGATGCCAGTTCTTGCAGTTTATTTTTTATATTTACATTAAAATATCATCAACATGTTTATATCAACATCAAACTCATTTTACGCATCACCAAACTTTTCGTAATCCTTTGATCCGACGAGTTGAAAAAAGGGTCGCCAGGGCCACACACAGCAGCCAAAGAGACAAAAGCAGACAACAGCAACAACAACAACAAAAAAAGGGTTTATACGTCCTGATTGCTCGTCCTTGTGACTGTTTGCTGTTGTTTTTGTCAACTGGCAATATAAATCCCACATAAATCAGTAAACTTTCAGAGCCAAGTGCTTGTTAATTTGAAATTTATACAAAAAACAATTTCAACATTTCAACTGCCAACTGACATGGGGATGGGAGGTTCAGTTCGGCATTGTTTAACATTTATCAAAATTTTAATACCAATTAAAATTCAATTTGGTTTCAATTGAATGTTATTATTGTTTACTTGAGCACCTAAGCTACTTAAGACTTTGCTCACATCTACCACAAAGTGGACTGTCGAAATCAATAGAGCAAAACAACCCCTTAGGCCACCCCATTCACTTGGCTTTCGGCTTGGCCATTCAATTTCTAACTTTGAAACTAACTAAAGAAAACTTGCAAGCAAAATCTCATTTGCACTTTCTCTGTCATCGGCAAAAGCAAGAAAGCAAAAGCATTCGCAATGCATTTCGTTTCAATCGTTTTTGTGTTTTTTTTTTTTGGTTTTACTCTGAATTGTGTCTGTTGCTGTCACATGTAAATAATTCATGGCTTGACCAGTTGTACAAAACAATGCTGGAGATGAGTACATAGTTTCACGATATTTGGAAATTAAACCAAATCGGGATTTACACGATGAAGTTAATTTCATGATAATTGAAATTAAGCGGAAAATTATTGGAACTTATAAATAAAATGAAAAGAATAACCATTGAGAGCACTTAACTTTTTCAGGATTCGACCTCAAAATGCAATCTCATTTGTTAAGTTTTTCCGAAAGGACCTTTCAAAGGCATCTGATTATATTTAAGCAACGTTTTTCTATCGCCTAATGAGAAGCCTAAAAATAATTCCTAAAGATACTTCTTTATCTTTAAAGTTTATAACTTGGCGGTTTTTTCACCGATTTTAACAAACGATAGAACCAAAGACCCTAGAACATTAAGATGCGTAAGAGCCTTACAAGTGAATGGCAAGAGAAAATTTCAATGTTGACCTTCGGTTTTGCATAATTGTGCAGTGCGTGAGCAAAGTCTGCACAAGCAAACTCAGCACACTTACAGCATACATGTGTAAAAAACGAAGGTCCACATTGCAAATCCACCTTCCTTGACATTACTCATTATGTGGTTATAAAACAAGAGCCTAGAGATTAAAATCATATGAAATTCTAATTGTAGAATATTTTCGATTCGACTTCGTGTCACTTGCCCATCCCTAATGCAAGTTTTGAACCTATGCACATACCACAGAACCTCTTCTAGTTTGGCATTTTTGTACGCTTTATGCGTTTTCTGAAGATTTAGTTTGTTGCTGCTGTTTCTGTTGGCTGTTGCCAGCTCTTCTGCTTTTCTCTTCGACATTCCGTTTGTTTGCTTGCTTGTTTGTTTGTTTCAATCGATTGACATAGTTTACTCCTAATGGATTTTCACGCCACACGTTGACACAATTGCAAGCCAAAGAAGTTGCAGGAAGTTTTCCTTTAGTTGACTCGACTTACCTGCAAAAAAAAGAAGTGAAAAACACAAAAGAATGTAAAGAAATTGCATTAAAGTTTAAGTGGAAAGTTGCACTGATGAGTTCCTTAAAACTGAGGTCAACTCGTACATAAATTTTCTGAAACCTAATTGCCAAGTCCGAAATATAAAATTTGATCTATTTATGAGCTCGATGAAAAACTGAAGAAGATTAGGCAGACGCATTTGCCCATTTACTAAGTTATCAGCAGTTTGTGTCTCTTTTGCCTTGGATTTAATTAAAAACCAAAATGTTTAAAGTTGGAACATTCCGCCCCAGTCATAGGGCAAATGCTTTATCGCAGTCTGTAATCTGTCAGAGTTGAGAGGGACACTCCATGCGCTGGGGTTGCTCATCGACGTGAAGAGTGCATCAAGTGAAGTGCACTTCGTGCTACCAGCTCCCTCCTCTTGTTGTTCTTGCTCTGTGTTTTAGTTATTAAAACTGACAGTTTTATTTGTCAGCAGCACGTTTGCTGGCTGCACTACTCTCTGAGAGTGAGCATGGTGGTGGTTCTGCTTTATGACACTTTTATTTTTTAAATAGATTCTTTTTTTCGTTGTCGTTGTTGTTGTTCTTTCAATGTTTCTGACATGTGTCGTGGTGCAAGACAATTGATTTTTTGTAAAAGAAGAATAAAAATAACTTCACTTTTAGTTTCGCTCTTAAGAAGGGTGCGGACAGTTGAATTGATTTGATTCACATTTATCCCCAGCTTCCTTCCCGCGCGCATATCATAACTTCATTAAATTAAATGCCCCTGCCAACAAATTAGTGTCAGCCCATAAAAAATTATAGAAAACGATTTGGTTGATGTTGATTTTTCGCACTTTCATTTTTCTTAGTTTAAACAATGAAGAAACAAACGAGCCGTCTAATATTTGTTGTCATTTGTCTATTTATGATAATTAAGGTTTGACATTTTTATGATATTAATTAATTTGACAAAGTCGAAAAGGCACAGAACACGCCAACGCGCTTCTAATTTTGTCCCTCGAATGCGTGGCCAGACCACAGAAAGTTAATAGGCCGAGCATGACCCCAAAAACAAAAAAAGAAGAAAAAACAACAAAGTATGGAGGAAAACTCAAATGAGACGGGAAGGTGAGAAAAGTGCTTTTCTTCTTTTCGAGTTGTTTTTGTTGCCCCACTTAATTGGGGACCATGGCCCGTGGCATTAGCATGGATCGGAGAGCATCTCGAACTGCAGCGAGGGCGTTGTTGTTGTCATAAAAAGGGACTATTAAAATGGGAGAGAGGGCAACTAAAACGTACACAAGATGAGTGCATCGGCTGTGAAAGTCTTAAGACTCGCATAATTCATAGAAGTAAAAGGTTTTCCAATTGAGAGAGAACCGGAACAGATGATACTTAGTGTGTCAACTTGCTTCTATATAAACAAATATCATAAAAAAGAATTTGTTGGGAAATAATTCAGTGGTGACGTTAGCCCCTGTTCACTTTTTATACTCTGTACCGTAGGTACATAGAGTATTATAAGTTTGTGCAAAAGTATGTAACATCCAGAAGGAAGCATCTCCGTCCCCATAAAGTATATATATTCTTGATCAGCATCAATAGCCGAGTCGATATAGCCATGTCCGTCTGTCCGTCTGTCCGTATGAACGCACAGATCTCAGAGATAGTAAGAGATAGAGGTTTGACGTGTATGGAACATATGCTTCTTATGTCTGCAGGCAAATCAAGTTTATTTTCAATTTTGGCCACGCCCCCTCCCGCCCCCGCAATTTAGAAAAAACGTCATATCTCCCACAGTTTTGAAGATAGATGGCTTGTTCCTTCTGGACATATTTAGTTATTAGAATAACTTATCGATCCGCCAAAGGAATGAAGAAGATCGGATGAACGGTTTTCGAGTTATGATCAAAGACAAAATTTCTTGGTACAGAGTATGTTATAGTCGGGCTTGACCGACTTTCTTTCTTGTTGTTTTTGTAAAGTATCGATGCTTAGGTAAGTACATACATGCGGCAGTATCCGTGCTAACTCTAATTTTTCACAGTTCTCATAATACTCAGAAGTCAATTTTCAGTAATGGATGCTTCGTACCATGTACTTGGATGCTCTTTATTCAATATTTAGTACTTTATTCTCTGTATTTAATACTAAGTACTATACTGACTTCTCGATATTAAGCAATCGTCACTAAGTACTGGATATATATGAAATCACAAGTTCAACTCCTACACAGAGAAAATTAAAGGATATTGAAAAATATCTAAATATGTCATAAATATCATTTTAATCATTCAACGGAACTGAAAATCATACAAAGGATATGTTAAATATCCATCCATTGGATGATTTTCAGAAAATATATGAAAAGTATTCATCCTTTGGATGGATTTCAGCACAGGGATGAGTAAAAGGATATTAATATCGTATTCAGTCCAAATGGATCATTTTTGGATATTTTTTATCTGTGTTCTAAACACTTCCCTAACGAAACTTAAGATGGTTTTTGTTACTTCTTCTTCTGAAGATTAAGGATGGCTTCCCAACACGGAACATGCCACATATAGGTGGCAGTGTAAAAAGCATGATATTTCCAGATTTATGCCCAACACTGTCAGCGACTGCCTTGTGACTTATTTATGGTCAGAGCAAATGCAAGTTTCACTGGGAACTGAAGTCAAGCGGATTGTGACTTATTTATGGTCAGAGCAAATGCAAGTTTCACTGGGCACTGAAGTCAAGCGAATTCGCGGAATTAGACATTCTTTTCCCTTAAACTTTCCTTTTAAAATCCTTAACACTATCACAAAGTCAATTGGGTTACATTGCACAGTTCCGGTAAATGAATATGTTGTAGCAAATTGATGACAGAACTAACTTTAAGACTGCAATGATGGGAGGGCTTGCCAAGCAAACCCAAAGAATTAAAGAGTTCAACTGGAAAGTTAATGACTTTGTCTTAGTTTTTTAGGCGATCAATTGATTTGTATGCATGCAATTCTGACGGAATGGTAATGATTTTATCTCTCGTGAAAGTGAATGGGCAAATGTAAGCTGGAATCGACACTAAGCCACTAAAAGTATGTCCTGAAATTTGACCATTTTCGAAACACATCTGTTCTTGATACAAATCTTTTGCGTTTCCATTGTGTTATGGGAACAGAACAATCACATTTTCAATCTTAATGGAATGGTTTTTACGTATCGTCAGATATACGATGACTTAAGTGAGTGACTTGGTTCAATCCAAACAGTTAATTTCGCAATCAGGGGATATGGTTTGTCGGAAGTCGCCCGTCAGTAATAGTGCTTTATCACTTTGCCGAGCACAAATTTCTCTTATTCTCAGCCATTCTTCTTCATCTTACCACTTAATCAAACTAACCAAAAAGATGCAATTTGAATTGGGAATACAACTGGAGAAATAAAAAAACATCAGGATAAACCGCCTACTGCACCACGTGTTGAACTTTTGAATTAATTTACAACCTGATGATATAACTATATATAGATATAGTTATATAGATTTTTGTTAATAAACATGCCCGTAAAAGGATGCATCCAATTTGTTTCAGTCAAGATTAAGACTTAAACATCTGAACAAATAACGATCTATCGATTTTTCTTTGGTTTTTCAGCAGAATGTATCAAGCTAAATATATACTTTTTCACTTTTTTTTTAGAGAAAATGAAAAAAAATTCACCAAAGTCTCTGGAAAATTCTATAATTTCCAATTTTCCATAACGATTGCTTAGTTGCTCAAAGTTGTGGTAAAAATGAGCGCTTCAGCTGTTGCTATTGTACAGGAGCTGTTTCTGGCTATTTCAGCGAAACTCGACTAATTCTGAGGCCAATCACTAGTAGCACTATATTATTCTATATGGAACTGCTTTCAAAGGAAAGCAACATCGCTTCATCTTTGTCAAAATGTTCATATATATCTTTTAGCTCCCCGACCCCCGTTCCAGTTCCAGTTTAAGACGATGCTCCTTTACGAGACTTTAACAACGGCTGCGAGTACCATCAAAATTCACTTTGCGCCTGCTTTAAAATCAAATTTCGTGTGCATATGCTTTGCGCCCTCCAAAGAATAATGTGGCGCAAAAACTAATGCAGTAAATTTATGCGTTGTGAAAAGTTTTTTTCTGTTTTTCTGTTTTTTTTTTCCCCCATCGGTTGCCACCCACTGACCAGCTGCGAGCCACTCAAAATGGTAGCCACCATGCAGATGTAGAAGGTTGCCCCAAAGACAGGCCCAACAATAATTTTGTGCCTCCTCTTGTGTTTTTTCTGGCTTTTGCAAAATGAGGCGCAACGAAGCGTATGACAAACAGATTTTTCTCAAACGCAAATCCGTGCGCTGAAAAGAAAAGGCAGAAAAGAGAAGAGAAGAAAAAGTGTAGGAATTTCCATAAAATTAGAATAACAGCAGTGATTCTTTACCGACGCTGGGACGGACACCCAAATTTATGAGCAGCACCAAAAACTGTGTAAAGAACGAACGCATCGCGCCAAAAGAGACAGAGGAGAAATTGTGTAAAAAATAATTGAAGCCGAAGCAGCGACAGATTTTACAACACAGAAGGAGGAAATAAAAAATGGGGGCGCAAGCCAAAACCCTTTTTTTACAGCCATTCTCCTCCCTAGACAGCGCCGCGACAGCGCGTAGTTTGTCCTTGTTTTTCTTCATTTTTTCCGCAAAACTTTTGTAGAAAACTTACGTTAAGTAATTTGTATCTTGACAGAGCGTGTGTGTGTGTGGGTGTGTGGGTGTGGGAATTTGATTTTATTTTAATTCAGTTTTTTTCCCCCTTTATGCGAATTTCAATTTGCAGGGCCATAAAATGAGAGAAAAACCTCGTGTGCTGCATGTTCTGAATTTTTTTGTATCTGGCCATTTTACAAATTTTTATTACACTCACGACATACACTCGCTGTGGGCTGGAAGACATGAAAACTACATGACTTTGAAGTGATTGTAAATCAAATAGAAATGTTAACCAAGTTGTATTTTAAGTTTATTTTGTTATCAATCATATTTTTGTTTGATTTTAATGTGGTTTGCACTTAAAATATTGGAGAAGTCTCTCATGAACCAATTGCCATGTTCTTTCACTTGAAGAAACTAGGTTTTTGTACTTTTTTTCTTTTCAGAACTGTGAGTATTTTTTCGAACATAATTTGGGACTACCGATGACAATTTTGTTATGCATGGACTCTTCCCTTTCAATGAAAATGGTGAAACCGTGACCCAGAATAAGATGCCATAGATCCAAGTAGATTATCTTTAAGTCCTAATCCATTTTTTCTTGTTGAACCTTGTTTCTTGTCTGTGAAAATCTTACCCCATCTTTCTCTATTATGGTTTTTAGTTGCTAGCCTATTTTAGCAATTTGTGAAAGTTAATTTACTGTTTCAAATAAACACAAACATTTTCGACTGTTAACTATTTAAGTTTTTGCCAAGAAGTTCCGAAAACTAAACATTTTCAATGTAGAAATGGGCGCGGAAAATTCGATTCTGTCGCAAGTCTATACCGTCCCGCCAGATCACGAAGCCAAAACTTTAATCAAAAATGCCTGCTACGCCTAGAATATGTAGATAATACTCTTAGTATCGAATATAGAGTAGGGAATACTGATTATAGAGTAAAGAGTTTTGAATACTCAGAGTCAGTGTGGAGTATCGAGTCATGTTAATCGAGTGCTAAGTATTAGCTGTCGAGAACGGAGTATCGAGTACAGAGGAACTTAGTAACGACTGTCAAGAACTGAGTATCGAGTACTGAGTATCGATTGTGGAATACTAAGTATCATGTGTTGAATACCGAGAGTCGATTTTCAAGTTCGAAGTCTCCAATACTGACCGGGGCGTACTGAGCTAAAGATCGAAAGCTGATTATGGAGCAGTAAGTGTCGAGTACTGAGAATCGAGCACAGAGAAACACACACATAAACAAGTAAGTAAAGAAGAAACACATCTAATACATCATGTTCCACAGCTAAGTCTCGTGAGTGTTAGCCTTATGGTTCATTTTTGAAGGACAAAACTGTTTGAAATAATGTGTGAAGTAGGACAGTGAAAATATTCCTTTAGTCGGGTATTTCTTAGTCCAGTGCTTAGCTTGAAAATATATATTCAGTGGGTGGGTGGGAGTTCTTAATCCCTAAACCCCTCTCCGCTGTGGAAAAACCACTGAATAAGGAAGTTTTTTCCTAGTGATGGAGTATAATTAATTGTTCAAAATATCTTTGTTCTAACTATCTTTTCGATTTACTCTCCAGTGCTTCTTCCTTTATCCATAATTTTAAGTTCTAAAAGTTTTAAAATCTTTGTTCTTACATTCCACTTACCAAGCCCAAAGACCTCATTTCGAGACTACTCAGAATTAAATCCCTTAAAGGGGTTTTTCTTGGATAGCTATGAGAGTAAGATTCTAAAATTTGGTATACAAAAACGAGGACCCGGAAAATTTCAAGATATTGGAGTAATTCCGTCTCGATCCCGACCCATAAATTTGAGTATTATAATCTGTTCCAACTCTACTTCAAAGACCAGAAGTTTTGACTTGAAGGGCCTGCCTGTGCTAAGTAAGCCCAATTAGGCAATGTTTCTCAACGTGCTGCTAAGTCAAACTAACCTGAGTTTTAAGGAATTAAAGCAATTTTTCAGTTAAGGTTTCAAATCCTCTTGCTAAGTTCCAACAGAATTATCAATAAAATCATCGATGGACCAACAGTTGATACAAACACATGACTAGCTTATGTTGAATGAATACATGGATAATTTGCAAGTCCTCGCAATGGAAATGGAAATACTTAGTAGTGACAGATAAGCGAATTAGTATGGCCAGAGTGCTGAAAGAGGCCTATGGCACTCCACAAACAAAATCAGCTGATTCGGTCGATAGGTTGGGTGAAAATGACTCGATCTAACTTTACCTAAACTGAAGTCCTCTTTCTATTTTTTGTAGTTCAAAAACATATTCAGCTTAGCAAGAGTATCCAGTTTTCTAGTTCAAAATATTTGCTCCAATTTGGGTTTTTTTTTTGTGTTTTTCATTCCCTTCGCTTTGTGCGTTGGTCATTTGTACCTCGGTCAGAGAGTCTGACTCTGATTTTCAAAAGCATTTTTTTCATTTTTATTCATATTCGTGTTGCCTTTTGAACTTTTACTTTTTGTTGCAACTCTTACGTATGTGTGTGTGAGTGTGTGTGTGTGGGGGAATGTACGTTTTTTGTTTGTTTTTTAAATTGTTACCCCGTTTGTGGTATTTGGGTGATATTTGATGCTGGGTAACTTTTTATTTTAGAATTACACAATTTTTTTATTACTTTTGCGGGTTTTCGGTGTGTTGTTTGCTATTTTTTCCCATGTTTTCTGTTGTTTTTTTTTCATAAATCTCTAAATTGAGATTTATGTT
Source organism: Lordiphosa fenestrarum (assembly GCA_035044985.1). Lineage (NCBI taxonomy): Eukaryota > Metazoa > Arthropoda > Insecta > Diptera > Drosophilidae > Lordiphosa > Lordiphosa fenestrarum. Next base: position 215,421 of record JAWNNO010002333.1, on the reverse strand, counting down.
AGTTTTGCATATTTTAGTCATGACCAAAAGCGGTTTGGCGGCAAAAGCATGTCGTAAGGACGAATGAGCATGGTTACAAGTTGGCAAGGGCTTTTAAAGTTTACGTTCGGAACATGTGTGTGTGTGTGTGATTAATAAATTAGTTTGCGGTCGAACTGTCGTTTGGCTCTTAACTTTTTGATTGCTCTGGGCGGCAATTTGGCAATGAAAAGGCCAAAGGAAATTATGAATTATGAAACAACTTGACTTTACCTGAACCAACAATAGCCAAATAGCCAAATATTATTGCACTGCTAGTTGGATTCTCATTACTTCGGCTCCAAGGACCCACAACCGCAGCTGCAAACTTCCAGACCACAGAAACCGAAATACCTAAATACCAAAATGCTTGCTCTATCTACACACAGGGTCACACCAAAGGGTTGGCCGTCTGAGCCCAAGCAATTTTAATCCCCAACTATAGCTTAAACAAATTTTGTGCTCACTTCTCCCCAAGCGAATCAGACATAAGGGCATAATTGAAGCTGAAATAGCACAAACACACACACACTCAGAGCCAGGCAGATAGATAAATTGAGGTCCTTCTGCTATTGTATTTGCATTAGAGTAATGCAAAGTGTTATAAGCTTTATTATGGGTTGCCCAGACAACGTCCATGATGATGAAGACGATGATGATGAGCTCACTTTGGGGACTCTCATGTAATGATGTGCCCAAATCCCGCACATGCTGAGCAAACTAGATTCCTAATTCCGTCTGACTAAAATGCAAAAAAGGAAATATGCAAAGAAAACAATGGGATTTTTTGTGTACTACTCTTGCAAATTTCGTCTCTAAGAAATTGTGAAATTTCGTAGATTTTTTTTGCTGAAGAAAAAGTAACCAAAAATTAGATTTTTCATATCAGTTTAAGCGAAAACTTGGTAAAACTCTAAGAAACTGCGGCAAAATAGTTTTCTATCCATCTAGAGCAGAGATGGGCATGCACACATATCGTCACACTTTTCACACGCATACAAGCACCACCAACGACGACCGAATATTCGTGTTCTATAAATAGCTTTCAATGCTTATAGCGTACGTTAGTTAATGTAAGTCAGCAGCACAATTGTTTTTGTAAAGCAACGAATCAGATGGGGCACTCGGAAATAAAAGGCTTTTCTTTGTGTAGTTACTGTGGTTGTTTTATTTTGACGAATTTTTATTGGCCTGTAAGACTATTAGTCTGTGCACTTTGACCCATTTAGACGAAATGTTCTAAATTTCTCTTCTGAATACAATTTGCATTTTAATAAATATGCTCTAAGCGGGGTATTGGCTGAACGAACATCCTTCCCGCCCACTTTGTAAGCAACTTAAGCCAAGCCTTCTGGAAGAGTAAATCAGTAAATCAAAACAAAAACCAAGTCCCTGCCAAATCTCTTGTCTTTACTCACAAAACTAAACCCAAAAATGGATTGATAATATCCCACAAATGATTAACTTGTCGAGAAAGTTTTTGCATTTTCCACCCCTCATCACCGCAGGAGCGCCTTTTGGGACTCCGCATGATACGAGTATGCTAATAGTTTTTGGGATTGGGCAGATTTGTCAGTCTCTTCGCCTCAGCCTTTTGGAAAATGTGTCGCACATTTAAATCAATCGGCATTAGAAATGCTTGACTGGTTGTGTGTGGGCCATCAAATTAGATTGTACCGTTTATTGGACTTTTGGTGACGGGCTTCGGCCCAAATTGACAGCCTGTCTAATGAGCTCGGATTCTTTTTTCTGGAATGTAATTGATAAAGGGTTCAAGCTCGAGTTACTTCACTGATTTATGCAACCATGTCAATGTCAAATTCCCAGCCATAACTCAGAGGGGCGAGCATAAATATTGTATCACATGCTGCTGGCATCTTGGCTCTTGGCATCATCATAAAGAAATAATGATAAATAACCAAATCAGCTGACAAAATGACTTCATTTCACTTCTGCAACACACATACACAAGATGCGACACAGGGTCGGAGCTTGGAATCTCTTGTCTCTTACCCCCATCTTGTTATGCGTAAATCTTTTATCCGCATGAAACGATAATAAATCTTGGCCTGGCAAAAGAGAGCAAATCGTACAGAAATTGTAGAGATTATTAGAAAAGAGGCGCCTCAATGCGACAAAACATCTGGCGCAAAAAGTGGAATATGTTTATGAGATGTTTCTTCTTTCGAGCATAAGCATCATTTTGGCCATAAAACAGTGAGTGCGGCTGGGGGAGTGCAAAATGTGCAAAATTATGATGTGTTAAATAATTTATATGTTTATTTGTGTTTCTAGGAAAAGAAATGCAAACTTAAACAGTTTATGCAGCAAGTTTGTGATACACATGTTGGGCAATTTGGAAATTATTTTTAAAATTTAATTCTTTTGTTAGTTCTCCAAAATGTTGTCGTTCTCGCAATACACGAATATCGCCGGAGGAATTCTCAGCAGCTAATTTGAATTATGAGTTGACAGAAATTCAAAGATTTTTAGGTTGAAAAAAGTATTGGATAAAGGTTGCTTATTTCACTCAAATTGCTTAATTGTTTAGTTTTTCACTTGCTACTGTTCACCAACTAAGCAATGGTCACTAATAAAAGGTTATTAATCAAGAGCCTCCAAGCGAAAGTAACTGAACCAAAGTTTCTGAACGAAAGTTACTAAACAAAAGTCAATGAACAGAAGTCGCTGAACAAGAATCTCTGAAATATTGCCACTAAATAAGAGTCAATGAACAAAAATCGCTGGACAAGAATCACTAAACAAAAATCACTAATCAAGTGTCAATGAAAAAGCGTCAATAAACTATAGTCACTGAACAAACGACATTGAACAAGAATCACTGAGAAACAATCACTAAGCCAGAGTCAATAATGAAGAGTTATTGAACAAAAGTCACTGAACAGGGGGACCTGAAAAGATTGTCTAAACAAAAGTCACTGAACAAGAGTCAATGAACTAGAGTATTTGTAAACAAGAGTCACTTTACAAGAATCAATGAACACGCATCGTTTAACAAGAGTCACTAAAAGGGAATTATAAACAAGAGTCACTGAACTATAGTCACTTTACAAGCATAACAGAGCAAGAGTCATTGATCAGGAATCACTGAACGACTGCCACTTAACAAGAATCACTGAACAAGAGCAAGAGTTACTAAACAAAAGTCACTAAACAAAGGTCACATAACAAGAATCCGTAAGCAAGAGTCACTAAAAAGGAGTTATAAACTAGAGTCACTGAACAAGAATCACTCAACCTAAGTTACTGATCAAAAGCGGTTCTGAGCAGGAGTCATTTAACAAAAGTCACTGAACAAGAGTCGCTAAAGTAGAATAACAATAAAAGCATGTATGAACCAGAATTATTAAGCCAGAGTCGCTTAAAAAGTGTCACTAAAAAGTAGTTATCAACAAAAGTTACTTACCAAGAGTCACTAAACAATGAGCAATGGGATCGCGCTAAACAAGAATTACAGAACAAAAGAGAAAGATCAGGAGTCACTCAGAAAGAGCTATCGAACAAGAGTCACCAATCTAGAGTTTCTGTAAAAAAAATCCTGTCAATGAACAAGGGTCGCTGAGCAATAGTCACTACAGAAGACTTATCAAAAAAGAGTCACTGAAGGGAAGAGTCTGCACAAGAATCACTGAACAAAAGTCACTGTGCAAGGGTCAATATTCAAGAATCGCTGAACAAAAGTCACTGAACGAGCAGAATGAGAGTGCTTAAAGGAAAGTCACTTAATAGGATTGAGTGAATAATAGGTCAACAAAGAAGTACAAATGATAAAGAATATAGTTCAGTTTAGTGAGCAACTCACCTTTGTTCAGTCACTCATGAACAACCCAACACTACCTAAAATCAGTAGTCAGTACTTCAAACTACTTTTAGGTAAGCTTTAATCTTAAATCCCTTCAAGCTCATATCCAAATTATTACAAAATTCTAGCAGCAAATCTGCACTCACTCTTTATCAATCAATCAGATGGTAAAAAGACGCAATTGCTTACCTGAAAATAGAAGAACAAAGAAGAAAATATTTAATAAATTGTTTATAAAATTACTAAAAAAAAAAATATCTTTCCCTCATATCATATTCAACTTAAAGAAACTACGAACAAAATGTCTAAGCAGACAACATAAGTTAATTTCTCACATATTTCGCTTATTTGGTGCTGATTTAACACTTTAAGGCTTTGTCGCTATGGCCAACTCTTGCATATGATTTATGGCCAGAAATGTAAAGCGAGAACTCTCAAAAGTATGCAACATGCAAAATGGCATACGAATTGCAACAACAAAGTGAGCAGCCAAAAAGGAGCAAACTGTGAGAGGAAGGTTGGGGGGGAATGTCGACGGCAAGTCACTTAAAAATGGCTGAGCAAAAGGTGTGCAACACAGCCCAGCCGCCCCACGAAATGCACTTAAAGCGCCAGGCAACAGCGGGAGCTGCAGGAGCAGAAATAAAATAAAGTAAAAATATATATGAAAATGGAAAGAATACCAAACTAAAAGGCATGTCATGGTGTGTCTATGTGTGTGTGTGTGTGTGTGTGTGTGTTTGTGGAGTGCTATAAGCAAACACTTTCAAGTGCATTTAAAGTATGGCAGCAGCAGCTACTCCACCCCCTTGAGCTGTTAAGCTCAGTCACCCACTTGAGGGCTGCCATTGTCAGCTGAACAACTTTTTTTCCTTGTTGCCAATAATATTTACTAAAAAAATGAGAAAAAATTATACAAAAAATTGTGCAACGTGGCAAAAAAGGCCGACGCCGCCGTCGCCAAGTGTGCAACAAGTGTGGAGGACTCCAGCTGTTGTGCTTATCCTCCACTTGCTTCCTTTTTTGCTGCCGCTAAATTCACACTTGAAAACGAGGCGCAACGAGCAGCTCTGCTGCAGGCCATGTGGCTGCCAACTTTCGAGCGCCTTCCGGAGTCAACTGCGAGGGTTCTGTGCAACAGTTTTGCAGTTTTGCCTAAATATTTTGCGACTAAAAGATTTCCGGCTAAACTGTCTCCGGGGACGGGGGTGAAATAGGAGGAGCAACCTAACATGAGCCTAAACTACTACCATTGTGGGCTAATTTTTGGCCACCTAATTTGTGTCATCCTGTTTGGAGCTGCAAAGTTTCAGCTTAGTTTTCAGTAACTTTTCAGGGGGCTTAAATGGTAGTTGGTGGAGTGATTAAACAAGGGATAATTTGTTCAGGAAGTCATAAGTTATTTAGAGTTGTTCAGAATTGTTTCAAGTGGAAAACCTTTCAATAGCTGTTCGTTTTGTTGATGTGACTATTGTATGATTTGTATTAAGGATCTCATGTGGGAAGTGTTTTTGCCAAGTGTATTTCCAGACGCTTTTTTAGCGAAAATAAATGGCTAAAAATCGCTCTCATCTTAAACCCAATTCTATTCCATTTTTGGCAGTAAATCTCTTCGAACGAATTCTCTTATGGTCTTATTCAACATTTATTGAGACCCTAGAGTTACACTCAAATATACAACACCATTTCTTTTACATCAGTTCTCCCCTTCGTCGACTCACCCCTTCAATAGTTCAACCATCTTTTCTTACACCAGAAACAAGAAAAACTTCAACCATTTCCAAGAAAACAAAAAAATCCAAATGTACCTACCCCCTCACCTTTTGCACGTGGAAATTCGCTGAATCGTCACAAAATCACTTTTACGATTTTGGTTTATATGGCAATAAAAAATATATGTATTTATATATAGAGAGAGAGGAGAATCTGTTTGCTACCCAACTAACTAGCTCAATACAACTGAGAAATCTTTTCCTGAGTTGGCCTCACTTGGCTTGGCAAAAGTTACAGCTCAAAGCTACGAGCTGGCTGAGATTCGCGAATGAAAACTTTTGGCAGTCACTGTGTGTGTGTGTGTGTGTAAGCATCAAGCTCAATAAAATTGCATGAGGCAAACAAAGTAATTTTTATAGCGTATGTATATATATATGGGAATACTTTTGCTCTGGTTTCTTTCTCCTCTTTTGCTTTGGGCCAATCTGTTGAGACTTGAGCCAGCGCCAACGCGAAAAAGGTGGAGTTGTAGTTCAATTCGTTACCAGGACGACAACATACCGAAAAGGAAAAAAAAACTTTTACCAAAAAAAAAAAGAATGCCAGCAGTCAGCATGACTCTTCAACAGTTGAGACTGAGATACATATACAAAAATGGATTTTTTATATATGTGTGAAATGACGGTTGTGTCTTTGGCTTCGCTAATTTTGCACTGAATGTGTGAGCTTCTGGTTATTGAAAACGAATGGCGTGTGAAAAATGTGAATTATGGACAAAATAAGAAAAAAGCTTGTCGATTCGCGGAGCAGAATGACTGGTTGTAATGAAATGAAGGATGGGTGGGCAGCTGCATGACAATAGGAAAAGTGAGAGTGAATATGAATTTTCTTTGTTTATTACATGAACATTCAAAATATGTGTTATCTTACACTTAGGAAAATGTTGTCAGCCGCTTTGAAATGCTTCGGTTTAGCACCATGAAATCAAACCAGAAGTGAAACCAATAATTTAGAAAACTTTCAAAGCTGAGCCCAAATATAATGGATATGAGTAAAGCAGCGCTTATAAATAGAATTTCATATTTGGATTAAAAACTTGAGATGTTGGAAGTACGATAAGAGTGAAATTCATGATCCAAGTAGAAATTCATAGTCCGAGTGCATTTATTATTATTTAATATTTCTTGATTCAAGAACTTCTTTAATTGATTCAAGTTGGACCGTTCTTAAACATAGAACTTCAACTAAAAACCACATCAATCGTTCTCGAATCAAACGCTTCACAGTTTAAAGATTAAGTCCGTTCACTCTTAAACCTATACTACTTCCTTGAATTAAGTGCTCAACTTACTTAAATACGTAATTTAAAGCTCTTTAATCAAGAGTTTCACGAATGTCATACTTGTTCGATGTCAGCAGAACGATAAGAATACAAATTCTTGATTCAAGAGCGCCTTTTTTTCCTAGTATGAATATTTCATACTTGAAACTTGAACCAAGTACGAAATATACCAAATTAAGATTGACCTTTTTTGGACTATCAACTTCAAATTCAAAATTTTCCGGTCTAAAATCAGGCTCAAGTTACTCTTGCTCTAAAATCAAGATCGCGTCAGGCAGACCATTCTTGAATTAAGAGCTTCACATACTTAAGCCCGTCATAAATAAGGTGCAAGAGTTGTATACTTGTATGATGTCAGAAGTGCGATCAGAATACAAATTCTTGATCCAAGTGCGAATTTGTAGATCTAAGTTTGAATATTTGATCAAGTATTTCTTGATACAAGAGTTTCATAACTTGATTAAAATATTCCCAAAATCAAGATTTAACTTTTTCTTAAAGTAACAGCTTCAAAAAAGAGATTTTTCGGTATTGAATCATGAGGTCCACATTTTTGAAAGTAAGGTCGTACATTCTTGAATCAAGACAGTGTCTTCAATTAAGAGCTTCACAGTCTCAAATCTAAGATACTTTGTTCTTAATCCAATTGTAATAATTTCAGGCTGGTTCGATTTCCGAAGTACGATAAGAATACTTGATTCAAGAGCGAATTTCCTGTTGAAGGTATGTATATTTGATCCCTTCTATATACGGATACACTTGTTCCAAGTGCGAAATATTCTTAAAACCAGTGATGACCATTCTTAAACAAAGCCTAAATGTTCCGTTCTTGAATCAAGTTCTCCAAAGGTTAAAGAGAAAGGTTGCCCACTTTTAAATTAAGAGCGTGTCGAAACTTGGAATTTGCATGATTACTTCAAGAGCTAAACACATCCAAGATTCTACGTTCTTTAAACCAGAACTTGTGGGACCTTATCAGTCATTCTTGAATTAATAACTTCACATTCTTCAATCCTAGATGGTTCAGACTTAAAAGTCAGACAGTCAGCTTGTTTCAAATCAATAGGTGCTGACAAGTTACAAAAAAGTCAGGTTAAGTAAAAGTTAATTTTGAATCACAGTTTTTCTCTTAACTAAGGGGTAGAAATGTTGGATTGTTTTGGATTACTCTTAAATTCTTTAAGAAGTTTAAGTTAGATTTTTCTCTAGGTAGGTAACTTACACCAAATTGAAATAAATAATATTAGATCTATTCCTACCAACTAAATACAAAAAAGAAAAACCTAAATATAATATAATTTACATGTGGTCAACTTTTCAACAATTCTGAAAATTAATTCCAATATTTCAGTGGCAAAAGTAAAAATTTACAAGCTGCTCCTTGCCTTCTGGACGGCTAACAAAAAGTTTTGCAAATGTTGGTAAAACTACTTAAACTTACAAGTGCATTGAAACTACAACACTTTGGCTTCTTAACCCCCAACCAAATGACCTTGGTCCTTATTATGGTTTCTTCACATGTTTGAATGAAAAATTTTCAATTTAAACTTTTTGCCATCTGCCGTTTAACTCTTCCACACCCAACTAATTAACTCATACGGCAGCAGCACCAGCAGCGGGAGGAGGAGGAGAAGGAGGACGGTTAGTCAACTGTTTTGTATCCTCCCAGCTCCCAGTTGACTCAACTGGCATTGTTTCCCTCTCCCCCTTTGTTACGCCACATATGTTTTTAATTATAACTACACCCCCGCTCCCCGGCCAGTGCCGTCTGCGCCATGAAACTCAGTTTGGTGCAGGCTTTGTTCCATATATTTTTATACGTTTTGTTGCCTTTATTTTTGGTTCACTTTTTGCTATAATTTTGCGAATTTATGATGCGTTACATTTACAACAAACGAGACATTTTATAGCAGATCATCAATCAATTTGTCAGCTTCCTGGGAAGCACATTGACAATTATGTGGGTTGGGGCTGGAGCTGAAAAGTAGTAAACTTATTTATAGCAATGGGCAAATGCTATAAAATATAATTTTATGGCAAAAAACCACAAAATGCAACAAGGCAGACAAGGACAAAGCCAGCCAGCCAGGCTGGCAGGGGTGGGGGGTGTGCAGACGCCCTCTTTCAAAATGTCAAAAGCAGCAAATAATCAGTGAGGGGGAGAGCGAAGCGTCGGCAAAGTTTGCCACATTAATTTCCGCAGCAATTTTTTTGCTGCTGCTGCTGCTGTTGACTGAAGACAGCGACGAGACTGCCACTGCGACTGGAACTGTCAATGTGGCTCTTTGGCGTCGCAAGTTGCTTGTCAAGCACAAATATAGCAGCGGCGGCGGCAGCGGGAAAATGAAGACAAATGCCTGCATGCTGAAAGCTGTGCAAAGTAATTAGACAAACATTTGCCCATGGTTGCTGTCGCGGTCGTGGTGCTAGCTCCAGCTGCAACCCCACCAGCCGGGGACAACTGCTAATTACTTCAATCAACAACTTTTAACCCAAACTAAACTAAAAATGTGCAACATAAACTTGCCAACATGACGAAATACACATTTAACCAAGAAATATATATATTTTGAAATTAAACTTCTCGCTGCGAAATTGTTCCGAAAATTGCACTAAAATTACAAATTATGTGTGCGCGAGTGTGTGGAGGCGGTCGGTCATCCGGCGTTAATGACGCTCCGACACTGTCTCCTCTCCAGGCGACAGCAGACGACGATGCGCGGCTGTTTCTAATTGTTTTAGCACTCGCCGGGGAGGAGGGAGAGGGAGCGGGAGCGAGCGGTGCGCCGGGTCACGTTATTGTTTTTGCCCTCCTGCCTATGTTTGTGCTTAATGGGAATTATGGCAGTTGGTGGTTTTGGATGATGGGCCGGGCCAGAGAGGGTTTTTTAACAATTTTTCTTCGTTTTCCGGTATGCGAGAAATGTGTTAATTACAACCAGGCGGCGACAATTTCAAAGATTTTCTCAACGTCACCCGACAAATCATTTGTCCAACAGTGCCAAATGGTCATTGCGGTTTGGGTCGGGATGGGAACGGGTAACACCAGCTTCTGTAACTAGCTGTTACAGACGAGGAAGTTGAAGCTGAGTTGGAGTTATTATTGTGGTAAAGGGTCAACTAAATAAATTTCTGTTGAGTTAAAGTTTTGCTGTGGGAATTTGGGATGTTTGTTGGATTTTTAGTCTTGCTATGTTTTATTTTGGGAGAAATTGGTATTTAAATTTAATCTGTAGCAGTTTTTGACTTCTAACTCAGAGCAATCTCCTGGCGAGGCTACTTGGATTGGACTGTATGAATGGTTTTTCAAGATAGGTTGCATCTTGCCGGTTTATTACACTCAAGAGAAGAGAAACCAAGAATTGAGGCTAAACAGTTTTTAAAAAATATTCAAGGCATCTTTTCACCTAACAAACAGGACAGATTTTGATATATACTGTCAGTTAGCTCACCTAAATATAACGTTTAAAAAGTCAATTGAGTCAGTTTCAGCATAAGCTTTCAGCTAGAGATCAAAAAATCAAATATAATATTTAAAATATTTAAGCCTACCCACAGGGACTCGAACAAACAGCCTCCATGTTCTAAGTCGACGTTCTTACACCTGAGCCAAGCGCCAAGCGTTGACAGCTCAAAGCTTGAACTGACTTTACGAACCTTCGGGAAAAGTGCCCTTATATTTAGGTGATTGACTGAAAATAATGCCACTTTAATCGAGTTAGTACTTTGGGGTAACAAAGTTAAGACGCTATGTCATTAATGTTCAATTACCGGAGGACCCGAGTTGAAGTCCCAGTAAGGTAAGGTAAAGTGGCAGATCAAAGTTTTTAGGACTTTTTTAGAAAAAAAATAATTTATACAATACTTTGACCTTTGTCGGGATAAAAAGGTTAAAATTTTTGAGAAAAAATCCTTACATTAAGGCAGTTTTTTGACCTAACAAATAAGGGTCATCAGCAACCTTAACGTTAAACCTAACTTTAGAAAATGTATTTGGCGCTATTTTACTATGAATATATGGATATTTTCGGGGGCTTAAAGTAATGAATTTGTTTCGGTATTTATCACTGTATAGCTCGCATTTTACTCTGTTCCCATTAAAAATGGGAAAAGGGGGATCATGAAGTTGTGCGTATGAATGTAACAGGGAGAAGAAAACGTTTCCGACCCCATAACGTATATATATTCTTGATCAGCATGAGCATCCGAGTCTAAATAGCCTTGTTCGTATGTTCGTCTGTCCATCTGTCTGTAAGAACGCGTTTATTTAAGAGAAAGAGCCACAAGTTTTTGCATGAACGTAGGTGTATACCGTACGCAGATTAAGTTTGTTTCAGATTTGGGAAACTATTTATTAAATTTAGTTTTGAAGTGCCCAACTACCTGTGGTACGAACGATTTTGAGGTGAGCCTCTTAGCAAAAGTGGTGCCTTGCTAGATGGAGATATCCCCCTTCTGAAAGGCTAATGCATATATTCCACCCATTTTTATATAGGAGGGTCTTCTATTGGGATATGTTTGACTGTTTTATTTTAAGAAAAGCAAATTTTTTGAAAACATCTGTAATATCGACTTTTATACTCTGTATCAAAGGTACACAAAGTATGTTTAGTTTGTGCGAATGTATGTAACAGAAAGAAGGAAGCATCTTCTACACATTAAATATGTATGTTTTTATGTATGTATGTATATGTATATGTATGTTTTTAATCAGCAACCGACTCAATATAGCTTTGTCCGTGGAATAAACAGATCTCAGAGCTGGCTACAGATGGCGGTTTGACATGTAAGGAACTGTGCAAAGATGAACTGTTGTCCATGTGCAATTTGAATATAAGTACAACAAAATATTAATATCAAATGTTGAATTTGTTCATATTTCTGGTGTTTCCGACAAGCTCTAATTTAAAATCAATGGATCTAAATGAATATTTTTTCACAAGAAGTAAGAAAGTCGGTCAATCCCAAGTGTAATACACTCTCTGCCAACGAAGGTGTAGACAATGTGCTAGAGATTTTGCTTGTGTGTTAAGCCAAAGCGAGTTACATGTACAAAAACCTACTAAATTATAAACAATTTCAAACAAGTTGCAGCAGCAAAACTTACCAAATATTTCCAGTACTTGGCAAAATAGTTTCTGTCGAGTGTACATTGAAAGTCGGAAAATGATGAAGACTTTCCTAAACTCATCCGTCCCCTAATCACACAGCACAACACATCACAACCCACAAGCCGTAAAGCGCATACCATCGCGATGTTAACTAGCGCTAACCCAACAATCTAACAACAATTTGAGGCATCAGTATTAATTTGCACTATTCAATGTGCCACTTAATACCAAAGACGTGTCAATTTCATGGCTGACATGCCGAAGCGACGCGTTACTTCAGATGTTGTTGGTGTCTTGGTTGGTCCATTTGGGTGGATGACATGCAGCAGTGGTCGCAACGCTTGTGGGAATTAATTACAGCCATCAAAAGTTATTAGTCGCAATTATCACAGTGTAGGCAACGTGTAGTAGAAGATGACGATGATGACCACAGACGCTGATGCTGACGCTGACGCCGCTGATGATGATGATGATGGGAAGTTAAAGTGGCCCTGCAGAAATATTTCTATCAATGTGGGGCGTGACACCCCCAAAACGAAACGGAGAAAGAACAAATGCCAGCGAGAACATAAAGTAAGCAAATGTGCCATAAATTAAAACTAAATGCCGCTGCCTGTCAAAGGCAGAGAAACTGTAGACGTTGACTGCAGTTGTAGATTAACGCACACACACGTGCCACGCCCACCCCCAAAAGGGGGAAGACACCCACTCTCACTCATAGATGTCAGGCCAAAACAAAAGTCAGGCACTGGCCAAATGATTTACGGCTCTAAATGGAAAAAATTGCGCATACGCCATGTGAGCGAAAAGAACAACCAATTCCTTTTACTCTCATAAATTTAACGCATCCCGAGGCTAGATGCAAATTACTACACTGGGAAAGTGTTTGCACCACGGCAGAGCTCACGCATTTCTAAATGAAGCCAAATTAGTGGAAAATTGTGAGTTTCGAACGTCAACAGATTTTCATAAAATACTTATCATATTTTCATGACATTTTTCTAAGTGTACTCGGGCTACATACAGCTCCTAGGGCTAAAGCCATGAAAGAAATGATCCTGGAACTGTCAACCGGGTGGTCGTCTGACACTTGGCAGACATTTGGTCATTTGTTGGCACAGCTTGTTGCTGTCGCAACGGCAGCAGCAGAAGCAGCAGCGGCCAACGCAAAAGTTCGCGCCACATCATCTTGTTAGCATTTTGTCAGCCAAGTTGTCACACTCGCTTCAGAGTTTCGTCTTCTTTTTTTCTGGTTTCTCGCTGTGCCCCGCAACAAGTTGACAACACGCACACCAACTGCGAGAAATTGAAAGGGGAATGAGCAGGGCAGAATTCGTTATTGGGTCCAACTGTCTGCCCCTATCCTTTGGCTGCTATGCACTTCATGCCTCACTTGACTTACATTTGACGCCGACGCTGAAGCTGACGCCTCCGCCTTCGTTGATGACTCGCCGTGGCGCTCAGCAAAATCTTTAATTGTCGCGCAATTTTCCAGTTACTGCATTTCTCGCCATTGCGCCCGTATTTCTCGCAAAAAACCCCCCACGAAAATTGCAACCATTGAATTTGCCCACCCGGTTGCACAGTGGTAAGAAAATGAGAGGCAATTAATTAAGAATTTGAAGAAGAAATTGCTGACAAGTTTGCTTGATTCGGTGGTTAGAAAGAATCTCAAATTGATAAGTGGAGAGCTGTTTTTGTACGATTTGCGAGTGGTGCATTATGAATATGACAAGAAAACGATTCGAATACGTTACGAATACGATTCGAATTGGAGACGCATACGATTCGAATAGACGTTACGAATACGATTCACATACATTGCTAATACGGGTGCGAATATGATTCAAATACTTTACAAAAACATATACAAATACGAATACCGAACACCCAGCAAACATAATATAAAATTGTTGATCACATTCGAGTCATTTTCAAGTCCTCGGTCTGATTGAAATAGTCAGAAATGTGCTCGCTTTCTGATCATAAATAAAGGGTTTGTCGGGAAAAATGACTACCTAGTCGCGACTCTTCTTGTTGAGTCTTTTTTAATCCGTTCTTTGTTCAGTTTCGACTCATTTTCGAATCACTTGCGAGTCTTTCGAATCGTGCTTTTTTCATACTTTAAGCAAATGCATAAGTTATTTTTGAGTCTTCTTTGAATCGCATATGAGAGTAGTTCTTGTCAATCATCTAAAGGACTCGGATAATATTCATCTAGGTGACTTTTGTTAAAGTGAACTTTCAAATGTTGTGGGGTACTGAATACTGAATACCGATTACCGAATATGATGAATGAAAGAAACGAATATGAATATGAATACGAATATGAAAGATGAACGAATACGAATACGAATACGAATACGAATACGAATACGAATACGAATACGAATACGAATACGAATACGAATACGAATACGAATACGAATACGAATACGAATACGAATACGCATACGAATACGAATACGAATACGAATACGAATACGAATACGAATACGAATACGAATACGAATACGAATACGAATACGAATACGAATACGAATACGAATACGAATACGAATACGAATACGAATACGAATACGAATACGAATACGAATACGAATACGAATACGAATACGAATACGTATACGAATACGAATACGAATACGAATACGAATACGAATACGAATACGAATACGAATACGAATACGAATACGAATACGAATACGAATACGAATACGAATACGAATACGAATACGAATACGAATACGAATACGAATACGAATACGAATACGAATACGAATACGAATACGAATACGAATACGAATACGAATACGAATACGAATACGAATACGAATACGAATACGAATACGAATACGAATACGAATACGAATACGAATACGAATACGAATACGAATACGAATACGAATACGAATACGAATACGAATACGAATACGAATACGAATACGAATACGAATACGAATACGAATACGAATACGATACGAATACGAATACGAATACGAATACGAATACGAATACGAATACGAATACGAATACGAATACGAATACGAATACGATACGAATACGAATACGATACGAATACGAATACGAATACGAATACGAATACGAATACGAATACGAATACGAATACGAATACGAATACGAATACGAATACGAATACGAATACAATACGAATACGAATACGAATACGAATACGAATACGAATACGAATACGAATACGAATACGAATACGAATACGAATACGAATACGAATACGAATACGAATACGAATACGAATACGAATACGAATACGAATACGAATACGAATACGAATACGAATACGAATACGAATACGAATACGAATACGAATACGAATACGAATACGAATACGAATACGAAAGATACGAATACGAATACGAATACGAATACGAATACGAATACGAATACGAATACGAATACGAATACGAATACGAATACGAATACGAATACGAATACGAATACGAATACGAATACGAATACGAATACGAATACGAATACGAATACGAATACGAATACGAATACGAATACGAATACGAATACGAATACGACTACGAATACGAATACGAATACGAATACGAATACGAATACGAATACGAATACGAATACGAATACGAATACGAATACGAATACGAATACGAATACGAATACGAATACGAATACGAATACGAATACGAATACGAATACGAATAAATCGAATACGAATACGAATACGAATACGAATACGAATACGAATACGAATATATCGAATACCGAATATCAAAAACCGTATACGAATACATATACAAAAATGTATCATACTTCAAAAGTGCTCCTTAGTTTTATGTGAAATTAAAAATTCTGTTAATAAAACTAATTTTATGGCTCATTTTTTAATTAGCTTCGTAAATTTTCAAATAATCTTTGACCAAAAATCTCTCGCATTCTTTGAATTCAACTTTTTAATGTTTTTCATTCTGGAATCTTAAGGAATTTCTTTCACAAAGTTGTTGCGAGTGGCCACGGTGCCCTGTGCGGCGTCTGCTTGGCAATTCATTCATTCATCGAATTCATTTTCATTTTACTTCTTTTGATGCCAGCAGCTTCTGGTCGATGCATTCACTGGGGCCCACCGTCACTTTTGCATGCAAGTGATATGCCACCCCGTACCACTCACCTCCCCGGCCGCTTACCAGGAAAGAGGATGACAATGCGAGCAGCGAGCATAAAGTACAGGGCGAAGGAACTGTAACTACCAATTAGGTGGGTGAGGCAACAGCAATTTCAATTAAAAGAATTAATTGCGTATGCGGCAGGCAGTTTGAAGAGGTCGACAAGTGGAAGTGAAGAACGATAAGCGCCACTTATCTAAATACATATTTATCTGGCCTCCCCTTTTTATTGTTTTTTTTTTTGTGTTTCGGAGAAAGGTGAATCGGGCTGTGCAAAGCCCGCATTGTCGTCAAAGAGTCAGTGAAATGGAAAATGCAGTAGCTGGCGATTTTTATCACATTTTCAGGCAACTTGACAGGCGCCAACACCAACACCTGAGGAGGAAGAAGTTTTCATTCGCCTTTCCGCTCCGCACCGAACACAACAGAAGCGGAAGAGCTGTGGAAAGCGGCTTTTCAACGTAAACTTTCAACATTCAATGAATGGAACTGTTGAAACCGGAACAAATGGTTCTATCCAATTAGGACTAAAGATCAAAGCCACAAAAAAACCGCAAGATAATCCAAACACAACGAGAAGTACACATAAAAAAACGAATTGGTCGAAGCTCACAAAAACTGTTACCCAAATCCAGAAATCGGTTGTATGTAGAAAATATATAAAATGAGTTTAGTCAACGGCAGTGGGAAAGAACTACCACAAAAATTCTTCCCATTCCCCCAAAAAAAGAATGAGAACACACATAAAATATACATTTTACGATCCAAACTGTAAGCCAAAAAAGCTTTCAGCCAGGTGAGTTCGAGTTCATTTCCACGTGTAAATGCTCATGTAAAGTTGTCACTTAAACTCACTCAATATTTGATAGCGGAATGGCCAAATTGAGCCACCTACATTCAAGCGACTGTACGAGGCAAAGGGGCAACAATGTGGGCAGCCAGCGTACCAGCTCTCCCAGCGTCAGCTTCCAGGGTCCAGGTCCAATGTGGATGCATTATAAAAATGTTTTACGATTGCCGCGCATATAAAAAGAAGCCCCGAAAAAAACAAAAAAAAACAAGAAACATACCAGAACGTGGAAGTAGAAAACAAAGAACGTTGAGCAACTGACGCAGCGCACGTTGGGCATAAAGCGAGTTTTATTATGTCGTACTCGCCCAGAGATAAGGTTCCCGGCCAGTGAGGGAGGACGGCAGGGGACAGAGGGCAGCGCTTTGGGTCGCTTTGCATGTCGTCGGCGTTGCATTAAGCGAAACGGCGACAGACCAACGACGTCTGGACATGAGCGTGAACATGAATAGCTGCCGGCAGCTTAATGGATATGGATATATATGTATATGCTACAAAACAGCAACAACAACAATAACAAAACAAGTAACCAATGGCGAACAAATGGAGCAAATGCGCGTTCACTATATGTACACAAGCTAACAAGAAGCCAAGGGTATTGCAAATTTGCTATAAAACTGGCTGAAGAAGAGATAGAGAGTCTGAGTGTACGAAGCATCCAAGAGAAACTTCAAACTTTGAGGTTTCCTTAAGCTATTAAAAACATTTCGATAGATCGTTTCTGAAAGTTCAAGTTGATCAGTATTTGACATTTTAAAACTACGACTAACTTCGATTAATTTGATATTATACTCACATTATTTTGGACCTATAAATTTCACTTTGACCATTAAGAGAGAGGTACGTACAGTATCCGTAGGAGGAGTACGATTAGGCGCCAAACCAATTGTATTAATGGCATAAGGTACTTTGATCTTAAAAAATATATTTTATGTTCTGCAGTATATCAGCTTGATATATCATATTTTTTGCACCAAAGGTATACAGAGAATGTATATATTCTAGAAGACTCTCTTTATATCATTCTCTCCGCCTAAGTGCTTCTAATTTTCACGCAAGAGAAAGGGACCTAATGTTTGAGAAGCTTTCTCAGATTACTTCAGCTGGTGAAGGTGACCGGGTGTATAAGTTTTTAAAGAAAAAACTATTTCCCGAGGCGGGATTAAACCCACGACCCCTTGCACAGCAGGCACACACGTCATAGCCCCCACAGTTTTATATATAGAAGGTTCGTACCTTTTGGACATATTTACTACCGATCAACATTATTTATCAACCCAGATAAGGCAGCAGATTTAGTTTGAAATGAAGCTGTTAATATGAAAATCACTAGAGATTTGTGGGTCACACATGACTGTATTCTTTTACGCGCTAAGGTAAGATGGATTGTTGTAAGAAAAGTTTAAGCTGACCTTTGGTTAAACAAAGGAGACAAGCAATGCAGGATTGATGTAGCTTTTTAGGATCATCTCTCCTGCAATTTACCTCCGAGCTCTTAATTTTCATGTCATCAGACTGCAAACCTTTCGCAGAACTTGCTTTGTGGTTTAAGAGAGTATATAATTTTCCACCTTCATGTCTTCTAAGGATCGATTATACTATTAAGGCAATCCAAGTGAATACTGCACCATTCTCGGAGTGAACTCCTCTGGGTCGGCGCATGAACTGGCCTCTATAAAATATATTAAATATTAAGAGTAACCCACTGAACCAAACCGAACCGAAACTTTGGTTCAGTTAGGTTCAAAAACCATGCAATGAACCTTAAGCACAGGTTCGAAAACTTTGTAAGTCACTGAACTGAACCAGTTAATATTTACAAGTGGTTTACTTCCCTGATCTATGTATATTTAGGTTCTATAGCTGTAAGCTATTTAAACCAAATTTGTTTCTCAGTATGCTGTATTGAGAAAATCAATCAAAACTTTTGTTTTTTTTTTTCAATCCCGATACAAATTTTTACATTTTAGAATGAAAGGATTGCCATTGCATTGAAGCACTGTGACAGATAGCCAAAACAAACCAAAATGATTGAGTGAGTAAAAACAAGAGCAGTTTGTGTACTTAGATCACTCAGTGTTAGACTAGCCA
Source organism: Lordiphosa fenestrarum (assembly GCA_035044985.1). Taxonomy (NCBI): domain Eukaryota; kingdom Metazoa; phylum Arthropoda; class Insecta; order Diptera; family Drosophilidae; genus Lordiphosa; species Lordiphosa fenestrarum. Next base: position 196,307 of record JAWNNO010002333.1, on the reverse strand, counting down.
GCTAGGGAGAAGCATTATTAAAGTTTTTGGGGGCAAACTTGGCAAGTAAAGATATAATATTTTTTTTCACAGAAAAGGTGAAGAAAAAGCTCATCAATATTGATTATCAAGAATTACCAACTAATTCAATAGTGGCACTTTTCGAGGCGTTAGTTGTGCCAAACAGAGACCAACAGATTGAATTCAAGAGTGCGACTTGTCGTGAGAATGAAAAGTTCAAGAAGCAAAACCCGATACTAACAGTTTCTGAAAAGTTCTAGTTGGGAAACTCTTCTGCAGATTTTGTCTTTCCAAAAACCATTTTAAGAATGCTTTGTTTACGCCACCTTAGGGAAAAATCTGGTCCATCAGTGCATTTAGCCAATCGCTGCCCACCCACAATTTGGCAGCTGCTGCTGCTGGTTTATTTATTTTCATGGCCTGTGATTATTGTTGTAATTGCCATTCGTTGGTGATAAACGTGGTGCAACGCGAAGTCGTTCTTTTGCATTTGGCCACATAACTCTTGTCGCTGTTTGTTTTAATTGCCGCGCGAAAATTCGTTTTGCAAACAAATGTGCAAATTTCACTTTTTAATACAAAGTTGGCACAAATTGATTAGCATTTAAATTGCTTGCAATGTGGCGCAAAAATTAAGCCATAAAGCGGAAGGCAGTGAAGCAAACATAACAATTCACGGCAGAAATATACCCACACCATGGCCATTCTTCTCGTTCCCATTCCGAGTCGCAATCCCAGGCCAGCAATGAATTGCAAATAACGCATTGACCGCAACTGCACCTTTGCCGCCACCTTTTGCGGACAAGTAAGGTAAACCCCAATACCAATCCCATTCCCAATTCATCTGCATAAGTGTGCGTGTGTGTGTGTGAGTTTTTGTGTCTGGGCGATATCTGTCTGTCTGCATGCATGCGGCTGCAACATACATAAATGGCAGCAACGGGCTACATGCAATGCATTTACCGCCAAAAACAGAAACTAAAACAAAAAACAAAGCGAAAAAAAATCCCCCACAACACGAGCGTAAAATTTTTCATGAATTTGTAATTTATGTGCTAAAATGTTATCGTTGTTATCGCTCCTTTTGTGTGTGCGTGTGTGTGTGTGTGGGTACCGTGTGTTGAAGCACTTTCGGCTTTTAATTTTGCATAGCTGTTCCGAACTGATTCGTAGATTGATTTTTAGGATACCCATAACTCCAATTGGCATATCAATAATATACAACAAATAACCGGCATCGACCAGCTGCTGCATAATGACAGTCATAACAACTCAATTCGCTACTGTTAAAGTTTTCTCGTTTATGGTTCAATTCAGTGTATTTTTATTTATTCTCCATACGGCTGTCAAGCCAATGAAAAGCCTCGCCCTCTCCGCAGGATGACGACAATAATGATGGCGATGTGGGGCGGCTGGAGAGGCGCAATATGCCATTGAATGACCCAACAAAATACTCCAAAAGGCTCTTTACCGATGCCAGTGAGTTGGGTCACTCGATGTGACTGTCTCCTCAAAGGTCACCGCAAATGCCCCGATTCCTTGTGTGCAGTATTTACATGCGCACACATGCTGTTTGTGTGTGTGTACTCAAGCCAACCGATGTGCAGAGCATAAAACTTGATAATGAAATTGAAAATGCGACTTGCAAAAGCTTTTTGTATGCTTGGTAAGTAGAAATAGTTGAGTATGAAAATTCAAATGATGATCAAATTTGTTTTCTAGCTATGAAGTACATATTAATATGAGAAGCCTTACTCATCTTCTTAAGAGCTGCTTTGTGTCAGTAAAACTTACAATTTACAATGTTATGTGTAAGTTGTGAAAGATGAGACATCGAACCTACTCATAGGTTCTAGACTAAGACCGAAGAGTTTTACCTTACCTATTCTGAAAGATATAAAAATTCTTTCCTAAAGTGGGTGATACTACCCGGAAAAGACATCAAGAAATAGCAATTAAATTTTACCGAGTTAGAGTTTTAAAAACTTTGATAATGGGCTAGCTGAAAGGATTGCCGGGTACCTAAAAATATATATAGCGCTATTTTTCTTTCGATATTCACGAAGTATCATTGTTGTAAGACATATATTAATATTTTAAAAATATTTTAAAAAAAGTAGAGGAAAGTTAATTTCGGCTCTGCCGAAACGGGCCCGTTTTTCTAACCACTGAAAACAAACAAGTTTTTCTCACTTAGACTGCATTTCTGACCTTACTTTTCTATGACAGCTATATTAAATAGATGTCCGACTTCGACCAAACTTAGTGGAATCATGGAAAAGCGTAGCAAACTAAGAATTACAAAGTTTAGAGCTATTTTCTGTGAAAACAAAAAAGTTTTTCTCACTACAACAAGTATGTCGACCGATCATTCTTATGGCAGCTATAACCTAAAGTCATCCGATTTTGACAAAACTTTGAAGAACTGTGTGAAAGCTTAAAAAATAAATATATGCTAATTTTAAAGAGGTTTATATTGAAAACAAAAATGTTTTTCTTACTAAGACTATTTTTCTAACCTTACTTTTCTATGGCAGCTATACTATATAGATGTCCGATTTCGACCAAACTTGGCAGAATCGTTGAGAAACATAGAAAACTACTAAATACAGAGTCTGGAGTCGTTTGCATTGAAAACAAAAAAGTTTTTCTCACTAGAACTAGTTTTTCGACCGGTCCTTCCTATGGCAGCTATATGTTATAGTCATCTGATCCGGCCGGTTCCGACAAATATGCAGCGTATTTGTACCAGAAGACTTCGTGTAAAGTTTGGTAGCGATAGCATTCAAACTGACGGAGGAGATGGCAAAGAAACAAACGGACAAGGCTAAATCAACTCAGCTCGTCATGCTGATCAAGAATATAAATGCTTTATGTGATCGAAAATGCTTGCTTCTATGCTTTACAAACATCTAGACAATATCAAAATACCGTCTGCAAGGGTATAAAAACAAGCCTAATAATTCTTAAAAACAAGTGAGAGAGCAAACAAGTTGCGAGCCTAACTAAACTAAACTGTATCTTAGCTTCTCCATGCAGAATAAAAAAAACCGATTGCCAGTTCAGTGGATTCAGTGTAATAAAGCTTACTAATATTTCTTGCAAAACGTTTTAAAAGTTGAAAAACAACACAAAAAATGAAAATTGAAGGGTGCTTAAAATATCAGAAAAGTTCGCTCGCTACTCTAGACACAGAAGCTTTGTTTCCAACGTCTAAAAATAAAAATTTTTCCACTAAAAGCCCATTTTAAAACTGACGGCAAAGTCAAAATTGGCTCGTACACTATTGTTTCTACCTTTTCTTACCGAACTTTGCCCAATTCCAATTTACCTCTGAATGCAGCTTCAAACTTTTCGCGCTGAAATGGAATTTAAATCAAAATACATGCAAAAAGTGCGCGCTCTGGAGATTTGTGTTTTTTTGTGCGAGCTCCTCGTTGACTGTTTGCTTGTTTTGTACAGGAGCCAGACTAGCACTGCCTCCACCACCTCCTCCGGCGGCTACGCCTCCTTCTTGTCCACGGCGAAAAGTTATGAGCGACGTGCGGGTTTAGAGGCGACGGCGACGAGCCGGAAAAGCAACACGTAGCATTTTAATAAAAGCCCCACGCTGTTGATTTAGGCAACATAGAAATTTCACTTTATGCCAGTGAAACAAACTGGTGCATTGGCTTTGATTTATGTGTTTGATTTGTGCCCAGGCTAGACCGAAATCAGTGACGAGTTTCCGCTTTAGTTTTTGCAATAGAAGAAGTTAATTTCCAAACGTATCAAAGAAAAATATTTGCACAAAAGTGACGGAAGAGGCGGAGGGCGAATACAAAAAATGGCAACTCTGGAAATTGCATTATGTCGATTTTGTGGATTTCCCTTTTGGGCATAAAAAAGAAGAAGAAAAGCTGAAGCTGAAGCTCGGCTGCAAGTGGCTTAAAAGGATGCCCTAAGATATGCCAACATTGGTCGACGGTGCATAAAAAGTGACTTCGGTACAACATTACAAAACGATAACAGATTTGGTTTTTTCTTTCTTTTTCTATTGACTAAAGCCGGACGGAAAGAGGCTGAGCCGCAGGCAATGGCATTAGCTCTAGCCAAAACCAGGTGCTTTCATTAAAATCGCTTATTAAAGGTAAATTGCAAATAATAATGGACATAAGTGAGCAGAAATTGTGGGGATATTTAGGGTTTGCGGAGTTCACAAGAGTATTCTTAAATTTTGTTAAGAAATACAATTTTCTTGAAATATGCAAAAGTGGTTGATTAAGTTGATAATGAAAACGAGAAAGCTAAACTAACTTCGTTTGTGCCGAAGTTTTTATACTCTGGCAAGTGCTCGCTTAAATATTTTCAAAAAAATACACTTTTCCCATTTTCCGACAGATCTTTCGTATGGGATATAGTATGATATAGTCATCCGATTTGGACAAAAATTTGTAGAATCATGTGAAAGCATGTAAAACAAGCCAATAAAAAACTGCAGGATACTTCCATTGAAAACAAACAAGTTTTTTAACTAAGAATGTTTTTCAGACCTATCTCTTGTATGGCAGCTATACCATATAGTTGTCCGATTTTCATCAAACTTGGCAAAATTAAAAAAAAGCTTAGAAAACCTATGAATACAAAGTTTGGAGACGTTTCCATTGAAAAGAAAAAAGTTTTTCATACTAAAACTAGTTTTCCGACCGATTGTTCCTATGGGAGCTATGAGATATTGTCATCCAATCCGGTCGGTTCCGACATATTAGTAGTGTGCATAAAAAAGAAGACTCTGTGCAAAATTTTAGCTCTATAGCTCAATAGCAAAGCTCAATCGACTCAGCTCGTCACCCTGATCAAGAATATATATAGTTTATGGGGTCGGAAATGAATATTTCAATGCGTTTCAAGCTTCTGGTCAAAATCATAATACCCTTTGCAAGGGTATAAAAATGTATCTATTGAATTCGACAATATAGAAAGAGTTATGAACTTCCTGTAAGAGGCAGCAGTAGCTAAGTGGCTTTTTTGTATGTGTAAACTAAGCTAAGGTCTTACAGGCAAATAGTTGGATCCAATTTCGATCTAAATGAGATGAAATAATTACAAATTTGGAAAAATACTCTGCACTAACGAATATGTCTGCTCAGTATGAGCAGCGCTGCTATTGCTCTGCTGCAGCGAATATTCTTTTGCTCATAACTCAGCTACAGTTCAATTGATCTTTACCATTCCTCTGTCAAATCGATAAGTCGTTTGGATCAGTAACTTTGTAGGAACCTTCGTAAAATTTGTAATTTATGTAGAAAATATAAGAATGCCGCTGAGCTGCTGCATTCTTTTTAAAATAGTACACAAAGGATTAAATTCCATTCATTTTACGGTCTCCATCTTTGTGTTGGTATAAAAATTAGTCAAAATTGCAAAAGTTTAATTTCTAAGACCACTTTCAAGCGGCAATTTCTCTCACCATTTAAAATACCGAAAACATAATTTTTGTTCTAATTTAATGTTTTTTCTGGGTCCCCCAAAGGTTTATCAAAATTGTTGATCACAATTTATCTTTTGCAGGCCACGTGCCTGCCTATTCATAGACTGGGGTTGAATACAAAAACCCGACATTTACTTTATCTGCTTTAATTTTATTTATCTGGGCACACGGCGGCACTGGCTGGGCGTGTTTTTAATTGTCCTCGGCAATTAAAAACAATTTTGCAGGCTCTCTCCTTCTCCCGGCCCTCTACTTTGGCAATAAATTTAATTGGCCTCGAAGTGACGCCCCAAATGGAAGACGCCCATTTCTACTTTTGTCTGGTGTTTGCTTTAGCTTGGCTTTTGGCTTTTCTTCTTTGGCTTGGCAGCCATTTTCACACCTAGTGACAAGGTGTCTGCCCGGGGTGGGGCAATTTATGCGGCTGTCAAATGCAACCCAGCTTGGGATTTTTATTGGCACCAGGCACGCACTTGAAGGGCTTTCCCCTCGTCCTCGTTGCTTTTGGGGTAATTGCATTGAACACATAAATCAATTGAATTGCATTTTCATGCGACAAGTTTGGCCAAAACCCTCCCCCACCCAAAATGCCCCCTGACACCGCCATCACTGCAAGTGAAAGCCAAAAAAGTAGTTTTTCTTTTCAAAGCTGTCTTTCATCTTTGTCCCCCCCTCCCCGCTCTCTGTTGTGGAACCCTTTCGAGCGTGGCATAATCAATTGAAATTGCATGCAACCCCTCTCACTAGCTAGCATCATTAGTTTGCGTCTTAACCCACACCCTTAAAAAACTAGAGGAGAAAAAATAAAAACTCAAGCACGTAAAAAGATTATCAGAAACTTCGTTTATTGCTTATCAAATTAAATGATTAATGTTGGAGTACTTTTCCTTCGTTTTTCGCTTTGCTTCGTCGCAGGGAAATGTCAGCAACAGTTCCACAGTTCAAATGCTTTTCATGTTTGCGATGGATTTGTTTGTGTATTAAATTGTTTGAGCATTTTATTGGGAAAGTTTTTGCGGGCGACTTTTGTGGCTTTGCGCTTAGATGATTTGTAGTAAAATTTAAATATCCATGACAGCAATCCGATTTAAATATGTTTCTGAAGTTTTGCCAAGGCTAAACACTTGATTCGGCTAATAAATTGACTCGGAAATACTTTAAATAAAAATGTTGATGAATAAAGTTTGATACTAAGGAACGGAATAGATTATGTGCACAAATATATATATTTGATTGGTTGTTTAAGAGGCTCGCAGCGAAATAAAGTGATTTTATTTCGGTTTTTAAGTCTTAAAAATAGTTTGCATTAACAATTTTTGCAGAAATGTTTGCCAACATTTGTGGCAATACGAGTTAGCGGACACAATCAAAAAGTGGTACATGGAAGTGTGGGGGGCTTTGGTCTATATGAAGTGTAGATAAACTCCTTCAACTTGTTATCAAACCTACCTCAATAAGCAATTAATCTACACACTAGAATCGGAATTTAATCTTTGATAACACCACATAGATTGGCAATGACAACTTCTACGAAGTATTGACAGCATGAAGAGGCAGTCAGTCTCCCATCGCCTACAGACAACTACGGTTTAGGAAATACTTTCAAGAGGACTTCGAAGCCTGCGAATCGATATCGCATACTGAAATTGCAACAACAACTCCTTATGTTCTCTATCTCTTGCAGAATTGATCACATCAACATAATGGCATGCGCTTATGTGCTTGAAATTCGTAGTTGCGCGGGGAATGATTTCGTGTGCATCAGACTGCTGCAACCACACACACAGACCCAGTCTGTAACTGGTTTTCTTCTACAGAACAGTTTTCTTCATTTGCATTGGAGAATACGCTGCCTTAAAGTGACCGTGGGCAGTCCTGGTATAAACAGAAAGTAAGAGCAAAAAATATAGAACAACCAGAGGCGTAACCGCCAGTCAGGGATATTTGAAAACACATTCACAACCATTCACATATAACATATGGGTACTATAAGACACTGAGAAAAAAAAAGAGTATTACAAATTATCCATTGAATGATTTCGGTATATTTGGTAGTATCCGTGTTTGGATATTAAAATATGTATCAATTTAATGTTCGATGGATCTTAAATTTTCATCAAACTGAGCTGAAAATTATCCAAAGGATATGAAAAATTGATATTTTAATATCGAAAACAAGATATTATCAACTATCCAACCTTCTAAATGTCTAACTATTTTTTGATCTGTGGTCTCTGGAATCATTCTAGCTTTATTTGACTCCACACAAAGAACCTATTGTCACAAGTTATAGAATCTAATGGGCTTGAACCTAGAACATTCTATCGATGTATTCTATATTCTGCTTTATTGTTTCTGGTATGTATTGGGCTTAGGAAATTAAGAAGAGGTTATCGAAGAATTTTTTGTACTTATTTTTAGAGCTTATCATACTCGACTTAAAACTATTAACACCTGTTTAAAAGGGTCAAATAATTCCCGGATTTTTCATAAATAAAGTACTTCGTGGTTTAAAAAATTATACTTGAATTAAGAATTTCGTATTTGAAATAAGTATTTTGCACTTGCCTTACTAGTAACAGCGTTTCTACATGATTTAAGCACACAATTCATGATTTCCGTTCTAAGTGCAGCTACCAGAGCACTGTCATTGACTCAAATCAGCGGTGGGCACCTATCTCAAATTGGAGGGCGCAACAACAACATCTAATTGTAAATCTGTCTATTTGCCTGCCTCTCTCTCCTTCAAACCGCAACATGTCGGCAATTTTCCACACTCAAAAATGTAACAGACAATGCACTCGAGCATCCATCCAACTCAGGATCCACAGCACATTAATCAGCAAACACACACACACACACACACACATGCACTCAAAAAGTATAACTCATCAAGTCACAAATTACAAAGACAAACGATAACTGACAACCGCAAGGCTTTCGGAAAGCTGCAAACGTCAAGCCAAGTCATGGCCCACCACTTAGCACCCACAATCCACACACACACTCACACACACATACATATCCGTGATGGACCAAGCGTTTTTGTTAATTAAACAAATGCCGCAGTGACATGTGCACATCATCATGATGATGCCGTTTATTTTTTGGTGGTGGCTCCGAAAACTTGCAGCACAGTTTTGCGGTTGATGCCATGGAAATGGAAAATTGGGAGGAATTTTCTGAATGTGGATGCCAAGCGCACACACAAATAACGGAAACTGGCGGCTCCGCATGCAATTTAATTTATTTCAATTGCAGCAGAAATTATTACGACAGACGACAAAGTGCCCGCTGCAGAGCAATTTGCTGTTCGCTTCACTTTTTATTCTCGTGTTCTTTGTTTTTAGGGAAAATTGTTTCATAAACACACGCACATGCAGAGACACACACACACACACTCGAAACGAAACGAAAGTAAACTCGGTAAGCGTCAATTTCAATTAAACAGACGCGTGTCCATGCCCAGTTGAGCTGATAATGCCCCCCTCCAACTAGAATGGGTCCAGAGTGTGGTCCAGCGTGGAGCAGTGGGGCGCCTTGTTGTTTTTGCCGCAGCTAAAGCCACTGCGCCAAAATACGCGCTGAACTTGCATGCGGTCAGATAGCAAAGGGGAGTGTGTGATGATGCAAATGGCACCTTTGGTTTAGGCATGAAAGATGGACGACTAAAATTGGATTGGATTTTTGGAGCGGTGGAGCAGAGGAAAGTGAAGCTAGGCTGGAGGTGAAATATTAGAGAGATATTAGTTTGTCTGCATCTCACACATTCTTTTCAGTTTGGGAAAGGAATGAAAAATTATAGTAGATTCAGAGCAGCTAGCTGGTTTATAGCTGAACCGGTTCGAACACGGATGGTGAACCGAACCTTAAGCCGTACTAAATGTAAAGAACTGTTGAACCTGTTCTGAAACTATGATTTTGGTTCGGCTTAAACAAAAATATACTTAGAAAATCTGTAGTATTGAACTAAGTTGTAAGAGAAGAAATGCCACAGAAAGAAACAGTCCGTCCATAAGTTTGGTTTTCTTTTTCAAATTTCTCCGAAATTCAATCTTTGCCCCACTGTTGCACAAATCTCGAGTATTTAATGCGCCACCCATTAACCAACTCAAAATTGCACTCTTTGGCCAAACACCCATTCTGGCTCCATGGGTGGGCAGGCAGCAGCAATTCGTATGCATTTGAGTTTTTGCGCTCTTAAAATGTGCCCCCAGTGGCAAACAGTTTCAAGTGTAAATTAATTTATGAGGCAAGCCATTGGCGGCGCCTCGCTGCGGTCAGCCGGACCCGCTTCGCCATTTCAAATGTCAGCCAAAGTGTGAAATTTCATATTGAACATTTGCCCGCACCGCGTTGCGTTGACAAATGAAGCCAGACCCAAAGCGTTATGCATAATTGACACAGCTCTCCCTCTGGCCACCAAACTCCGCCGACACCAACACAACATATAAATAAATTAAATGCCAAATTTGATGGCTTACTCACCTTTCAATATGCCGATGATGAACAGAGCGCCCAGCAATTGGAGATACCCAAACATTTTTATTGATGATTTTGTTTACGTTTGAGGGAAGGTTCAAAGTTCTGCTGTCTGAAATGGTATAGAATGAAAGCATTGTACATGTAAATAAATTATTCTGTTTCTATAGGACACGCCCCAACATTTGTTAGTTGTTTAGTTGCGCATAATAGCGAGATTTTGGGAATGGGGATACCCAAAGCCCAAGCCCACAAAAAAAAAAAAGGAAAAAAAAACAAAAAAACAAGTGTTAAGCGGAAGCGTCACCTGCGCCCAGGTATCATCATTCAAATGTCATTGGCTTTACATACAAAATTGTTGTTTGACATGCCAAGGGTCGCTAATCAAAACGGAACAGACACACATGGCAGAAGGCATGTTTCTATTTCATAGCAGGGGGGGTGACAATTTAACAACAATTTAATACTACAAAATTATTTTGCTTTGACATCAAAATTACAACCATGCAAAGAGAGTTTCGCTCAATTGGCTCAATGAAAAATTAACCATTTGCAATTTCTGCTGGTCATGATTATATCTTACTTTCTTGAGCATTCACCCTTAAGTAAAAGGAATTACTGTCTATTATAAATACACGCAATCATTCTACCTTTATAGTTCTTAGTGTTTTTGTGCCGCTTTTGCACTGCTCTATAAAAAAAAAAACTGCTTTATAAAATAAACCATTCTAACGATGATTTATTTCCCTATTTTGAATGAATTCTGACCCTTAGGACTTAATTCCTTGATTCATTCTTCAAGTTTCCAGCTGCCTTCGAATTTTGAAGCTATTTAATGTCAACCTTTATCTTGTGATTTCTCAGGTTTTTGTTAGATAATCCCTATCCACAATGTGGCACCTACGTCTAATATTTTAAACTTTAGGAGTATTTTTAAATTATCCTCCATTTCTAAGTTGTTTTAAATGATAATTTCGCAACCTCAACATGATTTCATAAAACAGCGATCAATTCTTACAGTTTGGCTTCAATTCTCAACCCTAGTAAATATGGTGCTGACAGTATCTACACGGATTTTAGCAAGGCATTACATTCTTCTGCATACTTCATAAAAACATACTATTTCAGGATATGCCTAGATAAAACAGTATTTTCCCTTGTCTGATATCTCGAAAAAGTTTCTTAAATGAGATACCAGACAAGTGTAATAGTAATTCTGAGAAAAACTAAAATAGATAGGAAAGGCTGAGTGAGAAGTGGGCTGTCCTGAGTGTTCTTATAGGTTTTTGAAAGTCAACACTTAGTATACTGAGATATTGTTCACCCATCTCAAATGAGATCTTTTTATGTCTTACTCTTGAATACAAATTCCATAAACTCTCTCAAGCTTAAGCTTTCCATTGCTTTTAGTTTCATCAACTTTAAGTTCGACCTGGTAAATGTTTCGACTTTGGCTTAGAGTGTGTGTGTGTGTGAGTTGGTGTAAAGTTTAAATGAAACTAGCCCATTCTGGGGCCTCCTTCAATGCCGAAATTGAAATTTGAAAACATCACAACACACACAGGACCTCATTCGGCAGCTGGTGAAACCAAGTGCAAGTTTCGTACATAAATCATAATTGCATCCAAGTAAATGCACAGTTTGCTTTGGTTGAATGATTCTCACACGCCCCCTTTGGCACACGCCACTGACCCAGACACATACACAAATAAGACAACTTCCGTCATCACACATGTGTCCCTACTTTGCCATCAACACCACAGGCAGCTCATCCACCTCAATATTGCTCCCCCCGCCCACCCAAAATACCTCCACCTCCGCCTCCAACAACAATTAAGCTTCGATTTTGCTTTTGTTTACCCCGCCTGCCAGGCGTACAGAAAAATTTCATTACTCTGACCATTGTCCAGGTTTAGAGACTGGAATCAGAAATGGTCTTTTGTCTGTCTCTCATTGGAAAATCGTTCAATGATTGTCATCGTAGGTGTGACTAATTGTTGGTCATTTATCTTCTTTTACCTGGCTGCGGCGCTTCTTCTACTTTTTCAATTTTTTTTTTATATTCTAGTTTCCATGGAAGCCATGAATAATTTCCGTTTCTGGTTTTCTAGGGGGTTTGGCCATTGGCCTGATGGTTCTAATTGATGGTTAATTGAAGGCTTCAATGGGCAGGCGAATTAGAATAGTTGAAGAGAAACTTCTGAAAAATTAAAAACCAAAAAAATAAACTTTCTTCATTGGTAATTTGATACTTTTGGCCTCAGCTCAAATTCAGAACCAAAATTCAATTACTTTATACGCTCGAAGCCACAAATGGTAACCTGAGCACCACAGAAGCTGCGAGTAAAATTTTATGCGCATATGCTGCATGGCTACACTTACACTTGCCCCATTGTTTGGCTAACAAAACGACCGGGCCAAGTCATGTAATAAAACAATCACTCAACTAGAGCGGGGGAGTGGCAGAGAGCGAGTGCTGGTAATTGATAACTTTTCAATTTTCCCAATGACCATGGAAACGTTTCATTTCTCCTGAATTGTCACATTCTTGTGGGCCCGTGGGAGGGGCCCAAATGGGAAACCCACAAACCAAAAGTTCGAGTATGTGTTATGCTAGCACATTTTTTATTAACACCCTCCACACTTGTGGGGCTATCTTTTGACCATTTAGCTGGAGTGAAGAAGCCCACGTTGTTGTATTTATTTTCAAATTACAGCGATTTTTTTTTAGTTTTGTTTAGTCCCCCTACTACACTACACTTATCTTCATTTGATTCGATTATATTTTTCCGCCACTCAACGATTAAATTATGTAAATTAGCCAAACACGCGACCAGGCCAGGTCCCAAGGAAACCCAACAGCCAGTCAACGGTATCGCATTTGCTTTGAAATTAGTTTGAAATAAAAAAAAGAGACCACCTGTCTCGACTCCTGTGTAACTAAAGCCAGTTCCTGTTCCAGTTCCTGTGTGAGGGGGAAGGTTAACAACGACGGTCCTTGTACATACACACACACACACACACAATCAGATACACATGTATCACAAGCCATTTCGGGTAGTTTGTTGTAAAGCTTACACATCTCTGTCCCTCGGCTAAGGTAAATATTGCATGTGAACACAGTTTTCGACAATCATTTCGAGCATTAGAAGTATTTGAGCATTGGTAACACATAAGATCCCGGACAAAGCTTTGGCGAGTCAAATATTTTTATTGGAAGCAGCAGTGTTTTCAATAAAGTAAATAAAGGAATTGTAAATCGATGAAAAGGAAATGAATATGTGGTTGCAAAACAACTGCAATTTACTATTCTTTAGTTCCATCTTTATTTATGAAAAACTTAAAATCCACTGGGTCACAGCAAAATAAAGATCTCTTTAGAGCCATTTGAACTGAATTTTATTAACGAATCTTTATTTTTTATAGAATAATATCATATTGATGATTTTCATGTCCATAGGATACGAATCTAATATCAATTTAATTAGATTTAATTAGTATCCATTCGAAATGAATACCAAAATCATATGGGATGATCCATGATCCATGGGGATTCTTTTAATACTCTGTAACAAAAGTACACAGAGTATATTAAGCTTGTGCAATTGTTTGTAACAGCCAGAAACAAGCATCTCCGACCAAATATTGCACTTTCTGAACATTGTTTGGAGTTAAGTAGTGCTGGCATATGTCGAACACGTCGTGTTGAGTCGTGCATGTCTGTGACACCAAAAAAAAGTCACGAAATGAGCCCTACTCTACTTTGTATCTTCTGGACAAGTCTAGATATAAGTATTTTTTATCGATTCCCCAGAAGATTCAAAGAGATCAGATAAGCGACAGTCAAGTTATGAGCAAAAGAATGTTCGCTGCAACAGTGATGCTTACAGCTCGTTAATATACTCAGAGTTAATATACTCTATAACGGGCTTGACCTAATTTCTTACGTGTTTCTCTCTATGCAAGTGAAAGCCTTCTAGATTAAAAAGAATTGTCTCATTTGAACACCAGGGGTCGGCAATCGGAGCAGAAGCGTTGGCAGAATAACAGCAGTTGAATAGTATTGCATTTGGGAGTCGGCAGAGATAAAGTTTTCTGTTTTTATATATAATCACATTTCTATACTCTGTACCAAAGGTCCTTTTCGGTATAGAAAAAATATCCTTTGGATGATTTCCCGTACCCATTTGGACTGGATATGTTTTAAATATGCATTAAATCGTCCAAAGGATATGAAAAACGATCATCCTCTAGATGATTTTCAGCTCCGTTGGATGGTTAAAAGGATATTTAAGACATATACAGTCCAATTGGATCCTTTTTGTATCTTTCTTTTGCTTTGTATAATAGACAGCACCTAGCAATATCTTATTGATATATCGATTGTTGGGTTCGACGATTTGCCATATTCTTTGTGCCGATTAAGTCGACAATCGTTGATGTTCTTAACGATATATTTTAAACACAAATTGGCCATTCAGTTAACTTGTATCGACTCAACTGATGCATTTTTAACAGCAGTCTAAAACGATTCTGACTCGTTTCACAAAACCGGATCAAGTTTATACGAAAAGAATCGATCGTTCCTGAAAAGTGTTACCATGGATAGTAATAAATCATGAGATTCCTTTAGGGATTCCTTCATGATCTTTATATGTTTTTACACAGCTGCTGACTAATATCACCATAATAAGTCATCAATAGATCGATGTTTTGTGTAATCGATGTATCAAATATCGATTTTTTTACCATTATATTCCTGTCCAAATTTAGTTGGAAATGTCAAAGCTTTTATGAAAATCTCTATCAGTTTCCTGCCAATTTCCAAATATCGTTAGAGGCTTTACATTTTGTGCAAATTCTTTTATAAAAAGTTTAAATTGAGTTTGATTTCACATTATTCTTCATTCAATAAGGTCAGACAATTCTTAAGAGACAAGAACTCAGTAGAGCAAGCTATAACTATATTTAAAATACAACAAAAGCTTACTTTTAATATCTAGTCCCTAATAAAAAAGAAGGATAGAGATAATGATAGAGAGATGTAAACTGTATATCACAACTCTCTTAAAAGTCCACTGGAAATAACAATTTCAACTAATATTTGTAATCAACTTGTGCCAGATATCTCCACTTGGCGCTCCCCAAGCAATTTATATAATTTTGTAATTCATTTTATTTTCAACCTTCTCTGGCCAATCAACGATATAAATTCGACAAAAATTCAAACTTGCTGGCCCCAAATATATATATAAAAAAATATAAATGCCAAAATTGTAAAGCATAAACAAAAATCAAAATGCACACAACAAGTTATCATGCATAAATACAGAAATATACATGCCACATGCAGCAAAATCGAACAAAAAAAAGCGAACAGAAAAAAAAGTGCTAGAAAAACATTTCCATTGATTGACAGTCAAATTAGCGGCAATAAAAATGATTGTAAGGCCTGAGCCATTTGTGGATGGCAAATAATTTATAAAATTATACGAAAGCGCGCACAACTAAAATGCCATATCAATCAAATGAATTATGAAACGGAGGCCCAGATACAAATCAATCTGAATGAACAAATGAATATGAGCAAACACAATCAGTCAGCGAACCATGGCATATTAACAGAGCGGGATGAGCCGAGGCACGAGGTGGTTCTCTGTAGCCTCAAGTGCTTCTAATGTTGGCAAACAAGCCAGCAGAGAGCGGGAATTGGTTGGTTGGTTCGCTTGATTTGTTGACGGGTTTCCAGTTTTGAATTGCCGGCGCCGACTGCAACCTAATTTCGAATCAAACTTTGCAGCAAGTGGCGCTACAACAAATATGGCAATCATATGCTGCAAGTATCGACTCAATGTTTACACAAGCCCCGCCGCTCTCCCCGCAAGCGGACAGACACACGTACAAAGGCACGCATCATCACTCATACGTCACGTTGTCTGACTTGTGTATCAATCGGAGGGGCTCCGGCGTTTTGCCACGCTGTGTGCTTTTTGGGTTGATTTGAAATAATAATAAAAATGTTCTAGAAGCGATAATGAATTGAAATACCCTTTAATTGATTTGTGCTGACTAAAGAATTTATGTAAGTTTATAAATCAACTACCTCGACTACTTCTGTTATCATTTTAAAACAACCAAAATCAGCAAAGAATAGAACTTCTCAGACAAAAAGATCCTGAAATTTGAAATTTGGCAAACAATATACTTAAGGGGAGGTTCTAGTCCAGAGGCCCGAAAATGTGCGTAATTTCATGATTTTTCTTAGAGAGAACATACGTAAAACTTTTGTGGCATTTATTTGTCTATATTTTAAAAAGCTTACAAAATTTTTTCCAGTAAAAATAATACAAAATGGCAGCTCCAGCCCTCACTGACGGCGGTCGTGCGCGGCGGTGGACAGTGTGCGCGGGGCACTCTACAGCCCTGCCAAGTGATCTGAATCGAAAAAACCAAAAAAAAATCTTAAAGTAGATGAAATTTGGGGGGCCTTATCGTTTTCCGATTTTTAACAAACCCTTTTTTAAAAAAATGGAGACCCTTTTTAGGAAAAACACCTTTTTTGCCTTGTTTTTTTTTGTTTTCACGTTAAAAAAAAAACAATATTAAACATTTTATTTTTTACAAAAACGCTTCGTGAAGGCTTCCTAAATTGAAGAAGCTTTAATTAGAGCCGCCAAACGTCGAAATCGGTGTAGTCGTTGAAGCGGAATCACGCCACTCGCGCAAAAATAAGGTGTTTCGAGAAAAACGCGTTTAAAGTTTGACGAGCGCTATAACTCGTAAAATCAATTAGATAGGGAAATATCCTTTTGCCTACACATTTTTAAGACCGTAAGGATGAAAATAAAGCAATAAAAAAAAATAATTTTTTTGGGTCGATTTTGACTAGAACCTCCCCTTAAATTGATGGTAAAGTATGGACCCGCTCCTGCAGCGACAGGAACTTATCGATTAAGGGAAATTGTTTTTGGGAAATCCCAATGCCTTTTGCACATAAAAATGTGACCAAGGTTTGTTCAAAACACGTTAGTTCAAATATCTCTTGAACCAGATGGCTAAGTGAAAAACTTTAATATATTCTCTGGTGCAAAAGTTCAATATAATTTGAAAATTTGTGTGATATTTTTGCAGATTAATTATACTCTGTACCGTAGGTACATAGAGTATTATAAGTTTGTGCAAAAGTATGTAACATCCAGAAGGAAGCATCTCCGACCCCATAAAGTATATATATTCTTGATCAGCATCAACAGCCGAGTCGATATAGCCATGTCCGTCTGTCCGTCTGTCCGTATGAACGCACAGATCTCAGAGATGGTAAGAGATAGAGGTTTGACATGTATGGGACATATGCTTCTTATGTCTGCAGGCAGATCAAGTTTATTTTCAATTTTGGCCACGCCCCCTCCCGCCCCCGCAATTTAGAAAAAACGTCATATCTCCCACAGTTTTGAAGATAGATGGCTTGTTCCTTCTGGACATATTTAGTTATTAGAATAACTTATCGATCCGCCAAAGGAATGAAGAAGATCGGATGAACGGTTTTCGAGTTATGATCAAAAGACAAAATTTCTTGGTACAGAGTATGTTATAGTCGGGCTTGACCGACTTTCTTTCTTGTTTTTTGAATACACTTTCAAATGCTTGTACCAACAGATCTAACTGACAGTAGATATATATATAGTAAATGTCACATTGCGCCCTACTTTAATATAATTAACTATCTTAAGTTGTCCCAACTATGGCCTTTTTTGATCAATCATTTCTGAGGCATTAACAGACGATTTTGATTTTCTTCGGTACTTATAATATTAATGCATATCACATTAGTTTTTCCCACAAAACTCATTTTTAGTACGTTACCGATATAAATTCTCTAGCCTCCAAATTTTTAACTTCCTCTTGCCTGATAAAATAGATATACCCTTCGTTGTTAGCCACTCCACCGCCGCCGCCGCTGCCCCCAAAACGTGGGAGGCAGAATTTACGTGCCATCTCTCAATTCAATTGCATCGCATTGACGTTGGCATAAATACATATTCCGTCGGCTCGCTTATAACATTTTCCAATTTGCTGCCTTTTATGCCAGTTTATAAATTTTTAATTTCCATTCGCCTTTTCCATGACGAGGCCTGTTGATTTTTTATGGCACTTGATGCTGTTGATGCTGCTGCTGTTTAGCACAAAATAAACAAATTAAAGAGCCAACACTGCCCACTGTTCTTTGTTGTTTATAAATTTCCCACTGCCTCTCCCCCTTCCCTGTGTTAGTTTATTAGCTGGGATTTTGTTATGCTCCCTTTTTTTTTTCTATTTTTTATTTGGTCGTGTTGTTTATGTAGTTTTGAAATCGATTTGGCAACCCAACAAGTGTGCAAGTGGGCGACCCAACAGAAATTGTTGTGCCACATTTAACACTAGGTCTTCCATTTGTTAGGCAAAACGCTTCTAATTGGCCGCTAAAGTGTGCCCTTTAGGTATGTCAAGTTTGGATGAGAAAATATTTTTTGGTGGGCAATTTCAGCGACCATCAATCAATTTAAGTGGTTCGGTAGTGAGTTAATTTGCGGTGAGCCAAACATAAATCACATCGTGATATTTATGATGTTGGTGAATTCATTTTGTATAATTTGTTTGAATTTGGGAGTCAAATTTCTTCAATGATTCTGGTATAAAATATAGTTTTTCTTTTTTCAAAAAACTGTTGCTATCTTTACTCTCTAAATTTAATGAATACTTAAACAATTTTTCTATAAATAAAAGACAATCAAATTGAAACAATTGCAATCAATCATTTTTCATAATATTTATTACCACAAAAGGCAACTCTCATCCACATCCAGCCCACATCAGGAATGCACAAATTAATTGCCTACACGGCATTTCTTTTCCAACATAAATTTTGCCAAGAAACTCGTTCAAACAATTGGGGAATATGTCATGAAATGGCTGCATTTTGTTTTTATTTATTTTTATACTCTCATTTCTTAGGGCCCATCATTTATG
Source organism: Lordiphosa fenestrarum (assembly GCA_035044985.1). Classification (NCBI taxonomy): domain Eukaryota; kingdom Metazoa; phylum Arthropoda; class Insecta; order Diptera; family Drosophilidae; genus Lordiphosa; species Lordiphosa fenestrarum. The sequence goes on along the minus strand of JAWNNO010002333.1, from coordinate 177,349 downwards.
CATGTCGGAAATGACTCCCAGAAACTATGCCGAGTGCTTTGAGGTTTTTTGTAAATAAATAAAACAACTCTTATCGTTATTGTTGTGAAAAGCAAGGCATCAATAATGCACGGAGAAGAATATTGAATTGAAAAACCACAACAAAGTTTTAATGAAACTGAAAGTATAAGTTTACAAAGTAGTTGAGAGGTCAGATGTCAAACAGGGTTAAGAATATGTCGACGTGGACCTGTCAACTGTGTAAATGAGTTAACCACGAAACGTCAGCTATTCAAAAGCAGAGGCACACACACACACACACCTAACCCAAGGAGGAACTAGGATAAGAGAGTCCCCCCTCTTCCCCCTATTTCAAACCACAGACACGCAATTTATACGAGTTGGACGGCTGGAGGGGAGAACGAAGAAAGATTGCAGCAAATAGAATCAATCAATTTTGGTATGGCAAGTGCCATAAAACGGGCTACACTTGACAAAATTAAGATTGCAATATGTATTTTTAAAGGGATATTGCTGTCAAAACATTTGTTTTGGCTTACAGTCCTATCTTTTCTACACGTTATCATCTTTAAATGTTTGACCCCTGTAGCATTCTTTGGGCTAGCTCGATAGGCTAACCAAAGCGTTAAACGATTGAAGTCTTGTTTGAAGTCTTTTTTCATTGATATTCTTATCATGGTGAAGTATTGAATATCACCCTATAGAAATTAAAATATTTTAACAATGCATGTCAACAAAAAAGTTTATATTCATATTTCCAAAGGAGTTCAACATTTTTCCTACAGCCATCTGAGTTTGTGTGATACTTGAGGATTTATACATATACTTCTATAAATTTAAAGCTGAAATCAGTAAAGAATATCATAAATTTCATACAGAAAACTGTTCTTCACACGTGACATGTAGGTTTTCTATATATATGTTAAGGATTTCAAATGCTGATGAAAATCTACATGAAACGTGTTGTCGCTTTCCTTTATTACTGTGATGTGCGGTAAAACTGCGCGAGTGCTTGATAGTCGTGTGGGCTGAGATGCCGGCATTAGTGTTCAAATTCCCGAGACAAGGTAAGTAAAAAGAAGATGGAAGACTTTCCCCTCCCGTGCCTCTTCTTTCTCTCCTCTCCACTTTATTGTGAATTGTAGTATTTTCTTGTACCATTTGTTTAAGTAGCCTGTAGAAAAGCTAGATCAAAGTAATGGCTGGAAAATCCCAGTCACAAGTGTAGCAAAACCTAAATTTTCGTGTAGTTCTTTGATATTTGGATGGAGGCTGATTGATTGCCATTATCTCAACTTACATATTAGAAAGAAATATCCAAAAACTATACGAAAATGTAGGTTTTGCTACACTTGTGACAGGGATTTTCCACCCAGTTTTAAACACACTTTATGAATAGCTTTTTAAGTTTTTACAAATGAAACATTCCTCAATAGCTACAACCATTTTCGCTCAGTGTATATACATATTTAAGTATCGGTTGTCTAAGTGCCAAGGCGGCACTGAAATCTATTTACTTAAGTGTCGAAAAAGAAAACTCAAAGGGACACCAAGAGTGAGTGGTGGATCGAGTGGTGGGGGGAGTCATTGACATAGAACTCCTTCAATTTATTCCTGTGTATATAATTAATAAAAATCTAACTTAATTTTAAGCAGCAAACTCAAGTGTTGAACGATTTAGCGAACAGTTGTCGGAGAAAAATTTCATCTAACGAAAAAAGAAAATTATTTCATTAACCGCAACCCCCAAATAAAAATCAATCAACACTCTGGCTTAATAGCCAAAGAGGGCGCGCGCAGGCTGAGAAGATGTAAATGGATCTGCCAGATACATTTTTGGGATGAGCATATTGTGAGGTATTGCCAAAGACAAATTGCTTGTGTCTCTAATTTTAACACGACTCTGGTTGTTGTTTAACTTGAAATTTGTTTTGCCGTGGGATTGTGGAAAAGTTCACACGGCTTTTGTCTTTGAGTTCCTTTTGAGGGCAATTGATTGGCGCACGTTTTGCGCGTGGCCGGAGCCAAAGTTTACACACATTTTTCGCCTTTATTTTTTATGGTTTCGTGTCTCACTCACCTAGCAGAGGAGACGACCCAAAAAGGGCAGACAAAGTGCATTCATCGCTGTAGAGTGTTGTTGCTTTTTGGAGGAACATTTCTTTGCTTCAATTTTTATTGAATGAGTGCGGCGTCTGTCTCGCCTGCTTGGAACAGCACTTTGTGGGTGCTTAAAAACAGCTGACAGGCCCCACTGACAGATTGATGAATGTTTATGCTTCGTCTTCCCCTATTATTTCAGCCACGCTCAGTCGCTCTCCAGTCTTAACATATTTGTGAATTTTCCCTTCCATTTTCATTTTCGATTTTAATGAAAATATTTCGGAAATGTTTTTTCTTTATTCATTTGGCTTGTGTTAAGATTTATGTCTTGACCGGCTTTGCCGTTTCGGCGGTCTCGAGGTTAATTTGACTCAGGGCTATTAGCCCAACTGTGTGTGTGATGCGCCCAGATGCGTTAAATCGTTGACAATTGAGATCACTTTTGTGTATGTTTTCTTTTTCTTCTGGTGTTTTTTTATGGGAGTGTTTTGCTACAGAAGTCAAGAGATTCGTTTGGGATTTGCTTTGAAGGGGGGAGGTTGAGAAGGTCAGGCCCTCTTCCCCACACATACCTATGTTTAGGCAGCTTAAGAAATTTGTACAGAATTATGTGCAGACACATGGAGGGAGAGGTAAAGTTAAGAGGTTTATTTCTGATGAGCATGGAAAATGAATGAAATTAAATATGTAAATCACCCGATGAAGGTAACTAGATATATTGAGACATTAGCATTACATTTGCCCTGATAGTTAAGATATGTAAGCAGTCTTCTATGGAAGTGACCATTTTGTGTTTTTACACTCAGAAAAAAAGCCAAGAACTTTGTACTTGAATTAGGTACAAACGCTGTAAGTACCATAGTAAGTATGAAATACTAAATTCAAGTGAAAATTCTTACTGTAGGTACGATGCAGTGATTTTTCGTTTGTTATATTCTTAATTCAAATCCGCTTTACTCTAAAAATGGGTACAAAATATTCCTGGTTGATGTCTAATGAATTATTAAGTCAACCGAAATGTATTTTTGAATCAAACTAAAAGCACATTAAACAAAAACTAAGTATTCTTGGTTTAAGACCATAAAATACTTAACCTATTAGCAATGTTTACTTAATATGCCAGAGATCTTCAATCAACGAGATCCAAAGAGCACGATGGTATTATCTTAAGTCAGAAATCCACCATCACTCCATAACAAAAATGTAAGAACCAGTTTGGAATTTTAAGAAGAAGTTGGTTTCTTTCGCACACAAGTTCCAGATCAATTCTTTCCATTTATATTATATTAATGGTCAAACCCAACTTAAGAATGTTTTGTACACATTTGAAGTAGATCCAATGACAAAGTAGTCTTGAAATTTTGAGTACAGGGTATTACTTCTATAGAGATTGTTCTAAAGTGTACATGGTCTTTTCTCTCAGTTGTAAGGACATTAAGTTGAATTTTAATAAAGTCTCCTTCTTACTTCCCTTACAGAACCAGCTGAATCGGATGCATTTTTCCTTACAGTTGCCATAGAAAAACCGTTTTGAAAATTAAAATTAAAAAGAAAAACTTCAGATTCTTTATGAATTCGAGTTTAGGTAAATTCTCCTTTATACATTTTTAAATTTTGTACCGGCTTGTTTTGTGAACCGGACCGGAACCTATTATTTATACCAGGCCAACCAAAACCGATCTGCTTATTCCATTGTTCATATGGTGCACTAATTTGAGAAAGTGAGTTTTTGGTCTTTTGGACTACAATCGAAATAAAAGATTTTGTTACTTTCACCAACCAAATGAAATCTCTTCTTAAATCTGAGCCTTGAAAGTTTTCACGGTTCGAATCGCAAAGTAAAACGTGCCTGGTTTTGAGGCGTTCTGCATTTTTGCAAGGATTAAGCATTAAGAAGCTCTTTATAACTAGTTTATTTATTTTAACTAAATACATACAAATCAATGCAAACAATAGACACAGATTTTATTTGATTTATAAATATTTGGGAAAAGAGATTAAGTTGTAACTTTTGAATCAAGCTGAGCAAACGAAGTAGTGTACGTTCTTATCAGAACGAAAGGGTCAAAGAAAAGACTCAGTGAATTTTATTGTTCACCAGGCTAAGCTACTGAACGAACCACAATCAATAAATAAAACAATCAGTAGAAAAAAACTTAAAGTAGGGAGCAACTTTTGAAATCAATCAGCATCAACCTAGCAGTTTTCAAACTTATTTTGAAGTTATATATAAAATGTGTGGGGCGTTTTTAGAATTAGGTTTAAGTGGCTTAAACCAACACTGATTTAAGATCGGCTCTCTCAAGATCAGTCAAACATGTGCAGAAGTTAATACTAGGCTAGTAAACTCCTCAAGTTAAAACAGCAACATTAATATAATAGAATTTAATAAAGCATAAACAACTTCTTGATCGTATTAAGCTTCGAATTCATGTCTTTTAAATAGCTGCTTTGTGCCAGACAAACTTAGATTTTGCCTTGATATTTGAAGGTTTATGAGACAGATAGCTATCTATATAGAGAAGTAGCAATCGGCCCTATCAGTTTTTAAATACAATTTTTAATGCACAAAAAGTTTAACAGTACAAAGAAAGCTAAAAACGTAGGTCATACAATTCAGTTATCCAACATTCTAAAGGTCTGATCACACACACTGGCAGGGTTGCCAGATTTGTTGGTGTCAGTTAACTGGCAGCCTGTTCAGACTGAGTCTACTATATGGGAAATATGACAGGTTTTTTCGAACATAAATGGCAACAGTCAACTGACACTGCCTTTGACAGGTTTTCACATATGTATGAAAGCAGCCGATAACTTCAAATTTGTATTGTTAAGAGTGCGTGTGAGCGCATACTCATGCACATAGATCTTATATTTCCTAATTGACGTAGGCTGAACTTACATATCTGCTACTCCAAATACTTCTGCTTGGTTGAACTCATATTTGAGGGTTTATCTACAGTTTCTAGCCGGTTTAAGTGAGAAACAATCCTCTTTACAGTTTGATCTCTGATGCATGAAATAAGTCTTGGTCAATCCTTTGGCCTATTTCGTAAATCATTTTCTAGAGACTTTTTAAAAGACTTTCTTTTGAATGTTTTTATATTTTATCATTCAATTCATTTTATATCTATTAATTCAGGTTGAAAAGTGATCAACTAACAAAACTACTGCATTTTGAACCATTTGTATCCCAGATTTTCAGCCGAGAATGAACCTAAATGCAAGAGTCATACCCTTGTTAACTCCAAACAGATTATAAAAATCATGCCAACCAGATTGTTGTACAATCCACTCCAACCTTTGCAGCGCTTGCAATGCTTCGCGGCAAATCTCAAAAATGTTTTTCCTCTCCTTCATTTAAGTAAAAAAGGATTTGCAATCTGTGTAAATAATCGAGTAAAACTTCTAAAGTCAACAACAGCTAAAAAAAAAAAAAGACAAAAAATCGCAGTTGAAAAATTTTGCTCGGAAAATTTTTGGACGCATTTGCTGACCCAAAAAAAAAAAAACAAAAAAAAATACACAACAAAATGAAAACAAGACAAATGGGCTAAAGTAAAAGCGAAATAAAGAACGAAAAAAAGGGACAAACCCGTTGCCATTGTGGGGATTCGGTGTTTATTTTAATGCAAATATTTGTTTATTTTTAAATGGGCAGCAGCTCGATGAATTTTTCTCTTCTATTGTTTGTTTTGGTTCAGCCAAATGCAAATTTTCTAGCACATATTTCGCCAGCTCCTGTTTTTCCTGAACCTGTGTATATGGTTTAATTTTACACTTTTTTTGTAGGCTTATTATTTAATTTGGTTTGATTTCTGTTTGTTTTTATGCTAATTAGAAAAGGTTGAGACACTTACGCTTCGTTTTTTCTTTGCTCTTCCCTTTGATGTTTGATTAGGTGAGATAAATGAGCGATTTAAATGCTAATTAATTGTTAGAGACACGCACATGCACGCACAGAACCGCACAAACACACACACACACTCACTCGGAGACAGAGAGCGAGAGATAGGACAAAATGTGTAACCCAGTTCAGGCTTGGGCCATTTGTTTCATTTGTTGGGGGGGAGATTGAAGATCTTTGATTAATATTTATTTCTTGAAATTCAAAATTAAACCGTTTAACGGTCACACAGAAGCAGCAGCAGCGCTCATCACTCACGACTGCCAAGCCGAACCACAGTTCACGCACGAAGCCGAAGCGAAATGTAGGTTTGCTTTCCACCAAAGGGACAGATATGATGATAAAGAACCGGGTGAAAATACAGCACTGGGAAACGTTATTCCATACGTCCGTGACTTGCGAACCGTCTCAATGCGCGCGTCGAAAGCGACTGAGTTTGTGGCAACCAAACGACTTCAGCAGCGCAGGCGAACGCAACAGCAACAGCAGCGGCGCTGCCCAGCCGAACCTAAAGAAACCGAACCAAACTGCAGCATCGTTTTTCACTTCGGAATGGCCGAGTTCAGCTCGTGGGTGTGATAACAGCTGCCTATGTGGCCGGCTCGGTGGCGCCCTCCAACGGCCATGGCCGTGTACTGCTGTCTTATACGCCCAAATGGAGTACACGTTCGATGTTCGAAGAGGGGAGGAGTTGGATGTTGCCTGCTGTGGCAGCTACTGCAGTGCTGTTAATGTTGCAGGACGAAATAAATATGCACAATGTTCCTTAAAAGGGAATAGGTGTAAGGTGCATACCAAATGATGGATGGAACGCTTAAATAGCTTTTATATTGTGAAGTTGTGGTAATATTAGAGTTTGACAAATGCCTGGGTTTATATGCAGGACTAAAAATGTCAATAAGAAGAAGCAATTTAAGTGAAATACAGAAATTAAATGGGTCATTTTCTTTAAGTTTTATGATGGTTTATGGTTCATGGCAGTTTTAGTTCCAGTTTACAGTACCCTGAAGCCCTGTTTGTTGAGCACACCTTGTGGTGCCGGTTAGGAGCTTGAGGTGGGAGAAAACCACCTTTTGACTTGGACTAATAAAGGCGCTCATTGTGTCACAAAAGCACAATTTCACCCTGTGAACCTATTTAGAAATTACTACATATTTGAGCAGAAAAGCCAAATCATTGTCAGAAATGTTTGAGAGATATATTAATGGTAGGAACGTTGTTCATTTCCAAAGGCTGTGCTGCTTCTCAATCACTGAACTGCAGCTTTTGCAATAGTCGACTTAACGTGTTTTCCTACCAAATAAATGATCAGAAATGCCCATGATTCGTTACTAGAACAACTAACGCCCTATATTTATTGATACTATGAATAGGCCCTGTAAAACTGATATCTTACATTCGCGATTTGTGGAACAAATTCGGAGTTCTGTACCCAAGAGTGAAAAACACAGGTTCAGATTTGGATAGGCAAGACTGCAAGACAATTTTGTGGCTGCAAATTTATATATAAACATATCAGCATTTTTATCTGTTGGAAACCGAGCTAACCCGAACCGAAAACCACCATGAAAAACGGTTAAGTTCGGTTCAGTATGCTTTTAGCTTTAGGCTATAAAACTTAAAAAAATGTGGGAAATAATTAAAGTGTAATCCGAAATTCGGTCAAATTAATAGAGACCATTAGAAACCATTAGAACAGAAGTGGTAAGAAGTCATTGTTGAATTTTCCAACAGATCTTTCAAAATAATTTTGATCTAAGTCGGCAGATGAAAGAAACATATTTTTCAAATATTTCAAAACTGTCAAGTCACTTTACGAGTAAGTAAATTAGAAATTCATTTTCCTATCTCTTGTGTTATTGTCTTTAAACCTCGGATGCAAACCGTTCGGGAGTTATGGCTGATCCGGTTCAGTGGTTTATGGAGCTCTTGAGCCACCAGTTCGGCTTAGAAAATGGTTATTGATTGATTTCAAGACACGGTTTTGGTTCAGTTTACTGGTTCCCTCTCAGAATTCGAGCATTGTACATTCCAGCTATTAAAAAAGAGACTGTAATAGCGCAATATGTACAAAATCCGGTGTTGTTAAAACACTGGCTTCCAAATGTAAACCGAAGTTAGATAACTTCTACAAGTTTTCTTATTAAGTTTCCCAAATTCACAGACTTTATGACATGAACCGAACCGGTTTATTTTGCGGTTTTAGCTTCGGTACGGCCTTTTTAAGCAGATGCTGGTTCGGTTTTTCGAGCGTCAATAAATGATTTGGTTAACTTTGGTTCGGTTCGGTTCAGTGGAGGCTTGCATCTGGGTCTTAAACGACCTTCTTAGGTGCAACTAGGTTGCAATTCAGTCATCATAGCATGACACATGTGTTTCAATAACTGCCCGACTAAATCATCAGGCCACAATTCTATTGGTTGCAGTCTTCCTTTTCGAAATGCCTGAAACTATTTAGGAATTTAATGCCGAAAAGTTACTTTGAGTGTGATATCCAAATTAAAGTAAAGTCGATATGTTGTTATAACCAAAAATGACATAATTCTGATAAAAATAAAACTCGATAACGAATCCTTCCACCTTTGTTTCAAACTCGGACAAGACCTGCAGCCTTACCTTACCATGCTGTTTGTCCAAACGAACCCCGACAAACACAATTCACAATTTCAACTTGAGCCTACTTAATATCCACTGATAAATCCCAACTCCGACAACAACAACAGCAACAAGACAAGCCGTATCTATAATGTAAACGGCGGCACGCCCATAAAACAATTTGCCAGGCTCACCAGAAACCCAACAATAACAAATATAACACTTAATTGTATTAACAGACCAAAGAAGAAGCAGCGGGCAGCGGTAACAGAAGAAGGGTCCAGGAGGGGGTCCAATACAAAATCCGGACGCGTGTCCAGCCGCATGTGTTTGCTTTAACAGTTAGTGGAGTCAGCCGAAGGCAAACAAAATAGCCCAATACACAATGAATGGACGAAAGGTCTAAAGGAACCAACAGTACAATAACAAAACCAAAGAAAAATATGCACAGAATAGGCTAAGGCGGACATTTGATTGATGATTTTATGACATTGTTTACTCAAGTGATGATGAGAACAGAGCCCAAGCGACAGGCAAGGGGACACACACTCACGCACACACACACACACAAACAGTGAAGTGAAGGAGATAACAGGCGAGAAGGGATCTTAAGAAATTTGTGTCCTTTAGCCGTGGTGTCGAGTGAGCTCTGAGATTGCAAGCAAAGAGGCTCAGGCACTGTGGGTAGGGAACATGTTCAAGAGTTTTAAGGATTGTTCTTAGAGTGGCAAAGCAAATTTTGAAGTTGCAAAAATTAAACGTTCTAATTTGGTGAGCTCTAACAAATTTTACCTTTCCAGATTTAGTTTTGTATAAATAATTTTTTCGAAATTTTAATTGTTTAATTTTGTCCAATTATTTAAACACTTTTGGAACAAGCGGTGAATACAATTTTTGCAAATACTTTCACCCACTGTACAGGCGCCTGTCCGACTATTCTAATATTTTCTAGCCGTTGGCCTTTCACCGCCTGGTCGTGAGCATTTTATGGCCCTCTTTTTGGCTGATTGTTTTCCCAAGAATGCTATCAATCTTTTGCTTTTTAGGGATAATATTACAATTACTTGTAAGTGAGATAAGCCGGGCAGGCAGGCAGGCAGGCAGGAGAAAGGATAAGTGTTTCACCCTCTGTTCGGCTCTCTCTCTCAAGTGGTGGCGTTTCGTTCTCCTTTGATCTTGAGCTGTTGTGTAAACAGATAGCACGGCTGAGCGCAAAAGTCACTTGAGTTTTAGTTTAGTTTTTTTTTTGGGCATCAAGTGATTGACAGTTCGGAGGAGACACTCCCAGTTTCCTTTGAAAAAAAAGTTTGAAACCCGAAAAAGGCGATTCAAACACTTCCTGCTCCCCCCCATACCTGCGCTGCGCCTACAACCTGTTTCAATTTAGTCATAAACTATATCGCTCTACCTGAACGCCATCAACCCGCAGGCTTCTACTTGCTTGCTGGTCAGCTCTCTAGTCAGGAAGCCAGCTGTTCCCTGGCCACACCGCATGTCCTTTTGTGTCTGTTTGATGTTGATGTTGATGTGCTGTTTGATGATAAATTAGGACTGAACGGCAGTAGAAGGCCGGCCACAGGAAAAAAAAACGGGAACACTGGGCCAGGCAACATTTGCGGCTCTTTAGTTGGCCTCAACGGCATTTACCTTTCTCTTTGTATTTTTTTTATTGCTTTATTATGAGCTCGAATGGGTCCTGACTAAGCCTGTCCTGGCTTGTTTATGCTGGCCAGGCATATGGCTGTGAGTGCCGGTGATGCGTTGGGCTGTGCCGGCCAATTCAAACATTGAAAGTTTGGTATTAGTTGACATATTCAGCACTTTCTTTTTCAACTGAATCATTCTCACAAACGTACAAATCATTGGTACAAGTTTGATATTAGTTAATTTAAATACATTTAAATTGAGGTTTCTTTTAATTTTGGGCTGCGTTCAAGTCCTTGAATACAACATATTAGTTACTATGTATAATATACTCTGTACCTCCCAAAGTTTGTGTTCGAATTCATAAAGTGCTGCCCATCGCCTCAGCATTATTGTTTGTTTCCCTTATAACTCGCCTTTCGTTCAACCGATCTTTAAAATTTCTTTGGCGGTTCGAAAAATAATACTGATTACTAAATATGTCCAAATATGTCCAGAAGAACGTGCATTCTATATAAAAAACTGTGGGAGATAGGCGTTGTATACTTTCGCACAAACTAAATATACTCTGTGTACCTTTGATGCTGACCTTTAAATTTAAGGCATCGTTAAGGATCGTATATCGCACCTTATCATCCAGTTAACAAAAAAATCAAAAGGTAACAGCTCTGATTTTTTAATTTACTGTTTTTGTTGAACCGAACCATTGGTCTTTGATTCAGATTATCTCAGAGATCTCCAATCTGTAGTGCAAATATTTCCAAGCCAATCATAAAGCGCACACTAAATGTTTGTAAGACATACCCACATCATTGATAAGTGAGACCAAAATGTTTAGAAAGTAAATTTGAACGTTCTTTGAAGACTTTCGTCTACGATTGTTGAAGGTTTTGTTACTTTTCAATATCTTCTCTTCTATTCTCTCTTCAATCATTTGTTAAGACCTTACTATGTGTTAAGTTCAAAAATTTGTTCAATGCTGGTTCAGTACTGAGCTGAACTGAATGATTGAATGGTCAAAGGTTACCGGCAAAAGTTCTAATATATCAATTGTGTTGAGCTTGTCAAATCATCTGCTGTGTTGATATAACAGTTTGTGGGCTCTCTGGTGGCTAATAAGCACTAAGTATACAAGGCTAACGTTAATTTGAATTAATTGAAAGGAAATTGAACATCTCAATAAGATCAATCAATCAAATGAGGACTGAACTTGCACTTAAGCTGTTAATTTCTTTTTAATTTCACCTTCCTTTCAGCTCGACGTGCTGCTTTCATTCTTGTCGACCAATGTTACCATAACCTCTTCTAGGCATTCTCCCATATACAAATGTAACCGTAAATGATCATAATAATCACATAAAAAACTATAACCTGGCGATTCAAGTATTGGAAATCAACTGGGAAAGAAAAATCAAATGCAGAGCTTCCAAATTTAATGACCGCCTACTGCGCCACGTAATGAAATTGATTATTTTTCAAATTGCTAAGCAAAGGCAGTTACCAAAGAAGGAATTGTCCACTTTGGTACAGTCGTTTTCAAGCACCCGAACCAATATACTTCGATTTTTTGTTTATCTAGCTAAAACATTCCCCCTTGCCACTTTTGGTTTATCACTCAAAGTGGTAACCCTTAACAATAAAAATTTAGACAAGTCAGCAGCAGAAGCGGCATCTCCACATGCCCCTTACCTCCTGCACGCACCACCCTCCCCACTCCAAGGAATGTTTTGTACATATGTCAAGCTGTCAATGTTTATCTATTTTCGAAAGGTGCCTTTTTGCCTTTTTTGCCTATGTCCTTGACGAAGCAGCCGTGAATCGCTCAGAACATAGAGGATTACCCAGGCTTCTTGTTGATTTATGGGCACACATACGTACCTACACATACATATGCACTGTGAAATACCAATGTGTTTCAAATGTGATTGAAAACTGATAAGCAAGCAGAACCCCAGTTTGTTTGGTCCTGTTTGGTCCTGTTGTGCTGAAAGGTGGGGCCAGGGGGGGAGGGTAAGGTTATTAGTGTAACTGTCAGCTGGTGAAAGTGTTGAGTGCACGTCCATCAATTTGGGTTGAGGTTGACCTAAAGGGCAGATTGGTGACTGTACCCAAAATATGAACAGCTGCAGCAATTCTGCTCTGCTGATGGCTTAATTTGCCACTAATTTGTGCTTATCGCCGCCCCACCCTTGCTTTTCCACACAAAATCAACAGTCCTCGGTTGAGGTGCAAGTTTGCATATGCTTCGCTTGACTTCCACCAGAGACGGTCGTCGGCTGGTATGTCTGTGACATCCATCAGCGTGCAAATCGCTTTAGCGACGCCCGGTTTATGGGAAACGGTTGCACCCAGAGAATGGTGTCAGTGAAGCATTTCAGGCATTTAACTACTCAAAGAGGTACATCGATTTCAGGCTGAGGTGTACGAAATTAGGCATTTTGGTTCAAAAGAAAATACTGCAGAAAGTTTACAATAAAAGTTATGAAAAAGGCAGAAATGGCTTAAAGAAAGGGAAAGAGAAAATGTTAAAAACAAAAACAGTTTCAAAAAGAGAACTCTTCCATTCAAATCCCTTTGCAGACAGCCTGAAAATGCAGAACGATTTCTGCTTCTATAAAATGTAATACAGCATTTTTTGGTTGGGTACTTAAACTTGAACTTGAATGTTAATAGTTGCGTTAGATTTCAGTCATTATTTCGTTAAGTTCATGTTTACTTTATGTGATCCTATCATCCAACTCCGTTGATTGTCATTATCATTAACAATTTATAACCAAATAGACACGTTTCCTCTTCCTTTCAAGGACACACGTGGCTGACTAACCATAAAACCACGCCCAGATCCCAGCACGCGACAACAGAAACAAACAAGAACCAAATTCATAAAGCAAGCCAAATGACTCAGCATACTCACGTGCCTGTGTGCCAGACTGGACAGAAGTTCAACAAACCTTTGTTGACCGTAAACCATAAAAAAAACGCCGAATCTAAATACCTTAAACATGCATTGGGAATTGTGTTTTATGGGCAACCAGACAAGAAAAACCATATTTGTAGAGCCTCCAACCATGTGGGTTGGTTTGTTAGCTGGCACATGCAATTGACTTCGGTCAGGAGGTGGAGTAGGAGGAAAATGAAAGTGAAATATGCCGAACTCATATTTAATACAAAAAAAAAACGCAGAGTAACTGGGCAGGAAACAAACATATGACGTGCCGACAGAATTTTTGCAGTGAAATGAAAAGCAGATAGGGTGGCATACAAGGACCGCGAGGGAAACAGACAGGGTGTGTTACTTACAGACTTAATTAATTTCTGCACGCTAAAAGTTGCCACTGCCACTCGAAATGAACTCAAAACAATCATCATTATCAACATCATCAGCATGATTCATTCGAAGAAAATGTTCAACATTGGCTCGCTCAAACTGCCCTTCACTCCAACAAATTACCCACAAATTAAACGCTATTTAAAGTCTTAATCAACAATAGTCAAATAACACTTAATAAGCCAAATAAAATCCATTCATGCAACAATATTTTAGCCACTTGAGGCAAAACTCGCACACAAAACACTTAGGGCGAAAGCCCAAATACTTGTGTGTGTGCTTAGTTTTGCTTAAGCCTTTTAATCAACTTTATTAATATTAATAAACATAAAAGCGACAACAGCAACAACAACAACAACAACCAGTACCCAGAACAATGCCAGAGTCGTCAACAATTATACAATTACACTTCTGGCAAAATACCCCCAAAGCATGAAACAACGACAGCTCTTAATGGTAATTCACTTAAATAATCATTAGTCAACATTTTCGCAAACCAAAGAGCAAAAAGCAGCAGCAGAAGGAAAAAATACCCTTTTGCCTTCTGGGGATTGGCCGGGGTCCTACCTGAAGGAACTCTGTGCCCCGCCCGCAGTTTGAATAAGTAGAACAAGAACAATGTACATATTTTTATTTATTACTCCGACTCTTGGTCTCATTTTGGTTAGGGTTTATGGTCGTCGAGAAGGCAATTCAATTGAAATTCAAGTGCTCACTTCATTTTCACTTAATTTCTGACGCTGAATTACAACAAGAGCAACAACAGCAAAAAGAAGAGACGGCAGGCAAACCCCTTCAGGCAATTTATGTTCGCGGTCCAGTTCCGCTGCTTTTTGCATTTGCTCTAATAATTTATCACAAAAGAATTGAAATATCGAAAGATCAATTGGATTTTAATGGAAAAATATATTGTTAGTTTAAGAGTTATCCTGTCTTTTCGTACTCTCATAGTTTGTTTAAGTAAATTGTCTAAAATTTTGATGTTGCCTTATAAAAAGGAAGCTAATCTGACGAATGTAGTCACTAAAACCAATGGTAATGAATGTGTGAAATATATCAACAGAGTAGTACAAAATCGATTTGGACTGAATCAGGGAATTATTGAAACCCGCCTGCAACTCGACAGTTTGCTGCTCATTAATAGATAGTTGGATAAACTCGAAAGCACTGTAATGATTCAAGCCTTTTCGTATAGTTGATCAAATTAACGATGCGTCATTAAACTGTTTCGAACAAAAAACAGTTCCTGGATCGGTAGGTAGTTCGGATTATGAGCACGCGTTTCAAAACTGCTTTGCAAGTCTGTTTTAGATCCTACCTCATACCTTATAACTAATATGTTTTTAGCAAAATTTGGAATATTCCATAGAACCGTGATTAAAGAATCATCAGAGTTTTTATCTTCAAACTTCTTTGCCGTAACTGACGAATCATGACATGCCAAAAGAGTGGCAAAGAGGACCGCACCTGATAAAAATGCAAGGAGACTGACATCTGGTTTACCTTTTTCAAGCGTAATTATTTATCTAAGCCTGCAAGATGCTTTGTTTAAGTGGGATATGTAACTATAAGTATTTTTGAATTTTTTTAATCCGAACATGAAGCTGTAACCGTTGTTGACTCTGTCTTATGGTATGCTTTACCTTACTTTTCTATGTACAAAACGAAGTACGGAATTTTGTACACACAGAAATTAAAATATTTACATGAAAGAGTGCGTTTTCTACACGTTTTAACAGTAATTTTTCAGCCACTACACAGAAGAACTTAAAATGCCGGCATCTTAGCCCATACGACTATCAACCACTCGAGCGGCATTGCCGCATTTCAGGGCAATAAAAGGAAGGGACAACCGTTTGAAATCCTTAACTTTTATATAGAAAACTAACATGTCACGTGTGCAGAGCAGTTCTTTAAATGATAAACATAACTATTGTATACTGTTCTGCATTTTCCTAATGAATTTTCACGCCCTTTTAATATCAATGACTAAACTCAAACAGCTCCCAATATTATTGCATTATCTAATTGGACTTGTTTGACTAAACGTTATCTTTCAAAAATATCACAAAACACGATTTAATTTGGCTTACTAAATCCACACGATCTGGACACTAAAGAGTCAAAGGTGTGCATCATCATCATTATCATCATCGTCTGCTGACCATCAGTCGACAGCTGCCACTGAAATTAAATCCTCCAATCAATTTTAAACAGTATGAACAAAAAAATACACATAAAATATGCTTCAGCTCCAACACAGTGGAACCGGTTGTCATGCAAAGCAGCTTGCACTACCTCATTTCCCCCCTTTCGACAGAGACACCCGCTCTTTCCTGTCTACCTGGATTTGCCTTGTTGTCCCGTAGTTGTTCTTGTTGTTGTTGTGTCGGCGGCATCTTTCTGGCTGGCGTTCTAAAAGGCGTTCGTGTGTCGACAACAACAATAAAAGCAATCAAGAAAACACCAGCAGTTGGCAATGGACGACGATCCGTGGATCCGTTTACTGTTGCACCTGATGATGCGTGGCCAAGACGCGTGCCAAATGCGACAACAAAGGATTTTTAATGGGTCGAGGGGTCTGGACAGCTGTCTGAATGAAATCGAAAGCACTTCAGGTAATTTGACTAGTGAAAAAATATCACAATTTCTGATTCGGTCACAAAAACTTGAAAACATTAACGAACCATTAACAAGTTGGCTCAATAAATTTTTATTATGGCCAATTAAAACCGTATAAAATCAGCTGCAGCAGCAACAACAACACACACAACGGCCAGAGAGACATAAAAAATGAGCACAAATGGCTAACAAATTTCGATTAGTCGAGCGGGGCGAGAAAATTTGTGTGTTGTCATGAGGCTGGACCACGCCTACCAGCCACCAACCAGCCCACCACCTCGCCTCCGAAACCCCTTGGCACACTCATCAACTTCACTTACACATTTGCGCCACAAAATGTTGCCGCTGCCGCTGCTGCAGCACGTTGCATTGATTTATTGCGGCTGAATTAGAAGTCAGCAGATAACGAGCCACGAGCCAGCAGCAACAGCAAGTAGCAAGCAGTCAGAGCTGTAGGAGCTGGAAGAAGCACAAGCTTCTGCCACGACCAGGGAGCAGTTGCCATTGTTCTAGGCGCTCCATTGTTGAAATGTTATTGTACAGTGGGCGGTGTAACAATCGTCACTTGACTAGACTGGCAAATTTTTCAATATTGTCTCAAATCGGTTCGGTTCAGGCTTATTAGGAACTTGAAGTAGACAATGAACAGATTTGCCCTGTTATTTAAAAGAATTGTCTACTTAATTAGAAAAGTTTAACCTAAATTTTGAGAAATATGCCCTAAAAACAAGTCTAACAAATTTTGTTTTTTTTTTTGGGCTTTGATCACCGCTAGGATGATGTTTGGTTAGTCACAGTTTGGCAACCGTGTGGAATTTGAAGAGAATGCTTTCGCTGGATTACATTAGGTAACAAGGCCCAGTGTATTGTTGAGTTGGTGGCGATTATAGATGATTTTAGTAGGCTCAGCACGAATCTGTTTTCAAAAAGGAAACCTTTTTCGTTTGTTTCAGACCACTTTGGTATTATCGTAGCGTACGATATAACAGCTTCTAAATCAAGTCTCCCAAATATTTATGCGATTTTTTCAAGCGAAGATATATTATTTTTAGTTAATGATTGCAAATTGACCATTATGTGTACAGCGTATAAAGATTCCTTATATATCTCTAGACAACTATTGTGAATTTGCAAAGCTTATTTCTGGATAGCAGACAATTTAATAGTTTTAAGCACAAGTATTCAAAATGGCATTTAAAAAAAATCACAGAATTGTTTTCGATAGTTAGTTTTAAAGCTAAGAGGTTGTACTTAACGAAAATATCAAAGCGAGCTTGTACCATAGTACAGGTTCTCTCTTAAACGTGTGTAAAAAGTGACAAACGCAATTCTGCGTTTTTTTTTTAAGAAGATATTATAATTTTTCTAATTTTTCATCATCTTCGCTTAAAACAAGAAAGAAAGTCGGTCAAGCCCGACTATAACATACTCTGTACCAAGAAATTTTGTCTTTTGGTCATAACTCGAAAACCGTTCATCCGATCTTCTTCAATCCTTTGGCGGATCGATAAGTTATTCTAATAACTAAATATGTCCAGAAGGAACAAGCCATCTATCTTCAAAACTGTGGGAGATATGACGTTTTTTCTAAATTGCGGGGGCGGGAGGGGGCGTGGCCAAAATTGAAAATAAACTTGATCTGCCTGCAGACATAAGAAGCATATGTCCCATACACGTCAAACCTCTATCTCTTACCATCTCTGAGATCTGTGCGTTCATACGGACAGACGGACATGGCTATATCGACTCGGCTGTTGATGCTGATCAAGAATATATATACTTTATGAGGTCGGAGATGCTTCCTTCTGGATGTTACATACTTTTGCACAAACTTATAATACTCTATGTACCTACGGTACAGAGTATAAAAATCTAAGAAATGTTTGGAATAGTTTATTTCAAACCTGAGTAGTGATTCTGTACGAGAATATCAAACAGAGTTAAAACCACATTAAGGATATTCGTGTCTATAAAGGCTGTAATCCAACAAACGAAAGTGTTTCCCACAAAACGAGCCTAGAGTCAATATATGCATTTTAAGCAAATTTCTTCCAGACTTGGCCTACTTCTGTCTTTGGCTTTATGAAAAGAAACTTGATAAGGGCACAACAAAACTCTCCGCTTGTTCTTTGGCTACAAACTCCAACAGGAGCATAAAGTTGACCATGAATTTAGCTCAATAATCCGTTGAACCTCCCATGGTAAGCCAAGTGCGTGGCTCGCTTGTGGCCTTTGGAAGCAACTTAATACGCACGCGTAATCGTATATTTATTTAAATTTATTGCCAGCAGCTAGAAGATTTCAGCTACCGTTGAGCTGGAAAGGGGCAGGGGATCACTTCGCAAATTTGCCAAGTGGCCAATGGACTCTCTCTCTCTCGAGATGGCCACAAAGTGAAACTCTCTGGGTGCATGAGAAATATTCAATTAATCACACTTTATGGTTTAGTTCAACATTTGTTGCAATTTTTCTTGCTTTGCTCTTGACGCTTTATTACAATTGTTGCTTCGCTTGTTTCGCCATGTTTCCAACTTGTAAGCAATTAAATTTGTGCGTGTGTGAGTGGAGGAGGAGTGGATGAGAGAGAGAGAGAGAGAGAGAGAGAAAGAGAGCGTGTGTGTGTGTGTGCCAGAATGACTTTCAGCTTTTGCTTAATTAATTGCACTCAAAGCAAAGCTTTGGCGATTGCCTTCGTTGTCTTCCCGTCTGCCCTTCTCTCCGCTCCATGTCCAGTTTCGAGACATTAAGCAATAGAGAGAAATGCGATTAGGAACTGAATGCGGATTGAAAATGCTGGCACTTGGATTTTGAAATGAAAAGCTCTTGCATTTTAAGCAATGCAAGGGTGGAGAATTGAGAAATTGTTATTTTGGACGGGGAAGGTCGGTAACTCACCAGCCGTCTGACATTCCACTGCAGTTTTTTGGTTGAAGCAAAATAAAGTCAAACTAACTACTTGCACTTAAGATTCAGTTGTTAAGAAAAACAAATGAGAAAGCTAAGCTAACTTCGTCTGTGCCGAAGTTTTTACACCCTCGCTTAAATATTTTCAAAAAAACACCCTTTTTAATATAGTCATCCGATTTGGACAAAAATTTGTAGAATTAAGTTAAAGCATTTAAAACAAACAAATACAAAATTGCAAGATGCTACCATTCAAAACAAAAAAGTTTTTCTAACTAAAACTGTTTTTCAGACATATCTTTTGTATGGCAGGTATACCATATAGTTGTCCGATTTTAAAAAAAATTGGCAGGATTATAAAAAAACATATAAAACCTACAATTACAAAGTTTGGAGACATTGCCGTTGAAAAGAAAAAAGTTTTTCATACTAAAACTAGTTTTCCGACCGACTGTTCCTATGGGAGCTATGAGATATAGTCATCCGATCCGGTCGGTTCCGACATATTAGTAGTGTGCAGCAAAAAGAAGACTCTGTGCAAAATTTCAGCTCGATAGCTTTAAAACTGAGAGACTAGTTCGCGTAGAAACAGACAGACAGACGGACGGACAAAGCTCAATCGACTCAGCTCGTCACCCTGCTCAAGAATAAATATAGTTTATGGGGTCGGAAATGAATATTTCTATGCTTTGCAAACTTCTGGGCAAAATTATAATACCCTTTGCAAGGGTATAAAAATACTTTTCAAAAGACTTTTCATACTCTACAAACGTTTATTTCTTAATTTCCTCGCAACAAACTGAACTCACTTCATCAATACCAATCAAAAATGTATATTTCATTCACCCAATTGTTTAATTTTTATTTTGTGTAAATAATGCTAGCCATAATCATATCAAAATCTATCCATCATTAATCTCAGTGGCAATTTGTACAAACCGATTTCCAGAGTTGACCTCCATTTTAAATATGCATTGCACTTGCAATTACAAAATCATATTTTTCAATGCAAAAAAAAAAGAAGCAGCAAACAGTCCTTTCATTTGTCACTCGCATGTGGCCAGCATTTACATTCATACAAACATTTCCAATTTATTTAAAATAATTGAACGCTGCGATGAGTTTGCGTTGCGGATGCTGGGAATGGGCATCAAAATTAATCATTATCAGTGGCTGATAAGCGCATGAATTATTCCACATTTGCCGCACATTAAAAGTGCATTAAGTGCATTAATTAATAAAAATATATATAATTTCAATGAAGTCCGCTGCCTTACTTCATTTTTTTAAATCAACGTAAATTGCTCCATTTTCGTGCTGGCTATCAAATTTCATGTAAATCTAACAAAACGCAAAACGAGAAGAAAAAAAGAAAGGAAAATGCCAACTCAGATCTCAGACAGGGTGCTAAATAGGCATTTCGTGACTTGCAGCTGAGTCTGCGCGACGTTTGCCCCATTAACTGGGGCTAATTAGGCGCGGGCCGCTGAAAAAAAAGAGCAGGAAAACGAGGGAAAAAACGGATAAAGCAAATCGCATCAAATTTGCAAATCATGCGATGCGGCTAAGCGGCAAAAATATGTTTGTTCGAATGTACGTATGACGGGGGAGGCGGCCGCGTGGCAGCTGTTGGTGAAAGCTAGATGAAAAAATCGGCACGTTAGCGTGATTCACGCGACAGTTTTATGAGCCAACAATTCTACCCACCCAGACTAAACAGGCAATTGAACAACTGAATGTACGAGTGATGTTTCGTATGTGGCATATATGTATTTTTCCGCAGTCCGAAAAGCCTATGAATATGCAATTTTTGGGGAAACAAGCCAAGCGGAGAAATGGAGACATTAAGGATTGGAACTAAACACTTTTATTTGATTTTCCATGTTTACTATTAACTAGCACATAACGAAGAGACAGATATAGCTAAATGCTGGTGTCGATTACTCGCCTGTTCCTGCCGCTTCACATGTTTTAATTAAGATTTAGATTGCTGTGAAGTCTTAGCAGCACTTTGATCTGCTTGACGACTGACCTGTTGCATTTTCCAGAGCTCCGCTGATTTCTCTTGCTTTTTTTAAGGTTTGTTGTTTCGATTTTCGGGCATATTTAAGAAAAATTACTGTTTAAGAGTTTCTTAAAAGTTTCTTTTCCTTTCAACCAAATCATGCGTTTCGAATGTCTTACCAACAACAACACTTTAAATTTCAAGATCAATTTAGAATGTTTATAAAAAATTAAATTGTTAATCGAATCTTGGTATAAGAACGAACCAACACGGTTTGGGCTCACCCTTATTTGAAGGTCCACCAAAAAACCCGAGCCGAACAGACTTTCAGGGGAACGGGTTGCAGGGAAAAAATTCCAACCCAAAAAAAATCCAGTCAATGTTCATATATTTTTCTGAAATCTTAATTAAAACCAAAAAAAAAAAGAGAGCTCCTGCCAGACGATAATTTCCTTTAACTTTTGAACCCCATTGCAGACTCACGCATCGGTAATCCTTAATATATGTTAAACCCATTCGCAGGTATAAAGCGAAGACATCTATTAATGCCAGGCAATTTACAGTTTTCCGCCGCAGTAACTTTTTATAAATAATTTGCAGGCTCCTTTTCTGCTTTTCTGCCTGCTTACACATCTGTCTCGTTGTCTCCCCCCCACTTCGCTCCCCAGCCACCCACCCACTAGCAAAAGGCCTTATATTTATGATTAATGAGCCTTAACTTTTGCACTTCATGGCAATTTATGCGGCAGTCTGGCCATTTGGCTTTTCCATATCTTTTTACCCCCAACACGCGACGCCCAACGCCAACGCTACTGTGTAAGTTAAGACAGGCAACAATTGTAAATGTTTGTTGCGCAATTAAAAGTCCGTCGAATGTTGGCATTGCCACCATTTTTCCAACAGTAATTTGATTTATTTAAGCCGCCCACTTAAAATATAAAAAAAAAACCGTGCCTTGCCGCAAATTGTCAATAAACATATCAATATGCAACACGAAATTGGTTTAACGTCAATCAACAAACGAGCGAAAAGCTACGGGCACAGGCGACGCAGCTTATCTCCTGACTATGATGGAGTCATCCATCAAAAATTAAAAAACCAACCGAACTGTTAAATTATTAATACAAATTCAATAAAAAGGCTGCACCAAATTGTATAATGGCATACGGTTTTTTATATTTTGGCAATTGTGTGGATGGGCACACAACTAGGTGGTTGTTGTGCAAAGGAATACAGCTTTTTTACCAAAGTTTTGCACAGAAATATAGTTGATAAAGATGGGACTTGTGACCTTTTATATAATTTTGTATGTTTTATATTAGAAACGCCAGATTGCACATAACTCAAAGCAGAATTCAGAAAAGTATAATATATAAAATTATGAAAATTATTATATTATACAAGAATTAGAATGTTCGTTCTTGTATCAAGAGCTCTTCTGTTTATAGAGTAAGATCGTTCACTCTTGAATCAAGAGCTACACAGATTTAAAAGAAAGGGCGTCCATATACCAATCCAACAACAGCTTAAAATCAATAAATTTTTCCACTTTTGTTTAAATTTATTTCATAATTGTCATTAATTGTCAAACTATGTATCAAGTTTCTGCCTGTTAACTTTCAGTCTAATACCCGTCTTTTCATTCCAGCAATGCCAGAACTGCTTGAGAATTCCTAAGCAACATGAGTGCAAAAAACGATCTTCCATAAAAAACGAAACTGAGAGACCAGTTTCAGCGCTTTTCTCTCAAATGTGCTTGCTCTCCTCTTTCATTTTCATTAACTCACTCTTCTCTATTAAAAACACCAAGCTGAGAAGAAATTTAGCTCAAGAAAAATTCTTGCTAACTTCAGAGCGAAATTCTTGTAAACTTAAGAACGAAAACTTTTTTTTTGAAGACCATTCGTACTAAAATTGTTCGTTCTGCCTTTTTCTGGGTCTACGAGTAGGTAGAATGCCCACTTTTCCATATAAATATTGTTAGTTATCTTTATAAATTGCACAAAAACGACTGAACGGATTTGGATACAATTTAACCGATTTGCTGTAAAAACTTACAAAGAAATCATCTTTAAGCATTCTAAAAATATTGTTTTGTGGTTTTCCACAATAAGCCAGGAAAACGAAAGTCTAATCTAAATGACGAACCTCAAAAAAGAGCAAGAAGAATAAGTGTAAAAGGAAGTTAAGAAGTTTAGCTGATCTGAGAGCTGCTGATATGGCAGAACAGGCGAGCAATCGACGGCATTCCAGAGTGCGGTTGAGGCTGCAAAACAATTGAAAGCGCGGCGAGAGGAACAGTTTGAGATCTGCAAAAATGCCGAAGCAGGCTAGCAATCGAGGACAGCCATACGCAATGCACATCGTATCCCAGAAAGCTGCTGTGACCGCGTAACTTTATCCATTGTGGTGCGAAAAATAAGTAGAACGGCAGGCCAGGTTAGGATCCGCAAGCAACAGCAGCAATTTGCCATGTACTAACATGAAATAGTAAATTTTAAGCAGCATTTAGTTTCCCCTTTGGCGGAAACATAAATAGTATCTGTTATTGTCCTTATGGTCCTATTTGTAAATCTGTTTTAAGTACCCGCAAATCTGCATATTTATTTAGCTTTGATTTCCCAATTCACTTTCAAATTATCTGAAACTTGAGAACTCACAAATACACACACACACACACACTCACACACATGTAATCCCATTGGGCAAATTGAATGGCAAACGTGGCTTCAATCGTTTCTGTTCTCCATGTGGCAAAACATTTTCCGCTTTTTAATACGCTTTCCATTTTATTTTATTTTATTCTTGTACGTTTCTCCCCCTTCCTCTGTCTGCCGTTGAGTTTTAGCCCATTCATGTGCAAAACTCTTTCAATGCCAGACCTGGCCAGGCCCAACCAACCACCGGAGAGCAAGCAACAACCACAGTTCATTTAAGCGTGTAAAAACATAAATCAAAAAGCATGGCCTAATGGCAGCCAGCCTGGCTGGAAACAACACAAAACCCCAGATCATTCTGTCTCTCTACCCACCACCACCTGATATGCTTTTCTCTCTCCAGTGAGAGGGAAAGGCCATGAAGTGTATATAAATTGCCTACTTGCATTTTAATTAAACCGACTTAAAACGAAGCCAATGTCAATTGGGTGAAACCGGAGGGCAAACAATGGACAGTCATGTGGAAATTTGCTTTAAATTGACCTTTAAACAAATTAGAAAAATGTTTCTTGGAGGAGCTGTGCTTCTTGTGGGCCGCATCTGCCTTTGATGTAAATAATTTTTGCTAACAAATTTTGGCAAGCGCGCGCGACACCTTCATTAAATTTACATTTTCTGAAGTGCTCCTTGGCCAGTTGTGGCCATTTTTGGTCAACATGTCGGAGCAAAACCAGTTGACAACATATGGCACACCTTTGCCTGGCAGGCAGTTTTCCGAAATGGCCCAGGGTGGGTACAGTGAAAGTGCCTGCACGGGTGGTGGGGGTGGGGGCGCGTGACCAGGTAATGGACTGTAATTATGCTAAATAAGCCATGTAAAAAGTGTGTCTGTGTCGCTCTGAAACTGGTTGGAGGTGGTTGGTTGGTTGGTCAGCAGGGCGAATGGAGAAACGGAAAGTATTACTAATGTCCTGCTGTTCAAAGCTACTGTCACAAGGGGTCGAAATGAGAGAAGTCCGGTAACACACAACCGGTCGTCTTTAGCAGCTATTGTCGTCAGCCCTGAACTGAGTAGCCATGTCTTTGATAAATTTAATTTAATTTAAAATTTAACGTTTGTCCACACGTCTTAAGCCATTTAAAAGAATTCCTATCTCTATCTTTCTCTGAAAGAGGAAAACTAAACGCTTATTTATGCCGCATTTTAATGTTTTCGCAGCACGCAACACTTGGCAAATGCTGCATGACCATTTCGGACTCCCCCTCAAAAAAAAGAAAGAACAAAAAGCGAAACAACCCCAAACTAAATCGAATAGAAATACATAGAAGAAAAGGAAATGGAATGCAACAGCAGCCAACGAAACGAGCCAAAATGCATTGTCAAACTATCAAATTCTTAAATTGCAACTGACAATCAAGTCACGTACGCTGGCCAAAGCCAAATAGTGGGCGGCTGCTGTGGTGGGTGGCCCATTGTCTGCCGGGCTAAGGCTGCCGCCAGTGAAAGTGTGTGTGGGTTATACAATTTAGTTTAGTTTAATAAACTTTAGACTATGCAATTAACTGCGGTGCATCAAAATTGATTTAGTTGCGCAACAAAACCCAAAAAAGCCAAACAAACAGACCAACTAAAATAAACAACTTTCATTTTGCGGTTCACTGAAGTTGTAATTTACTTCTGCCCAACCGCACTGAGATATTTAAGTTGTAATTAAAATGCAGCGCCAAATGGAAACATCAACACAGCTGCACTCCCTCCATCCTCCTTTTTTATTTAGATAAACAGCTGTAAACTCAATTTCGCCTTCGCCTTTTGTGGCCCACAAAATATTTGCGCAGGTCTAATTGAATTTTCAATTAAGTCGCCGAAATGCCGCAGGCTCTGAAATTGTGGAAAAAAGCCAAATGAAGCATAAAAACACATCATAATTTATATTGCGAGAGGCGGCCAGCAGGGGCAATCTCAAATATCAAGCATACGCCGTGTGCAACCACAGAAAAAAAAAAAAGGAAGCGAAGAACTGAAAGAAATCCATTAGCCAAAGTGTGCAAATAAAAGGGGCCAGCTAGAACTTGCAGCCCTTTTGAGCCTAGCCAAACGACATGCAAATAAACGAGTTACACAAAAATGGAAAGCTACACACACACACACCCACACACACACAACGAAGTGAGAAAAATGAAAGCCCTTCGAAGCAAATGCGCCATCAACAGTCAAACGTCGAGCAGATTTGCATGTTGCTGATAAAAATCCTCGCCATGGCAGAGATGCCCAAGTGTGTCCACATTGTAAGCGCAGACATACAAATTTCCAAAAATTCGAAAGTGTTGGAAAGTTAGCAAAGTAAGCTAGAAGAAATAGTTTGGCTTTTTAAATTGTTGTCGCCGGCTAAAGCCACACACCAAAACGAAGTACTGTACACCCAGAGAAATTTATTGTATGAATAGAACCTTTTTCCAAAATTAGGGGCGTTATATGCATCCGACTATAACATATAGCTGCTACTATTCTAGACTAGTCCTATTGAGAAAAACTTTTTTCAATGCAAACGTCTCCAAACTCCGTATTTACAAGGGTTTTATGCTTGTGCATGATTCTGCCAAGTTTGGTCGAAGACGGACATCTAAGTAAGGTTAGAAAAATAGTCTTAGTAAGAAAAACTTTTTTGTTTTCAATGTAAACCTCTTTAAAATTGGCATATATTTATTTTATAAGCTTTCACACAATTCTTCAAAGTATTGTCCAAATCAGATGACTATAGATTATAGCTGTCATAGGAATGATCGGTCGAGGAACTAGTTTTAGTGAGAAAAACTTTTATATTTTCCAAGAAAACGCCTCCAATCTTTGTATTTCTTAGTTTGCTATGTTTTCCCATGATTCCACTAAGCTTGGTCGACATCGGACCTCTAGATAGCTTAGCTGTCATACAAAAGTGGAGTCAGAAAAATAGTCTTAGTGAGAAAAACTTGTTGGTTTTCTGTGAAAATGCCGTTCAAATTAGTTAGAAAAACGTGCTGCAGGGGTATGCAAACTACGGCCGAGCCGAAGTTATCTTTCCTCTATATTTATACCCGTTACTCGAAGAGTAAAAAGGGTATACTAAAGTCGTGCAAATGTATGTAACAGGCAGAAGGAAGCATCTCCGATATCATAAAGTATATATATTCTTCATCAGCATCAACAGGCGAGTCGATATAGCCATGTCCGTCTGTCGGTCCGTCTGTATGAACACCCAGATCTCAGAGACTAGAAGAGCTAGAGCAACCAAATTTTATAAGTAAGCTAGTATTGTCTGTAGGCAGATCAAGTTTGTTTTAAATTTTGGCCACGCCCCCTCCCGCCCCCGCAATAAAAAATATTGAATAACTCCCACAATTTGTAAGATATCGAGCTCAGATGTTCAAAAGGATTGGATAATAAATGGCCGAGTTAAAAAAATGTTGCATACTTATCCGAGCTGAGCTGAGTAACGGGTATTTCGAAGTCGGGCAGGGCCGACTTTAACTTACGCTCTCGTTTTTATTATTATTTATCCAACAGCCTAAGGATTGCTAAAGATCGAATGAGACAGTCCAATTATAAGCAACGTAGTGTTCGCTGCAGTAGCGGCACAGTTATCAGCTGCTACTGCAGCATTCATAGAGTATATTATAGCCGGGCTTAAACATTCTTATTTGTGGTTTACTGAAATTAAGTATTTGCATGCTTCATACGTCATTTCTCATGATATTTGTTATGTAAAAACAAGTATTACAGGCTATAACAGAACCTCAACACTAAAATTCCCTAAGAGACTCTGTTTGTAGGTTGGAGCCAGACGTTACTCTTAGGTCTTGAATCGCCTACTGGCTGAAGTTCAAAACTTTCTTCAACAGAAGAGACTTATCAGATTTTTGCTCAGTGAACTTAAAGACACTAATCTGCAGAGATTTTTTCGAAGTCCTACCACAAAATATGGTCCATATTTCTCTAGAAACATGTACAAATTTTACCAGGACGCTTAAAATTTTAAAAAGATAGTTTAGTAGAATTACTTTCAAGTCGTGTCGGAGTCTTGCTAAAAATTTATATCGACATTATTGTATTTCAGAAGATAGCTATTATAATAAACATAACTGGGTGTTATCAATAAAAATCCCTTTGTGTTTATTTCAAAACATTTCATTCAAATCAAAGCATTCAAAATGTAGCTTTAAACAAGCCAGATGCTTAGCTCCATCCCCATGGAGCCATAAAAGTTTACAAGTGCGAAATTGCATTTCATGTGAGTGTCCTTGGCTTTGCCATGAGTTTGTTTTTTTTTTTCGCCTTCGCCTTTTTTTGTGTTGCCACCAACGCTTTTTAAATTCACTTATTCAAATTTCTTTTAGGCGCCCACACACACACACCCTGACACACACACACACACTATTGCATTGTCTGGGTGTTTGTTAGTTGGTGTTTCCTTCCATTTTTTTTTTTTTTTTGGACATGTCACGTGCATAACGAATTTGTTGCCGAAATCTGTTTTTGATTTAGTGAACAGCTTGCAAATTTGGTGAGAAACTTGAAATAAATTGAATTTGTCCCCTGGCCGAGCAAAAGTGCATGTCCAACAGTTAACGGTAATCAAAGCTCGACAAAAGTTTGCTCTTCTCGCAGGCTTCAATCAAATGAAAGTAGTGCTGATTAATGTGCTTGTGTCAAGAAATCAATCAGTTCTTCAAGTTTTTCTGCCTGCTGGTATACATTTTTATTGGCCTTTTTTGGGCAGCTTCTTCTTCTTGTGCGTCCACGAGTGGACCTAATTAACACGTCCATACATCAATCATCTGGAGGGGAAGAGTTCAGCGATGCGCATTATTGTGCGTAAATTACTCAGCCAAAGAGAGCCGGACTGCTGTCCGGCCATACGTGACGTATCCTCGCAACAATTGCTTAAAGTCGCTTAAAGTCGGCCAGTTATTCGTGCTGGCCGCTCGCTGTGAAGGTTCAAAAGTTGCATCGGGCAAAAATGTCAGTTGCATTTTGTTGTTGAGTAATCAGGGTTGGTGGCGCCAAAGTGGGGACGATTGAGGACAGGGATGTTGGCCGGGGGCGCTGCTCCTGCTGCTCGTGCTGCTGCTGGGCGTCTCTTATAAATGACATGACATCAAAGCGTAACAAGCGGCACTAAATCTAAACGACGCGACACACACGGAAACCTGCAGAGCTGTTAAGTCCCCGCCGGACAATGGAGCCACATGCGTGCGTGTGGCCAGGCGTCAATTTTGTGGCTTTAGTTTTTTCCATTTTTCTATTGAATTTTCCACTATGACGTTTGTATGGTAGAGCGGGAAAAGTTATTTATTTTAAACTCCAATTTTTTCTAAACAATACAAAAAATACATTTTTAGCTAAAATCTAGATAAACCTCAATACAGTCAAAAAATGATTTTGAAAAGATTTTGAACTGACAACAACTCAATTTAACGTTCAAAAACAGACGGAACCAACTGCACAGCCATTTCATGAGCAAAGTTTAATGAAAAACATCAGAAAAGAGTGGAAGTGGAGAATGAATATAAGCAGAAAGTAAGGAGAGGGAAAAAAACAAGAAAGGAAGGAAAAATTTAGGGACTAAGGTAGCACAGAAAGTAAAAATAGGGTAGAAAAAAGTAGAAATTTAACTTGGAGTTTAGATAAAACGACAAAAATAAGCCAAAACTTAGTTTGTTTACAACGACACGAGCAGGCCAGCGGTCGACGATGGTAGGTCACAGCTAGTTTGCCATTCAGTTTATGGCCCCGCTCTTTTTGACAAACCCTAATTTACACCGAATTAGGTAAAAGATTAAACAAATAAGCCTATTTTTCAGCCTTTGACCAATATCTACATATGGTACACACAACGCAGGATACTTAAGATCAAGACAGTGAAGAAGGTATAATCAAATATCCAGTTTAGGTTCCGCTTCTTACTCAAGGCACACCGGAGCAGCTCCATTGAGTTGTGAACTTTCATCCCAAGGAATGTGTAGTTGGCGGCTATCTAGACATACAGCAAACCAGAGGCTGGCATCCTGGGCTACTCTATACTCTATATAAGGGTGTAATTAAAGCCCATCTAAAATCTTCATAAAAAGGTTCCTAACTGGCTTTTGTGTGGTTGCTAATCTTGCAAATCTTGCCAAGAGACACTACTTTACAATACAATTAAAGAGAGTTAAAACAACATAAAACGTGTCTTAAAAAGGTCAATATATGCATTTTATGCAACTTTAAGCTCAAGATACTTTAAGTCTGGACGTGATGAACCATTTCTGAAAACAGATCTATGTTCAGCTCTCGAAAATCGTTTAAAATAAGCACCAATCCTTTAAAATTCTGGAAAAAAATCTTAAGTGGTTGCCTTGTTTTCATAAGTAGATAATTTACCCAATGAGATCCACGATTTGGAGGAGCTTTGAACCCACTTACTAAACACAACACAATGACACTTGACCTTTTAAGGAAAATAATCAAAGTGTCGTCACTTAATGCAACATATTCAATTTAAGGCTTGCAGCAGCCGCTTGATTCCATTTCCGACAAAAATTCAAACTACTCCAAATTCAATGTTGACACTCACAGGGCCAACTAAACCAAATATAAATAAAAATTAAAATTAATAGCCAACTTTATGTCGCTGGTAAATTTGATATTTTTACGTCATAAAATCAATAAAAATATTTATGAGCAATAACCCGGATTCGGACCAACCGAAAAACACACATAAATATGTGTAAAATTTTGTGCATTCTGAACCAGGCTTAAATTATTGTCCAATATGCGTGCATATTTTGTCCATGAATCTCTCTCTATGCAGGTATTTTGTTTAATTTATTTACGTTTTCCTTTTGCTCAATGAATTTTCATCGAGAGTGCAGTGTAAACAAATGTTGGTTTTTCACTAGATTTACAAAAATCCGTTTGTGAGAGAAACCCAAAGAAGAGAGAGAGAGAGAGAGAGAGAGAAAACACACAATCATTGTTGGTTTTTTTGAAGAGAACTTCAAATACGGCAAAATAATGGCAAAAATTGTAAAATGAAAGTTTTTTGTGTTCAGCTTTCAAGCCAAACACTTTTGCATGTCCTACCATAGAGCCCTATCAGCTTTCAATGAGCTCTCATTGTTTGCTATTTTACATATGAAATATGCAGGCAATACAAACAAAAGTAACAAAAATGTGCACAAAGCCTTTGTTTGGCTGTGGGTATCAATGGTAAATGCACACACATAACCTCCTCGTCTATCTCAATGTCAAAACACTTTTTTGTTTTGGTGTAATTTAATTTTGGCTTTCCATCAAGCTGGCCAAAGTTCCCTGGGCCTAAGTTCAGAATTATAACACTATTGTGGCAAGTTTGTTGGAGTTTGCCAACTTTTACGCTGTGTTAATCCCAAGTAGTTTAGCCAAAGGATTTTTACACATCTTGCGAAATGGTAGCAGGAAGTGTTTACATATGCGCATAAAGATGCAACAAGCCGGGCCAAGAAACTTAGTTTCCATTTTGTTATAAGTACTTATGTATAAATTGCGGACTGCATGCTGCGGACATAATGTACAGTAGATCTAAGCAATGCTGGTTTAAATGATAATAAATGGCAGAATAACAATGCGAATGCTTAGACGGTTTATCAAAGCAAAGTTCTACAAAAAAATACATATAAATATCTTATTTTTTATTCAGTTGACTCAACAGCTGCCTAATTACCACCCAAAAACATGTCACGCTCAGCCCCTTTGGGCAGCTGTCCTTACCATAGATAGTCTGATCCGTTAATTGATTACAAATAAACACGGGGTCCTAGCTACGTGCTCAACTTAGCCCTGCGTGCATATTCATATTTATTTAGGAAAAAAAAAATAGAAAAATATAAAAAGGGGTGACCGTGACCCACCCCAAGTTAGTCCTTCGGCTTGTGACTGTATGTTTGACCAGGTGCATTAGTTTCCAACCACACACTCGAATCAGCTACCAACTGCATAAATCTCCATTAGCTTCATTTTCTGTTACCACCAAGGCAATCGATTAGACATTGTCACATGCATTTACTATGCATGCAGCTGATGGGGAGTTGTTCGAAGACATCTCCTAATGCGGCTGCCATCTGAAACGCATGTGCGTAGCTTCTAGCTGTGTCTTAATGTATTAACCTTAACCTGTATTTTAAATGCAAATAAACTAGATTTACCTGTAGCTTTCCAAAATTAAAAGTTATGGTCTACTTATTTTTTAAAGAGATGCAAAAATTGAAAACTAGATTATTTAAATGGAATCTTGATATAAAGCTTTAAGAATTTATCTTATGGAAACCATTAAGAACTATTATTTCAATAATAGGAATATTGTAGTTAATTAACTACTCTTAGGGGAGAGATTATTGCCTCGGAGTTTTCATGGAAGATCAATTTATAAACTAATTTTAACGAATCTTAGACTTGAACAATGCATCGTAAATTGTTTTCAAAAATGGTGTAAAAGAAGTTAAAGGAAATGAAAACAGAAAAACAGAAAACAGAAAACAGAAAAGTTACATTCAACAGTTTTCCGATCATTTGTCGACTTTGACGATAGTCGGGCGAAAATTAAGAAACTTAGAAGTCAAAATCAATATTTATACCCGTTACTCGTAGAGTAAAAAGGGTATACTAAAGTCGTGCAAATGTATGTAACAGGCAGAAGGAAGCATCTCCGATATCATAAAGTATATATATTCTTCATCAGCATCAACAGCCGAGTCGATATACCCATGTCCGTCTGTCCGTCCGTCCGTCCGTCCGTCCGTCCGTCCGTCTGTATGAACACCTAGATCTCAGAGACTAGAAGAGCTAGAGCAACCAAATTTTATACGTAAGCTAGTATTGTCTGTAGGCAGATCAAGTTTGTTTCAAATTTTGGTCACGCCCCCTCCCGCCCCCGCAATAAAAAATGTTGAATAACTCCCACAATTTTTAAGACATCGAGCTCAGATTTTGCAGTGTAGTCTTTGTGTTCAATATCTACAATCTCACAAATTTTCAAAAGGATCGGATAATAAATAGCCGAGTTAAAAAAATGTTGCATACTTATGCGAGCTGAGCTGAGTAACGGGTATTTCGAAGTCGGACAGGGCCGACTTTAACTTACGCTCTCGTTTTTACTCTCACTATGGAGCTTAAAAAATAAGTTTGGAGCTAATCAGATGATTAACTGAATAGTTACTATTCACTGTTATCAGTAATTTTGTTTGATTTGAACTCTGCCGAAGTTTGTATACCCTTGCAGCACGGTTTTCTAACTAAGATTACTTTTCGGACCTTACTTTTCTATAAGAGCTATACTATATAGATGTCTGATTTCGACCAAACTTAGTGGAATCGCGGGAAAGCATAGCAAACTAGGAAATACAAAGTTTGGAGGCGTTTTCTCTTTCTCTTTTTCACTAAAACGAGTTTTTCGACCGATCATTATTATGGCAGCTGTATGCTATAGTCATCCGATCCGACCGGTTCCGAAACTTGTGCAGCGTATTTGTACTAAGTTTGATGTGATTCAAGCAATTGCTATGGGCAATTTGAAGCTATAAAATTCACATCAAATGTGGAAAGCGAGTTCATTTATCAAAATTTATTATAATTTGGTTCAACTTAATCTAGTCGAAGAATGCCAAGACTCAGTTCTTCAAGTCACAGAAATAGCAACAATAAAGAAGAGCGCTTTTCGTGTCCCCTTCAGCCATATAAATGTATCTTCAAGAAATTGAAAAGTTCCATTTTAATCAATTTTTTTTTTGTTTCACCCCCAGCAGTAAGTCCTCGCCATTTTTATGGTCTCTCAATGGGTTAATGCTAGCTGCTTGCCTCAGGCAATCCATTTAGTTGGCCTGGCGCAGGCCAACGCTGGTCATTTGATAATTTATCACAATGAAAATTGATGCGCACGGCAACAAATGTTTCGCGCTACTCGAGGACTCCAAGGCAGCCGGATCTCTGGCGTGCCACGTCTGGGTCTAGTGCATGCCACACGAAATGCCATCGTAAATAGTAAAAATGCTTTCGCAAATATTTCGCTGCACTTTTCTGTGACACGCGCTTTTCCCTTTGGTCCAGACTCTAACCAGGCGACGCCCAAAAGTATGCAGCAGCTGTGGGGCAGCAGGAACGAAAGAAAAATGAGGGAAGAAACAAACGTCTCGTTTGTGTTCTGTTTTCCTTTCATTTATGCCAGTTAAGTTGTTGGCCAGTTTCGTGACTGCCGTTTGCTGTATTTACGCTTGCGTTTTCATTTGTGCCTGTAAATAGCATTAAAAATAATTTTCCGGCTTAAACAAAAAAAAAACCGCTGCACACGCAGGAGGCGCTGACAGCAGGCCGGCTTATGCACTTAATGAAATGTACACGGCAATTGCCCGAGCAGTTGGCCGGGCAAAGATGCGGCTTTAGCCTGGCCATAAATTGAGGCAACTTTAATTGCATTTCACACATGTTGGAAATTTCGAATTAAAGCGGCTCGCTCTTCTGAGAGGTGTGAAACAGCGTGCTGTGTGTACGGTTTGAGTGTGTTTATTGCTTGAAATGCATTTAAAAGCTTAAGCAAACTTTGCGGAATAAATAATAGGAAATGTTAAGCAAATGCAGAACTCAAAGGACAATAAATGAATACACCAACTTTGGCACTGCTAATTGAAATCTTCGCAAAGATAACATTTTCCGTGTAAACAAACCACTTTTGCTAATGCCCGGGCACATCCTTACCTAATCCTCGCTCCAGCTTAATGTTTTTCTTCCATTTCCCAGCATTCCCAACTGAATTTGCCTGGCTTATCATAATAAAACCGAGTATGCATTCATAGCATTTATTGGCAAATTAAACATTTTGCATAATTATTTTAAATGGTCTTCACAGATTCGCAGAATTATCTCAACTATGGCAAAAATCAGCTCAACTGTCTGGCCAAAACTTGAATACAAATGACATTCATTTTGTTATAACAATAAATCAAAATTAATTTATTTCCCACATTGTTTAGCCAGGTTAGGAAAACAGCCATCAAGTTCAAGCAAGGCCAAAAGGAATTTTCAATTACAAAACAAAATGCCGAAATTAGATATTAAGCAAACTTTTGCAAACCAACCAGTTTCACTGGGCGAGAGAAGATGTGGGAAGAGGAGTAACTAATGGAAATTACTAAGGAGGCGTAATTAAATATTCAACATCCAAATGAACTTGGACAGGAAGAGAGAGACCATCATCACCAGGACAAACAGCACAACTGCTAATCATATCAACATCACAACAATTAGCCTGATGCAGAGCTAAGGGAGAGCTTATGAAGGATGTTAGTGGACCGGGCAGGAGGAAGTCTGGACAAATATTTGGCTCATCATGAGTCCTGGGAAACAAGAGGTGAGTAGTGGGGGAAAACGGTATTGATTGATGAAGCGAAGAAAATGTAGCTACTAAGGAAAGCAAGCAACTGGTTGGGACTTTGATTAGCAACCGTATGGTTTAACTAGTTTGGGGGTTTTTAACTAAATATTATGAAACCCAAATTGATTTCAAACACAATCAGGGAAAATAATCTTCAATTAATCCCTAATTGGTAATTAAAAGTGAAAGTGATAAAAACTTGTGGCAGGACTAATAAGGTGAAGTCCATTTAAAGAAGCTTGAGACTCGGTCTGCCCTAGAACCAGTTTATCATTACGTTCTTCCTCCTGCCTTATCTCTTCTTTCAATTCAGCTGCCTCTTAGTTATTTTCCTTCATTTCTCCACTTCCCTTCTTCCTTCTTTCTTCTTCTTTGATTTTTCTTCCTTCTTTCATCTTTTTCCATCTTCCTTCATCATTCAACCTTTGGATCCCTTCTTCCATTTTTTTCTTCTACCTTTTTCCTACCTCCTACCTAATCTCTCCCTAATTTTTTCCTTTTTTCTTCATTCTTTCTTAATTTCTTCATCATTCCTTCTTCCTGTCTTCTTCCTTTCTTCTTCTTTCCTTCTTCCTTAATTTTTTATTCCTTCTTCCTTCCTTTTTTCTTCCTTCTTTCTTTCTTCCTTCCTTCTTTCTTCTTTCTTCTTCCTCTTTCTTCCTTCTTATCTCCTTTCTTTCTTCTTTCTGCCTCCTTTCTTACTCTTTCCCTTCTCTTTCCTTGCTTCCACCTTTCTTCCTTCTTCCTTCGATCCTCCATAATTTCTTTCTTCCTTCTTTCTTCCATCCTACTTTCTTCCTCCTTCCTTCCTGCTTCCTTAACTACTGCTTCCTTCCTTCCTGCTACCGGTCTCCTTCTACCTTGCTCTTTCCATCCTCTTTAGTTCCTCCTTTCATCCTCCTTCCTTCCGCTTTCCATTTTTCTTCCTCCTTGCATCCTTCTCCTTTCTTTTCTGTCTTCTAAAACAATAAGTTAGCCCGCTCGGGGTCAATAATCCGCGTAAATCAATAAGATGTAACCCTACTCAGAAAGCAGTGTTATCTGCACAGTAATTTTTAAAGGACCTCCGGCTCCTACCATCTCCAGACCTTTTGTTGTCTCACTTCAGGTCCTGCACTTGCCTTTCACAACAACTTTCCATGGAATAAGCAATTGAGGTTTATGCCAATATTGCATTGAATTCGAGCATAAAGAAAACTAAGAAATTCAATCGGGTTTCTTTTGCTCAATCTATGCCCCCGGACAGACCAAGTAGAATTCTCGTTCATCTTGAGCTCCGCCGTGGATTAGAAATTGCCTCTTGTTTCTTAGGCTTGGTTCATTTCTTCTCTCTCGTTTTCCGTGTCTTTGCGCAAATTTGGGAGTTTTTTTTTGTCCTCTCTGCTTTTGGTATTTTTTGCCTTTTTGTGGTTGTGCGGCAAAAGTTCTTGGTCGGAAACGGACTGGGTGCGTGGAGACTGTGAAGTGACTCGATTTCCACTTGAGTAAACATTAACGTGCCGGACGCCCCATTGAAATTCAAGCGCGCAATTCACTTCCACTTAATTTTCAACGCTTTCTTTTTCACTTTTTTTTTTGTTGTTGATTTTTGTCATTTCCTCTCCCTTTTTTTCCGCCAGTTGGAAGCATCAAAATAATATTCCTTTTTTACTTTTTTGTAAAAGTTTTGAGCGAAATGTGTCGCAAATTAGTCACAAGTGTCTCAATTTAACGCAAATTTATGGAAAAACAGAAAGCGGAAAAGCCAAACTTGTGGCTTGGTCATGTAATTTTTGTGGGTCACTCACAAAGTGACCGAAATTGAAATCAATTAAATGCGGCTGGGCGGGCACGTGTCCAAGAGATTTGATTAGCTCCACTCGGGTGCTGATTGAAATTGATGGAGCGTGCGGAATGTTAGTTTTGGGCAATGAAATTGCCTGCGAATATAACATAAATTTTCATAGGCCCGGGCGACAGTGAAATTTATGGTGAAGCAGCATCTGGTAGGCACATTTCCACCCGTTCAATCTTTTAAAATGACTTTCCATCTGCTCTTTGTGTAGTTTTGTGAGGCGACAAAAATCGTAAAGTAATTACCACCTCCTTTTGTGGCCTCAGGTGTTGAAAGTCTCAAGGTTCTTGAACTTGAACGTTTATTCAATTGTCACTTATAGCCAGGCCAGGTCTTTGTGTGTGTTTGGGCCTGGCAGTTTAACTGTAAATTGATTAGATTGAACGATAAGGTGAGCCACACTTGAAATGCCGTGAGCGTTTTCAGTTTGTTTTAATTGAATTTCCATCTCTCAATTATGGAGCTCAAATTGTTTAATTGAATTTGTGGAAATTACAGAATTTTGGTTCGAATTGTCGTAAATTCATAAATAAGTACCAAAAAAACTAGTAGATTTTTCAGAGCTGGCTTTGGTGTATTTCTATTTTGGCCGCCGGCTCAGACTCTCGGCCTCGTGCCTTTTGTTTTCAAGGCAAGTTCAACAAAAAGCTTACCACAACAATTGTAATTAAAACCAACACTAACCAAAAGAGATAAATATCTTGGCAAAAACAAAAATGTTGCAGGGGGTGGATAAAACTTTTACTTTTTGCACGCTTTGTCTGGCTGTTTTTGTTACTTATCCACCCTCACCGCACCACGACCCCATGAAATGACCAACCAGGGAGCTGCCATAATACAATTTATACGACAACACTTTAGTGCAAAGTTTATGCGCAATGTTTACAACGTGCCATAAAACTGGACAAAGGGGGGGCCGAAATGTACTCTCGGGTGCGTAACAAGTGCACCAGTTCCATATACCCCGGCTAAGTAGAGCAACGGATTGGAGTTCATTGCCATCAGCATCTCCCGGCTTGTTTGGTGCTCAAATTGTCGCATGAAATTGGCAGCTAGTAAAAATAAAGTAATAAACTAACTTCAAAACAGGTTGGCAGCACCGGACTTTGTGGCTAAAACCCAGTTATGGTTATGGCTTATGGGTACAAATATGGTTTTTAGAGCTGATTCACCCAGGCAGTATTTAATGCCTTGACAGGGCGGGGGGCAGGCGGTTGATGTTAAAGTGGGGGGCTAAGGTTAAAAGTAAGTCTGGGAATTAGGTCTGAGGATTAATTGTACATAAATTAATTTTTGTCTAGTCGACAGCCAGACGGTAAATATCTTAGGCAAAGGATGGAAAGGGGATTGTTTAAAGATTAAAGGCGAAAAAAAGTTGTAGAAGCACAGCTTGCCTCTGTTTTTTGATGTCACAAATTATAAAGTATGGAATTTAGTTTGGAGTGGAGGCAAAAAAGCTTCACAAATCTGTTCCAGCTTTAATATACTTGTACAATAAAAAATGGCGGTGTGTGGATCAAAAACTTCTTATACTTGCAGTCAGAAGAAGTTTATCTTTCATGCCCCCCTCCCGCTCACGCAATTGTTAAGAAACGTCTTACTTCCCACAATTTTTTAGACAGAATTCTCGAGCCACCTAAGGAATGGTAAAGATCGGCTGAACATTAGTCGAGCTAAAGGGAAAACAGACTTTTGTGCTGGGCAGCACTGCCAGCGCAGCACTTTACACACATTATCTTTTTGTGTGATAAATGCAATTTTAAGAAGGTACAGAATACATATGTTGAAGTCGAACTTTATTACTTGTTTGATATTGGCAATGGGTTGAGAAATTTCAAACTCAGTTTAACTGCACATTTTAAGACTCAGTCGCACTAAACTAACCAGATAACATAATGAAGTCAAAAGATGGTCCATTTCTACTGAACCGAACCGAAAGATAAGGTTCGAAACGGGTTCGGGTTCAGCTTTTATTTTTAAGCAGGTTCGGTTCAGGGTTCCGTTAGTCGCAGAAGTCGAAAAAAAATGAAAGTCGAACCGGATCGGTTCAAAACCGGTTTGAAACCCTGATAAAAACTTAAAAAACTGAGCCGAAGTTAGCTTTCCGCATATTTTTTATACTCTGTACCGTAGGCACATAGAGTATTATAAGTTTGTGCAAAAGTATGTAACATCCAGAAGGAAGCATCTCCGACCCCATAAAGTATATATATTCTTGATCAGCATCAACAGCCGAGTCGATATAGCCATGTCCGTCTGTCCGTCTGTCTGTCCGTATGAACGCACAGATCTCAGAGATGGTAAGAGATAGAGGTTTGACGTGTATGGGACATATGCTTCTTATGTCTGCAGGCAGATCAAGTTTATTTTCAATTTTGGCCACGCCCCCTCCCGCCCCCGCAATTTAGAAAAAACGTCATATCTCCCACAGTTTTGAAGATAGATGGCTTGTTCCTTCTGGACATATTTAGTTATTAGAATAACTTATCGATCCGCCAAAGGAATGAAGAAGATCGGATGAACGGTTTTCGAGTTATGATCAAAAGACAAATTTTCTTGGTACAGAGTATGTTATAGTCGGGCTTGACCGACTTTCTTTCTTGTTTTTTAATTAATTAATTGTCGAGAAACGCTTGCGCTTGAGTGGAGGACTGTTGCTTGTGGCCTAAAATACAGTGTCAGCCACATATCGGAGGCTTGGCGTACAGGTTGCAGAATAGAGTTTATTTTTTTTAAGGGCATCAAGGATTCGAAAAATTACCCTGTGATCCTGCTCCACTGTGCTATGACGGGCGCAAAATCCAAACCGGTGATTGCTTAAAGAAGAAGTCGCTCAAAAATCTTAGAAAAGATAAGCAGGAGCTAATAGGGTGTTTGACTACTTTTCCCTCAAATGCATCCAATCCTGGGGACAGCATCCATCGAATGGGTGGGTCAAATGCAACACCATATGATGATATGGTGATCCGCTCTTCTTAAATACTGTGCATATTTCTTAGCAATGCATTTTGATTCCTTTGCTTCGATAAATTCTACCAAGATAAATCCATGGATAAACCACTAGGACGAATGAAATTAATCTAAAATATGTGGCAATTGGGAATAGAAGTATCAAAAAATTCTTAAAATTGAAATAATTTTATTTATTCCCATCCACAAGGAGAATTGATCTAATTTAAAGGGGCCCATTTTAAATAAAACCAAGGAAGAAAATCTCAACTCAAGACTCAAGACCTCGGGGATTAAATGCTAACAACACGGCCACCGATGGAGGGTACTGATCCTCTTTTCGCCCCACTACTTACGCCACTGCCAGTCAAGCATTTACTTAGCATTGCTACTTATGACAAGCCTTTGCTCAACAAATTTCCATAATATGTGTATAAAACTGACGTTTAGTCTTTGGAACCAAACTAGCTTCTTGGCTTGCAACTATTTTGTGGATAATTTGTTCGTTTTTGGCTGCAAAGTTGCATTCATTTGTTGCCACCTCACTGTCCTTATTACAATTTCATGGCGCACAATGGGCAGCTAATGAATATGAATTGCAAGAGTTATTCCTTATAAGGCCAACACACACACACAAGCACTCGGGTGTCAGCACCACTTGACAACAAACAGGGAGACAGACAAACAGTGCAAACAAACATGCAGGCAGCCAGTCAGACAGCCAGACCGACAGACGAAGAGACAAACTACTTACATACTTACTTGCTCACTTACTTACCCACTTATGTGTGGCAACAAAACTTATGCGCCAAGTTGTCTTTTCACATAAACTTGTTGGTACTTACAGTTCCTTTTTCCTTTTCCCTTTTTGTGTTCGAAACAAAAACAAACTTCACAGTGCAAAACTCACATAAATTACGCGCCCAGGCAAAAGTCACAAAATGTCAAATGCAGCAAAATACACAAAACGAAGCTAGAAAAAAGCCCCAAAACTGCAGCGAATGAATAGCGGCTGGGGAGACGATAAAATTTTGGTTTCAAGGAAAAATTATGCTCAGGCCTCGGGGGCTGAGTCATCAATGGTGAATGAGGATGGGAGCCGGCGCAGGAAATGCGGCCAATTTGTAGTCATAGCTGGGGAAAGTCTGTGGCCGATATGCGCGTGTTGGCCTTCAAAAACTGACAGCCAAACGACAGGGGCCGTGGGCGCAGGAAAAAAGGGCGGAAAAAAGAGAAACGCGAAAAAGTTAACTATGATTTATGTGCCAAATGGGTGTAGGGAGGTGGTTGAACACCCGTTGGGGACTATGCATCTTGGGCCAATTAAATTATTGAAAGCATTTTTAGGGTTAGGTCGAAAATGAACGCAGATCTGCAGGAAGCAATGACCGAATTTATACTGATTCAATACGGTGCCAAAACTCCATCAGAATTTCCAATCGCTTTGACTTTGAGCAAGCCAAAAATCAAAATTAAAATCGAACTTGATTGGAAAACTCAAAGATACTTTTGTCTTGTGCCAAACTCATCCGTGATGCCGACTTTGGTAGGCCTGTGTAATGGACACTGTCGAGGAAGGGAGAAATGAAAGTCATGCAAATGAGTTTAGGAAGCACAAATGTCTGGCGGCCCAAAAGGCAGAAGAGTTGTCGGTCCTGTGTGTGTGTGTGTGTGTGTGTGAGAGAGTGTATGTGGTGGTCGAAATAATGGTCACGAAATGAAAACGAATCAGGAAAATTCACTGGCTTGGCCTCGAATTCGGATCAGACAACAAAGCAAAAAAAAGCGGAAGGAGAAAGAAATGGTCAACCAGTGCCAATGATGCTGCCGCTGATGCTGCTGCTAACGATGAGGTTGCTGCTGCCGTTGATGAGAATGGCAAGGATGATGTTGGCAGACGCTGCCAGAAACTGTAAATGTTGCTTGCGATGCGCTGTTCCAGCTGGGCGTGAAAATGCAATTTACTTTCCCCGTGGCTGGCGCCCAGCATATGGTGGAATGAGTCCGCTTTGAGGTACATAACAACAAAAATAGCAAAAATTATATATATGACCCTTATCAATATGAGTAGAATAATCAGAGAAATAGTTTGCTAAAAAAAAAATAACAATAAACTGTAACCAACTCCACAAACAGCAAACTGTTGTAAAAATGGCCAAAAAAAATAACTTATATTTTTACATAAAAGGATGCAATCCTCTGGCAGCTTCATTAGAATGTAATCTGATATGATGGTGCAAGGTTTTGACTAAAAGTTCTCACTTCAAATATTTCCTTTACATTTTTCAACTTGATTAAGCTTGATTGCAGACCAAATACTTTTGGCAATCTGACCTAGATGAGGTCAGCGTTTGGTGCACATACAACCCACTTCCTCTTCATCTAAACAAATGCTTTATTGTCAGATATTTGAAATGCCTGTTCAATATTACGACCACTTTTGCATTGCTAATAAACTTTGATCGATTTGAGAGTAAAATTTTATTTAAAATTTATATTTCCGCTTGAATGAAGTTTTGCCCAGAGCCTGAGCCACAGACAATTTAAGAATATTTACACTTCTACAAACCTTTACTCTGCATTTGTGCGAATAATTAATTTATCCAAAATAGTACTCATAGTACTCATTTTTACAAAAATCACCTTAATGATTCTTTTCGAGCCCTTTGATAATTCAAAAGGGATTACTATCATGTGTGATTAAAAGACGACTCCAAAATTTCTCATGCATATACTTAAAATGTGCTTCATCGAAATACGACCCACGAAACACTCATGAATGACTGGAAAATGAGTCGATACTGTTCAGAAAAAACGGGTTAAAAACAACTCTTCAGCAAAAAAAACTCGAAGAAAATAAACTAGAATGTGATCAAAAATTACATAGGATGATTGCTGGGCTTTAGAATATCAACAAAAACCAAAGTGTCATAATTTTT
The DNA here is from genome assembly GCA_035044985.1 of Lordiphosa fenestrarum. Lineage (NCBI taxonomy): Eukaryota > Metazoa > Arthropoda > Insecta > Diptera > Drosophilidae > Lordiphosa > Lordiphosa fenestrarum. Next base: position 134,442 of record JAWNNO010002333.1, on the reverse strand, counting down.
CTGATCGACACTCCCAGCACACATTTTAGGATATTTTTCTGTCTTCGGTCTGATTAAAATAGTCATAGCTGACCCTAGCCGCGACTCTTCTTAAAGATAATTTACGCCAAACAACTCCTTCCCACCCTTCGCGAGTACGATACTAGGACAATTATATGTGGCATGTTCTCGCATGGGCAAACCATCGAACTTATTTGCTTGGATCGCATAGTATCATCTGCAGCATAATTAAGATATGTCGCTTTTGCTGGAACATGGAAATTAAACTGTAAAATGATATACAGACATGTTCTAATCTCACTCGGAGTCTATTAAAGATAGCAATATGAACATTTTGCGTAATATAGAACACGATGAAGGAAATATTTTCTGCATTATTAACTCAAAAATCTTGTTTTTTCGAGTTTTGTCAGCGTTGAAATAAGTGAGCGCTATGAGTGCAAAATAAATTGACACACAAAGTTTACAATTTTAGCTTCAAATATAACATTGATAGTTCCGTAATTTCTGTAGCCTTTCATTAAAAAATATTTTATCTTGGCCAAGACTCGATAAACGTTTCCAGTGTCACAGCTGTTGTTTACACAATTTTAATTGAATTGCATTTTAGCTTCGAGTAGGAAAACATGTCAACAACAACAAGTCGCTCGTCAAATTGGCAAAAACCTAATTAAATTGGCTTAATTATAGTTGCACATTAACTAGCAAAATACCCATATACAGATGCATATATGAGTGCGTGTGTGTGTGTGCAATGGCAAATACATAAGCTTCAAATAGTGCAAAGGCAATCTGAATGGTTAAATACTCTATACGAATCTGAAATAAATAATAAGTACAGACGTGAATTGGAATTGCTAAGAAATCTGAAATGCAAAAAAGACTTAGAGAATTCAGTGAACACTAGTATTTATAACAAGAAAGAAAGTCGGTCAAGCCCGACTATAACATACTCTGTACCAAGAAATTTTGTCTTTTGATCATAACTCGAAAACCGTTCATCCGATCTTTTTCATTCCTTTGGCGGATCGATAAGTTATCCTAATAACTAAATATGTCCAGAAGGAACAAGCCATCTATCTTCAAAACTGTGGGAGATATGACGTTTTTTCCATATTGCGGGGGCGGGAGGGGGCGTGGCCAAAATTGAAAATAAACTTGATCTGCCAGTAGACATAAGAAGCATATGTCCCATACATGTCAAACTTCTATCTCTTACCATCTCTGAGATCTGTGCGTTCATACGGACAGACAGACGGACGGACAGACGGACAGACGGACGGACGGACAGACGGACAGACGGACATGGCTATATCGACTCGGCTGTTGATGCTGATCAAGAATATATATACTTCATGGGGTCGGAGATGCTTCCTTCTGGATGTTACATACTTTTGCACAAACTTATAATACTCTATGTACCTACGGTACAGAGTATAAAAATAGATCAATGCAAATGAGAATATACAAGACGAGTCATACAATCGCTTTTAGAAGAAGGGAAGAGTTTCCTTTTCCGATTCAATATATGTCCTGATTTTATTTAAAATTGGGTTTTCATGCTTTCTGTTTGTGTTAAATTGGTATTTCATTCAAGAGTAAGCGGTTCTTCTATTTCAAAGCGAGACAGAAACCGACTAATCATACAAAAGCAAACAATTTTTTAAACAGGTGACCTCGCAGCCTAGTCACATAGTCGTAACTGCTATACAGGCAACCACTTTAATCAAATAATTGTAGCACTTGGGGAATAGAAAATGTTGAGCCTTTTGATCGGGTAGAGTATAATAATAATTGGGATGCACACGCACACACTTAGCACAGTCACCCACTAAATACACACAAGTGCAACGTGGAGCATCAGCCTCCCCCCCCCCCCCCCCCCCCCCGCCTACTCCTGATGCAGGGCGGTTGCCAACTTTATTTAACTGTTTGCCAAGCTGTCAAGCGCTAGCTAACTGCCACACGCTCTCCACAAACACACTCACCGGAGGCTTCAGGATGTGTGGATCCTAGTGTTTTGGGCTCTTGTATATTTGTTGGTCTCGATGGCAAAGCCAAAAAGGAAACGCGCTACATTTGCGCTGAACGTGTGCGTGTGTGTGTGTGTGTGTGTTTGTGTTTGCCTTTTGGAACGTTTCACGCTTCGATTGCAAAGCAGGCAAAGCCAAGTGGAGGCTTGGCGAGGCGAGTAGAGTCCTCCAGATGCAGGCACACACACACACTCATTTTAATCTTGCTGCACAAAAAAAAAGGACAACCCGAAATGTAGCATAAAACCACCAAACCAACATCAAGCATACATTCGCTGTGGTATGGCAAAATTAAATTTTAAATATTTATAAAGTTCGGGAGGTCAATAAAAGGAATTTGCAATTGGTCTGATTGGCTTTTAATCGCAGTAGACAGTTTTTAATAAATATGCATAACCATACAGCAGAGTTGCGAGTGGGAGGGGGCTGGAAAGGGGGGGAGGTGGGCAGAGGCCCACAAATCCCCAGCAATTGGCCATTGGTAACTGGCAGGCGGCAGGCTGTGCAGCTCCAGCAGTTTCTTACGGTTGCCCGGTCATAAAAATGGCGGAAAAGCCAAAAATCAAGTGAAATTTATGATTGCCATAAAATTGCGTAGCCGGATGAAGCAACTTCCCCTTCTATGTAAACCTAACCATTGCAATTCCTTCACCTCGAGCTGTCATTGTTGTGCACACATTTGGACACGTATAAAAGGCAAGCGGAGTGCAACTGTAAAATCGTAAGATTAACAAAAAAAAAGTCCTACTTTGCCCTAAGAGCAACATTTTGAGCGAGAACGGTAGCCAAAACAGTGGTGCTCTGTTTGCGGGCATCGATCCTATCATCTCATCATCATCGTCACATTTATCGTTCTGTTTGCTGCATTGCTTGAGCCCACAAGCAGAGTTCCTCATAGTCATATGCTTGTTCGAGTATTGCATACACTGAGAAAATAAAAGGTGTTGCAAGGCAAAAGGAGAATTTAACATTCCCAAATAATTGAATCTTATAACACACTTATAAGTACAAAATTTGTAAGTCAAGCCCGCCTTGGCATTATTTAAAGGTACTTTAAGTGTTAAGTTTAAGAACTAAAAATGCTTGGATGAAGAACTTTGATATGAAAAATTAAAAATCCAAATTCCACAGAAAAATACCAACTTAACTTTAACTTTAATAGACTCAGCTTTCCCTTCATGGCAGCATTGCTTTGACTGGTTGGGAATTCCAAGGCATCATCAGTGCAAAAATTGACCTAACAAGTCAAATAGGTTTGTTGGTAAAAGCCTTAGAGTGTGTGTATGTACCTAGTATGACTCCTAGTATTGATAAGATACTATGACATAGCCCGCTTTGACATAAGACATCCGTTGTTTTAATTATTTGATTTTCAAGTGCGGCTCTCAAACTGATTCAGGATTGTTTGAAGCCTTGTGAGCTTGTATCCAGCTCGATCTATAGCGACTCGTACTTGAAATTGGAATCAAAAGTCGAAGTCAAATCAATCTATTAGAGTTTAGTTTAAAATCTGCAGAAACCCATGCTCATTCGCTCAGTGCACATTGCACAGGTCTGTGTCTCTGTACAGGGCTTGTTTATTCTCTGACGAAATTGTGAAATAATGTGCTGCAATCGATTCGCAATACCTGCACTTTACCTTGCCCCCACCCCGGTGGCCTGTTGGGCGAATGAACACAAAAAAAAATGGATTTGTGCAGTGAAGTGCACTTGGAGTAGCAGCTGCTGCAAGCGCAGTCAGACAACGCTTTGGCATGTTGTGATGAATATGTTTACATCAATAACACAAAAAACTTGGGTCGGAGCGTCAATAATGAAGCGTTGCACTGACTCCTTGCCATTATCTCCCCACGGAATCTCGATGATGAACACATCAAAATGAGTTTACTTTGTGGTCTGATGGCAGCGATTGCGGCAGACAGCAGCAGGGAGCAACCATTGAATGCTTGACAACTACACAACAAGGATTATGCAAGGATATGGCAGGCAATTGAGACTTGAAAAGCGTTTCTGGTTCACTTTGTGGTGGTTATGCAGATGAAACTACAATTCCAGAGCATTGAAAGGAAGGAAGGAATGTTTAATGTAAATATGGAAGCATATTGTGTTTTATAACTTTATTGAGGAAATATGAAGGAAAATACATATAGGGTATTCATGACCCCCCGCCGGTTGAGCTGTGGAGTTGATGAATTGAGGAAAATTTTAATTTCTTTTAATACTTTTCTTTTAAATTGTTTCGATTGTTATATGATTCTTAGATGAGTTACATATGTAGGTCGCGTAGACCGAATTACTGATGAGGTTGAATTACCCTAACTGCAAAAGATTTAAAAGAATCAAATTTCTCTTTCAGATTTTGGTAGTTTTCTAAGATATGGCTGGGACACCAATGTCTAAGGGAAACGTCAGAGCAGACCAGCAATCGACAGCAGCAATTTGCTAAGCACATCGCATCCCAGCGTGATTAGATTTCAGAACATTCTTAAGGACTACCTTAAAATTCGGTGTGTCATTACTCTTATTACAAAACTTTAAAGTGCACACTAACCAAAGTATAAAATTGCATTAATTTAGTCAAAAACGAATTCAAATTTCCTTTCTCCACCTTTTCAAAGAGCAAGTCTCACCAATTTTTGTTTCAAGCAATTACACAAACTCTTCTTTTTTTTTCGTTGCTGGCATACATTATTCATGGCCAGGATACAAATTAAAAGGGCCAAAGGCAACTAAATATTTGAAGAACATTTCAGGCGGCGCCCTGTAATCTGCCGCACTTTGGCCACTAATTTTGCCTTGAGACAACAAGCAATTGAACTTGTGCCTCATTCAAATAAAGTAAATTATGCAAAAACAAAACTTTCAAAAATTCACTTTAATTTATAATTTATCAGTTGAAAGCTTCTGATGCCCAAAAAGCAGTTTTGACTGTGGTAATTAGCAAATTACAGCTTACAAATTGGGTTAAATTCCGGCCACGCCCACCACCTGAGTAGGGGGGCCGGAGGGGGTCCTTTTAGCCATGTCGACAACAATTTGTGATTGCCGTAAAATGTGCTGAAAAGGGTAACCAATTTGCCTTCACACAATGAAATTGCCCATGAGGCAATATATGCATATATATGTATGTGTGTGGTAGTTTCTCTCCCTTTTTACAGAAACATTTTTTCTGGCTTTTATTATGGTCACTTTATTTTCGGTTTTTTTTTTTTTGCTTTTCTCAGGTAAAACCTAAGCTTAGCAAGAACATTTTTTGGTCCGTCAGAGCAAAATGTGTTAGTATGCTCAACGCGGCTCTCTCACATCAAAATGTCCTTTTACCACACACACACACACACAGAGAGACATGCGTGTGTATGTAAAAATTCAGACGTGATGTAAATTTCTATTGAATGCTGAATGGACAAAAAATATTTTTAATGGTTCTTGTACCTCAGAATTGTGGGTGAAAGCAGTTCAACAAATTACTATCTATCCAATGGTTGAATGTAAATACGTGTGTATATATCTTTTTTAGAATAATAATCAGTCATAACCGAATACAATGGGGCAGCAAATTTGGTCATAATTTTTTTTGTGGCTGGAAACAAAATTACCAACGTTTCGAAAAGTTGATAAATATTGAAATCATTTATTGACTTAATTTTTAAAAATTCAACTATTCGCAAGGCTGACTCACAAATCGCAGAGAAACATAAATAAAGCTAATGCCGCAGCCATAAATAATCCGCATGAAGCTAATGCCAAAAGACGACAAGGAACTTTTCTGTTTTTTTTTTCTTTTCTTATTGTTTATGTTTTTTCTTACCTCCGATAGATAAATAAATATGACAACAAAACGCTTGCAGAAGATAAACCGCACTCGAAACTTGGCATATTTGCATACACAATGGAAGAAAAACGAGTAAATGTGCTTTCTGCTCTGACACCAAAAACCGAAACATAAACACGGGCAGGTACAGTGCACCAATAGAGAGATAGCAACAGGATAAAAAAAAAACTAAGTCAAATGCTGTCAATGGCAAAAACTGTCGAGGTGCGTGTGCGCGCATATATACATATATTTTATTCAACATATTTTACAAGCATATAATTACAACGCAAAACCACAACAACATCATCAGCAGCAGCAGGCAGCTAAGCACGTGCAAAGCCCACATGCATTTTAACATTAACCACAAACAGAAATTTCAGATGCAACTCCCTAGATACCCAGTGGAAATTATATATATTTTACATGCTTTACCAATCTCATATACCCCGTCAATTGGAATTGCAATCAAAAATAGAAAATCCCGGTCTTAAAGCCCCAGCCGCATGGGCCATATTTTGCATTGTTGTAAATGTTTTACATGCCAAATTATGCAAAAATACCAAACACAATACATATTCAAATATTTGTACCAAATTCTATAAACAACAACCACGCCAAAGCGGCATCATGCAAATTGTTCCCCCCAACAGCCTACAGCGAGTGGGAGGACGACAACACCAGGCCAGTTGCAATCGATTTCGAATTTGGAATTCGCCTGTCAAACACACAATAATGACATGTCACGCTGTTGTTTTCATTTTTGGCGATTCATTTAGTTTTGTTGTGTGTGAAAATATTTCTCATTCAGTTTTAGATCTGTACAAGGTCAAGCGATTATTCTGCTGATGTGGCTGTTGCTGTTGTTGTTTTGTTTGTATTTCTAATGGGGCTTTAGCCTGACTGAATAAAAGTCATTTAAATTGCATTTTGAACTATGATGGATTCAAATGTTTTATAGATTATTGAATAAAATGCAGCGTATTTTGGGAACCATGATTTCTGCAGTACCTACAGGTATGAAGATGAGGAGGAAACAGTACAACACCTCCCCTGCCATTGCCCCGCCCTGAGTAGAAGGAGTCTTCGGACACTAGGTCTACCTCTCCTACTCATCCTCTAGGAGAAGTCCGAGCTAGAGATCCCATCTCTACTGAAATTCATTCAGTCCACACAATGGTTCAGTAACGAGGACCTCCTTCATTAACCAAACGAGAGCGTAAGTTAAAGTCGGCCCTGCCCGACTTCGAAATACCCGTTACTCAATGCAATTAGTGTTTAATAACTTCATGCGGCTCGGATAAGTATGCAACATTTTTTTAACTCGGGCATTTATTATCCGATCCGATCCGAAAATTTGTGAGATTGTAGATATTGGCCACACAGACTTTTGAGTGTGAGAATTGTGAAAGTTATTCAACATTTTTTTATTGCGGGGGCGGGATTGGGCGTGAAAAAAATCTGCATTCACTAGGCTCGACACACACAAAATAATCGCTAGCCTCATCAAGCGTCGCTCGCACTTACTACTACTATTGCAATGGACGTCATGCTTCTCTCCAAAAGGAGAAACTATAAATGTTTCTGGAAGACATAACCTGGTCTACACAGTACTGTAGGTACCCATAGACTTTCATCAAACAAACTGGTGAAAATTAAAACGATCCAAATTTTTTTTTAAATTTTGTTATATAATTCCGAAAATATTTTAAAAAAATGGATTCACTTAATTAATTTTTGTGATTTGAACATATTTAAGGCAATAAGGGAAACAAACAATTTACAATTACACTTCAAGTGGAAATCTCTTATTTAGTTTGCCTGGGGGTAATCTGGTCTTTCGAAGACACACTTCGTGGGTAGTTCGACTGAGCTACTTCAACCCCAATGTCACTGGTCATCATTGATGGCAATTTGAATGCACTCAAAGAGGTTACACGCCTTGAACTCAAGGGCGCCGCACTCACCTCAGGATAAGGAACTATCTGAGCCATCAGCTTCTGATGGCAGGGATGAGATGGATCCATTCCCGGCTCGGGCTCTACTACAGGACCCCAGTCTTCGGTAGGTGTTGAGATCGAAACTGATGTGGCCTGAGAAGGGCTCGATGTCTTCTCCTCGCCTGGACACTCCTCCAGCGTACAACTCTCTGTGAGAGTTTGCGCCTCACTTGGAAAGCTCACCTCGGAGCTGCTCATGTCGGCAAATTCCTCGGCTATGAGACGGCGAGCCAAGGGCACTGACAAGAATTCTTTGTAGTGCAACTTGCGACGCCTTTCGAACTCCAAGCGACGCACCTTCTCTTCCACCGATTCGGGAAAGTCCTCATCGTCGGATGAGTCATCCGAGTCGTTTTCCATGCCAAACGATGGCGTCTCCGATTGCGAAGCCAGTCTCAGTTTCTCTATAAGCGTGGCTGTGTCCAGATCTTTGGGTACTTCATCTTCGAAAACGAATGGTGTTTTGGGTTCATCAATAACCATGTGACCATAGTCCTTGTTCGCTGGATGAAACGTCTCCAGCACATTTAGCTCATCGAATTTGGCTGTTTTCATAGAGGCTGTCGGTTGATTGATCACCAAGTTGCTGCCTGTCTTGAGAATGCCACGAACAGCTACTTCGGGTTCCATGATAAAATGTTGGTAAATCGTCAGAAGTTTAAAAAGTTGCAATTATTTCAATGTGTAGGTAAATATTTTGTACTTTTCTTTTTAGAGAGAGTTGTGATTGTGTTTGTGTCGAATTCGTGCACTTTGGGTGAAGGGAAGCGGAAAGTCTATGATGACTCGATTTGAAATAGTCTACTTATTACTGCCATTATTCGATCAAGGGCAACAACTCAATCATAACTTGAAATACGTTTTGGATTTCTACGAATAAGAACTTAGATGTGTACTCTTGTTGGATAATTGCTCAAAAGCTCAATTCGTTTTGTGGCTGCAAGTATGTAGCAGAATGTCCACAAAATGTTTTCTACTTTTGACCCGACCAAAAACCTGGGACTAAAAAAAAATTTTATTTTAATTTGCGTGGACATGAGTTCGTGCTGTACGAGAGTTGCCTACTTAATTGCGCAAATACACTTAAACACACACACACACATACACATGCTGGCTGAGTGGCGGCAGAGGGGGAATGGTCAAAACACATCCTATGCATTTCAGTAGACCAAAATTGTGTCATCTTTGGTTTTGCATGTGCGCACAATTTGGGTTTTATCCTGGTCATCTGGTACAGCATGCCTGAGTGTGCATTTGTCTCTCTGTGTTAGTGTGTGTGTGTGTGTGTGTGCAACTAGGCCTAAACAATTTGTGGCTAATTACACGGCATGGGCATCAATTGTGACCAGGAAAGTGTCCTCCACATTACTACGTTCCTGTTACAGCTATTGTTGCTGCCCCGAAAATACAGAAATTCTTTTATGTGAATGTGCTTGGTAGGCGTTAGCTGAAAAAATATTCCAAGTTATTTTATAATTAAAAGGGTTTTTGTGAGTGAGTTGGCCAGAGACTACATACAGACAACAGTTTTCAAATTTGCTGTTTCAAATGTAGAAACACAGGCAAAAGAGTAAAATTGTTTGGAAAGTTGTATAAGGTTTAATAATGACAGAGAAGAGAAGGCGCATAAATTAGATTAAATAAATAAGAAAATTTATTTACATAACATTTTGTGTACGAGTTTTCGTTTTAGATTTCATCAGTTTAAGTTCTGGGGGCTCTGTTGCTATGGCTAAGCACTTCTTATTATAGAACATCCTCGACTTAAAATAAATTTCTAATAATTTTCCTAGGGTCCGATAGGGATTTTATTTAGCTTTCGAACTAAATGAACCTTATAGTTAGTAAATATTATTTTCTTTACAATTTCGTTTCGTAGGTTGATCCCTCAAAGGAATTTGATGGGACTAATTGAGCGTACTATGAGCTGCTACATCCGGGATTACCCATCATTGAAGCAAAAGCGGGCAAAATAAGTGCAAAGGCACTTCAAGGAAATTTAAGACACCCCCTTAAACATTTAAATGAAAAGTCCTTAAGGATCAGCAGGTTCTCTCTTTTGGAGAGCTGCAAAAATTAACAGATTCGTGTATCGCATCAAAAGACGCATTGTTTTTTCGAGATGGCATCCGAAATTTGCCAGAAAGATGGGAAAAAGTAAAAGCTAGCGATGGAAAATACACAACAAAGCGTCAAACTAAGGTCCGTTTTCTCATGTATCTGTCATTGAATATCAACATCATTGAGAGTTTCATACTTGTTTCAAGAATGTTTCATGCTAAAAGTGCGGTGAGAATAACAAATTTTCCATACTGAAAGTTCGGGATCTAGACCCAATTTCCGCGAAGGATCTTTTGTGTCAATCAATCTATCTAGTATAAATATGTGAATGAGTTAACAAGACATATTCTTGAAAAGCACACAGGTTCAAATAACAAAATTTTGGTATAAATCCATTGTTTTTTTAAAGTTAAACAAAAACCATAATTTTTTTTTGTCCACAGTTTTTCATTCTGTCCCAGTGTGCAATGTAAAAATATGTCAACTTAATAAATTGACAGGTCATACAAGCCCAGTGTGGAGCTTAATTTACTGCATAGTAGCATTTAAAATTTAAATCCAGCGTTTGTGACATAGCCCCCCAGGAGATAACCATATGCCCATATGCCTTAATACAGCAAGCATTCATACAATTTCCCCAAAATTTGCTACAGGGGTCAAACCAACATAACTGCAATAGGCAAACAACAAAAAATACACTTACCCAAAGAAAAAGAAGATAAAGCAGGAGCAGCAGAGAGCAGGCGCAGCAGAACAAAAACAAATACACATTTGTTAAACTGTAGAACTGTAAAGCACAATCACAAGAAAAAAATAAAATAAAAAAAAGGAGAAAGGAAGGCGCGGGCGCGACGTCTGGCAAAAAATGATCGAGAAATCACAAGCACCGTTCGAACAGCGGGAGTAGCGAAACGGAAAAAAACAACAAAAACAGGCACATAATATAGAAATGAGAGCGAGAGCATCAGAGACTATGCTCTACAAATTAAATGCAATATTTATACATTTATTTCATTTGAATTAATATTATTAAGTAAACCACTTACACAAACACACAAAAAAAACAAAACAAAATAAGACAGACGCAGCCGCGACAGCCAGAGAGAGAGAGAGAGAGCCCGCGATCGCGAGACGGAAAAACGGAAGGCAAAGACAACTCGCAAATTCGGTGGAATTGAGTGGAGGTATTAACTTAATGCCGCAAACAATTGTAATTCAACACAGGCATACGCTAAGATCCAAGCGAAATCATTACGTTAGTTTAAAGCAAGTTAAAACACCAACAAATGAATTAAACTTGGGAGCCCGAACGACACACAGCCGGCGTCAACGACACAAAGTATCGAACCAGCGAAGTATCGATATATTACAATCGATTATATACAATAATGCGTTAGTCACTTATTATTTAGAATTTGAATGAAATTTAACTGAAGTCTGGCCTAAAAATACATACATAGATCAGATTTTAACAAAATGATTTGATGAATGAGCAATAGAAGACTTTCTTTGAAGCACAGCAATGCTTGATTGTAAAAACGGAAAAGCGGAATATTTAAAGTTCAAGTTTGGTGCTTTTAGTAATCCTAAATTACTTTTGGCTGCTGAATCTTCAAACTGCTTACTTGAAATATGAAATGGATTGGGTTAAGCCCTTTGATAAAACTTTATGACAAGTGAGATAAAAACAAAATGGAGGAAAGTTAACATCGGCTTGTTTACCCCTGCAGCACGGTTTTCTAAGATTTATTTTCAGACCTTACTTTGGTATCTCCTCCGTTAATTTGAAAGCTATCCTCACCAAACTTTGCACGAAGTCTTTTAGTACAAATACGCTGCACATTTGTCAAAACCGGCTGAATCGGATGACTATAGCATATAGCTGTCATAGGAACAATCGGTTAAAAAACTAGTTTTAGTGAGAAAAACTTTTCTGTTTTAAATGGAAACGCCTCCAAACTTTGTATTTCTTAGTTTGCTGGGCTTAACCATGATTTCACTAAGTTTGGTCGAAATCAAACATCTATATAGTATAGCTCCCTTAGAAAAATAAGGTCCGAAAAGTAGTCTTAGTTAGAATAACGTGTTGCAAGGGTATAAAAACTTCGGCTTTTAACTTTCCTCTATTTTTTTAACCAAGCCCCAGCTGACTTTTGGCTTTTGCCTGGTCAAACTACATTCACAGAGGATATTCTCAGCCTCAGCAGGAGCTACCTTAGAGGTAGGCGAATAGATGGATTCAATCCTCAACGAATTCAAATTTGATTCTGGAAAATGTAAAATACACCAATTCATCGATTTGTGGGTTTCAATTCTAAATTTGTGTTGCTCCTATCAATTTGCACTTAAACTCAACTGCTTGCTCCGTACAAGAAGCTTCACACTCATGTTAAACCGTATTGTTAACCTAAATCAAAGACACTTGTTAATGCAAGACCCAGTACAAGGACAACGCACAAAATGGACACACAACAAGAACCTAAGAACTTTTATTATGGGCTTTTGCCAACAGGCGCACAAATAACATGGAAACTATAAACACAGCAGAAAGTCTCCATGAAGCAACAGCAACAACAACACCGACAGTGACAGTCGACAGCCGGACAACTTTTGCTCCAAAAGCCCTCAAAATGGCTTAGAGTATTTGCATGGGGGAGGAAAACTTTGGTGTGTCAGCAATTGGAAAATTTACTTTTTGCGAGTCAACAATGAATTGAATTGCTTCTCGGCAGCCAGGCACTAAATGAGCAAAGGAAATGGCACAATGTTGATCCAAGTGTGCACCAGGCAAATGTAATTTAAAAGGAAAATTAATTAAGTGCCCTGTGCTGTGTTGTCTCTGTGGCCTGCAGCATTGTTTTTGGGTGCATTTTTAATTGCAATTTAAGCCCGACTCAGACAGCGTTAGATCTTGGGTCATTTGCATGATTATGTGCTCCAACAAACCATTTGTCTCCATGATGCGTCGACGACTTTCATTTGTCAGGCCAAGCAAACAACATGCATTACGCCAAGGAGGAAGACAGAAAAAATGCAAGACACTCAGACAAACAAGGTGAAGTCTGCTGACTGCTCCACTTTCGTATACGAAATCCATTAGCAACTAAAGTGAAATTCATTGTTTCAAAAGTACATGTTGAAATAAATTGAGTTGTGGCAGGAGTAGCAGTTGCAGGAGCAGGAGCAGCAACTGCAACCTGCACCTGTTACACAGGCCAAAGGAGCCAAAAGCAAACGACTCCGACATGCATCTTCCTGCTTGAAATGCATTGAAATTGTTTCTGTGCCTGGGCGCCACATTTCTATGCAATTTATTAGCAATTTTCGACAAAGTACAAGTAGAGTAAGTGGGGGTGGAGGGAGATTGTGTTGAAAAAATTTCAGTGCCGGCAGAGCAGGCTTTAGATGTATAAGGAAAATGAAAATGATTTACTCTAAGCATTTTTTTCGCAATTTAATTTAGCTTAAACTAAAGTTTTATTTGGTTATTTGTTTATGAAATTGAATAACTTGTTGAAATATCAAGAATTTACTTTTTTGTTCCAAGTTTTTCTATTTAAAAGTTTAAAGGTCTTGAAATTAGGGATGCTGGAACCAATATCGATTAATTTATATTTCGATATTTTTGTCTAAGAGTACCATATATCGTTATCGAATATGTTTCCAAATTGAGATTCTCAACATGACAACTATTTTAGTGCTTCAAAAGCGTAACACGAACCTGCTCCGAACTTAAAATTTCGATTCGGTTCAGCATTAATGGTAGACATCAGAAAATTTTACCTTCTGTATAGAGACTTCATCTGTTTTATAGTTGGTTTTAATCGACTAAGTCTTAAAATGGGTAGAAAAGTGTAATAAACAACAAGGAAACGAATTTTTGAATTACTTTTCAAATCCGCGCCCATGATATATCAAAGCAAAGGCTTAACATAAGTAAATCATATTTTGAATATTCCCATGTGCTCCACGAACGGTTTTTGACCCGAAATCGACCCGTTTCCGATACGGTTTGAGTAGTTTTCAGGTTGAAAGTGACTGGTTGAACATATAGGATCAAATTAACCACTAAAATGTCGATATATTTATTAACTTAATAAATATTGTGGGAGACAAATGACTTCTGGGGCAGAACTTCAACACCCGCTTTCATTTTAGCTCGATGCTTGGTCAGGACTGAGTCGGTTTGGGTTTATTGGATGTCGCTAGAACTTATCGATAACAATGCGTACTAAAATTCTTATCGACTAGAATATATATCGATAATGCAAAGACTAATAATCTAATAGATATAACGAAGTAATAATTAACTATAGTAGATTAAAGTAGATTAAAGAACAGCAGGGTTCGAGTGACCGTGAATGGATGAATCTTAATGTATCCTACCCTACTACAATATATTCAATTCTTATACCCTTGGCCCAGAAGTTTGCAACGCATTGAAATATTCATTTCCGACCCCAAAACTATATATATTCTTGATCAGGTTGACGAGCTGAGTCGATTGAGCTTTGTCCGTCCGTCTGTCTGTCTGTTTCTACGCAAACTAGTCCCTCAGTTTTAAAGTTATCGAGCTGAAATATTGCACAAAGTCTTTTTTTTGCTGCGCACTATTAATATGTCGGAACCGACCGGATTGGATGACTATATCTCATAGCTCCCATAGGAAAATTCGGTCGGAAAACTAGTTTTAGTGCTAAACCAAGGATCGAACCATAACCTTTGCCCAAGAAATGTCCAAATGCCCAACCTGAAAATTTCGTACCTTAACCATTGGTAGTTTTTGGTTCGAACCACAGAACCGGAGATCCAAAAACATTATTGAGTTTGCAGCCCTGATTTCAGGTAAGCCTAGCTTCTATTTAAAAGTCTATTCAAATGATAGAGAAGATTTATTTATTATATCTATATTTAATAAGGTCCATTAGGGTATTGGTTAATGCATTTAAAAGCTTCTTTAGTTGGACGCTTACTTCTCATCAAGTAAATGGCTTATTTTCTTACCAATAAATGTCTGTACAATTAGACTTCGAGAATCAAGCTTCAAACCAGAACCTTAGGTTTGATAAGTAAAGGAACCGATCTGAGAGCAGAATTTTTTGGCTTTCAAATATTCAAAAAAAATACAGTTTCTGTTGAAATTACATTAGAAGTAAGTAGAAAAACAATTATGCTGCTGTAACTGACCAGAATTTATAACAAATAATGCCAAAATCTTACGAACACCCCACTCGATCAGCAGCATTTTGTACTTCCTTTTGTATGAAACTTCTCAGTAGCTTCCCTTGCAGCCTTTACAATTAAAAATCTCCCTTTTCGGGCACACACACATTCTTTCACTTGCATGCATAATTTCGATTCCCCTATGGGTCTTGGGGCTAATTTGCCTGGCAGCTAGTTGACAGAAATTTCAGTTTTTTTTTACTTCCCCCAACCTACCAGCAGCAATTCGCACAAACTTAACCACATTTAGTTGCCTCCTGCAGCTCTCTCGCCTACTGCCTACCGAAAATTGCATAACTTTTGAGCGAAAAAGTTTTCTCTTCTTTTTTTTGGGAAACGCTTGAGATTTTCTAGTTTTTTTTTCTGCCACTTACTTACCTTCACCTTGGAGGCTGCGCAGCTTAATTAAGCAAAATTTCCATTTCTTGATGCACTTGAAATTTATGCCAGCAACTTTTTCTCCCCCCTTACGCATCCAGGAGGGGGGAAAAATTTAATCAGAATCTTATCGACAAGTACGTCGAGAGCTGCAGGCCTTGGTAACATTTTTTTTTTTTTTGTAGCGTTTTAATGTCTGCCCTTTGTTGCGTGTCATAAAATCAGCACAAAATTGTCAAATTATTTAGATTTACCGACAGACAGCAAGCAGCGCACTGGTATGCCAGCCAGCGTTTCCATATTGTCAAATGAGCAATAAAAGTGTGTTTTTACGACCGAGAGGCATATAAGCAGGCGCTGGGTGTCATCATACCTTTTGGGTGCACTCTGTGGTACACAGGACATTTACATAACTCGGCGGCTTTTGAAGTGGCAAGCGGTGCTTAAGGGTTGGACGGAGACTGAAGCCACATTCCATTGTAATTCCGGCAGGTGGGCTTATGTTTATAAATTGCATTTTTATTGAAATCAACAAAAGTTAAGGCCTGCCATACTATGGGATTATGTACATTGAGGTTTTCAAAAGGGGGGACAGCATTTAAAGGCTGCCGAAAGAGCAATAAAAAGGGGATTACCAGAAGAGAAAGGATGTATGAAAGTGTTTTTTCTTGCAGGAGCTACACACTTAGCACCAGCCAGATAAGTGCGTATGTTCAAAATAATTAGCGCAGAACACAAAGGCGAAAAACTGGTCAACGGTTTAGAACCAAGCTAGACATACCACACTTTCGAGTTGACGACTCGGTTTATAAGCTGGATTTAGTGGTTAGGTTCGGATTTTTTTTTGTTTCTAAGATATAAACGGATCTCGCTTACTTTTCACAATTATCGCAAAAAAGTTAATGCCCCTTTAGTTCGTACCATTTTGCATATATTTCTTAGACTGCGTTTACTTGAGCACTTTCAGTTTACCTTGAAGCAATTGGCCATATTTCTTGTAATTTTATCGCCATCTCCACTCGATATTCCTGCAATTCACTAAAAGTGTTATCATCATTCATCGTTTTTTTTTTTCTATTCTTGCTTGCCCCATTTTCTTCTACTCCTTCGTATGCAAAAACCAATATGCAGCTGAGCCCTAACGTTTTTCTGCCACTTGACATTCTCCTTTTGCTGGTGCTTGCTTCTGGTGCTGCTGCTGTCAACTAGCTGCCAGTGTCAAGTTGTCGGGGATTTTAAGGAGCTGCCACAGTTTCAACTTGAGACAGCAGCCGCAGGATGCCATTGTCCTGCTGCTCGGCTCGTTGCTAATGAAACAAAAACAGGACAAGTTAATGTACAGTTGATGTACATTCTAATGGCGTGGCCCGACCATCCTCCTTTGCCCGCAGCCAGTGCCTTGGATTTGCATAAAAACCAAAAGGAACTGACCGTGCTAATTGAGTGACTTAGCATTGTCGACAACGACTACTGAAAGTTCTCAACATTTCTAATGCCATTGTCAAGCTGCTGCGGCTCAAAACTAGTTAACATTTCCGCCCATTCAGCTTACCTGCTCTCAATTCTCATGAATATGCCTTTTATATAAATAATTCAAGCGCATTTTGTGTGCTGATAGCTTTGGCCTAAGCCTTTTCTGGAGCAAAAATTAACAGAGCGCATTCAATACTAAAAAGAGAGAGAGAGCGAGAGAGAAGGACCAAATGTCAAAGCAACTGCTTCAGCAGCAGCAGCAGCGGCAGCAACATGAACATCAACAATTTAGACGGAAGTTGCCCTTTATAACAAGGCAAAATACTTAGAGGCGCACTATGGGACTGTTGGCAGTCAAGAAAAGAATGTAAATTGCTATCAAAATGACAGAGTTGTGATGTAGTTATTATAAAAACTATAAACTGAACATTACTCTCAAAATGTCTTGGAAAAGTATCATTACTGAGTAATAAGGCTTGAAATGTGCTTAAAAGCTGAGATCCTAAGTGGTTTACTTATGATATTGCATTGTAAATTATCTTTTTCAGAATTCCACTTTAAAAATATGTCAATTTTACTTTCCAGGCCCATGGTCTGACTTTCCGGTCATTCAAATTTCTATTCGGCATGTTTTCCGAAATAATTCAAGCATAATTTCGGTAGAGGCAGCTGCTGGCAATTTTTTGTATTGACTTCCTTTTCGGCACATTTGACTTAATTTGCACACAAAAGTGTTGCCTACTTTCCCGGGCCAGCAGCAACTGTCACTGGCTTCTACCAAAATGTAAAAAGCAAACAAAATAACACAATTTACAGTTAATCTAAATGTTGGTTTTTATTAGACGAAGTTTTTGTGGCTGCCACTGCAAGTGAACTTGATAAAAGTTTGTTGCAGAGCGGGGCGACATGATATAGCAACAGCAAAAGTGACTTTATTATAATTTTCAACTTTTGATTTACTACATGCCATAGCCTCTCGCTCGCTCCCCCTCGCTCTCTATCTTACTTGTGTGTGTGTGCACTTGATTATGTCTTTGTGTGCGTCTCAAGACAACTTCAGGCTGCCGGGCAGGCAGCCAGCAAGCCAACCAGCACAACAAAAGCCAACAACAACAGCAACACCAACCACACAAAATCAGGCTAATTTTTACATACACACAACTGAAGCCGGAGAGATAGCAAAGCCAAGGCAAACGAAAACACAATTGCAAAAGTTTTTTACAGAAAAAGATTTACAAAATTACAACAATAAAAACCACAATAAAATTAAGCATTGTAATATGGTGACAAAACACCGAAACAACCATAAGAAATGAAAGGAAAATTGTTTGAAGGATGAAATGAACGAATTGGTAATGCTCTTTGCATGAATTCAAAATGTGAGATAGACCAGACCATTTAACTACTAAGAAGGGAAAGAATAAGCAAATATTTGAAAATTCCATGTTAATTTCTCAGAAATATTTGATTCAGGAAAGTTTAAACTTAAAAAGTTCCTGAGTAAACTAAAGACAAAGAAATATTGTAATAAATTTTATAGACAACTATACGATACTGTGACAAAGCAGGCCTTTAAAATAATAAGGATTTCGTTACCGCCTCGGACTAATCTTTTGTATACGCGCGCTTGAGACCTCCATTTAATAGTCCCGAAATGAATTGGCTTAGACCATTCACTACTCAATCCGTTACAGCACTTCCAGTAGATGCAATTACTAAAGTAATATACAACTAAATTACATTTCCAAAACGTGGCGCAGTAGGTGGTCATTCCATTTGATGTTATTTTCTGACTTAATTCAATTTTCTAATTCCTCCACAATATTTATTGCAACAATTTCGTTAGTTTGCTTTCATTATTTTGGCTTATCCAAAAGTAAATTATTACTGAGTGGAAACTTAATGTGTGTGTTTACCCGGCCTCATTACGAACCTTAAGGTCTATGAGTGGCATCTGGGGTCCGCCGGAATTACCTACCTAATGTAAGATACAAAAGATGTGTGTGTGGTACAAAAAGGTGATCGTTTACAATTCCATATTAGTTGAGGTGTCAAGAAGATATCGGCGCTCTCAGAATTCAAGAAGAAGAACACGCCATTGAATGGAAAGCGGTTCGAGCACCAATGATTGAAAGTTTTGAACTGAAAAACGCAATGGCTGCCTACAACGACACCAGTTTAGAATTTCCAGTATTTTGTATTCCTTTTCATAGCAATTACGATCAAAAGGAAGTATTAAACTGGTTTCAGCCAAGCTTTAAGCACATCCTATGAACCAACAGATCTCAGTGATGGGCAAAGTCTCTTTATACTTGCAGATCAAGTTTGCCATTGAAAACAAGTTATATCTGCCACCATTGTATAAATAGAAGATTTATTGATTCTGGACACATTTAGTACTCAGGACTATTTATCAATCCGCCAAAGGATTGGTGAAGATCGGATGAACACTAGTCAAGCTAAGAGCAAACGAATTTTGTTTGCTGCTGTGCAAAACCAAAATGCAGTTGGTGCCGAGTATTTTAAAGTCGGGCTTGACCTATTTTCTTTCTTGTGTATATACACACAAGAACACACTCTTTAATCTATTTAGACATAGACATTTGTTTTCCAAAAAGGCAATAGTTTTGATGTACAAAATGGTTTGGCTTTCTTGATATTACAAACAAATTGTCTGAGATCGGTGTAAAATCCAGGTTTATAGGCTAGTCCCACTGAACACATCTGGCATCTTACAACCAAAATCATGAGTTATAAACTAGCGTAGCCAGCTTTTTTAGGCTATTCACATCACATTTAACAATTAAGAGGGCGTGTGCGAAATCCGTCGAACAAACTTTACACTCAAACAGCATACATATGTAAAATCGTGGGTCCACATGGCTCTCTTTCTCTTCGAATTTCCATGACGTACTGTCCTGTTGGGTTTTATGTTTATGGTCAATCTGGTCACAGTTTGCTATGGTCAGCTTAAGATGTAGCTTTGATTAACGATCACATAATGTAAAAGAAATCTTTTGTCTATACCTTTTTGGCCAATTATTGGTTTATCTGAAATATTTCCTATTTTTTGACTAGTTTTAAAGAAGTTCTTGAACTTATTGAAAATATTAGTTCAGTTTCTACATTTTTTAGTTAGGCTTTTCAGTTGAGGGAGTTTATTTAAAATTTGAATAATTCATATTTCCTTAAGAAGATGGATGGGATTTATTCCAAAGATGGGACTTTAAGCAAAAAGTTCTCAAAAACCATTCCCACATAAAAATTAACCTTAATTTATATCCAGGCTATTTTCCAATTCCAACTTCATGCCAAAGTCGTGTCAACCCACCGGCAAACGTGTTCCAGCATAACATTTATAAATCTGACCGCAGCGAACGAAAAAAAAAACCCTTGTTAAATTTACGCATTAAACACAAATCTGTTAAAGTTGCTAATTTGATGGCCATTAAATTTGTGGAATCTTTGCGGTGACTTTAAATCTGGTTCAACTCCTTTAAATTGAAAGGGGGGAACGCGCCATAATTGCAAATCAATGGGCTGCAGCGATACGAGTACAATAGCCGCACTGATTATGACGATGGCATAACGATGATTACACCAATTGTACCCTGACCACGCCCATTTGTAACTCCTGCTTGTGCCTGTGTGTGTGTGTGTGTGTGTGTATAGCATTTTAATAAATTACGTGACAAACTGCAGGGCTGTAAGGCGGAGCAGGCAGTTGGAGGAACAGCAGCAGGTGTCCCTGGTATCTGCTTCAACCTCGCATTTCCGTTAATATAGGCTCATTAGTTGGGAGGCGGCATTAAGGCTACATTATGAGCCCAATTTGCATCGGGCCCAAGTCGTCGACTCCAGTTGCATTAGCTGCATTTTCGACTGCACTTGCAATTTGCATACTCGTATCTTGTGTCGAGTATCTCACCAGTCCTGGTGTAATTTGCAAAATTAAATGACAAAGTTTTGCACACAGTTAACAATATTAAATCGGATTTCAAAAGGAAGCGCGCGCTCCACCGTCGTCGTCGCTTTCGTTGCCAGCTGGAAAATGTAATTACATTTTCTGTTTTGTGTGTTAACAAACCGTATAATTGGCCTGGTGCTATTGTTGCGCCGCCTGCATTCCATGTCAGGGCGCTGCCAGTCGAATTTGGATGGGGCAACGAGCGAGAGGCAACAGTTGGGGTCTTAGTTGAGTTTCAAGTTCGGCCTTAGAAATAAATTTCCCAAATTTGCAGTAAATTTGTACAGGTGCCGAAATATCTGGCCACAATGCAACTGTCAGCTGTCAGACTGCAACTGCACTCCCTTCGGCCTGCTCATCCGAAGGAAGCATGCAACTTGCATATTATTTTCCCATCTGCCTTCCCAGTCTCTTTGTGTCATATTTTGGCCATGGCAAAATCATCAACTGGTCTTAATGAAATTTCTGCGGCTTTTAAGTTTCCAGGCAACAGAACAATGTCAGTGGCTGTTGCTTTGCATTTTGTCGCCTGGCTGTTTGCTCGGGCCCTGGCCCGGCCCCGCCCCGCCTTAACCCACATTTTCGGGCAAGTCAGCAGGCAATGCGGCATGAAATTTGTGATGCTTCTCGCAAGTTAAACAAATTTTGTGGTCAGTTGGCCAGAACAAAAGAAGCAGAAGGGAACCCAACGAGCCAAATATTTATTTAACCTGCTCAACTAGCCGTATTGTATTTTTGATCTCATTAAAAAAAAAAAGAACCAGAAGAAAAAAGTTGGAAGAAGCAGCTACCACAACACAAGCCACAAGCATGTGGATTTCCCTTTTTCTTTCACAAAATTGATTTTCTTTTTGTGTTTGATTTGCACTTGACACATGCTGAAGCCATGCGTAAATCTTTTAAACAACAAATTAAAAAGGGAAAGCGAACATAGAAACAGATTAATTGATTTGGAACAGCCTCAACTTGACTGAACATTCCACTTCACAGGCTCTCACATACTCTTAACAAGGAGGAAATCAAATGCATATGAGACTGGCAGTTACCCCGTAGAAGGAAGGTAGGATGTATATATGTATTTACGATTCTATATGGTAAGCGTATTATATTCAACACAAGGGAGTGTGTGGTGGAGGAGGGCGAAAGAGGCACGAAAGGGGGATTCCCTCTAAAAATTGTTTCACTTGTCTGCAAAATAAACACAAATGCCGGCATCTCAGCCCATACGACTATCAAGCGCTTGCGCGGCATTGCCGCAAAATCACAGTAATAAAGGGAAGTGACAAGCGACAATGTACGAGTGGATCAACAACATGTTTCGAGTAAAAATACTATACGTAGCATTCAGTATTCGAAATCCTAAACAGGAACTAGTTTATTTGAAAGCTAAAAGAAAGTTATAAAGAAAGAAAGATAAGATAGTGTCAGTTCCCTTAAAGTAAAAAGAAGACAGCTAGAGCAACTCTTAGCTTATATTACCAGACGTAAAACATATTCGTGTTTAGAGCACATAAACTATCTAGTATCAACACGACGTCTTCTATTAACCTGGCGTTGTTATCTTGTGTCATTTCATTGCAATTCATTATATTATGAAGTAAGTGATAATAACAGTCAGAGCTCAAAAAATGATGCAAAAATATATTTGCTATACAGCCATGCTCCGGCTTTCACTTATTTTTACGAATTGCGATTTCAGCAAATTCGCACGATTTCAGTTTAGAGCGCTCCTAAATTCGCAAGTTTTCGTTATCGATAATGTTCCATTCCCAACTTGTTTTGCGTCATTTCACATAACAAAAACAGCTGATGAGCGCCACTAGTCATGCTATCGATAGTTATATATCGATATATACCATGGCCAAATCGCAAATTGTTGTTGTTGTGAGCAGTTTTCCATCTCGATCAATTTTGTGTATCTCTATTAAATAATTGTTTAAAATATTGCCTTAGTGCGAATGGAGTGAGAGAGTACGTAAGACAAAGCTAAAAAGGTCAAGGAACTGAATACAAATAGTTCCGTGGGCTGTCTGTTTGTGCATCAACCTATATTTTGCATTTACTTTTCATTTCACGGACTCAGATGTCGCCGGTTTAAAAACGGCAAAACTTTGCGATTTCCGAGTGTCGGAGCACCAACTTTTACGATTTGATGATCAAATCGCAAAGTTTTTGAGAAAGTGATAATGGGAGCATGGCTGATATAGCCTGTTCTACATTGTGTAAAATTTTCCGATTACTATGTTTCGATACATCATTTTACTGGTTTATTTTCATGTTCCAGAAAGAGCCACAAGTCGTGCTTCAAACTATATTGGGTGAAGTTCTTACCGCTTTCTTTTAAAGCAGTTCTTTTTATACCCTTGCAAAGGGTATTATAATTTTGCCCAGAAGTTTGCAAAGCATAGAAATATTCATTTCCGACCCCATAAACTATATATATTCTTTATCAGGGTGACGAGCTGAGTCGATTGAGCTTTGTCCGTCCGTCTGTCCGTCTGTCTGTTTGTTTCTAAGCGAACTAGTCTCTCAGTTTTAAAGCTATCGAGCTGAAATTTTGCACAGAGTCTTCTTTTTGCTGCACGCTGCTAATATGTCGGAACCGACCGAATTGGATGACTATATCTCATAGCTCCCATCGGTCGGAAAACTAGTTTTAGTAAGAAAATCTTTTTCCTTTTCAATGGAAACGTCTTCAAACTTTGTAATCATAGGTTTTCTATGGTTTTTTATAATTATGCCAAGTTTTATTCAAATCGGACAACTATATGGTATAGCTGCCATACAAAGGATGGGTCTGAAAAACAGTCTTAGTTAGAAAAACTTTTTTGTTTTTAATGGTAGCATCCTGCAATTTTGTATTTGTTTGTTTCACATGCTTTCACATAATTTTACAAATTTTTGTCCAAATCGGATGACTATATCATATAGCTCCCATACGAACGATCGGTCGGAAAATGGGAAGAAGAGTATTTTTTGTAAAAATATTTAAGCGAGCACTTGCAAGGGTATAAAAACTTCGGCACAGACGATGTTAGCTTAGCTTTCTCGTTATAATATTCTCGAATGAGCTTTTTATAAAATATTTTACTATTTTCGCTTGCATTGACAACTTTTAAAGCAATTTTTGCAAAATGGTTTATTTCGAATTAAAGTTTTAAAAAAACTAAGCACAATCGAAGGTTCTAAATAACACCAGACTTTTGATGTAGAAGAAGTTTCCGATCTTTCATAAACTGAAATAATCAGTAAACTTTTTGCATGCGGAATGTTACACAGAACCGTTTTAAATCATTGATTTCCACTAGAAAACGAATGTCTGCCCTAAGTGCCTAAGTTTTATGAAGTCCACCTACACATGCTGCTGTACTACTGCTGCCTTTTCCATTTATTACTTACAATTATGGTTGGAAACAAGCAATGTTTCCCGGTTTCAGAGTCTACTAGATTTGTCGATTTCTTCTACTTTAACATGCTCGATGCAGCAAATTTTGGAGTTTTTTTCCTGTTATGAACTCATAGCTTTGTTCCGAACGTTTCTTAAATAGTTATCCAAAAAATTAGTCTCATTTTGATAACTATTTACAGTGACATTCTTCTGCAAACCTCCTGGAACAACTCTTTAAAACCAGCACCGACTCCTTTCTGGCGTGCTTCAACCAAAGACCCAAAGCCCCGTATGCCCTTTTGCAAATTACTGGGTACATGCGAAAATGAAGCTGATTTGCGGCCCTGCGTGGTATGCTCATAAGTAGACCGCATCAGTACCAAAAAGCCCTGGCCCAGGCCAGTGAGCCATGCCAGGCGCGTGGCCAACTGACAATGGCAGCAAAAACAGCATCAACAAAAGGAACAAAAATAAAAAAAATGAAAGAAAAACTGGAAATGGCTGCTTTGCATGCCGGGCGAGGCGCCATGCCAATTTTTCAGTTAAAAGGCCGGAAAAAATTGCGCAAAAAGCAATGTAATAAATGCGTCTGCTTTTCTCTGTTGGAGGACGACGGAACGCGGGCCTGATGAACGGCCGCAGAGCAAACAGGCGATAGAAACTGAAACAGAAACACTGAAAGCGAGGCGGACGCATTGCCTTTGGCCCATAAATGGGAGAGGAGGGCATGTTGTCATTTCTCAATGCATTCCCTCACCTGGCCGCACCCGCACATTCCTGCATGCGAATGCCATTTTATGTAGCACACTTTAAGGCGCATAAAAAAAATGGCCATCACAATCCCAATTCGCATTCACTTTTGCTTGGCGCATCGCCCCCGCTTGCCTTATCTTTTAGCGTTTTATGTCACATTTGCGTAACCCGTAGCTCGTTTTATTGTAATAAATTTAAGAACATTTTTGCACGCTCATTCACATTTTATGAATCCTCAAGATGATGGGGCGGGGGCCAAAGTGCAAGCCAACTGAGTTGCTTCAGATATTTTATTTGGCCATTGAGACACACGAGTCATGGCAAAAGTGCAACGCAATTGGGATTTATGCAAATGGTGATATATATTTTACTCCCTCAGTGAGTGAGTGTGTGTGCGGGAGTGTGTGCGAAACTTTCAACATAGATTAAAAAAATGTCAACGGAATTTATGCGAAATTATGCAGCAGCAATAGCAACACCAGCAACAACAACAGCAGCAACTACACGAGCAGCGGGACGAATCTTTTATGCATATGCAAAGTTGACATTACGCATACGCCGTGTGTACTGCCAGAAAGTTTGGTGCGTTTATTCAGCTCAGTCGTGTTCCGGATTTTCAATGCCGCACACTCAACTACAACGCTAACAATGCCCTCCATTTTTAATAATGCTGCAAATGCATATTTTATGATAGCGCAAATGAAAAATGAAAAACCTTTTTCCCCAGCGCTACAGTGCGAGTTACAGCAGTCGCAGCTGCGCGGTAAATCAACATGCCAGCACCCATTGCATTTTAATAATCGTAGAAACTTTTTGCCAGCAACGAAATTGAAATACCCTCGCACCTTTGCAAATGCAAACATAACAGATCATGTAAATTGGAGGTGTTTTTTTATATACTCTGTACCGAAGGTAAGTTTGTGCAAAAGTATGTAACATCCAGAAGGAAGCATCTCCGACCCCATAAAGTATATATATTCTTGATCAGCATCAACAGCCAAGTCGATATAGCCATGTCCGTCTGTCCGTCTGTCTGTCCGTATGAACGCACAGATCTCAGAGATGGTAAGAGATAGAGGTTTGACATGTATGGGACATATGCTGCTTATGTCTGCAGGCAGATCAAGTTTATGTTCAATTTTGGCCACGCCCCCTCCCGCCCCCGCAATTTAGAAAAAACGTCATATCTCCCACAGTTTTGAAGATAGATGGCTTGTTCCTTCTGGACATATTTAGTTATTAGGATAACTTATCGATCCGCCAAAGGAATGAAGAAGATCGGATGAACAGTTTTCGAGTTATGATCAAAAGACAAAATTTCTTGGTACAGAGTATGTTATAGTCGGGCTTGACCGACTTTCTTTCTTGTTTCAACTAAGACTGTTTTTCAGACCTATCTTTTGTATGGCAGCTATACCAAATAGTTGTCCGATATTAATAAAACTTGGCAGAATTACAAAAAACCATAGAAAATCTATGATTACAAAGATTGAAGACGTTTCCATTGAAAAGGAAAAAGATTTTCTTACTAAAACTAGTTTTCCGACCAATTGTTCCTATGGGAGCTATGAGATATAGTCATTCGATCCGGTCGGTTCCGACATATTAGTAGCGTGAAGACTCTGTACAGAATTTCAGCTCGATTGCTTAAAAACTGAGAGACTAGTTCGCGTAGAAACAGACAGACGGACGGACAAAGCTCAAGCGACTCAGCTCGTCACCCTGATCAAGAATATATATAGTTTATGGGGTCGGAAATGAATATTTGTAAGCTTCTGGGCAAATTTATAATACCCTTTGCAAGGGTACAAAAATCAAATTCTTTTAATATTATTTTTAACTAAGATAATTTTGGATTAAACTTGTTTTAACCATCTCATCGAATTATGGAGGGTTCGAATTAACGAAGAAGTTTTAAACGAAATAATATTTAAACGAACGGACAGGAAAACAATTCGTATTATGGGGGTAAATCCAATTTCCGTGTGTTCGAATTCACGGGGTTCAATCTGTGAAACTTTGGAACAGAGTATTACAAGCTGTTATGGATATTCCAGCATTGCTTATTGAAACTTCTACTCTTGAGGAGAAATTTTACATTAAACCATTGAGAACTATATCCAAACTGCCTAAAAAACACTTTTTAAACAATAAAAATTAAAATTTTATATTTGAATCACCTAATTTTTTGTCTAAAGTACTTAAATTAGAGTATAGATGGCGTTATTTAGAATGCTACTCATAGGCAATGCATTATTTTCTCTCATGGGGCATTTTTTGCAGCACTGGAAGCTTTATCATAGCCAGAGTCACCACTATAATGGGCTGAGGAGGTTGAGGGGATAAGGCCAGCCTTATCTAAGAGTTCTTCTGGTTTTCAAATAATTCTCTAAGCAGAAATTTGTAATATTATATGCAAGACTTGAGACCAATGTCTAACGAACCTTCACTATCAGTAATAGAATGATATATATTCCGACTAATTTGACTTGCATATTTCATTTTAGTTTTAATGACTGTTTAATTTGAGCACTTTCATCAGATCTTAAGGAATAACTCATTAGCCCGCTCCCATCTCAAGTTTTTACTCCTGGCTGCAGCAATTCAACGCCGAGTAAAATCAACAACAAAAATGGTGCTTCATTATGGCAGTCAGAAAATTGTTATGAAAATTGACTTTCCAGCCGCAAGCTAAACTAATTTTGTGCTTTCTTTCTCTCTCTCTCTCTCTTTCTCTTTTTTTTGTACGTCCTTTCTCTCGTTTCTGTGTGTGTGTGTGTCCATTCCCTTTCGGTGAACTGGCATAAAAGTCAATCGACAAAGAGGCTGCTTCTGCTTCCAGTTGGGTTCCAGTTATTATGATTGCACATCGATGGGAGTCGTTATCATTTGACTGGCCATTTGCTGCTTATCAAAAGCTGATTGCTACGCCCCGAGCAGTCTTTGCCTCCGCTTTGGCCATGGCTACAATTGCAAATGCGTTGCGAGAAGAAAACTTATTGCATTTGCTGTTGGTTGCCATCTTTGTTTATTGTTTTTCACTTTTGCCTGCTGCGTCTTTTTTTGCCCTGTTATTGCATATAAAGTTCATAAATCTTTTGCTCGGTTAAACTTTTGCAATTGAGTTGTGGATACAAATTAACTTAACTTGCTGTGAAACTTTTTGCTAAATAACAGCAACAACAACAGCAGCGGCAGCAGCAACAGCAGCAGCAGCAAGCAACTTTACAGCATCTGTGGCAACAACAATAACATTTACCTTGCAGTAAATCAAAAGTTTTCCACCGTCTGAAGTATGCGAGTTTTAGACAAGAGGTGTTTGAACTTTACCCAGCCTGGAATTTAATGAGATTAATCTCTGTTGAGTTAATTTCATTGATTTCTGTCCACTTAAATATGCCTGGCAGGTGCTGGGGCCCAAAAAAGTATGCTGCGTTTTAACTTTATTTGATTAATGAATCATTCACGCACAATTTATCGTGCATGTGAAGCATTATGGATGCAATGGGTGGTGGAATGCGGCTGGTATAATGGAGTAGGTCATAACTGATTTTCAATGTTGTTTATTTAACTTACAAACATTCCGATTCAAGTGCATGTGCGAGTGTGGGTGTGTGTTTGTATCAATAACAACATCAACATGCAGGTACAAACAACAATAATAAAGAGGCTGACAGCCAGGCAAGCGTAAGCCGATGCGTGTTTATATATTTACTTAACTTTTATGGCGCTTGCTTCTGCTTTTTGCCTCTGTGTGCGAGTATTTGTTTTTTTTTTTGCTCCTCTCTCGTTTATACATTTGCATAATTTTATGCACAACTGAGGTCGGAGGGAGTGAAGTGCATAAATATTTGCATATGTCACACGCACAAAGCGAAACACAGCGCGAGGCAGGCCGGAGTAATCATTTATGTTTTTTCTTCATCCCTTCGCCCGCCATCTTCCCTTTACGCATACAAAGCCACCATGTCAAACCATGTTGTATCAACTTAATGTCACACAATTGATTGATATGCAAACAATGTACATTGATATGACCAATTATTATTTTAAAACAATTTAAGCTGTCAAGTGGAAAAGGGTGACGCAAAATTTGTGGCAAAGGAAAGTATTTGAAAATGTTATTAGGGTGTGTATACTTTTTGCCTGAACAACTAGTAAAATGTTTGAAAAATACTTCTAAAATCTGCAGTTTTAGTCGGCTCGAGATCATGTTATACCGAGGCACACAACATCACAAAGGAGGCTGGTAGATGGCACAGCTGCTTCAAGAAGAGTCGCCCTCTCTCATCAGCTACCAACTCTGAGTCCTTCAACAGTCTCTTCAGTCCTACGATGGCAGAAGTATTTGGGAATTCCAAAGCAGCTTGCTCGAAAAACATTGAACCGATACGGTACATAACGAAACGTAGTGACTAACACAATTAAAACAGTTTCTCAGCTCATTTGAGATCTCGACAAGTGAAAGGGCTTCACTTTGAAAAATCTTGCCCAACGGCTCTTAGAAGATGTCAGGCAGAAAGGCAGCTTAAGCAGTTTAGTTTCCCCCAGTTTTCTAGTTGCCAATTCCTTTCTAGTCTGCTAATTCCAACTAATTTTTTCCAAATTTTATTTATGCATTAATATTTTGCAATTTTTTTGTTTTAAAAATTTACCAAAGCAATTAAAACCCCCCTTTAAATTGAATTTTCATTGCTCGCTTAAAACTCGCTTATGACTTTGTTGGCCTCTGCATACACAAATTTAGGTACATACATATGTATACACCAAAATCCATAACTAATTTGCCAAAAATTACAATACTTTTGGCCTGCGATGCGGCAATTATAAATCAGAAATCTGCCACAAATTGCGGTTGTTGCGACACGCACTCAATGCAATTATAAATCGCCACAAAATGAAATATTACACATAAACACACACACAGAACCACACAGATACTCAAATTTTAAACGTATTTATTGGTTAGATCCCATCCGCTTGTGATCCTTGACCGTGCTGATAGGCCAGAAAGAGGGCAAAGATGAGAAAGGCCAGCAGAGTGCACCAAATGGGAAATAGGCCGCAATTAAAGATATCGCGATACACCTCAATGATTTCCATGTCCAATATGCCGGGTTGCGCTTTACTCGGGCAAACCATTCTGGCCGGCACTTTTAATTTACATACCAAGACTCGAATAAAAAATGGAGTAAAATTTCTAGTTCCAAATTGAAATTGATAACAAATGAGGCAGGGCCTCCCGAGGCCAACGCCGCCGCCCCCCTCACCAACCGAACCATGACAATGAACAATGATGAATCATCAGTGCGCCTGCCTACAACATAATTGAATTTAGTGCTAATGATGGCATTGACGATAATACATAATATTCAACATTAATTCAGGCAGACATTAATTGATTGATTATTTGATTGCATTATTGTCATATCGCAATTGCAATTTCACTGCTGCCATCAACAACGCGTCCTGTTTGACATTTACACGGAATTGTTGGTATTGTTGATAATAATTTAGCCAAATTCACATGTTGACAGGCTTAATTAATCGAAGCCCAGGCTATGGCGAAAATGTGCTGGAATCGTGTGACAAGTGGGAATATGTCTAAATTGGTATATCAATTAAATTTGGTCCAAAAAAAAAGGATAAAAATTGTTTAAAAAATATTGATTGCTAAATTGGTTTCTGTTTATACTAAATGGGGTTTTAACCTGAAATGCCACGTGCCATGATTGCTCAATCCCACGTTGAAACTTCAGAAGAAGCTCAAAAGAGACCAATTTGAGCCACTTCGGCATTGACCTACCTATATCTGTTCCAATCTCTGTGTCATGGAAAGAAAGTCGGTTAAGCCCGATTATAACATACTCTGTACTAACGAACTTATACGCTCAGCATAAATTCTGATGATGCAGTTGCAGCTGAACGGTCTTTTAATCACAACTCGACAACCGTTCATCCGACCCCACTATTCCTTTGGCGGAATGATAAATTATCCTTATTACTAAATATGTCTAAAAGGAACGAACAATTTATCTTTAAAACTATGGGAGATATGACGTTTTTTCTAAATTGCGGGGGCAATTCAAATAGAAAATAAACTTGATCTGTCTGCAGACATAAGAAGCAAACAAACCTCTATCTCTTACCATCTCTGAGATCTGACATGACTCGGCTGTTGATGCTGATCAAGAATAGGTATACTTTATAGGGTCGGAGTCGGAGTCCTTCTGGCTGTTACATACTTTTGCACAAACTTATAATACTCTATGTACCTACGGCACAGAGTATAAAAAGATCAGGACGTTTTGGACTGATACATGTGATTGATATCGCTAGTCACACCTATTCCATTCAACTTTGGTCAATTACAAGCATCCTTTACACCAAAAAAAGCGAGCTTAAGTTAAAGTCGGCCCTGCCTGAATTCAATATACCCGTCACACAGTGGAATTATCGATTAAAAACCTTTTCTTATGTTAATTAACAGAACATTAACACTAATGTTAAGTATGTTAGCAGATAGCGCAAGCTGTTGCCATTTGTTCGAATCTTGTAGAAGCTATACAACATTTTTTATGGCGGGTTCAGGGGGGGGCGTGGCCAAAATCTGAAACAAACTTGATAATACTAGCCTTCATTCTAAAATTCGAACCGATCCTTATACTTCAAAAAGCATTTTTGTGGTTTGCAGACCTAGATCTTATTATTGAGTGTCTGAATTCAATTAACGATTTTTTAGAAAAGTATTAAACCCAGTTAGGAATTTTAAGACCGGTAGTTTATTTTTTGAGCCTGTAAGGGCTAACATTTTAGTTCTAGCTCTAGGAAATTATTTCAAAAGTCTCTGCCTGGTAAATGTTGTTGAAACACTTCATGCTTAAACGATGTTAGTGAATTAGTTACATTTAATAGTAATTAACGAGTGTTAATAAAATGTTTCGATATAAATACCAGCCTCTTAATTTGGTACAAACACCAACAACATGATGAATCTAACAATGATTTCCTTTCTGAGCTTATGGATCGTCCTGGCAGCTCTGCCTCAAGGTCCAAGGTGTGCGTGGGATGTATGCGATTATGGAAAAAATTGATTTTCAGTTCACCTCTTTTATCGGTTAACCTGCAGCAAAGTTTTAGATTTTTTGCCTAAGTAATAGTTTGTGTGGAATTAGGGCTTTGCTTTTTATTCCATTGTTGAAAAATGGGTCATTTGGTAGAAAGAATAAGAAGCATCAGCATATATGATGACTAGTGGCCCCCAAGTCCTTATATTTCTTGACCAGTTTATATTAAAGAAAGCTGCAAACTGTCTTGGAGTCTGACAGCAAAAATGTCTGAGATGACCGGGATTCCTTTTGGAACAACACTGTGCATACAACCTATGCTATTCGTGTGTTATTTTCAGAAAACTCTGTTGATTTGTCTATCTACTACTTTGTCTAAATTCATAACAAGTTGCTAAAACCCATATAAATTAAAGAAAAACTTCATGCCAAACAGTGTAAATTAATTAGTTACGTTTAATACCCCTCAATGTATTATTTGTCATAAATACGAGCTACTTAATTTGATACCACCACAAACACAATCATGAAGCCAAAGACGATTTCCTTTCTAAGCATCTGGATCATTATGGTAGCTCTGCCTCTGGCACACAACACTGGGTGCGATGGCTGTGATTTCATAAAAATTTGATTAAAACCAATTCAGCAATAAGATTCAAAAAATAAAAAAAAATGTTCTTTAACCTTAAGATATGACTTAAATTTGATCCAATTGAAACATGGTTAAAATTTCATAAATAACATTAAGTGTATATTTCATAATGGCAAAACGCTTTTTGAATTCTTACATTGCATTAATAAATATATTACTATTCTGTAGCTTAGAACCTTGGTTTTGAGAATCATGATTCATCACTAGCTCTTAAGCTCTATCTAGAATTTATTGCGCATGTATGTAGTCTGCAACTGTGCATGCGTGCTAATATCCTTTTTTTCTCTGTGGACCTGTCATTTTGTTGAGCAGGCAGCACATAATAAATTGGTTCGGATACCAGTGATAAATATGACAGAGTTTCGGGTTCGAACCGGATTGGTTCAAGACCGGCGTGCAGCTCTGCATTCAATTCTAAAAGGTCATTTCTAAGTTCAATCAAAACCTTTCTCATTGAGAATTGTTTAAACAAAGACCTTTCATTACGTTTTGCACTTCCCATCTGCTGAAGGTAATGATTGTTATGAAAGGCGGTGGGCTAATCGGGAGGTTCCTGAAATCGTATTGGCAACGCCACCAGCTTAGGCATACGTTGCTTACAACGTATGTGAGCAAGCACAACTTTTTGACCTCGACAATAAAATGACTTTTAATGTCTTCGATTAGAAAACATTGCAACACGAAATTGTGGGATATTCGATAATCTTTATATTGAAACTAGCTGACCCCGTCAGACGTTGTCCTCCGTTAATATAATTTTGTGTTTTATTCTACTATTCTGATGCCAACTTTCATTCAAATCTGTTTAGTACTGAGCATAGCTCTCATACAAAATTACCAAAAAAAAACATATATGTGTTCGAGAGGTACCCGAAAGAGTTGACCGATTCGGACCAGCCTTCCTCTATTCATGACGAATGTCTTTATAAAGTTTCATCCAAATCGGTTAAGTTTAGGTCAAGTTATGGTGTAAAAAAGCCGTGGCCTGTGTGACCTACCAGAATCAGCTATAGATATAAACCACCTACGCTGTTACTACTACACTCACACGAAATCGAAATCGGTCCAGCCGTTTGGTAGGATTGAGGTATCAAAGCCATGTACGGAAGAATTTTATATATTAAGATTTGTGAAGTGAAAGACTCTATCGAATTCATCCTACGCTTGACCTTGGCTTATATAAGAAACACATTAACAAATTAGTTATACATAATCAATGTAAGTATAGTTTTCAGTTGCGTGACTAATTATGTGAAATATAAAAATAAACTCCTCAAGTGGCTAACAATCATTAAAGTATCGAAATAAGAAGAACAATATCATGAAGCTGTTGACTTTTCTATTGTGCCTACCGATTTGCGGACTACTAGCAAATCCTTTGGCTGGAGGCAATTCATTTTGTAATTGTGGGGCGCTGGGGCCCTGGGGCGCCGCAAGACCAAGCTGTTGTGGTGATATGGATTAACTTCAAACCTTTTAAAATAAAATGTGGAATATGTATTTTTCGTTTTCTAAGCACAGATTTTAAACAACCAGCGAAATTATACGCTCAGCATAAATTTTGATGCTGCAGTAGCTGCTGAAAGCAGCTCAGCAAAATGATTTAATTAATTTAACTTGCCCAAAACCTCAAAACATTATACAAATCCTACCAGAAACCATTTAATGTTTCACCTTTAAGCAAATGCATTTGTCACGTGTGCCTTTTGCCTTTGATTTTGCCTATTCACTTGTCCAAGTTCAGCCAACTGTGCGTATGCGTAATCTTACGCATTGCGCATACGTCAAGCCACAAAAGTTGTGTATGTTGCCTCGGTGAATAGGCAATAACAGCAATAACAGCAATAACAATGCCCGCTCCAGTTAATTTAACACAATTATTATTATGTTTTTGAAGCCTGACATGCTGCTGTTGTGCAGTTTCAGTTTCAGTTTCCATTTTGCGTTTTCTATTTCGCTTGGCAGCATTGAAGTGCGACCCTTAATTAGGCGTTTCCAGCCGTAATGTTATATGCAATTTGCTGGCCATAATGAGCTTTATGGCTTGCAACTAAAGCAATAAAATCCCACCAAACTCGAGACACAATGTTACTTACATCTCTGGGCTGTTGCATCTCTGGCTGTGGTCGACATAAAAATCTCATTTACACTTCATCCGAGGCCAGGGACACGCCAGCAGCACTTTTTGCCATTGTGGTTTCAAGTGCAAATTACAGTTGGTAAAATTTCGCATAATTAATTGCTTAAAGGTAAACGGCAAATCTCATAAAACCTTTTCGGTTTCGCATTTCAATTAAAAGGAATAATTAGACGTAAAGAAAATGCCAGGGCCAAGTGCAACATGTGCCAACAACTTTGGCTTCTTTGCTTTAGCAAATGTTGGCAATTTGTAGACAATTAAAAAACTTTACATGTTTTGGCATTAAACGAGCAAATTGTTTTAAAATGACTTTGCCAAGACAAAGAAGCAACAAATTCAATTCGTGCGGCGGCTGCCAAAACTGATTTCAATCGCGCACATGTGCCGCCGCGGTCTCTGCCAGCCGCGCAAAACTTTTGTGTGTGTGTGCGTGTGTGTGTACATAAATTCAATTAGTAAGCAATGCCACAAAAGTAAAAGCATAACCCACCCAGCCACCCCGATCCCGGCCTACAATTTGGGGCCACGTGACATGGTTTTTGGGTACCCGTAGTAGAAGAAGTGAAGCAGTTGCTGTGGCAACCTGTCGAAAATTCTCACATATTGCGCCAAAATCATTTAAGCTTTGAAAGCGTATTTGATTGCAACTGACACATGTGTCAAGGGTTGGAGGAGCAAGAAGGCATAGCCACAATTATACACGGCTTTTTGATTTTTATTGATTGAACGAAAAGGGGATCGGTTATTGACAGAGCATCGAAATTATCAATTTATTTCACCAATCTTTTGGGTGTGAATATTGGTACACAGATATTAGAATTTGCAGAATTTTCGGGGCAGGCGAGCAATCGACGTCATCAATTTGCTGTTCACATCACATCCTTGAGGGCTGCTGAGACTGGAGTGAAAGCAGAAGCTCGTGGACAGCCCGTAGCAGAAAGGGGTTGCCTAAAAAGAAGACCCAATCTGTCCAAAAAGCCGAAATATTTGCCAAAGTCTTATTAAAGTTTCGATTAAGAAGGACTTTTATAGATGATAAACGACAATTTTAAAATTATCTTCTAGTCGTATTTACTAGTGTGTATTTCCAATCACATGACCTTCTAAGTTGAACCTGGAACTGATCTGGAAACATTTAACTTTCATCAGAAAAAACAGGCCACAAACTTCCTGGGCAAAAAGTTTCAAATCCAGAGCGAACGCGACTCAAACCAGCTATAGCCCTGGAATCGGCGAAACAAGCTTCTACAGCTAACATCATCCATGGGGACATCCCCTTCAGCGGAATCAATTTCTTTCAGATTTGGGTAGATAGGTTTTCTGGAATTTTTAGCGCATTTTTTCTAGGCCTGCGCATGTGTGGTCTACACTCAAATGTATCTTCGCAAACTCGATTCAACGTAGTTTTTTTTGGCACAAATTAGAAAGCCGGGAGATTTTTCAAAAAACTTTTTATATATCTCATAAAGTTTACTCAAACAGGCATAGAAACTTAAATTTTGAAAGATAAGTCAAGCCCTGAAAGTGAGCTGTTTATTTTATTGAGCACTTGGCTTTAATTGTGTCACGGTTTTGTTCAACTTTACGGGCTTAGGTTAGGTTAGGTTGAATAGGCCGAAATAACCTAGTGGTCGTTTGGCCACTTTTGTGATGCGTCATAAAATGGGTTAAGAGGGTGATGGGTGTGGAAGACGGCAGGGAGTAAGTGGCGGCTAAACGTCAGGCTCTGTCGTAATTTCTCCTTTAAAACCCTATTGAGTAATCGTTGAAAAGTGACAGCAAAAGCTAGGAGCAAAGGTCTTTAAAGAACGCTTTTTCCAAATGCTGGAAAGAAGTGCAGGGCAGTCGCCAAAAAGGTGTTATATGCTTATTATCTTCTCCACATTAGTAGAACTATGACAGATGTCATGGTGGGGCACGCGCATCCAATGGTGCAATGCCCCGTTATGACTCCTATCAAAGTTCTAATCCTGCTCTTGCTAAAGTATAGAAGATGGGCATTTCTTTTGAGTGAGAATCTTGGCAAGAGTGATTGGGTGATGTGACAAACGGGTGCTAGTTGCCATTGTCGTTATGTCCTAGCTCTGACCTTCCACTGTATTTCCGTTATGATGTTCTGCAAGGGTCTTCTTATATACTTTTCTGCTCGGTAGCGCTGAGCCGTTACTTGCGCACTCGTCGGCTCCTTTATTACCCGGTATGCCTGAGTGGCCAGGTAACCACCAGACAAGAAACTTGGACTTGGATCAGGGTTGTCTCTATGCTGTAGACTAAGACCAGGTTAATAGATGGCTGGTAAAGACCAAATCTCAAATGTTCCTTAGAGTTCTGCCCAAGATGCTTATCAATTTAGCCGCTGCAGATTGCCAGGCTGCAAGCTAAGCAAGTTCGGTAGGTGGAATGAGAGCTGTTTTGCTAGTTCTTCGGAGAAGATGCCTGCTCCTGTGCCTTCTTCCATCTTCTAACCGTCTGTACAGATGGTTAGCTCTTTCTCTCTGATGGTAGTAGCTTGCTGCCATTGCTCTCTACTTCATTGTAACTGGAGTTTAACTCAATTTGACTCTTTCCCTTTGATACTGCTTCGACCTGATGCTTTAAAAAGTTTCAGTTCCCGGAGTCTTGCTGCACTTCTCCCTGCTTCGTCTATAGGAATCTGTCTACAGGTTTCAGATTTAGAACTTCATCAAGCGCCACCTGGGTGGTAGATCGCAAGCTGTTCTTTGAATATTATGAAGGTTGTTGGAGTTGGAATTTGGTGATGGCCACCTTTAACCTACTTTTAACCTCCGAATTTGGTTTACAAAATTTATCAAAAGAGAGATCCATCAAATTTTAAATGCAGACTAGTATTGTCTGCACGCAGTTCAAGTTTGTTTCAAATTTTGGCCACGGCCCCTCCCGGCCCCGCAATAAAAACATATAAAACTCTTACATTTTTTAAGATATTGAACTCAGATTTTGCAGTGTAGTGTATGTGGCCAATATCTACAATCTTACAAATTTTCATAAAGATCGGATAATAAATGGCAGAGTTTAAAAAACGTTGCATACTCATCTGAGCCGCATGAGGTTATTAAATACTAATTGCCCTGAGTGACGGGTATTTCGAAGACGGGCAGGGCCGACTTTAACTTACGCTCTCGTTTTTTGTTCAATTTGGTAGCTCTTAGAATATTTCTACTAAAGATATGATTGTTAAAACTAAAAACAAGCATTGTGGATAATAAAATTAATTATTTAAACAACAGTTTCGCCTTAGTGCACATTTATGCAACTCTGCAGATGTTGAACATTTTTGGCCTTGTCGGTGAAATGACGATGACTTGACTTGGACCTGAGTTGACTTGGCTGACGCAATGGCTGTGGCTTTGGGCGCACATACTTAACGGCCAAGATGCCATCGTCATCATCAGTGTCACAGGCATGTGCTCGACAGGCAGCGCATATGCCACACACATACACACACACACACACACACATCCACATATTGCAGTCAGCATGCAGTGCAGCATGCAGTGCAGCATGCATGTCCTTGACATGAACTTTTACAACTGCGTCAAAGTTGCTGGCTATCTTGGGTTTGCTGATTTAATTTATTATGGCAGGCGAACTTTCGTTTTTCTTTCCCCGCGCCAAGTTATTATTCAAAGTGGTGGAACCTGCCTTCCTGCCAAAAGAGAAATGTCAAAATGTTCTCACCTCGATTTTTCATTTCATTTAGGCAGCAGCCAGCAAAAATATATATGCGCATAAGGCGCTCATTTTCCCCGCGTTTATCAGTCACATAATGCTGGGCTGCTGACATCATAACTTATACGTTGATAAATAGCGATGTGTGTGTGTGTGTACTTTACCCTTTTTTTTTTGCCAGTTGATGAGACGATGGCTGCACACATTCATACCTATACACAGGCAGACAAATGACTTGACTGAGGACGGCCTGGGTTGATGTCAGACCAGGTACACTCGGGCAGCGGGAGAGCGGGTGAGCCTGTGTTTAGTTATCAACCCGGCAAAGTTTTCCATTGTTTGTGGCAGTTGTTGTAGCTTTCCCTCGTTTTTTTTTTTGCGCATTGTCTGCTGTCCCAGTCACGCTGTGCAGACATTTTTTAGTTCATTAGAACTTTATGGTCTCAAAATTTAAAAAACCTGTTTGCCGACTGCAAACAGCACACAAATTCTCTGTAATATCACAATGCATGGCCATGTCTAACCTTGCATCCATTGGCCTCAAAAACCAACTTACATGGGTTGAGCTGCCCAACCAACACGTGACGTTTGATCGTTAGTTGGCCTGGCCACAAAATGTTGCACATGCCACGCATAGACAATATGGGGAGAGCCACACACATCTACATAAGGTAAATAAAGTTTGAATTATATATTTTAGACAGCAGCTTTGGATGGTTGTATGGGGACGGAAAAAGCAGGTTGAACAGGTAGTTAAAAGTCTGTGGCAACCTGGACATTCACACATGGTAACACTAAATCCCCTCCCCAAAAATTCTTCATTTAAATTTATAAAATTCTTGTATCAATTTCAAGAGCTGATCTCAATTTTCACCTAGCAAAAAACTCAAAAATATGCTCTTACTTCCGGTTTGCCCCATTGGAGGCAAAGTTTTTAATGAGTTGCGACAATGAGACGTAGCAAAAGCTGCTGCTGCTTTCTAATATGCCGCTGCTGGGCCATGATATATTCAAAAACAT
Source organism: Lordiphosa fenestrarum (assembly GCA_035044985.1). Lineage (NCBI taxonomy): Eukaryota > Metazoa > Arthropoda > Insecta > Diptera > Drosophilidae > Lordiphosa > Lordiphosa fenestrarum. The sequence goes on along the minus strand of JAWNNO010002333.1, from coordinate 94,786 downwards.
TAAAATGTTCGCCAACTCCCTTTGGAGGCTAATGAAATGGCGCCGAGTTGCATAAACTATGAATTACTATTGCTCAGGGAAAAGCACATTTTCCGACTCATAACTGCAATTGCCATTGCAACATCAACTGCAGGCAACTTGGCGCTTAAATGCGATACTTTTCAATGGGGTTGGAAAAAATAAACAGTATTAAAAGTTTCCACTCACACAAAATCCACTTAAATGTGTTTTCCAATTAAAAAAGTTTTCTACACTTGAACATTTTTCGAGCATGTGCGAAAATCTTTTATGCGAATTGCATTCGAGGAGTGCGAGCAGGGCGAGGGCGAGTGAGAGAGAGTCAAAGTCAGAGTCAGACCACAAAAACCTAATGAAAAGTGATTACAAACATGATAGATAAATGGTCTGCCTCTGCCCGCCCCCCACACTGGTGTGCCCTTAAGTAAAACATCTTGGTTTGGCTTAACTAAATGGCCAAATAAACTTTTTGGCCAGTTGTTGCCCATCTCCATTGGTTTCCATTGGCAAATGCTATCGCCGTAATGAACTTCTTAAGAGCTTTTCATTCTCGTTCTCTCTCTGTTTCGTTGTTTCGCTTTAAACTTGAAACGAAAATCCATTAAAAAGTCCCACATTGTTTTTTTTTTTCTGTTTTTGTTTTTGAGGGTTACTTTCTTTTGGTGCAACCTGACGTATGCGTAATGTGCTTCTGCTTGGCTTAAGATTGCTTACTTGCCGCCAGCTTGACTGTGACCTTGAAAGGGCCAATTTGTGATCAGCACTAGGAAAAGAACAAAATGAAAAGCTCCTCTGGTTTAGCATCTTCAACCTGCTCAGAGCTGTGCTCTTTTCCAATTTTCGTTTAATCAATGTTTAGCATCAATCACCTGATGCTTCTTGGGCGCTGCACCTACCAAGACAGACCACAACTCACCTCCAAACAGATTTTATGGCAACGGTTGGCTCAGACATCACTCTACGACAGAGAGTGAGAGTGTGCGAGTATAAAGTGATGAGAGCCAGCTCTGACCTGCCGCATTGACCGCATTTTGCTCTTAGGGCACAAGCCTTGGCATGTGTTCGGCTTGAGACATATGCGGGCCAGGCATGATCATCGCTGAAGTTTTTATACCCTCGCTTCAAAAATAATCATTTTTCCACGACGACTCATTTTGCGACCGATCGATCGTATGAGAGCTATATGATATAGTCATCCGATTTGGACAAAAATTGGTAGAATTATGTAAAAGCATGTAAAACAAACAAATACAAAATTTCAGGATGCTACCATTAAAAACAAAAAAGTTTTTTCGACTAAAACTGATTTTCAGACCTATCTCATGCATGGCAGCTATACCAAATAGTTGTCCGATATTCATCAAACTTGGCAGAATTATACAAAAGCATAGAAATCTTATGAATACAAAGTTTAGAGACGTTTCCATGGAAAAGAAAAAAGTTTTTCTTACTAAAACTAGTTTTCCTACCGTTTAATCCTATGAGAGCTTTGAGATATAGTCATCCGATCCGGTCGTTTCCGACATATTGGCAGCGTGCAGCAAAAAGAAGACTCTGTGCAAAATTTTAGCTCGATAGCTTCTAAACTGAGAGACTAGTTTGCGTAGAAACAGACGGACAATGCTCAATCGACTCACCTTGTCACCCTGATCAAGAATATATATTGTTTAGTGGATCGGAAATGAATAATTCTCTGCAAGGGTATACATATTGCCACCTGACCACATAGACATACCAAGAAAGAATCAGATCAGCACTGCCAATGACACATCGAAAATCAGAGCATCACCCAAGCGATGTTTTAGAAAGCTGTTTCCAATTATGTCACATCAGAAACGAATCAAGTCTTTGAATCAGCCTTCCCTATTTTCTGAAAGGATTGATCCATTTACTTGGACCTTTTAACCAAATACTGCCACAATACTTACCGGAAGCGAAGTCAGTCATATAATTAGTTACCAAAACGAAGAGTGGCCTCCTATTTTTACTGACTAAACTATCATATCAAGCATATTGTTTCACTAAAGTTATACAAGACCAGACGACCATATGAAAATAAAGAATCATTGATTGCTGTAAGTGAAGAAAACTCGACTAAAACTGTTGGACGACCTATACAACTCAACTCAAAACAGAATTTATGAAATTGTATTGAATAAGACAGGATCCACAAAACATAGATAATAGCGTTTTAGATGATTAGATGATTAGAAATCAGCCCTATGACCAGTAAATCGTTTTATTTATAATGTTAATAAAGTTAGTCACCTAATCATGAAATTTTTATTCACTGTTGTTTTACGCTGAGTAAATGGGGAAGAAGTTGAACCAACTTAATAGTCGTGCAAACACAAAAACGAAGTATCACATGAATCCACAGCTTCATGATTTAAATTTTATTTTCAAGAAAAGATGAAACATAACGAAAGGGGCTTAAATTTGTAAACTCAGAAAGTTTCAGTTTCAGTTGGCAGCGACAGCTCTTTGCTTTTTCTTAAAATCGATTCTTGATTCTGCTGCCGCTGCTGCTTCTGTTTTTTTTTCAAAAAAGCAAAATCAAAAGCAACATTTCGCTATCGAATTATGAGAATTGCATATAAAACTTTTGGCATTTTGACTATTCAATCACAGAGCAGAAAGGCTTAGACGTCCTATTCATGTTTGGCAACTAATTCTTAATAGACGCTTCAAATGCAGGACGAATCTTTCATTAAAGTAAATAATAAGGGATAAAAACGACTCTAATTCCTTCTAATAAAAACTTATATTTTGTATTTATACTTTTCAGCAGCTCAAGCTTCCAGCAAGGTAGATATAAAACAAAAGTATGCTTTATGGCATCAATTATAATAAAACAAATTAATTTAGCCCTTGAGCAGTTGCTCAAAAGTTCAAAACAACAAAAAGAATTAACATAAAAATTCAACGAAAAATTCAAGTAATTTATGTCTAAATGCCGGAACGAAAAAACACATAAAACATAACATACAAACAATTTGGTAAGCACTTTTTCGATATTTTTGACTTGGCTTGAAGTGGCATTAAATTACACACAGACACACACACACGCATAGAGACACCCTTTGCATACACACACGTGTACACTGTACAGGTTCAAGGATCAAAAACAAAGTCGACGACACTTTGATGCCGAAAGTGTCCTTTTCACAGAAATGTGTTGAGCCTTTTCCTTGGAAACTGTATAGGGATGTGTGACAAAGGGAGAGTGCGGCGCAAACAAATCAATGGGAACGGCACATAAAACCAATAAAAGTTTAAAGACCTAAAAACGTCAAATGCATTTGGGGTTTTTTCCCTTTGAAATATGAAATTTCTACCGCCGTAGTATAAATGGGGAAAACACGGAAATTGTAAGCTGCAAAATTTATTGGAAAATAAAGAAAGGACACACTCACACACGCACACAAGAAAAAATTTCCAAATTTAGCAGTGATTTGGTCAACCCAGTTTGCTTGCTTGTTTCAACTTTTTGTGTGAAAGAGGGATTGTTATGAAATATGAAAAGCATTTGGGTCAGTTAATATTAGCTGAGATATTGTATTGACTATTTGTCTTGAGTTTGAAATGAAACTTGAAATGAACAGCAAAATTGATAAATCAGTGCCTAAAATAAGGGTTAATATTAAAGTGAACATGCTGCTTTATAAATTTCTGTGGCTGAAGCGCATTTTCGTTAAATTTTGGTGTCCAATGCTGGTCTAAGCTACTAAGCGAATGTACTCTAAGTTTAGGTGTATAAGGAAAGGTTGGACGTATTTTAAAGTATTTCAAATCGGTATATATAAAAAGCTTTTTATCTACGAGCTTTAAGTAATATGAAGTATTAGGCAGATTGTGGTGCAGCTGGTAGTGTGTGTGCCTGCTGTATAAGAGGTCGGTCGAAGGTTCGTTATCGACTAGGGACATCTACAGAAAATGTTACTGGCTTAAGAAATATATATTTACTTAAGTCAAGTGCATCGGGATTCGATATTAAAATAAGAAATTTGTAATTGAATACAGTAATAGTGTACTTCCTATTGTACATCGTGTGCCCTTAATGTGGCCGGTGTGGTCCAGCGGGTTCATGTCGTGGTTTCAATTTCGACTCGGAACATCTAAGAAAAAGAGATTTTTCTTTAAATACTTACAAACCAAGTCACCTTCACCAGCTATAGGCGCTAGCTGAGAAGTAATTAGCTTAGAAACAGCATATCAAACGTTGCCGCTAGGACTTGAAGTTAAGCTATAGGTTTTTATCTCTTGTGCGAAGGTTAGAAGCACACAAGCCTACAGATTCAAAGAAGCTCAGCCTTGGCCCATTCGCTATTCTAAAATATATTTATAACTACAATTAAAGAAATGCTAGCGGTTCAAAAACTGTGCTGAACCAGTATGCTTCGTTTCCAAATTGCTTCAGAGTCAAATCCAAGAAACTATTATGGTTATAATCATTAACTTTACTTTTCCGATGGGCGCGCGTCGAAAATTTCCAACACAACACCACACGACTCGCACGACTTTATATCTAAAGCCTGATTTTCACCCCTACATTCATAAAACTATTTGAATTTGTTCGATAAGCTTCATGTGTTCTTTGGAATAATCTGTCAAAATGTCATCAAGTCAACATTTGGTTTCCATGGACTTAAAACAATCCAACATAATGAAGATCAATGGTGATATATAATGGCAGTCCAGCAAATTGTGGATGTCATGTTTCAACGAAGCATAAAGCACTCTTAGCATTCTGTGGAGTTCAGAAGTGCCGGCTTAATTCGTGTCTTGACACGAAAAACCGACACGCAAGAGCACGCATCTGTTCTTCCAACACTAATACATCGTGTTAAGTTGTTCGTGTCTCTGACAGGAAGAAAAACACGACACGCACCCAACTCTGAAGAAAAACTAAGAAATTTTCCCGGTTGAAAACCGGTTTGAGTCCCTTATAAACCGGTTCAACAGTGTTTCAGAGGAATAATCTAAGACTGAAGCTGAACCTGAAATATAGTCAGATGATTACTTAAATAAAGTAAAATATTTCACTCGATCAAAACCTAATTGAAAACCAGTATTTAAAGGCTCAAAAGAGACTCAGTTTGATTTACAAGAAACTTTGAAACAAAGTGAAAATTTGGTCATTTTGTTTGTAATTTCCTTTCTCCAGTCAATGCAAACCGTTTCAAAAGTGGTTTTGAGGTATAACTTATAAATGACTCAAGCTAGAAACTTGAAATTTGGCTAGTAAAATACCGATTCCAATACCGATTTCTAAGCAGTTAACGCCGGTTCATTAAAGTTTGCGAATCGTTCTTAAGAATTTATGAAAGTAGATTTGAATCTATTTTGCTGCTAAAACAAAAAGTCTCTCACAGCAGAATTGTACAATTTGATGACTTGAGCTACGCCGAGCATTTAGCTGGCTCATATTAGATGAAATGAGGCAAGCAAAGTAGAGAGAAAGTAATTTAGCTGTTATCCTACCGCCCCTCCCGCCTCCCTTCTGGGCTAAGAGGATTAACTAGCTTTAATATCCCTGCCTCAACTGCAACAACTTACTTGGCAAACATCCTTTCAGTAGCGCCAGCCATCCACAAACAGACTTATTTATGTATATAGTCAATCCCCTATCATGTTCAAGCATTTTCGGGGGCATAATCGACTCTCCGTTTGAGTGCCAAATATTTGATGCATTTGCCAGAAACATGTAGGAAGACGATGTGTGTGGGTGTGTGTGTGTGTGCACTAAACTGTTGCATACTTTCAGGGAGGGGGTTGGAATTGGTAGGGGGCAAAGGCAGCATTTACCACGCCACGCGGAAATGACAAACAGAAACCTGCCACCCACCGTGCGGACCCACATCAAGGACATCTGGCTGCGCAATGTAATTTAGTGTGAACTGTGAAAGCCGACCCCGACAGCGACCCCGAACCACAAGCCTTCGTGCTGCGTGCTTTTGTTTGGCTAACCTGAGTCTGGCAAACACTCGCACTACTTGCCCCAACAGTGTGGTGAGGGGTAGGGGGTGGATGGGAAGGGGGTGAGCGGCTCAAGTGTTTTCAGGTAAATTTACTTTAATCACTGTAAAGTGCAAAGCAGCGGCAGCAAAGAGCGCAAAACACTTAAAAAAAAAAAAAACCTCCTCTGCCACTGGACTTTGCCGCTCTCTGCTGCCTTTTGTCTTATGTTAATTACTGGTGTCAAGTTGCGCGGCTACAAAACAACACAAAAAAAAACGAGGAAACTGCAACTCTGAGTGCGCACTCGTATATCCTTTGAGCATCCCAACCTTCCGTCTAGTTCCACCTGAAATTAAAAACCAACAGTGGCCAAGGCCCAGTGCTCGCTTAACCTACAATAACACAAGCCTGCGCGCTTGTTGACATTTTCACCATAATTACCGTGAAGCAAAATTGTTGATTTTATTTTGCATTAAGCGTGCATTTTTCCAGCCCTTTGTTAAATTATGAGAAACTGAAGCAACAGCAGCAACAGAAGGAACAGAAGATGACAGTTTGTTGATAGAAAATAGCAGAGGCAGAGAGCTTAGCAGTGGCTGTTAAGTTTTCTGTGGACTGCCGCCACACTGGAACGTTATGCAGGGGCAACAGCAACAGCGTTCATTTCTGGAAGCTTTTCACAGGGGCTGCAATTGGCGACTGTTAGCGGCTGTTAACCCTGCTCTGTTATGGTATATTAACATCGAAAGCCCTTCACTTCTGGCTCGATTCTTGCCAGTAAGTTTCGGTTCAGCAGTCATCCTTGCCCGTTATGTAACTTCATTTCACTCTTCATTTAAGCATCAAACCAAAAAAACCTACAAACCCTTACATGGTTAACAAAAACTCAATAATAGATCACTCAATCTTTTCATGCTAGTATCAAAATATATTAATTCAGTTTTAGTATTCGTGCTTTCAAAAAACGCCACTCCGCTTTCATTTAGCGATGTCTGAGGAAGTATACTTATTAAATGCCAAGTACCCAAGGGGAAAACCTCGCCATACTCACTTGGCTTTCTATTTTCTTGAGTTTTCGCATTATGAACCTTTAATGCATTTTGTCTAAGGATCATCAAATTAGAAGCTATAGATTAGGCTCTATTTTTTCTTGAGTTTCCGCAACATGAACCATATAATGCATTTTTTCTAAGGATCGTCAAATTAGCAGCTATAAATTCAATTGCAAGACTCGACAAACTTACCAAATTTGTAGGTATATTGGCAAGTCCGTGTATGTATCCAAGAATATTTGTATGTATCACTTGAATATCGCCCAGGGAAGATTAATTGTGGTATGTTGGCAGAAACGGATGAAACTACGAAACGGTTGCTTTAAAATTGCGACAGAAACATCTCAGCAAACCAGTTTGCAAGCATTTTGTGGGAATATGGCAAAATGCTCACAAATGAGTTCACATGAACGAGAAGTAATTTTTCTTATGGCAAATCATCTCTCGAACGAGAGTTGCATTTTCTGCGACTCCACCAATACTCACCACCGGGCTGTATGTGTTGATCTGTTGTTGTGCGCTTTATGTGTTTTAGTTGTTCAATAAAATTATTGTGTAACTTGTTTTCATAGCCAAAGGCGGTAATGAAATCCATTCTTTTTTAGAAAAATACAAAAATTAACACTTTATGCTTATAACTTATGCCGAAACTAAGAGTACGAAATATTTGTTGTTTTTTTTATAATTTGGAATTTTGTTGTATTCTCCACGAGCTCTAGAAATAAACTGAATGTTTTAGTGTTCGTTCGGTACACCAGGAAATTGACAAGTAGTTAAGATGTCAAAAGACTGCTTTGATTTGAAATTTTTTATTTTTATTTTTTTTAATTTTTTTCCAAATGTTACATAAACACAAGAAAGAAAGTTGGTCAAGCCCGACTCTAACATACTCTGTACCAAGAAAATTATACCTTCAGCATAAATTTTGATGCTGCAGTAGCAACGAAGAGTCTTTTGATCATAACTCGAAAACCGTTCATCCGATCTTCTCCATTATCCTGCTAACTAAATATGTCCACAAGAAACAAGCCATCTATCTTCAAAACTGTGGGAGATATGGCGTTTTTTCTAAATTGCGGGGGCGGGAGGGGGCGTGGCCAAAATTGAAAATAAACTTGATCTGCCTGCAGACATAAGAAGCATATGTCCCATACATGTCAAACCTCTATCTCTTACCATCTCTGAGATCTGTGCGTTCATACGGACAGACAGACGGACAGACGGACGGACGGACGGACAGACGGACAGACGGACATGGCTATATCGACTCGGCTGTTAATGCTGATCAAGAATATATATACTTTATGGGGTCGGAGATGCTTTCTTCTCGATGATACATACTTTTGCACAAACTTATAATACTCTATGTACCTACGGTACAGAGTATAAAAATGCATCCATGCATAAGCTCTAACTTTGGCAGAAATTTCACCAACTCCCGCTTATGAGGCTATCTTGTCCCTATATACGAGTCCTGATGGGGTCAAATCAAATCAAATCCAAACGTTAGATTAACTGCACCCGAAACTATCATCTTAATTGGTCCATGTTTTGGCTTGCTGTGTGGCTTGTGGCGCCGTCTTGTTGAAATTACATGTCAACCAAGTTAATTTGTTCAACTCTCGGCAATCAAAAGTTGGTTATCATAGTTTTATCCAAAGAAGAAAGAAAGAAACAACGATTGTCGAGTTATGAGCAAATGAGTGCTCGGTGCTGCATCAAAATTTATGCTAAGCTAGACTAAAGTGTTGGTACAGACTTTCTCTCTTGTTTTTAAATTCAAACGACCCAATTTCATTTCACACTGAAGTTGAAGTAATGGATGAGTCATCTTGGTTGCCTACGCTGCAACGCTGCAAAATCACTGGTAAGACTAACTCTTAAACCGAGTGGAGAAAATATCAATATCTTTACAACTTTTGAATATGGCAGTACCCTGCATTAGCTGGTTTTTAAGAGTATAGAAAAATGTTTCCGTGGAAGGAATGCAGATTGAAATTCTGGAAAAAATTAATGTCAGTCTGCATCCCAACCAAAACGTCGGATTGATATTCTTTCGTAGAAGTGGTACCTTTATTTTTACAAAAATTGAACTTGCTGACCCCATCATAAACGTTTCCCCACCAAATCATCACATAAGCCGTGAGGTGACTTCTCTGAACTCTCGGAATGAGTTTGTACGATTGTAAGGTGAACATTTTCACGTCAGTTAACAGAATTTGTCTGTGGGCATTGTTCGCGCACTAGCGACGGCATTGCGTCATAATTTTCATCTCGCGCAGTGGATTTCGACGAATTTGAAAAACGGCTTTGTTGTTCTGTGGCGTACGTTTTCGTATTTTTCATTTTATTTTGAATAGATTAAATATAAAACTATTGGTTTCTTATTATTCCATTCCAAATACGAAATATGAAAACTTTGTTGCATTAAAACAGTCTTCCGCTTCTTTCTAAGCTTAATCCACACATCCTTGCCTGCTTAAGCTTAAGTTAGCCAATTTCAGTTGCGGCCAGACACTTGACGTTGGCGGAAATGCATTTAAGAATTATGAGAAAACTCAGCAACAATTGAAAATGTTTACCCCATTTGCCACCCACTTGGAGAGTGTGTGGGGGGGGTCGACCACCCGTTGGTACACCGTATGCATATTTGCATAATGGCTTCACTGTTTCAAAAAAAAAAAACAAAAAAAAACTTGCTAAACACTCTTGATAGACAAGATAAAACACTGTGCACGGGTATTTTTGCGCATAATTTATGTTGTTGCTATGTAGATTTTCCATTCCAGAAGCTAAAAGTAGCCACCCATCCCCCACTCAGCTGGTCCGTCGCCCACGGTGCGCATATTTTTACCTGCTCCCTCCCTCCCCTCCACTTTCAGCCACTGTCTGCCTCTGTGGGTTTGTGCTTTTTATTTAAACATATATTTATTTAACGCCAAGCGTGGAAATTATTTTAATTATTTTAATTAGTTGAACAATGTTTTGCTAAGTTGCCAGACATTTTAGCGGCTTAAACCAAGCACGGATTTGAGGCAGATGGAGAGAGAGCTTAGTTTTAATAACAATATTTAAGTAAACACTTGAATTTTACAACTGAATCTCCTGTTAACATTGGCCTAGACAAGCTCTGATTTCAATAAATGTCTCTTGTCAAGTTCACAGTTCAACTTATCGATGTTATCTCAAACACAAAAGGGCCAACAAAACAACACGGCATATTTATTTTGATTGAAAAATAAATCGAATCTATGAATTTATTATGAAAACATAAACGAAATACAACAACAATGGCAACCCAACCGCCTGCTGTATTTTCCCCTGCTCCCCTCGCCAACCAACACTTGAAGGCTGTTTCCATTTTGGTGCAGTGCAAAATTTATTATATTGTCATCTAAGAAGTTGAATTTTTCGTATTTTCTCCCCCTCGGTTTCAAGTCACTTGAAATTGGCATAAGAAATTTGATGCCATAGCTATTGTCGTTGTTGTTGTTGTTGTTGTAGTTGTTGATGTTGATGCCTATGAATATTTACTTTAAGCAACACATACGACGCTTTTATATGCAGATTTGTATTTACTTTTCATTTGGAAGCAGGGTCAGAGGCTGCTCGAGCACCCCACCATAAATTTGGAACTTTCGTATGCTACTTGTAATTCCATTGAGTTTATTTGCCTAATCACAAATTCAATATGCCAAAGTGTATTGGAAGAAATTACATTTGGTGGGAGGGGTAGGGAGCAAGTGACACTTGTATATGATTATTAACAATGGAAATTTTGTTGAAGCGCCTTTCGCCGTCTGCAGGTAAAGATTATGGGTAATTGGTTGCTGAATTTTAAATGTTCAACGTATTTTTTTTTGTGTCATTTTATGCTCAACTTATTTGCACTTCATGGCTGAGTTGAGATTGTTAAATATTAACAAGTGGAAGAGAAGCAAGAAAATTTAATTGAAATATTTTAAGTAAGTTTTTTTTTATATATGTAAGAAATATGTATACAAAAAGAGTATTAAATTTGCATTGCTTTATGTAGGAAGACCATTGATTATTGTAAGCTCAAGGAGTCCATTTGCGTAGATAAGACAGGATTAGTTTTAGGTAGAGTTTTGATCCTTGAAATGCATTGACTTTAGTTGTTTAGTTCTTCTTTTCGAAGAGCCAAACACTTTTTTGGATTATATTGTAAAGCTTTTTTTCTCTCATATTGCTGCTTTGAAATTCTCAAGCAGTTATGGCATCTCTAGCATGAAGAGACACCTGCTAGACCAGCAGTCGACTGGCTAGTATACTCCTTCTGAGAGACCTGTGGTGGGTCTTTAAGCACTTTAGAATTTTTTTTTTTAATAAACCGACATATTAGTAGCTTGCAGAAGACTCTGTGCAAAATTTCAGCTCGATAGCTTTAAAACTGAAAGATTAGTTTGGGTAGAAACAGCGGACGGACAAAGCTCAATCGACTCAGCTCGTCCCTCTGATCAAGAACATATATGGTTTATTGGCAAAATTATAATACCCTTTAGAAATGGTATTAAAAGATCTATGAAGATAAATAGAATAAATATTAAGCTTTACTCAGCTCAAACAGCCAAGCCGAGCGTCTCTCAAACTTTTGGCTTGACTGCCTTTCCAACAAAGTTTTTTCATGGCTACTTAGTTCTTTCATTAGATGTACTGAGGCGGGATCAGAACCACAAACTTTTGAACAGCAGGCACACACACTACCCGATGCACCACACCGCGCCACAAGGACTTAAGAATGCCCAAGAATATAACTTGTGTGAAATTTTAGCTACACAACTGGATAAGCTCTTTCCCGATCGCTCTAAATTCTAAAAATTTCTAACAACTTGATGATGAATTGGTTCTTACTGACTTCAGAAATAGTTTGGCACCGCCAGGCTAAGTTGAAGACTTAACCTGATTTCCTAGTCTCTTGACGACTTGAAAAATCTAACGAAAATTTAAAATTCTTTGTGCAAAACTTAAAATGAAGTTCCATTTAAATATGCCTACCCGAGCACTTAAAATTTTAACCGAGCAACAGTTTTGCAACCTGCCATTACAATCCGGTTTTTGGTCTTCCATTCCCCTCAATGGCCCGCTCTGTACGCTAGGCTACTAACCATAAATCCTTTACTGACCCGCAAAAATATTAACCCCTTCTGGGACGTGACTGCATAATTTGCCTTGTCGTTCCGTCCGCTGTTCACTGTCCTTTGGCTCTGCAGTTTTTCGTTTTAATTTTCATGTCTCTACTTTGGGGCAGAAACTGACAGTCAAATAAATTATTACGCTCTGTCGTGTAAAAGCCGCAGAGATTAAGCAATTATGTGGCACTTAATGTTGGCTGGAAGCAGCGTCAGGCCTCTCATAGCGACCACTCCTTCTCACTTGCTCGCTCCCTCCCTCCCTCTCTCAATGTGAGGGTTGAATGCATTTTTAATTGCCAACTGGAAATTTGTTGGTTACGCACGCTTAGAGCGCGCGCGGCTCATTTGATTGGCTGCCTTTTGCCTTGTCAAAGTTGTTTGAGTTTTGCACTTTGAGGCAGACATAAGAAACCCCGGTAATGCAGCTGCAGCTGCTGGTGGTGCTGCTGCTGCTGCTGGTGCAGGTGGGAAACCCAAATCAAAATGAAAATTTTCAGAGCAACTCTAAACTCAAAAACTGCCAGGCACAAGTTGGCGCAGTTCTTGTTCTTGTTGGTTGGTTGTTTGTGTTGTTGCTGTTTTGGCAAAAGTTTTGTGCGTGCGCGAAACCATAAAAACCAACGATGTGGCAAAAGCCTTTTCTGACGTGGCGCACCACAAAATCGTTTTTTAATAATTTCCGAGCTCTGTCTGGGGCGTCTATTGAATTTTCGGAAAAAATACAGAATTCTATTAAAACCACAGTAGACCAGAGCAAGAATTGCAACAATTTAATCAAAAGGGCATTCCATTTAAATTTCTTTCTTGCAATTTGTTGATAAATAACTTTGAGTAAAAACATTTTATGGCCATATATTTTAATTTAAATTTTCTAATTTAGTTTTTGTTGTTGGCCAGCAAAAACAAACTGTCGCATGCAAATCAATCTTAGTGCTGTCCTTTAAACGTCTGTTCCGCCCCACAAACCCTACAACAACCCAAGCTGCAGCTGGACAGTTTGTGATTGTAATGTACAGGGGCCCTGTTGAAAATTTTGGTTTTTGGGGGCGCACTTTGTGCGGGTTTTTGCTAGTTACTACTTTGGCTAGTTTACTACTAGGTAGAATGGTTTGGTTTGTTTAATGACTTCAGTAATTAGTCCAGAGACTCCTAAAGCTGACGAAGAAAATAAGGGATATAAATATCAAATCATGGCATTGCAACTCAATTTAGTCACATCAGAGCACCTAGTAATATTGTACCATTGCTTAAATGTATGACCCAATCTCAAACACAATTCAAAGACAAAAGCCCTGCTCACTATACTAGCCCCAAGCTATACACATTCAGAGACACTAGGACGCTACCCGTTCTCCTTACAAACTTGCGACAGGAGTTGATATCTTTGTCTAGAAAAAGTATAGAAATCGTGATAAGCAGCCAGGGGAGCAGAAACTAATAAATTAAGTGGAGTGACATTTTTTTTAGAAGGTTTTCCTTTTGAAGTGGTCACTGTTTTGGTAGCTGCTTTGTACACTGTTTGGTCACTGTCTTGTACCTTATTTTGTCACTGTTTGGTCACTATTTGGTCACTACTTTGGTCACTATTTTAGTCCCTGTTTTGGTCACTGTTTGGTCACTATTTGGTCACTACTTTGGTCACTGTTTTAGTCCCGGTTTTGGACTGTGTTGTTCAATGTTTTAGTCACTATTTTTGAGACTGTTGTGGTTCCTGTTTAGTCCCTGTTGTTGAGTCTTTGAATCACTGTTTTGGTCACTGTGTTAGTCACTGTTTTTGACACAGTCTTGATCACGGTTTTGATAACTGCTTTGGCCACTGGTTGGTCACTGTATGGTCAATATTTGGTCACTGCTCGGTTACTTTTGTGGTCGCGGTTTTGGTCATTGTTTGGTCACTGTTTAGGTAACTGCTTTGATTACTGATTAAGTCACTGTTTTAGTCACTGATTTTAACACTGATTTAGTCACTTTAACAGTCACTATTTTGGACTCTGTTTTTGACTGTTTCGATAACTGTCTTGGTCACTGTTATAGTCACTGTTTTTTACACTGCTCTGGTCACTGTTTTTGTTACCAAATTCCCCCTCTTACCAGCTCTTTCCCACCCGCCCACACACACACAAGCCCACCTGCTGCTGTGAGAAAAGACCTTAAAAAAAAGAGGCTAACTAACCGTGGCTGACTTTTCAAAGTAAAAAGCGTAACCAAAGAATTATGTCGCAAAGACAACAATTTTTTCGCGGTTTGGTCCCCAACTAAACTTACATAAAATTTCTTTTACATCTTGTAAAATTCGCAAAAGAGGCGTTGTGAAAGGGCCTGGGTTTAAGTCACCGTGAATGCCATCGTACCCTATGCAGGTACCTGCATTATAATTCACTTGCGAAATATCTTTAAGTAATGTTCGATGATTTAGTTTCAGAAAATTAACTGCTTTTGCAGCCCAAGCCAACAACCAGGATGGCAACGCTCTGTTCAGCTTGCTTCACTTTTCGAGAACAAGAAAAGAATATTGTGGTTTAATTATAATTCCCACATTTGTGACCCCCGGCCAGGACTACGCACCTGATTCACACAGTTCCTTGTGTTTGGGGAAATGCACATTGTTTGCCACGCTCAACAATGTAGCTATATATATGCATTGTACATGGGCAGACACATTTCTTTAGAACTCTGCTGTTGTCTTTTATATTTCCTTTCCATTTTTGGGGGTCATTCATCTATCTATTCATACAGAGCATGAAAAGGAGCAGAGACGTGCACTAGCCCATGTCATTTGTCATTAAACACTTTACCAGGAAGAGCCCAGGGCTAGACCCAGGAACAGCTGTTGACAACGAGCCAAGCTTATGGTTAACATGGCGTATGCGCAATATGTTTGCGAAAACTCACACAGACACGAGTCCACCCACATCTCCCTCCACACATCGTAAGCTTTGGTTTTTGTTTGTTTATTTTTGTGCTGAGATTCTAGCTTTTCTCTGTCTGTTTGCCTGGGCAAACCATAAGTAAAGATTTTAAGCGCATTTTGTACAGAGTCGAGCGACAGGCAGACAGAAAAAGATATCATCATAAATTTCCATCCATTCGATTTTTGCTTTGACAAATTTGTGCAACTGGGTAAAAATTGAAGTGCAGCTGTTGCCGGGGCTTGATTAATAGTGGTCAACGTTTGAAATTTGCAATTAAGACTAATCAACTTTTCTTTTTGAGGGCCCAGGCAAATTTCAATTCACTTAACCGCAAAAATTATTTACTCTAGTTGTAAGCCGAAAACTGGAAAGAAAAAAACGACGAATTTGCTCAAGCAATTTCACAAATGAAAGGCCCGCTGGCCAGGAATAGGCGAAGAGAGGGAACAGAAAATAGAAAAGCCAAAAATTTTCAGTCGACTTTTTGATACCTGAGATTCTACATATTATAAAACATTTTCATTGGAGAGCTTAGCTCAAATGTCAAACAACACTTTATGATTTGCTGAGTAGAATTGTGCAAATACGAGTAAAGCCCAAAAGTAATTCTATACAATAAATGCTCAGTACTGTAAAAGCTAACACAAATTTCCTTTCTGCCATTTTGTTTTTATTTTGTGGATTGCCTTGGGCAAATTTTGAGCTCTTACATTTTTTTTTTTGTTCTTTTTGTGCCACAATTAAAATGCACTTTCATCTTTGCTGTTGACTTGGCTATTGGGTGTGTGTGTGTGTACGTTTACTTTTTGGTCTGGTTATTATGTTCAGATGCAGATGAAATTTTTATTTCAATGAAATTTTTATCCGGCTTCAATTTATATTTTACTTTTTTTATGTACGTGGCTAAGCTTTTGTTAATTCTTCAGGATCGCTGGCTTTAACTGGGAAACAAACTATCGGAATTATTTGGCAAGGACCCTTTTTTTAAGCTCTAACAAGTTGAATTCGTCAAAAGTTAAAAGTTTCTTGAAATAAGCATACAAATATAAGAAAGAAGTCTGACCGATTTTGTTGTACCATTTCAATATTTCGATTGTGATCTCCTCAATACGAAATTTTATTCCGATTTATGTTTTCCAAAGAGTTTAATCTAAGCTTGCACTATCAGACAGGTTAACATTACTGGTGTATGCCCACGCAATTGTCACTGTATGCCATTCTCTTGCATTTGTTCTTCCAGCTAACAAATAGTTCAATTTTTGCAAATTCTTTTGATTACCGAATTTGTGTATAAAACTTTGAAGTTCATGAAAGTTCTCTAAAGAAACATCGCACAATCTTTGAGCAAAGGAATGAAATTTTTGAACAAAAGCTTTTCCAAATTGGGATCACACAGAACTGAGTTGATGTGAGGGGGCCACCTGCACTGCATTGAGCTCTCGAGCTCTGATGTTGTCTTTAAATACAAACTTAGTAAATTTCTACTTAATTAAGAACTCTTAAGAACTCTTTAAAGTATTATAATTTTTTGTATGCAATTAATGTATTAGAGTCAGTTAGGCAAGGTCTATCCAATGCTTTTTATGCACCTTTTATGAAGAACATTTTCGTTTGTTGTGGCTTACTTCGATATTTTGGTGAAACAAAATCATTATCTTTGCTTTAAAATAATCTATACCATTTTCCACGATTTTTTTTGGAATACAAGTGTTGAATATTGTTTTATGTCTTCTATAGCTGCTTAAAGTCTTGTACTTGTGGTGCTTTACCCCTTAAAATGTCTGTAAATTTCTTTAAAAAAGCTAAAAATATTCCTGATATTTTACTAACCAAAAATGTTTGCTTAATAAATTGTGAGATACGTTTTATTTTATCACTTTTTCCAGGCACTTTTTCTAATGAATTTTGTGTGTATCTTCATGTTTGGCTTGATTTCATTTCATTTACATGTTTCATGTCTCCCATATTTTAAACATTTCTAACCATTTTTCTTTAAATATGCAAACAAGTTGCATTCAAAATATTTTAAAGGAATTTCGTTAAGAATTCAATTTTTTCACCTTAAATAAAATGAAGAAGCAACAATTTGTACTATCAGCAGCAATTCGAGTGTCTTGCCACTTCTGTTGTGCGAATGTGTGCCACATTATGCCTTGTTAAAAATGCCCAAAGAGTTAAAGTTCTGAAGGAGTGGGCGTGGCCATCAGCAGCAGCATCGTCATCATCATCATCATCGTGTTAACAAAAGGGCATACTCAAGTTTCATACGAAATGCAATTCCACTTTTTGCGCACTTTATGTCAACATTTTGTACGTAAATCTTTGTGTAAGACTATGCCAAACGCTCTGGCCCTGGGATCAGGACGGAGGACGGTGTCCATGGCTCCCTTTCGTACAGTAAGAGTGTCAAAAGTGCTTGAAATTTTAGCAGGCTTTATGCAGAGATAGGTGGTGGGAAGGGTGGCGTGGTCACTGGACAGCCTGCCACGCCCAGTTTTTCTTTTTTTAGCCCACTTTCATTTATGTCCCGGCAAAAGCTCGAATGCAGAAATCACGCTCATATGCTCAGTTGCACGCAAAGTCAAAAGTCTCTTTGAGTGTGCGAGACGCACACACACATTTGAATGCTGTTCGTGTTTTGCATCTTGTCCTTTCTCCTGGCAAAAATTTGATATGCGTATTTGTGTTGCGCTTTTCTTTTGGCTGTTATCCAAAAAAATAGAAAAAGAGAAAATCTATGCTTCCCACTCTGGTGCGAACTGTTTAGAAGATGCAAATAAACAAACATACAAACACACACACACACACATGCCCAACCCTTGTGCAGTTGCCATGAAATATTTGGCGCTTGTAGCGTTTTTCACTTTGTGGTGAAGTGGGAAAAGTGTGGCATGACAAACCCGGAAGTAGAAAAGGAAGTTCTCACGGAAACCAAACCAGCTGGGCTGATGCTTGACTATCATCTAAGTGGTGTGGTATTACTCTTTTGTTAGAGTTTAGATACTTAAGTATGCTCTGGGGAAGGCTTATAAGATGAAACTATGAAGTATTCTTTTCTTTTCTTTTCCCCCTGAAGTCACATAAGATCATTTGCAAAATTATACAACAGATTTTGGGCAAGCTAGTTACCTTTTACTTGTACCAATTTCCTATCTCAAATGACACTGCCATGCAGGTGGCATACGTGGGACACAGGAATACTCATGGCACAAAGCAACATGAACAATTTCCTACAAAAACACCGCACACTCACTTCACTTCACTCTTTTCTGCGAAACAGGTATGAGGGTGTTGCCTGCAATATAACTGTTATTGACACGACATCATATTGAAAATATGTGCGCCGTTTTTTTTTTTCGCCCGCTGTTCCCACTCTCCAGCGATACTCAATGGAGTGGCTCAACGTCGGGTTGGGTAAATAAATGCGACAACATGGCATCGCATATACATACATACATACCCATATATATGTCGTCTGAAGTATACATATTTCACAAAGTGCAGTGCTGTGCATATTTTATGTGCAACGCCCACAAAGGAGAGAGAGCGATATCATCATGTTACAACAGATAAACGCCTTAGGCAGAAGCGGAAAGTGCAGTTTGGTTGTGTGTGAGTTTGCTGACAGCTTATGATTTTGTAATTAAATGCCGTTATAAACAAACAACCCCTTGAATATGCCGCCAATTCTGTATTATTATGCGGCAATCAATCAATCTCCATTCAGTCGAGAAGCTGCGGAATTTCATGGCGCTTTCTAATTAAAGTCTATTAATCTTCCTAAGCCCAATATAATTTATACACATCCAATGCAGAAATGAGCGGGTGACTTACTTCCTGGTTGGGCCAGTGTCAAATTCATTTCAATATTGCATTGATTAGGTGTAAATTTATGCACTGTGATATATAGAATATGTGGCATTGTTTATACATAATTAGCACATAATAAGAGGTTATTTTAAATGCTGGACTCTGACATTTATGGTTTAAACTGTGGTTAGTTGTAATAAGCTGTTGAATTGAAGAGTTCTTGCAGATATGTTTCTGCTGATATTTTGGATAGTTGCCACACT
This sequence comes from Lordiphosa fenestrarum, assembly GCA_035044985.1. Taxonomy (NCBI): domain Eukaryota; kingdom Metazoa; phylum Arthropoda; class Insecta; order Diptera; family Drosophilidae; genus Lordiphosa; species Lordiphosa fenestrarum. The sequence continues at coordinate 75,617 of JAWNNO010002333.1, read as the reverse complement.
ATATAGATGTCCGATTTCAACCAAACTTAGTAGAATCATGCAAAAGCCTAACAAACGAACATGTAAGAAATTTGGAGTCGATTCCATTTAAAACAAAAAAGTTTTTCTCAATAGAACTTCTTTTTCAACCTATCGTTCGTACGGCAGCTATATGCTATAGTCATCCGATTTGGACAAAACTTTTTAGAACTGTGTGAAAGTATATCAAATATATAAAAGCCAATTTTAAGGACATTTCCATTTAAAAAAAAAAATTTTTCTCACTAAAACTAGATTTCCGACCGATCGTTCCTATGACAGCTATATGTTATAGTCATCCGATCCGTTCGGTTCCGACACATGTGTAGCGTATATGTAGTAAGAAACTTGGTGCAAAGTTTGGTGAAGATAGCTTTCGAACGGACGGAGGAGATATCATAGAAATAGACGGACATGACTAAATCAACTTAGCTTGTGGTAGGAGATGCTTCCTTCGATGCGATACATACATCTGAACAATAATTGAGAAGAAACGTTCCAAATTTTCTTGAAATGAGCACAATTCATCTCAACTCAGCCACTGCACAAAAAAGTATAAGTAGCCAGTTATCCGTTTAAATGGGATTCTCCAGAATGTCAGATTCACTTATAACCCTTACACCTTTAAATAACTTTTTTACGCTGTTGAGGCTAAAATCTTCTCAAAAACGAAACATTTGAACTTAAATCAACTGCTGACGCTGTCAAAAATTTGTTCTTGAAGTGAGAACATTATACTACAGTTGAGATGAGCCCTTTCAGGGCCTATTTTTGGTAACAACAGTGATCATCTTGTCCACTGCTCTGGGTGTTTATTTCTAGTATGTACTTAGTTTATCTACTGAAAGGACTCTTCCCAATATTTCATATCCGATCTGCCAGAGCAGCATCTCCCTCCAAGACAACTTACAAATTGTATGTGAAGAAGACCTAAGCATAATTTAAGACATCAACCAAACTCTTCACCCTGCAGTCTTGCCACTGGACACTTGTTTGTGCATTAGTGCACAGACTGTTGGTGCGTCTCCTTCGGACACCTTGAAAGTTTATTTTCTGGCATAATTACCCCAACACCTGGCAGCCGGCACTTGTGCTGCTCTTCCATTTTTTGTAGCACTTAAGTGGCCTTTAACACCTGCTGATGTGGGTGCAACATTGCGGCCATTAGGTGAAAATCCAAAGCAAAAAAATATAAAACGCTACGTGACCATAAATAAAATTGACAAATGAGGTTTGGATTATTTTTCGTTGTCCCCTCCTTTTTCAGGGACACTCGCAAAGTGAGTTTGTGGATGAAAAAAATTTGTTATGCAAAACTGAGCAAAAAAGTACACTTTTCTAATATTCATTTATCGCGCTTACCAACAATTGCCCGCCGGCTAAAATGCAAACTCAATTAGATGAAACAGGGCGAAAAATGCAAATCACTTTCCCCGCCCCCTTCTCCCAGCTCCCAATAATTTTCTGATAATCATTTACCAATTTTGGTGCCCAGAGGACAAACAAAAATGAGAAGAGAAAAAATGTTGTGATTTTCATTACGGACATGATTGGCGTACGTAAGTAGAGTACGTATTTTCAATGATCAGCCTGGCGCGCTGGCCGGAGGCAATCGTTGTCCTCCTACAGCTCTGCTTTTGTTTTAAAGCGTGCATAACATTTAATTTGATTGCTGCATGCGCTTAAATGGCCATGAAAACATATTGAGCAGCGCCAGCACCATAAAAGGCAGTTTTATTAACTTCCATACAAATACTCGTGCCAGCGAGTGTGAGTCCAGGCCAGTGGCAAAATACCACACACGCAGAAGGGAAACAAAGTGGCCCATAAGCACATACGCAAACTGCCGGCAATTGGCAAAAGACGGGAAGAGGCACAGGCAACACACAAAAATGTCGATTACGAAATCATTAGCGAGAGAGATGTAAATATGTGAAGGGGAATTAGGGTGCTAAGCTAAAAACTGGACACTAATGCGCGTTCTGAATGAGGCAGCATTAGCTCAGCGGCACGGATTTATGCATTTATGCAGTTCATGTTATCAAACATTAAACTGTGAATGTTCGTGGAGCTTGTCTTTCCTGGACACATTTTCTTAAATTGTCTAATGCCCAAAAAAGTATGCTATGCAAAATCACTATAGTTGTTGAATCCTTATGAAAACTTTAAACAACATCTGTGGGCAGTAAAAAATATCACTATTTTGAACACATGAATTTCAAATGGTATATTTACTTTTGAAAAATTCGCAAAATTATTTGCGATAGTTTTTTCTTTTTTCTTTCTTTTTGAAATAATTTAGAGTCTGCATTTCATATAATAGTTTATACAACGTTATGCCTTAAAAGTGATTATGAAGTCCTATTAAAGGTACAAAATATATAACCAATATGTGTAGAATAATATGTATAACCATGCCTACCTCACCGCCCATATGGTACCACATGGCGGATGCGTAATACAACCTATTTTATTTTATTGTTTGTTTTGGAGCTTACGTTTTGCATGTGAATTTGTATAAATATCCTTTGAAAAGGTATAATTTTTCTCAATTATTGATCAGCCATACATCAAACATGCTTCCTATACTTAGTTTAATCTTTACTTAAAGTTCGAGAACGGGCAAAATGGGGAAAATGTGTTGATAACAAGTTGAAATGCTTACTATCAAGAACACTATAAAATAATTATATTTTGGCCGAAAGTGGGCGAAAGTTAGTACATATTATATCCAAAGGCGAAAGGTGTTTTGAGTAGGTTTTCTTAGACTAAGGAACAAATTAATGTTTATTATTTAACAAGTACAACACAATTGCTTAATAGTATTTATCTAGTACATACATTTTTCAGTATTTTCCGTATTTCACTTATTTTATTTGTTTACCAGCAGCTATTGTCTCTTGTGGCAAAAATGACATCAAGCTAAGCTAAGCCAAGCTAAAAATCATCCAAAGGATATCAAAAATGGATATCAAAACGATTAATAATAACATGCCAAAATGTGGCACTGCCCTGTACCAAAAAGTTCTGTGATTTTATTTTGATTCCATGGGGGATGCTCAAAAACCGACTTAATTTTGTTTACTTTTGTCGGCTGTACAATTTGAAATGGCACAGGGACTACAGCCAGCCAACAAATACACACACACTCACCCATAAATTCGCATACAGCTATATAGTATGTAAGGTATAAGCACATACAATTCAATTTCCTCAAATGTTGTATTTATTATTTCCTCATTGCAATGCCACTGCCACTGCCACTGACGATGTCGACATTTCAAGTTAGTCCGTAAATCGCAACAGTTAAGCGAGCGGTAGACACGACAGCGTCACAGACAAAGGCACCGGCAAACACACACACACATGAAATTTGACAATATTGTTGGCAAAAGGCAAACCAGGTAGGAACTCACACACACACACACACATTCACCGAGCTCTTGGCACTGGCTTTGGCTCGGGTATCCTGTTGTATACAACCGAGATATGTGCAATGCTTTCATGCTTTAAACAATGCGATAAAATGGTATTAGTCACGTTAAATTGAATTTATTTAAGCGCGCTTTTAGGCGCAGCATACCCCAAGAGGAGGACTCCAACGTAAGCCGCCTATGTGTGTGTGCGTGTGTCTGTGCGCGCGAGTTAAGCCTCATTGTCAGCATATCCGTTGAGTGTTTTATGCAGCAGCCAAGCAACAAAGCGGCTCGACAACAACAACAGCAACAACCCCAATTGCTGCTACTACCTGAGTCGGCTTCTCTCTATTAAATACGAAAATTATGCAAATTATGCGGCATTATTAGATTTATTTGTGGCATTCTGCGGGTGCCAAGTAGCTGGTTGTGGGTGTGGCTCCACTGTTTTTGTTTCAAATAACTCCCACACATCGCGCATCCAGGGGCATGATTTACACACACACACACACGCACACACTGGGGCAACGCGCTTATGAGACAGTGAATTATGGCTGTCGGTGACATTTGCCAGCAAAGCTGAAAGTCAGCAAGCCAACTGAGAGACAAGGAAAGAAGGATGCGTGCTTGTAATTGAAACCAATGTGAGTGGGGCTACTGGAGAAGAGTCTGCATATATGTTTCATCTCAACTAAGTACCATTTAGTTTTATTTAAAGATAATCCAAAATATTGCAGTACTTCACCCAGTTCGCGTGGCGTCAGTTTCACAATGTAGAAATCTGTCGATAAAATCGATTCATTTGGTCGAATTTTGACTCAGTTGGTTTTCTTTTTCAAAATCCAATTCAAATCATTGGGCAGCACCGCACCCAGTGCATGTGGCTACACAAATTAAAATGTAACCAGTTCACTAAAAATCTGACGATTTTTGGTTAAAATTTTGATTAAAATATCCCATTGTGAGTAAATTAAATTTAGAAACTTTCTCGATTAGCTGGATTTGTTTTAAAAACAAATTCCAATTACAAATGTTGCTGCAATAAGCTGAAAATTCTGATCAGTAGATTTAGCAACCTGCAGTTAACTCTCTCGCACATTGCAATTCGACAAATGAAACGGAAACCGAAAGCGAAACACAGCGACAGAAAAAAGGATTAAGCTGGACATTTTGTTTGCCGCTGTTGCAATTGTTTTTGCGGCAATCAGCCATACGGAGCGGCAGCAGCTGGAGCATATGCACCAACATTTTTGGGTTGGTGGGGGTCTGTGGAATTTGGCTGCATAAATATTTAAAATTTAATTGAAATTGCGTTTGCCGGGCAAGGGAAATAGCAAGAGGGATCAAAAGACAAGCGTTTGGCAGTTTTTGGTAAAATCAACGCCCGAAAGCAAGCAGCGTCAAAGAAGCTGCGAAGCGGAGGTCATGTGGTAGACGCAATCCCTCTCTCAGGGAGCACTGCTGCGTGCTTGTTTACCGTTGTCCGGGCTCGTGCATCACACACACAGTGCCACGCCCAGATGCGACTTCGCTGCATGCTGCATGCTGCGGAGACACTTTTGGACGCCATGGGCATACACATAGTGCGTTTGCTTTATACGGCTTGCTATTTATCTTTAGCTCATTGCCTCTCCAGGCACTGTCGCCTGGCACTGGCATGCCAATAAACTGACTCCTGCACTCACACACACACACACACACACGCACCGAGAATGGGGCGTGGCCGGGGGCCACTCAAGGGCGTTTAATTGAATGTACGTGCGTGCTCCGAGCCAAAGGAACAAAGCCGTAGACACATTAACATTGCCAGTTCACGTCGCTATCCGCTTGTTGTTCTCCGGGGTGGCCTGTGGCCCACCTTGACATCGTTTCATTGTTGCATCGATATTCAAGTTGGTGAATTGCATTTCGGTTCTGCTCTCTGTTCAATGCTGGAGTCATAAATCAACGCAAATTACGTGTACGCTTGCCCTCAAACAGGTTGACATCGCTTAAAGCTTAACACATGGTTACGGTAGTGGGCAGAATGGACGAACAGCTGGCTGGAGGCTGGGGGGAGATAAATTAATAACCAAATGCGAGTGAATCTGTTGCTCGAACTTGGTTAGCTAGTGCACTGAGATCGGTGAGCGAAAATACAAGGGAAATGTAAAAACTCAAAAATTCATTCAAAATTTTTGGTCCTTAATAACTCATACAACACGTAAACCTTTTCCAAATTTTAACCACAATATCTGCAGTATTTCTAAATAATTGTTAATATTCGAAATTCAATAAGATGACTTAAACAAAATCCGAAAAATATGAAAATATATAGAAGGTTTTTGTCGTGACAGTAGGCAACACTGCGTATGAATGATAAAAAAAATTAATGAGTTAAAATGGTCTACTTTTACTTTTTTGTGTTTCCTAGTTATTTTTATAGATTCAAGGCTGATTTATAACTCTAAAATATCTAGACTTCCTATCAAAACCAAGCCGAAACGTTTTGCTTTATAATTGCTCCACTGAATTGTTCAACCCTTTGTGTTCATTTCATTGATGTGCTTAATTAAGTGTTAATTAAATCTCTGAATGTATTCTTATGCAGACCATCCGCCTTGTTAGGAGATGCGATTTAATTGTTACAATTTGGCAAAACATTATGCTTGCATTCCCTTTTCCTTAGGAAGCTGCAGAATTTGATTAAACTCTTTTTCAGATTTTCCACAGTTGATCGATTTCTCAATATACACGCACTGTTATCGAGGTGCTTAGAGTATCAATTTGATATGGGCTGGTTATTTTCATATCATTTCGACACTATAACATTTCCTTTTGACTATAAAGACCCCACCTAACCTGAGCTTAACCAAATTCAAATGTCTGACGCTCACTTTGGGGAGAACCGAGCAAAAACACATTACTGCAGCCTCAATACCAGCTTCAATGTAAGACTCTTTTTTGGTTCTGATAGAATAATCATATATTTACATCGATAGACAAGCAGCCGATTGCCGCACTTGCTTACATTTCTTCATTATTTGGTGCATCAACACAGAATGCAGAATGATATGTTTCTAGATTTAATAGTCAAACAAAAAAATAAAACGAATTAGGGAATTAAAATTATTGTCTTTGTAAGTATGCTACATATTTTTAAGCGAAGTTCCGGTATATAGCAAGAATACAGTTTACTCTTATTATTAAACTCATTTCTAAAACAGAGTTTATCATGCATTTTACATATAGAAAACCTTAAACCTTAAACCTTTACACAACGCAATCCTTCCGCTTCATTCTAATACTCAGAGATAACAATATGACATGTACCGGGTGAATTCTGAGGGGTCATCCAGGTAACCCTTGACGCTCCGATGTCAATGCTTTGCAATTTTTTTGTTATCTATGCATAATGATATATCGTTGCTTTAAAAAAACTTAAAAATGTTTGGATGGGTCAATTTGAAAGCCAAGATATAGATTTCAAAGTTAATATCAAAGTGAGTCAACTTTAAGTTCAAATATTTTCATTTCCCACAACAGATTCGTGTTCAGCACACAAAATACAACTAGAAATCTGTTGAACTGTGTAATCTTCAAACGAAATCATTGGTTTCATGTTACGAATTAAGCTACTAAGCTTACTCTTTCAGTCTCAACTCTTCCTTTTTTTTTCTTTTTGGAAAAATACCTACCAAAATACTTGCAGGTCCCCAATCGCTGTCACATGGTTGTCGTTCCAATATCCCATGGCAATGATAATTTTTCATCACAGTTTCGCGGAATTTTTTCATTTTTCATGGACGCTTTTTAATCACTCACTCAAAGAATGCTTACAATGATAATCTTTGGTCGTTATGCTGCTGGTGTTGCCTTATGCTGTGGCTCTGCTGGTGCCAGGTTCAGGTCATTTTTTATACATACGAGTATGTATGCAAATGCTGATGCTGCAACATATGTGAGAGTGTATGTGTGTGTGCATGAATATGCAAGTACATGTGCATGTGTGTGCATGTGTGTGTGTGCAATTCCCATGCATGTTCAACATGATTAATTTCTGTAATAACTCGATTGGAATCACGCGCGCCAGCAGCAACTTTTCCATCACGCATTCCAAAGAGTTGCATTTGTATGTGGTGTATCCCTGGTCCCCATGGTGGCCCCCAAGCACGTTCGCGGAATACGTGAGTGAGTGAGTGAGTGAGCGAGCGAAGCCACTGTGGCGGCATTTAGCATTTGACTGGAGCCAGCCAGGCGAACGGCGCAGAGACGAGACCAGAGAGATCTCCCTGCGCTGGTTAAATAATTTGCATCCAACTGGCAAGTGCTTTCCCCCCCACCCATCATGCAGTTCAATAAGTTTTAATGCACTTAATTAATTCCCACTGGGTCTAAGCATTTGCCATTGCAAATTGGATTTGAAAAATATTCGTTTTCTGGCTTGCATGTTTTTTTATGCCATATATTTGTCAACAGCATTAGCATGCCCTTCTCCGTTTGCTCTCTATCTCTGTGTGTGTGTGTGTGTGTGTGTGTTTACCTAATTTAAGTTATTCTAATTCAATTTGCTCATCTTCTAATTAATCGAATTGGCCACTGGAACTGGGAATCCTCTTTGCCCATATGCAAAATATCAAGTCAATTGGAAAATGCAATTTAGCTGAGCAAATATGCTAGCGTTGGACGGAGACGGAGCATGTAAGTGGATAAAAAGAAATGGGGGTAAATGAAAATTGAAATCTTATTTTAAGTAAACTGAACATTGTCTTCTGCTTTTTTCCCCCGAGTGTTTTTTGCCTGGTGCCTTGTTTTGTTATGTTGACATTTGCAGGCTCTACCAGACACTGCTCAGACATTCACTCTGGGCCCCCCTCTGTCGCCTTGTCAATTCCCTTAAGTATGACAAAAAGCTTTGCAGTTGGCTTAAATTAAAAGCAAAGTTACAACTGCGCGTACAAATTGCAGGAGAAGCGTTTATTTGTCATAGGATTTGTGCGAGGCAACTGGCCCCTGCCACAGACGAGCGTCAGCGTCCAAAGCAACAATACAAACAAGGACATTGACAGGCGCACAGCAGAGTGAAACAAAAAAAAAAACCAGGAAAGAAAAAGGCAGCAGCAGAAAAAAAAAGAACGAATGGCCATGCACGGCATTGGCCACAGCGGTTAGCTGTGGCGATGACTTAACGGATTTTCAATCTCAGTCCCTGGCCCCAGAGCAGGGAATGCAGCTGGGCTTGTTATAGTGCTATGAGGAGTACCTTGTATGCTTAAAGGGTATGCGCAATCCAGGCATTGTCGAAAATTACAAAATTTCAATGAGAGCGGAGAAGGCATACTAAAAGTAGAGACCCAAACTTACCAATAGTTGCTTGACTTTTTAATAAGTGCATTAAGAGCGCATCAAGTAAGCTTTGAGAATGTAAAACTCAACTTGTTTAAGCACTCTGGAGCGATACAAGAAGTTTGCAGCTAGAAAAAGCTACAACAACAACTTTCAATACTTCAACTATATTTGTTTGTCTTTTGAACATTTTATTAGTGACATATTATTGGAACCTCCTGCAGCAAAAGTAAGAGCTATATGGAAAATCAGAAGAATATCTGTGGAAGCTAGATGAGTTCGTCTCTTTTTAAAACTTTTTCATTACGATCTCTTGCATGGCAGGCACACACACTACCCGCTGCACCACACCCGACCAAGGGACTTGAGGACTATCCAAAAACAAAGAGATTCGTTCAAACTTGACATTCTATTTTTTCCAAATTTTTCATTTTATAATGATCACCGAATGATTCTTTGACAAGAGGATGGCAAAAACGAGGTCTAGTAAATTTTCTCAAAAAATTTTTAATATATCTTAAAATCGGAAAACATATATATTGATTAGGGTTTGAAAGGAAATGTTATCATCGAATTGAATTCACATACATAAAATGTAGAAGCTTCCAATAAATATCTTTCCAACTGATGGATTTTAAATCGAAAGCTTGATTTTGATTTTATACATCTTGATTTTTCCTGAAAAGAGCAGACGAAGACGCCCTTATATAAACAGCATTTTTCTCTTACTGTCTGACTTGAAAAAGGAGAGTAATCTTGGAAATCTTTCAACTTTTAAGAGATATCAACTGGTCGTTGTCTCTCTGATGGATCCCTCATTTCTTGTCGATACATACATATGTATATCCGTAACTGTTACTACAGCTGGCCACTTTGCAGCCGATATTTATATTTATTTTATTTTTATATTTACACTGGCCCCGCTCATGTTTGTGTGTGTGTGTGTGTGTGTGTGTTTATTTGTTTGTCTGTCTGCTCGTCTCTCGCTCGCTGGTAACTTTTGCTACGTTTTGGGCGTTACATCCGCAATGCATTTCCTTGCGGAGTTAAAATAAATTGCGAATAGTAAAAACCACCAATAAATTGTCATTTCCGTAAGAGGGATATTACATTTTTTAAATTTATGAGCTTGTGTGTGTGTGTGAGTGTGAGGGGGAAAAATACAGAAACATGAAGCGTGGCCAGGCGTTGTTTGCATGTCCAGTTTTTTTTTTCTCGTTTTCGTCCCAGCGAAAGTTAAATCGAAACGGAAGTGAAAAATTTTCAATAATTTTCATACATTTCCGCTGGCAACTTAAATGGAAAAGCTTTTCCCCAAAAATTCTAATTAACTGATAAAACAAAAGTTTTGTCTCGGAAATATGAAATATTATGCAAACATGCGCTGACATTTTGTGAAAATTGCCAAAAAATAAAAAAAATAGAATATCAGAAAAATGCTGTAACAGACAGGCCAAACCCAGACGTGGAAAAAACAGACTCGCCGACGACAACATGGCGTATGTGTAATATCCTGAACATGGCGAACAACAAAAACACACACACACACACTCACACACTGCAGCTAGCATAACAAATTATAATAAAGTTTATCGATTAATGGAAACCGGGAACCAAAACCAAACTCATTCTCTGTCACTGCACTGCATGTAATATGTTTCAATATGTTGCCAGCTAAAATACCCGAGGCAAAGCGTGCTTCGTCCTCCACTTCTCGGCAGTCAAATTGGACCCAGTCGACCTCAACTTTATGCCACTCGAAAGCGTTTTTCATGGCAATTTATGTTTGACCAACTATTTTCCACATACACTTGCATATGATAGGGTTATCAGGGGTTTCAAATCAAGCTTGGGATGGCTGTTGCTTGGATAACATTTATGGCTGAATCTTAAAGGTTCAGAAATGGCAATAAACAACAAGTTGTTGTGGAATTCACTCGCATTGTGGGCACTGCCAAAGCTATCTAGTGGAGTTTAGAGTCTAGAAGAGTTAAAGAAGATTTTATTTTACACTTTTTTTTTACCCGCTACTTGGGATAGAAAATATTATGAAGAAAGCTTAACTAAAACTATTTAAGGAATTAAAGCCAAGAGGATGTTTTATGTTTTGACAAGCTTAATACATTAATATTTATTTTGGTCCTTCGAGCCGGATAGTAAAAGATAAGAATATATTGAACTCTAGATTTTGGAATATTGATCCAGAACCCAAACTTGAACCGATTTAAATGATAGTTAACTTCATTATGGTACTTCGAGCCGTATAATAGAATATAAGAAAACAAGTAAGGGTGCTACAGCCGATTGTTCCAACCCCAAAATACTGTGTTCTCTAGATTTCGGGTGTCTTTGTTCTTTTTCTAGCCGAATGCTTTCATATATTTGGTCGTATCTTATTCACGTTCGGAATAGATAAAAACTAATATATACCACAGGTTGAGAACTGTAAAGATCTGGCTTTAATAGTTATTTGGAGGAGGGCAATTATTTCCGAATCTGAAACCAACTTGATCTAGGAATGCTATATATACATAAGTGAATCTACCTGGAAAGTATAGTCCAAAAATCGTTGCCTTCAACGTCAAATTGCCCAAGATCGTTATGGTTCTTCGAACCGGATAATAAAACAAAAGCAACTATTTAATCCTAGATATTGGGGTATCGATTTGAAACAGCTTAGAGGAATTTACAGAATTATATTAGAAACCAGAACCAGGTATTCATAGTCTAATGCTCCTAAAAGTCAGTCCACTTCAAATTCTTGTTGGTCCTTCGAGGCGGATACTAACAGAAAACAAAAAATCAAAATAAACTTAACCATTATCGACTAGATAATCACAACTCGAATTTTGAAATTATGGATAAGCTTTAACTGCTTTCTAGTCTGCCTTAAAAAAAGGTTTATATATTAAAATGTTAATTATGGTGGATTAAAGAGTGCCATAATAATCGGTTACCGAAACGAGTTATATTTATATAAACTTTTTTTATTGTTGTATTTTGTTAGTGTGGTTTTTGCTGCAATTTACGTTTTGACATGGCTTTCTCCCTTTCTCCGTTCCTTTCGCTGGCAAGCGCGTAGATTATTATTTGTACATTTTCCGAAGTGTGTGTGTGTGTGTGTGTGTGTGTATGCAATGTTGTGGGTTGGCAATTTGCATGTGGTTATGCGCAAATTTCATTGTTAAGCGTACCAAGCCAAATGCTATGCAAAAGGCCAGGCCAGGCAGGTGCTGGCTGGCTAAGCTCTCCACCAAACAAACACAAAAAAAAAAAAAAAAATTAAAATGCTGCATGCAGATTTGTACCAAAAACAACAGCAAAATAATGAAAAACTACCTGGCTTCCATTTGCAATAAGCTGCGGCGACGACTGATGCTGGTGATGATGCTGTTGTTGTTGCTGTTGCTGCTGCCGCTGCCACTACTGTACAAATATGAATATTCATTCTGTAATTTTCAGCATTAGGTACTTGGCTGTATCTGCAGTAATTAGGTGCGAGTGTTTGTGTGTGGCTATAGCCAAATTGGATGATGCGTCTGCCGACCAGCTAATTATGGCCAATACAAACAACGGAAACCCACTTAAAGCATTTTTGTGGTTGTTCTTTTGTAGCCAAACTAATAGCCGGATATAAATCGCAGCTAAAAACGCCTTAAGCCGAAGAATACGCATAAAATTTTCACGATAAATTTCACAAACAAACACCTGAGATACATCATTAGATTAAATACAAAAGATACAACGAAGCGGCATCCGGAGATACAAAAAACGAAGACAAAGAGCAAAGCGTGCCAGCTGTTGGAAGTGAGAACTAGAGGCAGACAGTGGGACAAAAACAAAATGCACACATTTTTTTAAAGTACCTGGGAGACAGGCAAGAAAGTTTTCTATTACCATCTGTTCATTGGATGATTTTCAGCTTTAATGGAGTCCAAATGGATACAAAAAATCATCTAATGTATATTTTTTAATATCCTGTTTTTTCTCTGTATACCTAAGTTGCATATCACTCCGATATCAAATACATATTCTAATATTATGTTAGCATTCAGCGCAGAGTGCTCTAAAATGTATGCAACGTTTTTTTTAACCTTTATAGCTCTGCCATTTGGTAAGATATCGGACGAAATTTGAAAGTTGTATGAGTTATTCGACATTTTTATTGCTGGGTCGGAAGGAGGGCGTTGCCAAAATTTTGAACAAACTCGACCGAATTAAACGGGTCAATGTCGGATTTTCTCAATCCAAGTACGAGTAGGATTGAGGAGGAGGAGCTTAGATTTTTCAGTCCCGGATTTTTTGTCTTGATACCGACTTTAGTTCGGGAGAGCTTGATTTTAGCTCGGTATAGGCAGGTAGGCGAAATGTGTGAATCCATTTAGCCTCACGAAATTGGTAAGAGAGTTTCTCTGTCTCTCGGTTTTTTTACTGTTTCGGTTTGACATGGGAAATTCAAACTCACTTAATTCTCAAGTCATAATTATTTGACTTTTATGTAAAGATAGGAAGATTGAAATAAGCTTTTGTGGATAAAAACACACTTTTCGGTATTGTTTAAAGCCATTCGAGATTGTATCAAGCTCGATCGAGTTGGACTCGATATCAAATCAATCTCGCCTTTTTAAGTTATATTTTTAGAACCCACTTCAAGACCATATCTCGACCACTCTTATTTCAACGTGATTGTAAAAGATTTGCACACAATAATGCATCAGAGTTGGCGATTAATGGCAAAAATTTATTCTACCCTCCAACCAATGTGCCTGGATGGGACACTTCCTCTCCTGCTTTCTACTTACCTTGGCAAGCTCATTAGTGAAAAATTACTTTTGCGGTGACTTATGTCATTTTGCGTGAATTTGTATTTGTGCTTTTATTTTCCATGTTGCTTTTGTGGCTTGGTCTTACTTAAGAAATGGCTGGCCATGTATCATCTGCATCATTTGGCAAAAAGGCAGAGGGTGGAAAAGACAGTGACAGTTTATTTGACGGCTTTAAAACATAAAAGGATTGGCCAGGCAATTTCCTTTGAGCATTACGTGCTGCAATTTCAGCAGTGTCACAAACTTTGGCTGTTGACATGTAAATGCAAATCATTAAAGGGAATGTCAAGCACTTGAAGATTGCCTCAACTAGCTGTCTCTCACCCACAAAATGCTCATTTAATGAAGCCCGTAAAACAACAAACACACACGCCCGCACACAGCATGCCATGGAAAATTATAAACGCTGCTCTCTGTGGTTGGTAATTAAAAAAAATTGCGCATACGTCACGTAAGGCATTTTTTAATGTTTTCATAAATGTTACGCATACGCAATGGGTGGTGGCAAAGCCAACAACAGCAAAAGTCAGAGGCAAATGTCAACAGTAAATGTTGAAATTTAATAATAACACAACAACAAAAAAATATATACAAAATTCATGCGCCACAAAAAAGTGACGGAAAAATAGCTGCCATTTAAATATTTATAAACCGACAACTTTTTGTTGCTCTTGCTTTAAATTTGTATGCGGGATGTATGGAAAAAAGGCTGTTTATAGATAACTAATTAATGAATTTTGCATTACAAACAACATTTTACAAAGAACTCTACTTAGATTATCTGTTCAATACTCAATTCTGAGCTTGCCTTGCGCACTAGTTGTGCTGTACCGTGAGTTAAGCAAAATTTAAACACACTGTTCACAATCCAGTTAATTGTGCTTAAATAGAACAACAACAATATATTTTATTGTCAGTTTTTGTTTCGAAATACATTTGCCCGGCTTGTTTAACATTTCAGTTGAGTTTCAGTGCCTCAACCTGCACTTGACACTTGGATGTGGCCCCCAAAGCTCAGGTATGTTGGCTAAACAAATTAAAATGTTACCACATAATCACAGCAGCCTCATATCAGTTCAGTTGGTTGAAATTTTATTAAATTAAATTAAACTACCAACACAAAACGCTTGAGCGCTATCTGAGTGGAATGTGTTTTGGGCAAATGTTTTGCTTTTGCTGTGCACATGCAGCTGTAACTTCTGCTTTTCGCCCAGGCACGCTTCATATTGCTCACGCGCCAAGCGAAGCTTTGGGAGCGGCATTTTCATCAGCCCTCCGCGGTGTCATTTATCAAAAAAGCTAAAAGAATATATTTGCATTTTGAAATATGGCATTTTTATGCATTGGTGTGTGTGAGTGTGCTGCAGTTTTGCACTGCAGAAATTACCCCCTCCGTATACAAGAAAAAATTCATATAAAATACGAATTCATAAGGCGAGAAATATTGTGCGCGTTGTGTATACGCCACGTTGGCCGCAATTTATGCATACATGTGCAACAGCAACAGCTTCTCATTCGCCTTATGTTATTTGTTACATCGTTTTTTTTTCCCTCCCGTTTCGACCAAAAATTTGTCATAAGTGCATTGGCCAGCTACAGAAGGGAGAAAGACTCCTACACAGAAAAAAATAATGGGGTTTTTACTTGATTACCAACTTCGGACTTAAAAATTTAAGTAGAAATATTCGGGGGGCAAAGGACCATCTTAGAATTCTGTATCTGTAGAAGAATTAGTGTTGACAGATCACCGTCCGCTCATTTACTTTCCGGACATACAGACCTAGTCTGTTTACGGGTTTTGATCGGAGACCTGTAACTACTACTCAATGGCTTCTACCCTGAGCATTCGATCCACCTCGAGATCGGGTAATGAGTTTCCTTTACTGGCAGCTACTTGTTATGTACTTCTACGACATGCTACTCCAACGCTTGTTTTTCCAGGTCCAATCGTGAGGCAAGGAACTTGAGAATGTGGGAGGGTGATTTTTCAACGATGAGGGTCCTATAGAGCCCCTGGTACTAACAACAAACTAATGGTAAGGATTGGGGTAGGTTTCCTAGCGAGGTAACGTGTGCAATTTCTTTCGTTGAAGTAGGTCAAGAGAAAATATATACATATTGTATATAGTACTTATTGCTATCGATTAAGTCAAGCTTATTAACTTAACTTAACGTACCCTTAGGGAGCGTTCATACATGCGAAATAAACTGACAGCTGAGTCAGATGTTTCAGCGCGTCAGCAAGCCGACATAAACCAAAATGCTTGATTGATTCCACAATGGTTAAGTTTGCAACTAAAATTTAAATACCAATTTAGTTAATTAAGTGAATATTTATCAATATGAATCTTAAATTCTTTGTCTTTATTTTCTATTCTCTGGCAAAGTCTCATCTTCCCCAAATATCCTAGCTTGCTTTCTCGTATTCCAATTGACATTGATGCCTTTTTTTGAAACCAAATTAGCCGAGGCCTTGTGATATTTGTTTTAGTCCCAAGGTCTCTTCGTGGAGGCCACGTGAAATGGGGTGGGAATGGGCAAGCTGTCATACCAACTAGCTGCTTGACTGTGTTTGAGTGCCAAAAGGCGGATGATCGAGTGAAGGTGGATATAAATGAATGAGAATGTATGGGTGGACGTATGCGTGGGAGTGCTTGTGTATGAATGTGGATACCGAGTGTCGATAGTACAGACGGACTTCTTCTCTTCTTATTTTGTTCCATGAACCATCTCTAACTTTCTAACTCAACTTTTAATTCATTTAATTTTATTTTGATTTAAAATACAATTTCATTGCCTTAAATTTGTACTTCATCCTTATCATGGTGGACAGCAGGCCGCATAGCCCACACAATTGGGATCACAAGCAATGTATATCAACGTACACAAACCAAAATGAAAAATTATAAGCTGCATGGTTTATTAATATCGTTTTTACATCACCTGCCATTCGCTGTGAAGTAAATAATTAGGAAAAAAATTATACAAAATATAGAAAACTGAAACAAGACTTGGGGCCGATTTCTCATCTTCTTAATTGCTGCTATGTTTCAGATAATCTTAAATTTTGCTCTGTCATTTGTACGATAATGTGGCAAATAGCTTTATGTAGAATATTAGAAATCGGTCCTTAAAGCTTGTAGAGAGCAGAGAAGTTTGGTCGGAGCCTTTGGGCCAACTATTCCAACTTCCAACTGGTCTTGAAGAAATTAAGGAAATCTAAAAATTCGGTTGATGTAGATTTCCCATAAGTTACAGTTCTCAGAATTCAGTTTTAAACCGACAGACAAAAGGATCTGAAACCAAAGGGTTCAAGGCAATGGCAGAATTTAGAAAGATATTTCAAGGCGAAGTTGTGTGCCATCTCCCATAATTAAGAAATTGCTATTCTCGCAGATAGTCATGCAGCCCCCAATGCTCTTAGCATTAATAAGCTCACCTCTAAGCTCATCTTAGAGACAAAGAACCAATTGGACCAACTAGGCAGCAGGAAGAACCTGTCCTTACGCTAGAAACCGGAAACAATAATATTCCCGGAAGCGTAATGATTGACGAACCAAGGCAAGCAAAGGTTCAGCCACCGCAATGGTAGGACCAAAACATCATTAAGGAGCTCCTTAGAAAGACAGAGAATACGCTTAGAAGAAGCTAGTGGGTACTTTTAGTGAGCTTAGTACTTGGATCGCTTATGATACCATTCTCTGTTATAAGTAGTTAAAAAAGTCAGATTTCACTTCACACATTGTACTCACCTAAAATGCGACTATTAAACCGCCATTGGTCTACAGAAAAAAATATGACTTTGGTGCCGTGACCAAAGTGTTAAAGAGTTAAAAATGCATTAATGTATACCAGAGTTATATAACACCTTACTGTAAATCGAAATTTCCATTCAAATTATTCGGGTAATTAAACATGAAATTACCATTACAATTACAATCAGGTGTGCAAAAAACAAAAATGCTTTTTGAAGTATAAGGATCCGTTCGAATTTTAGAATGAAGGCTAGTATTATCAATTTTTTTTTCAGATTTTGGCCACGCCATAAAAAATGTTGAATAGCTTCGACAAGATTCGAGCAAATGGCAGAGTTATAAAGGTTATAAAAACTATTGCGTACTTTTCAGAAAAGCTTGCGCTACTTAACATTAGTGTTAATGTTCTGTTAATTAACATAAGAAAGGGTTTTTAACCGATAATTCTACTGAGTGAAGGGTATATCGAAGTCAGGCAGGGCCGACTTTAACTTAAGCTCGCGTTTTTGTTGCAACTAGTCCTAAGTTCGATCCAGAGTCAAGGAGTTAAAGTAAATAAAAGTTATTAAAATTATTAATTCGTTGTTTTGTGCTTCTCTACGACTATTAATAATACTAAGCCAAACAAAAAAAAAATAGAGTGAAGTGCAGGGTGTTATATGGGAAGATTAACCTGTCATTTCCTTTTGTTATTTAGTATAGCAAAATGACATTATCAAATATCAATTTGATTCTAAATGACTGATTTTATAAGCAAGAATATATCCGTTTGATCTCTTTTGAAAAGTGTATCTTCAAGTGTAAATTAGTGGCTGTCGATATATTTATTTGAGAAAATATAACATTGAAAGAAAAGTTTAACTAAATTTACTCCAGTTAATTATTAAAATATTAAACAATTTTTGAAATATCTCGCTTTCTATTAGTAATTATGGTTGGTGTGCATTCTGATACTAGTTTAATTTCGGTATCTAGCATTTCAAATGAGATATTTTCTTATCCCTTCTAAGCAAATTTGGTGGTACAGGCCAAAGTATGGCCGAAGTCAACCAACAGGCTCAAAAGTATTGTGTGAATGACATACCGGACATCGCTGTAGTTCCGATGTGTGGCGAAAGCTACCTGCTGTTGGTTACCGACAGGAGTACCCCCTTGGTTAAGCATCGTCCTGCAGTTCAACACTAACAGTTTTTAGTGCTTACTCCACTTTTTACATGTAAAGCAAAGAGGTGGCGATTGGTTACCCTCTAGGACATGCCCAACAAGAGTAATTACCAAACTGCATTGCTGGTGGATTGGGCTGCAAGTTCTGCGGGCTACTAGTAGGTAGCGAACTCAGCAGCTTACTGCACGGATTCGATTACTTTTAAAGATTAAATTATTTTTGTTTCTTTGGTTTTCGACCAACCCAGTTCCGTAGAACTGGAAACTTTATTTGATGTTTCTGATCGATTTATAAACCTTTTTTAAAATCTGTTATTAAATAACGAAATATACATATTCTACATTTGAATATCATTTACATTTTATTTTTCAAGGGATGGGAGACAACAGATTGGCCTTGGCCGGACCCAAGCTGCACAAATGCACTTTTCATAGCCAGGATCCATTTCAAATGCTAGTAGCCCGCAAATCGGTAGGCACAATAGAAAAGTCAACAGCTTCATGATATTGTTCTTCTAATTTCGATACTTTAATGATTGTTAGCCACATGAGGAGTTTATTTTTATATTTCCCATAATTAGTCACGCAACTGAAAACTATACTTACATTGATTATGTATAACTAATTTGTTAATGTGTTTCCTATATAAGACAAGGTCAAGCGTACGATGAATTCGATAGAGTTTTTCACTTCACAAATTTCAATATAAAGATTATCGAATATCCCACGATTTCGTGTTGCAATGTTTTCTAATCGAAAACAGTAAAAGTCATTTATTGTCGAGGTCAAAAAGTTGTGTTTGCTCACATACGTTGTAAGCAACGTATTTGGAGGTTTAAGCGTTAAATACGGAACTCACATTGAACTCCCAGAAAACTTTAAGAACCTTATAAAATTATAGCAAATATATTTTATAAGTATTTTATTTTAAATTCAGAGCATTATTCGGTTGGATTATTTCAATTGAGAGGACAGGTGTGGTGCAGCGGGTAGTGGTTGAGCTGACAAAAGATTTTGCTACAAAAACTTACCAGCCCGGTCACTTTCACTAGCTATTGGGGCCAGCTTTTTTAAGTAACTAGCCACGAAAAGCTTCTCAACTCAATCCTGATTCCAAACAAAAAACCAACTACAAATTGATTATGCAATGTTATTTAATTCAATTAAGCCATACCTCAATTGTGGTAATTCAATCACATTGAAACCTTTGAGGCTCTCAGACTCATCTCACAAATTTCCAACTAATTAAATCAATGTATCAATTACAGCAAAAACTTAATTTAAATTTATACAACAAACATAATTACCATGAAGTACGAGTATCGGTTGATAGATTTTGATTTTCAAATATTTTCTTTTTCAACTGATAAATATTTTCTATATATTTTTTTTGTGTGGGGGTAGAAGTTACGTGTATGTGCATAAAAATTGCAAATTTGGCAGGTCAACAAAACAAACTAATTAGGCACAAATCAAGCACTCGAATTAATTGCGTTTAAATTAAATTAGTATTAAATGTTTACAAATTGCGGCTTGTGGACTGTGCTCGGGCAGAGAGTGGGGGTGGGTGTGGAGAGAGCATGCAAATCCATTTATAAATTAACCAATTGGCGTTTTATTTGTTTGAGTATTATTTGTGTACACCAGCAAACACTTTAGGGTAAATTTATGGATACCCATAATTGGAATGGGGAATATTGAGCTGCGTAATCAATTGTAATAAATGATTTTGCTAAAATATAAAATTTGTAACTAAGTTTCCCTATACATTGCATATTTGTAAAGTATTCTTTGGTCCTGCAACCCAGTGCGGTTGCCCATAATTTCCCCTTTTTTTTGTTGTATTCCTTCCCATTAAAGTTATTAAGCAAAGTGCATAAATTAAACATTACGAAAAAATGCCAGATCAATTTACAAGGCCCAACGCTGCAATAAATTATAAATAATGTTGCTCGCTCATTATTACAATAATAATAATAATACACAAAGAGTTAATTTATCTATTTTCAGATGGAAATGCAACGAGTAGTAAATTTAATGAAATTCATTATCAGCTCATTAACTGCAGACACGAACGAAGTGCACAAAATGGTTTAAAGAACTGGCAAAATGTCATGAGGGTGGGGGCCCTTTAATACAATACATTTTTGCTGGCTAAAAACGGAGGCGTTTCCAAGCCAAGCACGGCCGGAAGTCTAATTGCAAAATAATACACACAGCCTGGCTCTTTCATCAATGCCACAAACACACACTCACACGCTCACACACACGCCCACAGCAGGAACAAAGAAAGTGCCGAAGTAAGGCGTAACTAGAAGGAGCGCATGTTTCGGTTAATTAGTAAACACAGCAAAAACCAAAAAAAAAAGGATACGGAAGAAATAGAGAGAGAAAGTGTATAACAGCCGGAAACTTGCTGCGAATGGCAAAGGGAAGTAGTAAACGGGAAATAATACATAAGATAGGTGGGCTTAACCAGACCGAGAAGTACCCAGTATTTAACAAATGTCTTTAGAGTTTTGACAGCTGCAATCGGTCATGGCTAACAATATCGAACCGAAACCAACTGGCGATGAAGTTATTCCTTTTAGCAGAACCAATCAAAACCTTACAACTATTTGAACAACTGATTTAAACACAAATTGCACTTTAACTTTAATAATTGAGAAATACAACCGTTTTTATAGGTATGCCATCCCTTCGATCTACCCTTATATCCCTTCTTTTTCCAGGGTACAAGCTGCCAGCAAAAAAAACAGCACTGGCAGGTGGTTAGGTTAGAAAGAAGAAAGCTGAGTGTTAAGCTTGACCTATACTTAAAGTGCCATTGTATATGCCTTTGCCCTGGTCCAGGGACTCGCTTAATTTGTTGACGTGGTTGGCTGCCACCCATCTACCCATGCTTAGTCTTCAATTGAATAACATGTGTGTGTGTGTGTGCTAAGCCACGAGGCGTTTTATTAAAGCATTAAGCATTGTATTTAATGCTGCAGCATCCCATTTGTTGAGCACGAAACTTAACTTACGGCAATGATATTAATTGAATACAGGAAACTAGTCAAATGTACTTATTTTACTCCAAGTATTCGCTTGCTGCGAAACACATGTTAAAATTTCCCGAAAAATTAACTGTTTTTTGTGGTTTATGGGCCGGTGGCATCATTCGACCGTACTTCTTTATAGATTACAAAGGCAGGAACGTTACTTGACGTTAAATGATTACCAACTTTTTTTGCCCAAAATGAAAGAGCTGAACTTAGCTGACATGTGCTTTCAACAATACGGTGCCACATGCCACACAGCACTCGAAACCATGACCCAATTGAGAGGCGAGTTCGGTGAACAGTTTATTTCACGTTTGGAGCCCGCTGCCTAGATCGTTTTTAGACTATTTTTTCCCAGGCTATGTTAAGGCTCATGTCTATAGCGACAACCCCGAAACAGTTGACGCTCAGGAAGCCAATATTGAAGACTTTATTCATAACATACCGGCAGATATGTTGGAGAGAGTATTGCAAACTTGGACCCAGCATGTACACCATTCGAGGCGCAGCCGCGGTCAACCATTTATCATTCTATCGACTCAAATAAAGATTTCATACATTTTTCTGAATTTTATGTATAATGTCAGTCTTCGAGAATATTCTCTAATCCGAGGACAATCCAACAAGGGTGAAAATAATCGGAAAATGTACTAAGTACTGAGGTTTTACGGAGCACTGAAAACTATTTTGATTCGGGAAAATATCAAATGTAACAGATTCAGTTTCAGGATTTTAGTGTATATAAATTCTAAGTTAGGGCTCAGAACCAATTTTGAAGTGAACTGGTCGATCTCTTAAATGACTTGAATACTATCCCACACGATTTTTTTTTTAAATAAATATAAATTTCAGTAAACTGAAAAATGTTTCATTTATTTTGCCATGTGTAAACATTTGGTAACGAGTGAAGCAAACTGTCATGTAACGAGCTAATATGGGATACTGAATCTGTCAAATCCAGGTAGTATAAATAGCAGGCATGTGGCTAACATTTTGTTAGTTATGCTCTGCTACTTGAAGTAGACGCATCAATTATGTTACTTTTCTATTTTTTGTATTTAATAAGAAAACCAAAGGCGATCAAAAATCAACATTTCTGCAGAGGAATGCAGGCCGCGCTTGCATAAACTTCTCAAATTTGTTCTTAAAATTATTGTTTGATGTTGCTGTAGAATCTTTCTGTTGCTGTTTCTTGCATTCCCACAAAAATATTATTAAAACTTAAGTTGGACTTGAATCTTGAATCTCTACCAAAAAGAACCTGTACTATTTCATCAAAGAGGGCAACATTTTCGAAATATTCAGAGATATTCGCTTTGCTTTTAACACTATCATCAGAAAAACTCTGTAGATATATATGGCAACCGTAAAGCTGCAGATCTGCAGATCGTAATATTTCAAGCAAATGTGTATATTCTTATAGAAATAAGTAAAATAAGAAAATTCCAAATTGAGCCCTTAAAAAAGACTACACTGACTGCACTGGAAAAGTTTAAAAATTTGCGTTCTTCTTGTGACTTTGCGCATAAAGACGTTATTCTGTCTAACTATTTTGAACGAAAAACTTAACCCAAAATATTAATAATTTCCAGCAGATTCTCCTGCAGCATTTAAGTAGAACCATTTACCCCAGTGGCCCCAATTTCCCCAAGGGTCATAAAATCTTTTTTACCTACCAAATTGTCTGCGGTTGACTTTCAAACCGCACATTTGGTCAAAAGACCACGCCCACAGAAAGCGCACACCCACACACACACACACACACACACGTACAAACAAAGTGAATAATAGAATTCACCATTCCTATTTCTATTGTTTCTACCAAATCCCATTTTCATTCTTATTTCCCATTTTTGGTGGCCACGTGGATTATTTATTTATTTAAAAATCCCGCCTACTACCAACTGAGAGCTGCGAACTGGGCGAACCTTTTTAGCCACTTTCGTTTTAATGTAATCAAATGAACGTGCCTGGCATTATTCTGTTGCCAATAAATTTCACGTGGCAAATAGACGAGAGCAGGGGCTACCCGCGGGATCTTTCCCAGGAGCCATCACAAAAATAACAATGAGAGCACTTCACGAGTGGTGTTGTTGTTGTTGTTGTTGGAGGAGCTGCTGCTGGAAACGTGTAAAATTGAAAAATACTCAAAAACCGCAATCGAAGCCGGCCACAGTGGAGTCCAACGACTCTTAAATAACCAGCATGAGAAATTATATTTAATGTTCGAGAGAGCTCTCCACCCGTCTACTTCTTTTGCAGGATCCGCTTGGCCGGGCATATAATTGAAAGGGACAACACGTCGAAGAGAGGCTATTAGGTTCGCCGCTGTTTGCTATCATTCCTCTTGAGACACGCCAGCTAATGGATTCCGACCACATTCTCCTCCTTCAGCTCCAATTGCCAGAAATATATTTTTTGATATTTACTTATTTATTCTTTACTCTTAATACAAGCACTTTAAAATGTTTCGAATAAAAATGTTAGCAAACAATGCCAAAAACATCGCACATATCCAAAACATTTCTGTTCCTGGCCTGCCCTGCCCTGCCGTGGCCCTTGCCGCCCGTCTACCTTTTGGCCGGACTTTACGTGAAAATATGCAAAATAGCTGTGAAAAATATTTCTATTATTTATTTACTCGCACTTGTATTTGTATTTCGTATACACGCATACATGCAAACAGCTCAATGAAGCGTACGGAATGTGTTTAGAGAGTTCTTCGTATTGTATATTTTTCATATTTTACGCTTACCCAGGCCAGTGCATGCCTGAGTAGCAGCAGCACCAACAATAACTACAGCTACACAGTGTACCCAGGATCAAGCTTTGTCCCTTTTGGCCAAAGGGCGCTGTAATCAAGAGAAGCGGCATTTTTGAAATTTCAGAAACAAAATGTAATAGTTGTTCCATGAGCTTACAATTAATACAAGTTTTAACAACATATTTCCAAATAACATTTTTCTTACTGACACATCTACTTTTCGAAACTTAAAACCAGAAAAACTATTAGTTTTTCTAAAACAATAGGCAAGTTCAAAAGAAAACTTTAGGGGAAAGAATTTTGAAAAAGTGTAAGCCTTAGTTTTCTCATTTAATTGGAATACAAAATTATAATCCAGAATGAACTAAAGTTTTTGTAGCCCAGTATTGAAAAGAAAGAGGTCAGAACCAGAACGATTCGTATTTTTTTGCATAGAAATCCATATTTTTAAAATATTTCAATTAAATGTGTAATTACAGATGAAAAAAATTGAAAATCTACCCATTGATTATCCAAGCAGTTCGCTTTAAGAATATTTAGGATTTAAGGAGTCATCTAAATTCAGGGCTGATTGAGATTCAACGTGTTCTGTAATTAAAGTTGTTTAAAATGCATAAATTTACAACTTTTCGACCCATTTTTTGGGGTACATTTACTTTTCGTTTAAGTCTCTTTGATTATAACGTACAGTGTTACCTCTCTAGCTTTAAAATAACCCATCCTAAACAGTTCTGTGATTTTTTTTAGCGAAGATAAACCATTTTTTTATACATGTGCTTAAAAGCCAAAAATTGTTATCTGCCCAAAAAAATATGCTATGAAAATTCCAATAATTAGCTGTGTAGTAATTTATATTGAATTCTTATGAAACTTTTGAACAACTTATTTTAAATTGACCTTAAGATAATATCTAAGTAAGCTTAATCAGAAGAAAACGATACATAGAGAACGAGCATTAAAAGTGTCAATATATGCACTATAAGCAACTTAAACTAAGAAACAATGAAAAGTGATGTACCATTTTCGAAAAGAAACACCACCCATCCTTCAATATACTGGACCTTTTTTCAGAGTGTTATTGGTTGAACCAAACCTTTTTTTGTACCTATATACACTTTTTCAGCTTCGGATTCATTCAGAAATTTTACTTTTCTCAAAACATTCTTTTACCAAACTAAATCTTAACTTACTATAACGGTGCCTTTGGTAACAGCATTCGACCAACCCTAAATGCCTTACCACTTTCATTGTAGTGTACTTTCCATTTTTCTGTTTAGAGAACTCTCAATTGAATCTTGATGCACGTGCTCGGGCACTGAGCCCCATACAATTCAGAGGCGCCCATTTGCGATGGCATCGCTACTCGGGTCACATTGTCGGACTCGAGTTGAGATGCGGCAAGGTCCCAAAGGGTGCAAGCCTGCCCCCCCCGCTTGCCTAGGCCAATCGAGGGAATGGGCATGGCCATTGGGTTTTTCTTGTTCTTGTTCATTCATAATAATTTTTATTATGGGTCATCGGCCATTTGTTTGACGCAACGACGCAACACACACACACACACACACGCCTCCGGGCCCAGGCCGGAGCCCATTTCATTCAGCACTTCTATTAGGCTAAATGTATCCTAGCTCTGGTCCTTTTTTCTGGCCCACTCTCCACCCCCCAATCTTTAGATGGTGGCAGTTATATTTTCAGGCTTTTTATATTTCGTATTTTGCATATTTTTGTATTATTTGTTTTATTTATGGGACTTTGGTGCTGATAAATGGCCGCAACTTGGTATCCGTCTCCCGCCTACCTATCAACGTGTTGATGTGATTTCGTATCTTTTCCAATTGTTTGCCCATTTTTTGAAGAGTTGAATGCTTTTTGCTGCTAGAGATGTGTGGAAATTATTATTATGCCATCGGCCCAGGGGCATCAATTTATTTCTTAACATAATTACCTCAAAGAAAAATAAAAATGCTTCAAAAAGTTGTGCAGCCTTTCAAAAAGAACTGGATTTGCCGGCTTTCTTTACAGATTCCACTAAGTTAACATTTCAATGAGTACCACAAAGTTGTGCCCTTCCTGTATTATACAAAACAAAAAAACCTTTTCACAATTTTTGGTGTTTTCTTTTTAGCAAATTATTTTCATTCCTTATGCAGGCTCTTGTCTTGGACCCAGATCGATGTGGGTTGTAGATTGATAGATGCTTTGTTTTTTTTTTCACTCTCCCTGTTTCCCTCCGTCCCAAGGAACGGGACACAGCTGTCACATCTGTCTACTTGAGAAATTATTAGGCTTAATGACACATCAAAAAAATATAATCAAACATTTTCCAGCCAATTGATTAATAAATAACTAAGTGCTTACCTTGACCCAAAGGCTTTAAGTTTCATTAAATTTATTGTGTTGATGTTTGTTTTTCAAATGAAAATGTCGGCTTCTGTGTTTACATTTGCGTGTAAATGATTTTGCTGGGAAATGCAATTAAATTGAACTTGATGAAATATCAGCCAGCGGCTTTTTTATTGTTCTGTGTGTGTCAGCTCGTCGGCTCTCTCTGTCCAACCCCCGTACTCTGTTACCCTCTCATTCACGCTCGGCTTCATTTTCATTTTGGTTCAGTGTGCAGTGAAAACTTTTCGCTATGACAAAGTTTTCGTCTGTGGCTCGCGGAGTGTTTTATTTAATTTCCAGCATGCGGCGGCCATTTGCAATTGCAATTCAAATTCAAACTGCAGCCAGAAACCATGTTGATGGCTGGCTGGCTGGTTGGCTGGCTGGCTTACTAACTTTAGTCACTTTTGCTATCAAAGTCCAATTGGTATTTTGGTGTTGGCTGCTGCTTGGCGGCGCCTTCGTCAAAAATCCAAGTTTAATTGAATTTATACATTTCCATTTATAAGTTTAACTTAACCTTTTTGACCTAAATAGCACAGTGTATAGCCACTTGACCGCTTTATCAACTGGTTGGACCATCTGTTCCAGCCAATGAATTTCTGCTTCCTTTCTTCCTTCCTTTTTAGCCTGCCTCCTGCCTGCCGACAACCCCTGACTGGTAAAACTTTTGCACTGCACTAAGCACATCATTATGCTGGCTCAACTTTCCGATCATTTTTAATTACCCCCGCGGGCAAGTGTGCACCTCCCTTCTGTTTCCCCTTCTCCAGTTCGTTGTGTCGTTAATTCTTTTAATGGAATGCTGCATTAATAAAAAATATGTTATGAGCGCATAATAGAAATAAAAGCTAATGTAATTACATGCCGAGCTTGTTTCGCCTTGTACGCCACGAGTAGTTTCCCTCCCCAACTTACTCTAGGGGTTTTCCTCTTGTCAAGTAGCCGTTTTAGCCAATGCGCAAAATACTAAAAATTAAATTCAACCGTTTTTTATATGTAGAACGAGCAAGAAGAGGAGGTATGAAAGGGTATACCCGGCGTAATTACTTGTAAGTATATCAATCAGAATCAACTTCTGATTTTACATATTATAAGATTTGACACGAAATTTGAGTTAAAGTGGATCCGAGAAGGTCTGGAAATTTCAGATTCGGAACAGGTTCGGATCCTACTTCTAGGTTCGGTTCTCAGTAAAATAAAAGTCGGTATTCCGGGTTCGCACCGGTTCGGTTTCGTTCTGTTCAAGTTAAAATGCTGCCCAAAAAGTAGATTCTATACGCCGCTATTTTATACAAGCTTTTTAAAAACCCAAGGCCACAAAAGAAGACTTCTTTCGGTATTATGAAAGTTTTGTGATGATTCTTAATCTATATTCTGGTTTCGGAAACAGTCCTTCACGTCTAGATTTATTTACTATAAGCTTAAAGTAGATAATAATGATTATTTTGACCATGTTTAGGCACGCTTTACATGGAACCTTATATAATATTACTGGAAAGTTTGTTTTATATAATCGATCATTATTACTCCTTAGCTTTGAAATAAGACCATGCAAATAATTCTGCAATTTTTTTAAGCGAAGATATAAGATTTTGAATGCATGTGCCCAAAAGAATGCTTTCCAAAATCACTGTAGTTGCCCATCAGTTCGGCTCAGACCTGAATCATAGCTGAATCAGCCCTGAAATGGAAGGGCTGGTCATGAATTCAGGCCTGCCCTTATATGAGTTTCAGCCATGAATTTAACATAGGCATGTCCTACTACGTCATGCCGTCTGCTGATTTTAGGCATGATTTCAGGGCTGAACTCATGGGTGAGTTTCATGGGAGGTACTAAAACATGCCTGAATTCAGGCATGATATTCAGCTATTCATACCTTTCAGGTCTGAATCACCCCTGAAAAATTCAGTACTGAAACGTAGAACTGCAGGGTGGCTACACAATAAAAAAATGATCCAAAAAGATCCATTTGGACGGAATAAGTCTTAAATATCCTTTTAGTCATCCAACGGAGCTAAAAATTAAAAATCATCAAGAAGAGGATTTATCATACAATTTGGATGATTTTTAGCTCCGTTGGATGATTAAAACTATATTCAAGAAATATCTAGACCTAATGGGATCACTAGGATTAATAGAGTTGATGCGCCAAGTTTGGTAGCCACCACCTTAAATATACTCCACCGAGGAAAGATTTTGCAATAGCACCTCACACAAGCAATTTTTTGAATGATATCTTCCGTCTGGAATCTTTTTATTCCCCACTCCGTAGGAAAGTGTTGATGCGTGTAAGGCCCCATCTATTCGAGGTGCCACAATTGGAGTGGAAAAATAACATCGAAAATTGGTTTGAGCTTATGCAAAAGGGCAAACATTTTCATGGAGAATATTTTGAAAAAAAACAACAAAACGGTTTTTATTAATTGCTTTACCCGAAATAAAAATAGAACCCCACGTGTACATCTAGGAAAACAATTTAAATTTATTTACAAAACCCCCCAATTATTCACTTGAAGTAAATTCTTAAGAGTAAACGGTATCAACTCGTAACGCATTCCTTCTGTTTTTGGTTCTGTTTTCCCCTTTCTTTTTATTTAGTTTCCTTTTTTCCATTGCGCATACGACGTGTTGCCTGCTGGCGGCTGCTTAAAAGCTTTGCATTAACTATTAAACGTAACTTAAACTGCATAATGGCACTAGGTGAGGGGCGCAATAAATGCGAAACAAATAAAATGGTGTCAGTGTAGAACCGGCGGCCAAACACACACCCACACGCCTAAGGCGTTGGCGAAAATAAAACGCATACCAAAATAAAACACCAGGCAAAAGTGAGTTGGCAGCAGCAGCGAGCCCTTTGTTTTTATGATTTTGTGTCAATAAATTGAATGCCAAAGCAAAACAAACGAAAAAAAATCCAGATTTTCGCTAAATAAATTTTTATTTATTCCGCCCCCCCGCTCCCGCTTAGCCAGGAGCGTAGAGCTAAACGCTCTGCTTAGTGCAAGCTAACAGGAACGCCACTGCATTTTAGTGCGGCATTTTAAAAAATTCATTCATGGCACACAAAACAAACAAACAGAAGCCTGAGAGCTGAGAATTGAAACTGTTGGCTGCCAGTTTGCCGAATGCTATAAAATGCAATCAGCTGCAAAGAAAATAGGTTTTTGCTTCACCTGCTCCACAAACAAGCGCGAGCGATGAGAAGGAGACGCCACTGCAGTCGGCAGCATGGCATAAATTAAGGTGCAACAGCAACACAAACAGGATGCAGGACTTAGACAGATTGTATGGCCTCAAAATGTAGACGACAACTGTAGGAGAAGGCTTAATTGAGGCATCAGTTGGCAAATTGGTTCAGTAAAGGGAAAGGCTCCATGAAAACTGCATTCGCTTAGGATTCTCATTTTATTTTTCGCCCCTAAATCTGCACAAAAGAATATGTTAACCGAAACTTTACCCTGACCATAACTATTAAAATATTGGCAAAAAATGCAATCGCTTTCTATGTGCTCGATTTTCCACGTTTGTCCTTTGGTCCTTTTTTTTTGGTTGGCTTTGAATTGATAACGAAAAGATTTTTGATGAAGTTTTGGAAGTTTATTAAAAACTCGTAGGGTGTCGCCTATCCTAGCGCTGGCTAATATTTTATTCATTTCATTTTGACAGAAAGCAAAAATAAAATAAAAAGCATTTTCAATTTTAGTTATTGTATGCGATCAGTGAAGTGTGAAAATGCCTGGCAGTTATACTTTGGCATTGGCTTTTACTTTTGTGGTTTATGTTTTATGGCATTTTTTTGTTATCGCCACAAAAGTCAGCGAATGAATAATGAAAATATCTGCATTGGCCGCAGTCCCATTCGATTTTCTCTCTAATAGAAAAGGGTCTTAGGGAAATTGTTCATCTCAGAAATGATAACATTGATTTTAATTAGCGGGTTTTTATACCCGTTACTCGTAGCGTAAAAAGGGTATACTTAAGTCGTGCAAATGTATGTAACAGGCAGAAGGAAGCATCTCCGATATCATAAAGTATATATATTCTTTATCAGCATCAACAGTCGAGTCGATATAGCCATGTCCGTCCGTCTGTCCGTCCGTCCGTCCGTCCGTCTGTCCGTCTGTATGAACACCTAGATCTCAGAGACTAGAAGAGCTAGAGCAACCAAATTTTATACGTAAGCTAGTATTGTCTGTAGGCAGATCAAGTTTGTTTCAAATTTTGGCCACGCCGCCTCCCGCCCCCGCAATAAAAAATATTGCAGTGTAGTCTATGTGGCCAATATCTACAATCTCACAAAATTTCAAAAGGATCGGATAATAAATGGCAGAGTTAAAAAAATGTTGCATACTTATCCGAGCTGAGCTAAGTAACGGGTATTTCGAAGTCGGGCAGGGCCGACTTTAACTTACGCTCTCGTTAATTGCAGCCGGCAATGTCAAATGACTGAAGGCTTCTGTTCCTGAAATCAATTGTCAAAAAATGCATTAAAATGTTTCTCGATGGTTAGTGATCTTTTTAAATAAACTGAAACACATGGATAGCTCTTCAGATTTTGTCCTAGAAGCGAATAAATAATGCAAGAGAGTGTCTGGAGAGGCAAAGAAACATTAGGAAAAAACCAAGACAGAAAAAATTAATGATATGATCTGGGACTCAATATTATATTTTCTCATATCAATAAAAATCCGATATTATAGACATGAAAATTACCTATAAAATTTTAATTTGATGTTTTTGATGGTATAAAATTAACATTTAAAGATCAAATTGATATTTTTGATATCATTTTGTCACTAAAAATAAAAAATATATTGAATATGACAGGTTAATCATCCTATACAATTTTGTACATCACTCTGCTTTTTTGGCTAAGTATTTTAAATAATTTTAGAGAATCAGAAAGATCAAATTTATTGTTTTTATTCGCTCATTTCCCATTTATAGCAAGCGAATTCATAGACTGCTTTAGTTTCTAATACTTTGTGAATTTTAATTTGCTTTTTGTTTGACATCAATTTGCCCACATAACAATAAGTCACCGGAGGAGGCACATTCCTTGCGTCCCCACCATTCCTTACCCATCTCCTACTTATGTGTTGGGCTCATCAATTAGTCAGATCCTTGTGAGGGGGGCATCACTTATTACTAATTCACACCACAGCGAGCATAACAGCCAAAGGATGTGGAGCAGGCCAACTCATTTGTCACAGTGAAATTTATTAAAATGATTATCTCGTACCCACATTTGGCATAGAATGCGTAATTTTTCTGCCGGAGGAAAAGGAACGACCTATTTTTTGTTTAGTGATGGCTTGCACTTGTTTTCTTATTACAGTTTTTGTCCTCTTCCCTGATAAGGGTGTGCCTTTTTTCCATAGTTTAATTGGTGCCCACCCTCGGGGCTGGAGGGCAATTAGTTGAACTACGCCCTGGGGAATTTGCGATAATTAAAATGCTGCTGTATGCCGCAATATTTTTTAAGCTTGGCATAACAACTAATCAGATTGCTCCTATTTCAACTTTCGGCCAGGCTCTTGGAAAGTCGTTTTCACGCAAAATCAACATTTGCATTTAATTTGATGGTGAAAAGCACTTTAATTTATTTTCACAAACCATTCAAAGTCATTTCCCCAATATTCCACTCTAATCCTATTAATTCAAATTCAACAGACTCAAGTAAAGGAGGAGGATACTGAGAGAGAGAGAGTGATGGAGAGGGGGAGGGAGGGAGAGGCAGCGAGGGATTGTTCTTTTTGTTAGTCAAAAATTGAATGCATTGTTTTCAAGCCAAAATATTTTTCGTACACTATTTTATGAAAACGTTCGTGCGAATCGCTTGACGCTGATGCTGGCTTTGGCATCGTTGGTCCTTTGTGTTCGGGAAACGATTTCTTTTGAGCCAACAGCAGCAGCAGCAGCAGCACCTGACGCAATCAAAATCAAAGCAAACCCAAACCCAATCAGAGGGACATTGGATAGTTTTTATTTTTTTCTGACTCACTTTTCAATGACTTTTGAAAGAGTGTTTGATTTCGATTATTAGAAAGCTGAAGGCATTTTCTACTCAAGATTTGGGCAACTTGCAGGCAAGCTGAATAATAGAAAGAGAGACGAGAGAAATGGTAAGAACGAGCTGATTGAAGATGTGGATATTTTATGTGGTCCTGAAGGGAAACATGCAATTGAGGCATGTGATTATTAAGACGAATTTGGTTAACTTTGGACGATATTTTCGATATATTAAGAATTCGTAGTTTGTCATTTTTATAACCTTTTGCAAAGAGCATATACAAATTGACCAACATACATAACTGCATTCACTTACCCAAAGAAAAGGAAGAAAGCATTAGTAGCAGAGCAGCAGGCGCAGCACAACAAAAACAAATACACATTTGTTAAACTATAAAATATTATTGATGCACAATCACAAGAAAAAACAAAACAAAACAAGAAAGAAAGTCGGTCAAGCCCGACTATAACATACTCTGTACCAAGAAATTTTGTCTTTTGATCATAACTCGAAAACCGTTCATCCGATCTTCTTCATTCCTTTGGCGGATCGATAAGTTATTCTAATAACTAAATATGTCCAGAAGGAACAAGCCATCTATCTTCAAAACTGTGGGAGATATGACGTTTTTTCTAAATTGCGGGGGCGGGAGGGGGCGTGGCCAAAATTGAAAATAAACTTGATCTGCGCCTGCAGACATAAGAAGCATATGTCCCATACACGTCAAACCTCTATCTCTTACCATCTCTGAGATCTGTGCGTTCATACGGACAGACGGACAGACGGACATGGCTATATCGACTCGGCTGTTGATGCTGATCAAGAATATATATACTTTATGGGGTCGGAGATGCTTCCTTCTGGATGTTACATACTTTTGCACAAACTTATAATACTCTATGTACCTACGGTACAGAGTATAAAAAGGAAAGAGGAAGGCGAGGGCGCGGGCGCGACCTCAGGCAAAAAATGATCGAGAAATCACAAGCACCGTTAGAACAGGGGAGTAGCGAAACGGAAATAAAAACAACAACAAACAAAGAAATGAGAGCAAGAGCAGCAGAGATGCAATATTTATACATTTATTGCAATTGGAATAACATTATTAAGTAAATCACTTACACAAACACACAAAAACATAACACAGACGCGGCCACGACAGCCAGAGAGAGTGCCCGTGAGCGCGGAACGGAATAACGGAAGGCAAACACAACTCGCAAATTCGGCCAACTAATTTCAATTGCATAGAATTATTAACTTAAATCCGCAAACAATTTTAATTCAACACAGGACTACGCTAAGATCCGACCGACGTCATTATATTGGTTCCAAATGTTTTAAAGCACCAACAAATTAATAAAATTTGGGAGCCCGAACGACACGCAGCCTGCCACTGCGATACAAAAGTATCGAACTGACCAACTATCGATATTAATTATCGATACGTTAATCCGTTGAGTGCGTTAATTAAATTGAAATTTTATTTAAAATAAAATTTAAATGAAATCTTGCTTAGAATTTGATAAAATTTTAAAAAATTAAATATAATTAAATTCAGTAGATCTTTTTAGAGCAAGGCTTATTTATGGTCGTTCGAATTGGGAGGTAATAGGAGAAACGTATTGTCTTTGCAATAGGTATCGAAACCGACCAGATCGGATGACTATATATATTTTTAGAATTCTTAGATTTTGCAATGGTAAGCTTTTGGTTTTATGTCCTTTTTTTTACAAAATTTTAGATAATGTTTTATACTGTTTCGGTATTTCTTTAAATTTGTTTAAGAAAATCAGAAAATTCAAAACAATAAATCAACTTATTATCTTATTGTTATACAGACTCAAATTTATACAATCTCAGTTTAGCAGCAATTTTATTTCCCCTTTTTCCCCAAAGACACATCAGCCGACCCCAAAAAAAACAACTCTCATTAAAGCCGGCGCACAGGTTCCTTAGTTTGCATAATTCTCATAATTTAGTGGGCGACCCTCTCACACACTGTTTTTTAACTCGAGCGGCTCCTTTACATCATGTGTCTGCTTTTGTAGCAGATAATCCAAATCTCATTACGCAAAAGTCGTACTTAAGATTAAAAATAATTATTGCAATTTCTGTGCCATGGCATCGTCATCACGTAGCCGCACCGTGTGTGCCCGCCCGCCCACCTAGTACAGGGCGAGGCGGAGCGAAAAAAAAGTGAAAATTCAATTAGAATGCGCCAACTTCATGTGAACGAGCCCAGCCAGGCGGCTCTAACTGTCTGGCGCTTTGGGTTTCCCAGTTTCCCTTCTAAATGCACTGGCGGCATGTGGCTGCCTGGCGTCGCCAACGCGTAATCCTTTTGCCTGCCTGCAAGGTAACCACAATAATTTGATTTTACTTTGCTTTAACTTCATAAAAAGTTTCAAGTTTTTCCACACACACACACGCCAGCCGCACCTTCATCCGCTATATTTATTTTTCTTTTTTTTTTGGCCTGTTCACTGATAAAGTTTTTAATTTTGCAGCTGAAACTCATTTGGAGCAACGAAAAGTGGGTAAGTCTGCTGCATACTAAATATGTATGGATGTATATCCAAGCTTTAAAGCAACTTCTCTTAAACCAAACACCAAGTTACAAACTTTTCGCTTAGCAAAAATTTCGGAAAATTTGTTCCGCCAACTGGAAAAATACACAATCTTCAAATTCTTCTTCATAACATTTTCTGGGCGAATATTGCATTCAAATGAGCCAACAAAAATTTACACAATTGCGGTTAGCTCAAAAATTATGGCAAAAACTTTTGTTATTTATCAGATCAAATTTCACTATTGCTGCTCGAATGAACTTAATCTAAAGGTCGCATAGATAGCAATTTAGTTGACTGAATATTAGGGGTATGCAGAGTGTATATACAGCGTTGCCATTTCAAAATCATTTATAAAACTCTTCATATAACCATAAAGCATAGATCAAGTTGTGAAATGACAAAACAAATCTGAATATCTTTGTGCTCAGAAGATGAGGCTATCTTTTCGCTTCAACATTCGCTGGAAACCTTGGTGGAGGTGTACTAAATGATAACCATAATAGTATGTCTCTATAATTTGTACCAACAAATGTCTCA
This sequence comes from Lordiphosa fenestrarum, assembly GCA_035044985.1. NCBI lineage: Eukaryota > Metazoa > Arthropoda > Insecta > Diptera > Drosophilidae > Lordiphosa > Lordiphosa fenestrarum. The sequence goes on along the minus strand of JAWNNO010002333.1, from coordinate 39,796 downwards.
GTGGTCTTAGAATCCATGAACCAAGCTTTGAACCAATATCTTAGGCTCGATTTGTAGCTGAACCCTAGACTTTAGAATGGAAGAAAATGAAAAAAAGCCACTTGATTTGGTAACAATCATCTAAGGGATTGATGTAGTCAGTATTTGACACTTAAGTTAATAAAAATCTGAGGTAAAACTTACAAGACCTAAAGTTTTGCTGAACCATTTTCTTTAGACTTAACTTTAGCTTTATCCCTTAAGTTTTGCTCTACAAATAGCTTAAACCAAACACAAAAAGTGTTGCGACTACTAAACTCGTTTTGCCAAGAATCTCATTAGGTACTAAAACCATTTCGTTTAACATGTCTGCAAGCAAATTTCCTAGGACTTGATGCTGTAACTGACAACTTTGCGTTTAGCCATAGGCAGAGTTGCCTGTCAAAAACTTTTTAGGCATCCTCAATGCTAACGTCATTTCTTTGACTGTGCACATGATTATTATACAAACTCGTATAGATACCTCCTCAACACACACACACAGATTGATAGACAGCCACATGGATAACTTTCGACCGAAAAACTTCACAGCCCGCGCACCAAAAGTTTTTATGTAAACGCGCCAGGGTGAACCACAATGGGAAAAGAAAACCACCAAAAAAACTAAAAATCAAAATTTAACTTAATGAAAATGCAATATTTGGCCCCGGCTGAGGGAAATTTATGCAATGAGCAGCAGCAGCCAAACGAAGCCTGTTGATTGTCGGTATGAAAACAAGTAGGCAGCTACCCAGGCAATCATTATTAACCAGAGCTCAACCCAAACCCAATCCAAATCTGTAGTCCAAGTAATAGTACAAAATAAATATAGTATTTCCTGTTCAAGATGCCCGTCAAACGCAAGACCATGAAACACAGTGCCAGCCGTAGTATCACACGTCGTCGCCGTTCCAAGCCCATGTCCATCAAGGCTCGTAAGGTGGGTGGTCAACGCAGTCTGAGGGACTTAAGCGGCATGGAATTGGCACGTGTAAAGTCGGCTCTCAATGCTGCGGCCACTTTGGGTGCACCAGCAAAGCCAGACTTGGATATTGATGATCAACCAAGCTGTTCTCGCTCGCGCAGCTGCTCTAAGGATTTAGTTGATGACGAAGAATCTACCAGTGTCATCTGGGATCCTAAACAACGCAAACGTCTGGTCAAGGCCATGAAGCTGCTGGACTTTGTCGAGGGCAAGGGCAAAAATGATGGGGGGAATGATGACGATGACGACGACATTAATACTGACAGTGATTGGTCGGCCACTAGTCTAAGAGATGCACTCAGGATGAGGAAGTTGCTGCCACGTAAATATTTTGGATTCTGTGATGAGTGTCGCAGCCGTTGTCGCAACTGTGGCACCAGAAAGGGGATGTCTAAAAAACAATAAGGAATCTGAATATTTTAAACTAAGAAAATATTGATTGATGTAATATCCATAAAATGTGACTTTCATTGATACCATTTTTAAGACAAGTCTCAGATGAGATTTACACGGTGAAGCAAACTTTATGAAGTACTCTTAGTGGGCGGAATGCTCAAGACAACGTGAATACGTTTTATAAAGGAAAGGTTTAGAATCTCACCTGATGCTCTGGCCTACTAAGAGAACTTCATGAAGCTTGCTTCACCGTGTAAATCCAATCTGTTATGTGGGTTTATTTTGTGTAGCTCTGGTTGGAGGAATTAGCAGAGTCCTTGTTTTGAACTGAGACCCAAGTAATTCCAGATAGCCATCATAGCCAGCTTTAAAGACTAAAGTTGGAGCATACTCGGAGGAGAGAGCAGAAACAACTAACACAAAGACGTAACAGGTAGATTAATTTTCAATTTTCAAGCTTTTTAACCTTGGATCGGTTTGGTTCAAAACAGCTTCCTGAGAAATGGGATCTTTATTGCAACCTAACCTACCCCTACACAAAAGAAAAAAGATCCACTTGGACTTTATATGTCTGTAATATCTTTTTAATCAATCAACGCAGCTAAAAAACAAGAAAGCTAAGCTAACTTCGTCTGTGCCGAAGTTTTTATACCCTTGCAAGTGCTCGCTTAAATATTTTCAAAAAATACTTTTTCCCATTTTCCGACCGATCGTTCGTATGGGAGCTATATGATATAGTCATCCGATTTGGACAAAAACTTGTAAAATTATGTGAAATCACGTAAAACAAACAAATACAAAATTGCAGGATGCTACCATTAAAAACTAAAAAAATTTTCTAACTAAGACTGGTTTTCAGACCTATCTTTTGTACGGCAGCTATACTATAAAGTTGTCCGATTTTAATAAAACTTGGTAGAAATATAAAAAGCATAGAAAACCTACGATGACAAAGTTTGGAGACGTTTACATGGAAAATAAAAAAGTTTTTCTTACTGAAACTAGTTTTCTGACCAATTGTTCCTATGGGAGCTATGCGATATAGTCATCCGATTCGGTTGGTTCCGACATATTAGTAGTGTGCAGCAAAAAGAAGACTCTGTGCAAAATTTCAGCTCGATAGCTTTAAAACTGAGAGACTAGTTCGCGAAGAAACAGAAAGACAGACGGACAGACGGACGGACAAAGCTCAATCGAAATGAATATTTTTATGCGTTGCAAACTTCTGGGCAAAATTATATTACCTTTTGCAAGGGTATAACAAGAAAGAAAGACGCTCCAGCTCGACTATAACATACTCTGTACCAACGACCAACATGCTGATCATAACTCGACAACCGTTCATCCGATCTTCACCATTCCTTTGGCAGATCGATAAGTAATCCTGATTACTAAATATGTTCAGAAATTGCCAAAATTGAAAATAAACTTGATATGCCTGCAGACATAAGAACCATATGTCCCATACATGTCAAAACTCTAGCTCTTACCACCTCTGAGATCTGTGGGTTCTTACGGACAGACAGAAGGACATGGCCATATCGACTCGGCTTTTGATGCTGATCAAGAATATATATATACTTTATGAGGTCGGATATGCTTACTTTTGGCTGTTACATACTTTTGCACAATCTTATAATACTCTATGTACCTACGGTACTGAGTATAATTATCCAAATGATGATAATTTTTCATATCCTTTGAAAGATATTCAGCTCCGTTTGATGATTAAAAGCATATTTGAGACATATCCAGTTCAAATGGATACTGAAAATTATCTAATTGATATTTTTAGCCGTTTTTTTCTCTGGGTTGGCCAAAGAATACTGTATTCTGTTCGTTTGTTAGTTTATTCATAGTGAAACGGCAAACCTTACTGAGCATTTTGGGCAAAAGCCACATGGCATAGCGTAATAGCATAAAAATCAACTTTTAGACAGGTTTCTGCACACACCCGAAGCCGTTCTCTCAAAAATCATGGAAGGTACTTAAAGATAAAACTTAAAATATGAGATAATAGGGTAAAGAAATGTGAGTTTTTAGTTACAGATTGAAATATTCCAAAATTTTATCATAGAACTTCTCTAACAGTAAACGTAGATTGTGAATGAATTCGCTTGCTCAACACTGCAGTGCAAGTTCTCACAGCTAATTTTTTCGATAAGTAAAAGACTTGTAAGTACACTCAGCCCATTAATTTGTCATTTGTCTTACATGGTTGGCTATTTAATTTCCATTTTTCAAATTCCCCAACACATAATACTCTCATAGTCTTGCGCTCCCTCCCTTTTTCAATTGCTGACTTTGCGCATTATGCAAATTTGTGAAACTACAAACAAAAAAGTTTTCCTTATCCGCAGCTGCCGTTTTTGCAATTTTTGCCAGCATAAACACAAGTAAGAAAAACTTGTATGCTTTTGGTGTAGGCGCAGGCGGTTGGTAATATGCGGCAAATTGCAAATCCGCCAAGAAAACAATTGTCAGCCTCGAAGTGTTTGTTTCCGAAAGTGCCCAAAATAAAACATCAGTGTGTGTGTGTGAGTGTATACGTATGACATTTTCAGTTTATTTCTCAATTTGATATAATCGAAGAGAGCACATTCTAGTCCAATTCGAATTGTATAAATGTATAAATCGTAAGACTAAGCTACATAATTATGCATGTATATTTGTGATTAAGTTAATGCAGTTGAATGTGTATATTGATTTAGATACTTAAAACAGTATATCGGTATTCAGATGTTTGGCCCAAAGAAGATGGTAGTATTGATATTGATATTTGTAAGTGTAAGGATAAAGTATAACAGAAACAAATGGGAGTATCGATAACATTCTAGGAGCATGCAAAACTGTTGCATTTTAATAAGTAACTAAATAAATTCACATACTATTTGTAATAAATACTTATGACTTGTGTTGGTTTGCTTGTGTTTGTGTGTGTAAGTGTTAACAACTAAAATTCGTTGGTTTGTGTGTGATTTGTTTGCTTGTTTGTTTTTTTGGTTTGTGTGTTTTTGAGTGTATTTACATAAACAAATTATATATATAAAAAAAAGTAACTACAGAAACAACAAAACTGACGGCCAACTTCACAACGTTTGTTCTTCAAATAAAGGAAACCAGTTTTCACTTCACATCATTTTCCCCCGCTTCAGTTCAAAGGCGTTGGCGACAATGTGGAACGTGCGGTTCGGGTTGGTGACTTTGTTGGTGTGGCCGCTCCGCTGCTATTGCCACTTGTGTTGACGATTAAACCACTGCCATGTAGACGAAATAGTTCACCCACTGTTATGGCCACCTGGACTGCACCTTTGCCCTCTAGCACGTCCGCAGCACAGCAAATTAGATTCTAGATATATAAAAAGATTTGTTAAAATTTGAAGGCAATTGAAGTCAAATGTTGGTTTTAGAGGTAAAAATTAGATTTGCAAGCAAAAAGCCCAAGCAAATCTAAAATTAGTGGAGGATTTATAAGTCTTGCGAGGGATGTGTATACAAACCTGAAAACCAACAACAACAATAGAAAATCATTACCAAAGCTTCGCTCAGAGCTGGGCTTAATTTCCGACTCTAAAAGTAAAACAAAAAGTAGAATATTTCGCGCCCATTTGGATAATTAGACAGACTGATTAGATGTTAGGTTTAGATTCAATTTAGTGTTTTTTTTTCTAACCTTCGAAAAATTTGTCATTGATTTCTTTTTAATGTGATTCTACCAATTTTTGTTCTGGAAATCGTTTATTGAATTTTCTATTTCTATAGTTAATAAATTCCCTTTTTATGTTGAATGGAAACCAACGACAAACTTTAAAATTTCTTCTTTTCCTTCGGCCAAACCCTCAATGGCAGTTCTAGGGCCACTGTGGCCAGGGTTTGTGTATTGACTACAGCCACTTTCAAACTGTATCAAGCGTTAAATTCAAACAATTTATATAGTAGTTGTACGTTTTACATGTATATATATTTTCTTTGATTCTTGTTTGATATTTCTTTGTGCTTAGAATAAATGCAACAGATTTTGTTTTAATTGGAAGTGGTTTTCCACAGTTTTAAGGTATATTTCATTTTCGGACAATTTGGCTTTGAAAAATCTGGTTTACATTTTTAGTTGAAAAGTTGGCATATATATATTTTCGATTTCTTGTTTTAAATATGTTTTATAAAAAATTAATGACTAAATTTCTATTCATTTTCTTCGTATGCTTTTGTATGTTTCTTTACGTGTAATTTTGTTAGACAAAATATACTTTTTCCTTTTTTTCATATATATATATATAGTAAATATGTGTATATGTCTTCTGAGAGTTTACAGATTGTGCTTCTTGTAGAAATTTGATTAGATGTTCTTTTCAGCGAAAGTTAAGTACATAGGTATTTGGAATTAGGAATGTAAATATTTTAGCACAAAAGTTAACTAAGTCATAAATAATACAATTAAAGTTTAGTTTTGTTTATATTTTTTAATGTTTTGGGGGATGTTGAAATGCTTGGAGAATGAAGTGAAAGTGTACATGAAAAGTTATTGCTTCTTCTATGAACTATGAAAACACAGTCAAAGGCACTATTCTGTTATTAACGATTTCGTGTGCTAGTGGGGAAATGTGTTAGAAAAAGTTTGTGAGTGTGTGTGTGTGTGTTAATGTGTTGGTGTTTTGGTACATTTGCTTTTCAGCTTGTTTACTATACTATTTCACGGTTTTACAACTATTTTTTATGTCCCTGCTTTGTTTTTCTGAAGAAAAAAACCATACAACTTTCTCTACCTCTCTCTCTCTCTCTCTCTCTATCGCTTTATCTTGGCCTTGTCCTAGGTTCTATAACAATTCGTTTACTTTTCAACTTGCTTATATCAACTACAGCACTGGTTAAACTGTCTAACTATTTGATGCCATCTATTTAATGTTTGTTGGAACTTAAAGTGTATTCTTGTTTATTTGTTTTAGTTCGTTGTAACTTAATATAGAATTGGTTATGTTTAGTGTAAAACAATAAGGTCTTCGTATAGTAGTTTGTTCAGTGATCAGAAACTGATGTGTTAAATATCAGAATTCGATTTCAATTTTTTTTGTAAAAAGAACCATGAAATAATGTTCAAACAATGGACTTCTACTCAATCAAACTAAGAGCTAAAGTACCTTCTCTGAAATTGTTTCACCAGGTGTGGTCCTAAACTTCCACCGGAAATCACTAAATATATTCGTATAAATGTGATTAGTTTCTTTTTGCCTTTAATCACGCTTTGAGAGAATAAACCAGTCATCGTAAAGGGCTCTACGGGCCATTGGGTGCCCATCGCTGCTCTTTCTTAAGCATGTTTTTAATATAACCCAAATCAATGTAACAAAAAATACCTGATTATCTCATCATTATATCAAAATTTTGATCTCTAAATTAAAAAAAAATATCGCACGAGTCCAAATGGAACCACGACTGATAAATTTTAGCAACACTCTTCGGTTTTGATCCCTTCTCTAAGCAGTTTGAAAAATTGGTATATTATTGGGTACGGAATAGCCCTATTTTAAGCGTTGGTAGCCGATATGCCACAGGAAAACATAAAAAAGGGCTTATCAGAGTAATAAACTAAAAAGATATTGACGTCCCAGCGCCTGGGAAAACTTAAAAAAAGATGCTACAAAAAAGAACTAGGGAAACACCCACACAGAAAAGAAAAAAATACCGCTGGATGAAAATCTAAGATAAATGTGACATTAAGGGCCGATTTCACGTCTTCTACATGGAGCTATTTGTCACACAAACCAACAAATAACAGCAAAATCTTCATTTATCTGACACATATCAGCTATTTAGAAGATGAGAAATCGGCCCTAAATGTTTTTTAATATACACCAAAATATATTTATAAGTATCCATTCCAAATGGGTACCAAAATCATCCAATGGATCATCAACAGCCATCCTTTTTTTTTATGTGGGGTCAACTAAAGTTTTCAGTGTTCTCATTCGGGTTACCTGTCGTTGCTACAGTCCTTTTCTTCATCTTCTAGATAGCTGTAAGCTATAAGTCAGATAAGCTATACATTTATTCTGTTAATTGTAAGATTATGTGATTTAAAGCCCTTGTTAAAAATGTAAAACCGGGCTATTCTAAAACTATTCTTTTACTAATCAGTGTTGAGACTGCGATTGATGAAAAACTTACTTAAATGTGCCATCATTTCATTAATTTATTTGATATATTTGAGGCTGCGTTCACACACACAGACAGGCTGCCATATATTTAGGTGGCAGTTGACTTTATACATGTGCGAACACCTGCCAGAGGCAATGCCAATTGACAGTTGTCATATAAGTTCAGAGAAGTTTGAAGTGAAGTGAAATGAAGACAGACACAACAAAAGCTGGCCATATGTGTGAACGTAGCCTCAAACATATGATATAAGTTGATGAAATGATAGAACATTTGAGTTATTTTTTGAAGCGATATAGAAGAAATGATTTGAAACGATTTTCTAAAATGTCTGTTTTAAATTAATCAATCCCTAGAAAGGTTTCTTGAAACTTCTATCTGTATTAAAGAAACTAAATTCAGTTATAGTATTATTGAACAGCTATCAAGATTTGCTGCTGAACGCGCTCAATTTTGTTGTTGGACAAGATAATACATAAGAAAAAAGGTGTTGTAGAAGTTACTGCGCTAAATTCATATATAATTTTCATACTTCTTGAATCTTAACTTAAAATAAACTTAAAAATGTTGAAATATTTCAGTTTTAAAGACATCAAATTCTAAAAAATTAAGAAAAACTTTCTTCACACAAAAACCTCTTCAAAGTTCAAGCTACTATACGAAAACGGTATTGGTTACCTAACATATATGGAAAAATAAAGCGTATTGTTCGTGTTTTTTTTATGTTGCAAAGGTCAGTACAGATCACGCCTCAAAACGTGTTCAAAGCAAACAACTGTAAGTTTATGTTAAAGGTTAATGAGAATGGATTTTAGTTTAGTTTTTTTTTTTTGTTTTTTTTAGAGTTCATCAATTTCAGGCTGAACTAGGAATATGTGTGGTGTGTGTGTGTTTATATATATATATAAAATCTCACATAGCAGCAAGTTACATTAAAGGTATTCTAAATGAACTTAAGATATAGAAATGGTTATTTGTCAATTTGATAAAAATAAATCATAGTTTTAGCGCTGAATACCTTTAAATGCCGCATAGTCAAAGTCTTTGGGTTGTCTCGCATAAATGCCTCAAAATGTGGGGACTTAGATTTAGAATACATAGGTATGTATGTATAAAGCAGCCTCAAGAACTCACTACCAAGTTAAATGTGTGTGTGTTTGTGTGATACAAATATAGTTGGCTTAGTCCCGCAGAGGGTAAAAAGCTTCTTGCTTAAATTCTAAGGCAAAAATAAAGGCAAATAAATAAACTAGCTGAGCTTACTTTTGGTGAGTGAACAAAGTGAGTAAAAGTGTTCACCCATGCCAAAAAAAAACACCACCCCTTACTATTAGCCAGGTAAGGGAAAAAAGACCAGCCACAAAAAGCTGGCTATGAAAACGCAAGACAGGATGACGGTTAACGTGTGCGAGTCATGTTTGATTAACGAAGTGCCAGCTTCGTGCGGTTTCAACTGCTTCGCCTGCTGCTCCTGTTGCTTCTGTTGCTCTCCTATGCGATAAATGCTGAAAACCTCCAGTTTTGGTTTGCCCACTCCATTCTGTTCAAAGAATTCAATGCGTTTGGAAAGCTTTGTTGTATGCTGCTGTTGCTGGTCCGCCTGCTGCTGTTCCTCCCTGTGCTTCTCATCGATAAGTTGATAATGACCAGCCGGACCAGCCGAGGCCACATCGTGCTCATGCTCCACAATGGTTTGTAGCGGTCCACGATTGTTATTGTTGCTGCTGCTGCTGCTGTTGACTTGGAAACTATGCTGACCATGTGCACTCAGCAGATTGTGTTTGATTTTCTCATACGTCTTCTGTTTGGCTTGCCTTAGCAATTGACCCACTGTACCCAGTTGCTGCTTGCCAGCCGCTGCTGCTGGCAGCTCATAGAGTTTATAGCTCAAATTTGCCTCATCCTCAACATCGTCTTCATCATCAGCATTATGCGCCGCCTCCTTTTCACCATTCTCATATAAAACATTCTCTAATTGTTGTTGTTGTTGTTGCAACATCTGTTCTTGTTGTTGGATGCAGGAGGAGATTGATTGCTTCAGCTTCAATTGTAACTCTTGCTGCTGTTGCAGGTAACGCATATGCTGATGATGTGGATTCGCATCCAATGCTATCAAAGCGGCAACTGTGCGCAGTAGGGCCAATGGATTTGGCACTTGGCCAGGATTATTGTTTCCGCTGTCGCAACCGCTGCTAGAGTCCTCGTCATCATTGACATAGACATCAGCATCATAGTCATCGTCAGCACGTGGTTGTTGCAGCTGCTGCTGCTGCTGTTGCTGTTGTTGTTGTTGTGGATGTGAAGGTTGTTGTGGTTCATTTTGTGGCACAACATCTGCACAGGAGCAAATCAACTCCTGCAACCAACACCAATAACAGATTTTATGCATCATTTTCTTTGGTTTATATGTATGGGATATTGTTTGTGTGTGTGTGTGTGTAGGTGTGTAGGTGTGTAGGTGTTTATATGTGTTATCTACTAAGTTAAAGCAAGTGCAAGCTACCAGCACATAAAAAGCAAACCCAAACCATTTACTACACAACTTAAGCTAAGGACTTTATTTGTGGGGGGTTTCTTTTTTATAGATCTAATCAAAATACGTACCTCATCCACTCCAATGCGACGACAGGCCTCCAAAAAGTTATCCACATTGCGACGACAGCGGGCCATTGTGAGTTTATTCTGGTGAGAAGGAAGTTATCATTAGTATAAGGATGCTAGCAAAATCTAAGAAGTAAATCAGCACACAATAATAGGTACAGTTGGCACATCAAAACTGATATTTAAGCCGAATCAAGGTTCACTGGTTATCTGTAAAGCTATTTCAAACAACTTTCCTACCCATCATCAGCAGACTTAGCTATCTTCTTCAAATTTTACACAATTTCCAAAGAACAAATACTTGAAAGTGCGACAACTTAGGCTTCGGCTTACATTTCTAAGCCTAATTTTAGTCAGTTGAATTCGAATAAGTTTGGGTAATTCGAACTTTAAAGCATAGGAAAAAAATTTATTCATTTATGGGAATCACTCAAACAACAGGCCAGTAGCAACAACAGCTTTAAAGATTCGATTAACTTCCGAAATGGAACCATCAACAGATCTATCTACCTCGTTTATTTCCTGTTTAGTGCACATTGATGCTCCGAATGGAGTTTCTTTCAGCAGCCATTTCGTAAATATCCTGTTTGCCCACATATGCACTTGCTGATATAGTTGAGAGTATTGGAATACATTGGGAACCACTATCGGGCTCCTTTTAGCCAAGAACATATAGGTTTCACATAAAAGCTGAAACATTTCGTCTCGATGGGTGGAAAAAACCTTTCCTCCTGTGCGGCAGCGAGGTTTGGGATTCACGAAGGGTTACTCTCTTATCAGCAAGACACGGTGCACGCCAAGGACACTAGATCAATCTCTTTTACTCAATCTTTTGGAGAAATCCGAGCTAGATATTCATTCTGTCCACATAATGGTTTAGTAACAAGGACTCCTACCTGCCTAAAAAACAAATATAGGAAAGTTAACTTCGTCTCGGCCGAAGTTGTTATACCCTTTCGGACTTTACTTTTCTATGGGGCTATACTATATCGAGGTCCGATTTCCGAACGAACATAGTGAAATCATGCTAAAGCCTGACCAACGAACATGTAAGCAATTGAAAGTCGATTCCATTTAAAACAAAGAAGTTCTTCTCAATAGAACTTCTTTTTCGACCGTTCATTCGTACTGCAGCTATATGCTATAGTCATCCGATTTTGACAAAACTTTGTAGAATAGTGTGAAAGCATGTCATATAAATAAATGTCAGATTAAGGGACATTTCTATTAAAAACACCACTTTTCTATAACTGCTATACTATATAGATGTCCGATTTCGAACAAACTTGGTGGAATTATGGGAAAGCTTAGCAGGTTAGGAAATGCAAAGTTTGGAGGCGTTTGCATTGAAAGGAAAAAAGTTTTTCTGACTAAAACTAGTTTTTCGACCGATCATTCCTATGACAGCTATATGCTATAGTCCGGCCGCTACCGACAAATGTGCAGCGTACTTGTACTCAAAGACTTGGTGCAAAGTTTGGTGGCGATAGCTTTCAAACTGACGGAGGAGATAGCCTAGAAACTAAATCAACTCGGCTCGTCGTGCTGATCAAGAATATATATACTTTATGTGGTCGGAGATGCTTCCTTCTATGCGTTATAAACATTCGGACAATTTTAATATACCCTCTGCAAGGGTATAAAAAAAGGGTTAACAGGGGTGCCCGCAAGCCATGCGCATCGACTGCATATGTTGCGTAAAGCAGCTTGCGCATAGCGAAATTGCAACATCAAGTTCGAATGTGTCTTCTCGTTCTCTTCTATGCCTATATGTTGAATTCGCAAATTATCATGCGTTTGTATAAGTAGCTCCGGAGCGGTTCGAATCCGAGCCTGTTATATATCGTTAGCTACTATATTTCTGTATCCTTTAGGCAGCACACGGATTTCGCATTGATCAAATTTCTTATTTTTAAAGACAATTCAAGAATCGACATAAATTTGGGAGTCACCGACCCAAAAAAAAAGGTACTCGGAAGGAACAATGCCAGTTTAAATAAAGCGGATTGGCTAAGACTTTCCAGTTTATGGTTTTCAAAATGTTTTCCAAATAAATGTTGAAAGCTTCCGGTCGAATGTGTGACCATTAACATGCAAAACTTTCGGTACAAAGGATTGAACCTTGTGTAGAGATTCTTGAATCATTGAACCAATGATTTCGCCTTGAGAAGGAAGAAGGTAAGCGAAAATGCCTCATCTTTAGTCTTCAAATCAGAAAGTATACGGGAGTGACAGCTTCTCTCATACAAGACAAGCCTCGTCGACTTTGTCATGCAATTATTCGGCAATTTCAATCAAAATTCAGACATAAGTCTCCCTCAAGTGTACCAATTATTAGCAACCGTCTTGTCTCTCCCTCTCTCTACTCACCACACCCGGCGAGGGTACATGTATGCTGGCCACTGAACGGGGGCGCACATAATTGGCCAAATGGCAGAGTATAACCCCATCAGTCAAAGCCGAAGCAATATCCTCTGGCAGTGTCATTTTCAAGCGCGTTTCAATGATCTGCAAAAAAAACAATCACACACACAATTTAATAAAATCTTCCAACCATTCCCTGGCCCACTTACGCTTCTTAATTGAGTCATCAATTCAGTTTCCTCGCGCTGACGATCAAATTCCCGACGCATGGTAAAGCTCAGCTTCTCAGCGGGTATATCATGATTCCAGGTGACAGTGCGATGAGTTTTAACGGTGCCCAGTTTGGTGGTGGCACTAACTGGCGACTTGATGACATTTGTGGACGTAGCAGTGGACGTATTGAATTTGCTATTGTTATTGGTATGAACTCCGACACCATTTATGAGCGGACTATGCGGCTTGACATAACCCAGACAATCCGAGGAGCCGGAGGACGAGGTGGAGGAGGAAGAAGAAATTGGTTGCTCCGTGGGGAGGGATGACTTGGAGCCCATCAGTTCGGTGTTGCGTGAGGGTATCACCTTCTGTATGGGTTTCTTTGGTATGACTACATCATCGATGCCGTTGCCATTGTGACCATTTTGTACACTCGGCTGCTTCATGATGGACTTTGGCAAAGTGCTCAGGGGCAGCTCTTCATCGGGGGGACTGTGATTAGCATTGGGATGCTTTTGCTTGTAGACGCTAACCTCTTGATTGCGCTGCTGCTTCAGGGCCTCCTTATACTCTCTAGGGGAAATGAAGGAAAAGTTAGAGTACGCAGTGAAACAGCAAGTAAACTCACTTGTAGGTCTGTATGTTATTCAGGCTCTTATTCAGCTTGCCATTGCTGCCGTGAACACTCCTCTCCTGATGATCCAACATGATATCCTCATCCTGATCAGGTGACGAACCATTACTAGAGCTATACTCCACACGCTGCTTGCAGGGCGAAGCAGCTGGTGAGATGCCAGCACTCAGGGTAAGACTCTCATCCACTATGGTGCTGGTACTGGAGGTCAGCGAGGCATCCAACAGATCTGCACTTAAAGCCGAGTGCAGCAGACTGCTGGGCGCCATGGCACGTGGCAAAGTGGAGCAATGCAGGGGCGAGTCTGTCTTGGATTTGCCTGGAGTGTCGTGCGACCAGCGCTTGTCCAGACCATCGCTGGTGCTATAACCTGAATCAATCTGATGACGAGCCGCCAGCCGTTGACTGTTGCAATTGCCCGTGGTGCTGGCCTCCAGAACATTGCCACTGGAATTGTGGCGTGGAGCACGACGCAAAGTGGTATAACCATCATAGTTGCCACCAGAACGAGCTCCCCTTTCGTCTTTGGTGGCTTGAGTTTCCAGGAATTTGAAAACATGCACCAGGCCACGCATACAGAGCTGTGGGAAATGAAAGGTAAGGTATAAGGATTGCCCACATATGAGGTACGTATCTTCCACTTACACTAGCCGGTGGCGAAGTCAGGGGATTATTCTCCAGTTGCAGTTCCACCAGTGTGCCCATATGACGTATCTCCAGTGGCAAACTGGCAATCCGATTATTACTCACATCCAGAGACACCAAACTGAGGCAGGTCAACTCTCTTGGCAGATACATCAGCTGATTGCTTCGCAGCGACAAAGAACGCAATGTTCTCAACTCTCCCAGACGCGCGGGTAGCGTGGATAGTTGATTATATGAAGCATCCAAATCCGTTAGCGTCTGATCCAGCCGACCCAATTCATCGGGCAGGGTGGCCAAACGATTGTTAGACACCAACAACACTTGCAGCGGCAGGAAACAAATCTCTCGCGGTAGCGTGGACAGCTGATTGCTACGCAAATCCAAATAAGTAAGCGATGATAATTGCTTCACCGATTCGGGTATGCTACGTATGGCATTGTGATACAGTAGCAGTGTCTCCAGAAAAGCAAATGTGGTTACCTCCTCGGGTAGCTCACAGAATCTATTTCGAGAAAGATCTGAAAAATAGGGGAGAACACGACGTGACATTAATTAGGAAGCAGACACACACACGCACACAGGCAGCAAACGTACAAAAGCCTTCCCTTATCATTTGCCACGCCACAGTGGAGCGCATGACCTCAATATGCCGGCAATTTAACTCCGCCAACCACAGAACCAAACAAAAACTGGGCAAGCGCTTTCCTTGTGGAGTGAGCAATTAATTTAACTAAATGAATTTGCATGCGAAATGAACGCAAACAAGCAAGTTATACGGCTGGCAGGGGAGGAATGGAACTTAAAATGAGGTGCGGAGAAGGAACTCAAAATAATTACTGGAAATTGCGCGTAAAGCTTCTGGGGAAAAACACGCCATTTGAAACAAGAAACGCAAAAGCATACATTTTGAGTGGAAAACAGAGATTGAACATCACAAGTCTATAAATAAAAAAAATGTATTCCTTCTTATTATAATTAAGCGATAACTATAGTAGGTTATGATTGCAAGAACAAGACAACTAAGATGGAATGGGACTCTTAAAGCTGGTTTTGTGCGACTTTGTGTAATTATGTCTAGACAAGAAGAAAGGTTAGGAACCATTTGTCGAACATTTCGTCCTCTGATTGTAATATAGTAAATACCGAACATTGAAAGATCTGCGCAAATCAACGAAATAAGTTCCAATTGATCATTCATTCAGCAAGTGAACAACTGAGCAATTTGAGTAAGTTGACCAAGAACATAAGTGAACTTATTCAGGAATATGAACGACCCTTACACTCTTTTTATACCCTTGCAAAGGGTAATTATAATTTTGCCCAGAAGTTTGCAACGCATAGAAATATTCAATTCCGACCCCAAAAACTATATATATTCTTGATCAGGGTGGCGAGCTGAGTCCGTCCGTCTGTTTTTACGCGAATTAGTCTCTAAGTTTTAAAGCTATCGAGCTGAAATTTTGCACAGAGTTTTCTTTTTGCTGCACTCTACTAATATGTCGGAACCGACCGGATCGGATGACTATATCTCATAGCTCCTATAGGAACAATCGGTCGGAAAACTAGTTTTAGTATGGAAAACTTTTTTTTTTCAATGGAAACGTCTGCAAACTTTGTATTCATAGGTTTTCTATGCTTTTTTATAATTCTATCAAGATTTATTAAAATCGGACGACAATATGGTATAGCTGCCTTTTTTCTTTTTAATGGTAGCATCCTGCAATTTTGTATGTGTTTGTTTCATATGATTTCACATAATTTTACAATTTTTTGGCCAAATCGGATGTCTATATCATATAGCTCCCATACGAATGATTGGTCGGAAAATGGGAAAAAGAGTATTTTTTAAAAATATTTAAGCGAGCACTTGCAAGGGTATAAAAACTTTGGCACAGACGAAGTTAGCTTAGCTTTCTCGTTTTAAATTTTAGTTTATACGAGCTACGCATCGAATTTAAACGCTTCCTTGAGCTGAGCTTCCAAATACCCATTTACCAGAAGGATAAAGTCTCTCGTGACAGATCATTGGCTAGTCGATAAGAAGAGGTCTTTAAATCTATCCAAATGGTCTTGAATTTGTTCGTATTCTTCATTCTAAGGCAAAGGTTTTACCATTTGCACCGCGGGGCTTTTTACAAAGTTGAATGTTTTAGCCATTTTTCATGGCTAGTTTTTTAAAGCCGACGCCAAAAGCTTGTAAAGGTAAAGGAATCCGTACGAACTAGCGGCCGATTTCTCCTCTCCTATATAGCTTCTATGTTAAATAATCTTGAAATTTATTCTGTTATGTATAAGATGTGAAATTGGCCCTTAATGTACTTGGATTGCTAAACTTTCGTCTTCTGATTTAGTAACCCCGAAACAACTAAAAAATCTTAAAATAGTGGAAACAAAATGGAGGAGTTTAGTAAGAACAAGACCGTAAGCCGTAACCACTAAGGAAAAAAGTCGTTCAAGTCCGACTATAGTAAACTCTGTACTCAAAGTTCTGTCACCTTGTGTGCGGCGGCGCCAAGAAGCGAGAATATGGCTAATGCGTCTGCGTGGCGTCAGTTACCTGTCGTTAGTTTCAAAAACATGGACGAAACATGGGTTTATCTAAGGAGCGTTTAAAACGATGAACTGAAAAGGTAGAAAACGAAAGCAAATACACCTCCATCTGCAGCAAAGGTTATAGTTATATGGTATGATATACTTTGATTATCTCAAAGAGAACAAGTGAGAGCTCTGCGCTGTCATAGCTGTGCATAGCTTAGTCTTATATTATTAGAATTTTGAGAGTAGGCGACTTTACTGAAGCTAGCAAGTGACGAAATCAAAGTAAAAGTATCCATTTGATTATTCGCCAGACTTCGTACTTCCTTGACTAATTCCTGGTTCCAAACTGAAATAAGTGACTTGAAAGAGAAATGATTTTCCATCAATAAAAAGGCAGAGTCTGTGGCTACTTGGTACTTCGAAGATCTGTATTGTAGCTAGAAAACACGAGCTTAGAGAAAACTATTGTACAATAAGTAGACAGTCACGTGTCGAAAAGAGTCATCTGCAGAGGCCTCATACACCAATAACATAACGCTTTGTTGATGCTGCTTTTGTATGTTTATTTGTTAATGCTTACTCTTGTGCCTGGAGTTCAAGCAAGTTCACTTACTTAAACATCAAGGCAACAATATAAAGATGAAAAACTCTGATAGGAAAGCCACACGAAAGCATACAAGATGTAGTTGTAAAGAGAAAAGTAAGTCATATTCTACTTTCTTTGTGTTGTCAAAAACACTTCAGTTTGAGAGCTCGTCCTTAATAAAGTAATAGCAAGGCTTGACAAGCCTTTGTGTACACGTAACAGCGACTTAACATGACAAAACGCACTTAAACAGTTACATTTAATCACTTCAATCTTAATTAAGGCTAAATGAAATGTCTTTAGAAATTCGAAGAGACTTTTAAAACAATATCCATCGAGAACGATATAAAAAAAAGTAGTTTCTGACAAATTAAATGGGTTTGTTAGCCTCAAACTAAAGCCATAAAAATAGAGTGATAAATGGGGATGAATTTGACTCAAAAATAAAATGAAATAAAAATAGAAAGAAAAAAAACAGTAAACTTATATAGATCAAGTTTTTAGTAGACTTTCAAGTTATCAGTGTTTAGTTTCATTTCCTTTCGATTTGAATCAAGTTTTCAATCAAAAACTTTTCAAGGTAAAACACTGACCTGTCCAACAGTGCGTATGAAATTGCCCCTTTTTTTTGTTGAAGCACTTAAAGAAAATATTAAAAAAAAAAACACGTAAAAATGTATATTCATCCATCAGCGCAGCAGCAGAAAACCACTTTATGAAACTATTGCGAGGTACTTGGTCATAAAAAAAAACTGGCTGACGACAACATGTTGGCATTTTTGCAATGATTTACGCACAATAACAAACTGGGTGGGTAGGGGGCCCCAGGAGGTGGAGGAGAAGGAGAAGAAGGAGTAGAGTCTGGCTGGCTGGTCTTAATGTATATAAATCCAAACAAAAGCCACTGGCGATGACTCTAGGCTTCTCTATGCAACACCGTCTATGGCTTCCAAGCATTAACCCTCCACTTGTAGGAGAGTGCATACAAAAATGGGAACACTGCAGGCTTAAGATGGCAATGGCTTCCAGCCGAGAATAGGTTGAATAAACTTTAGCCTGGCCTCAAACTCGCACACACACAAGCACACACAGGATGATAGCCATCCTGTAGGTGATTCAATGCGGAAATTGAATTCTCGTTCATTTCCTTCAACACTTCTGGTGTAAAAAATTGATACAATCAGGAATCTGCATTGTGGGTGAACCTGCTGCTGCTGCTGCTGCAACTGGCAGCCATCCAATGCATTATCCCACAGCTTATTTGGCTTTTTGCCAAACAAAATTTCAAATTTATTTCTTTGTTTTTTAATGTTTCACAAAA
The DNA here is from genome assembly GCA_035044985.1 of Lordiphosa fenestrarum. NCBI lineage: Eukaryota > Metazoa > Arthropoda > Insecta > Diptera > Drosophilidae > Lordiphosa > Lordiphosa fenestrarum. The sequence continues at coordinate 21,342 of JAWNNO010002333.1, read as the reverse complement.
AATAAATCAAATTGTTTAAGTTTTTGTCGCGCCAGTGAAATTGGTTCATTCTTTCGGGGATTCGTTGACGCACAAAAACCTGAACCGGCCGCAGCTGTGTCAAAAAGAGTCATAAATATTGCAAAATGTCCACCACCGGCAATTAACCAAATGCATCAAGGGTGCGGCGGCCCAGGCAGGGATTTTTTGTTATTTTCTTTTTTTCGGGGAAACCGCCCAAAAAATGGAAGTACAAAATGTAGTAATAGAGTCAAGTTAAAGGTTTAGGAGCCGACTTGTTTTATACCCTGTTGAAATAGATACAAGCCAGCGGAGCTTGGGTCACACCATCAAACTGTTGTGCATGTATTAGTGTAAAGCCCGTCGAGAGTATGAATGGCGCTTAGTAAGACAAACTCTCTGAGAGTCAGGCACAGCATGTGTGAGAGAAAAAGGTATCTTTGCTTGTGAATGACAGAATAATACAGTGAGAAAAGAGGGCTAGAAAGTATTCTTTACATGATTCCTTTGGGAAAACACGGAAAAGGGGTTCGAACTTGTTTTATAGAGAGCTTTGGTGGCTATAGATGAATTTTGTTAAGCCCCAGGGGGTCAAAAGAAAAGCTATCAAGACTTTATGCAAGACTCCACAGTACTTATTTCCTTCTATACAGGTATGAGAGTAGAAGACTAAAAAATTTTATCTTTTATCTAGTTAAAAGCGACAAATACTAAAAAAATTCCATAAAAACTAGATGATTCCAAAAACATCACACGGTATTCTAAAGGACCTCATATTTCAGGCATTTTTAAACAATTTTTTCTTTCAAATTTTTTGAAGGGCGTGTTGCTTGTGTGTGCTGTATGATGTATGCTTGGACCCCGGAAGTAACAAACAAATTAAATTGATGGCGCTCCAACAGACGACATTTGGCAAATGGAGCTGCTGAGCTAGCCATGTGGGCGACAACCACGTGCCATTTTAGCCAGCCACAAGAGCAAAATACAAAAAGAAAAACAGCAACAACAACCACAACCGGTCGCTGCTTCATATGGTACATCAGCTCATATTTGTGTGTGTATGTGTGTCGGTTGCCACTCCAAGTCCATCTATTTTATTTACTTTGCGCCCGTTGGTAATGGTTGGTGGTTGTGTAGCCCAGCCATTAAGGCAGCTAGCTAAGGGGGTGCGCTTCAAGCGACGCGACGGTCTGGCTACAATGGATTTCTATTGATGGATTTATTGAAATTAATTTGCTTCAATTTTATTGCTCAAAATGGAAAGACCTAAAGTGGGGCGCTGAAATTATGCATGAATCATTTTCATATTCATATTTGTTTGATAAAGACATTAAGAAAAGGAAGAGAGCAAATAAGGGTGTGGAAGAGGAAGGCATACCTAAGCTAAGAACAGAAAATTGATTTCAAAATTGACAACTACTAAAAGTCAGAAAGGTTTTAATCAAGGCTGCAAACCTCCTAAAAGTCGGCAGGGGTTCGAACATCCGAAAAGAAAAGATTTAGATTGAGATTGGGATTTAGTTTAATTAGATTTAACTCTATTTTGCAGAAGATTTTGGAATTTCTGAGCGACAAGTGTACCACAAGTTGAGTAGAAATCGAGGGGAAGAGGTTTGGGTTCCTGAAATTTAACGGATGTTTTGTAAATTGGATGCAGATATTTACACAAAATTTCAACCCAATTTAGGTGTAACTCTTTTATATCTGCAGAGCTCTTGATACGAACTTTTTCCAAAATAAGATACCGCTCGTTTTTTTGGTACCAAAAGGTTCGACAGGAAAAAATTATTTGAATCGGTTCGGGTTCGCTTTTTAAAGCTATGAACTTTATGTTTGATATGTGGGTTGGATATGTGGAATTCAATGTTTTACTGGTTCAGGGACCAAACTGGTTTTGAAGTGGTTTAAAGTAGATGAAACTTGGTGTAGTTGTTGTAACCAGCCGGCTGACCTACTTCAAAAGTGGTTCAAGTCCACATCTCAGAAATTACTAGGGTTGTAATCCGGATCGGGCCTGGTCTTTGGGTCTACATTGTGAGTGTTAGATAGAAAGAAGTTTAAACAGATCCAAAACTGTTGAGTGTTTTCTTTTCCAAAAACCAATTGAGTTTTCCAGCTTTTATCTTAAATTTTCGGCTCTCTTGACGACCTTATCTTTGAATCGGTTTCTGAAATTCAGAGCTTTAACTTTTTCCTATAGATCGAATTCGGTAACGAGAACAGACCTGGGAGAGAAAAAAAATGTAACCTGACCGACAAAATTCGGTAAAGCCCGACTATAATTTACTTCGTACCACCGAAAGTGAATGCGCAGTATAAAATGATGTTGCAGTAGCAGCAAACAATCTTTTGCTCATAACTTGAACATCGTTCACTCGATTTTTTATCAATCCTTCGGCGGATCGAATAACTGAATATGTCCAGAAGGAATGAACCTTCTATCTATAAAACTGTCGAGGCTATGACGGATTTTCCAACTTACGGAGGCTGGAGGGGGCGTGGCAAAATTGGAAAAATAAACTAGATATTCATTCTCTCCGCTTTTGTATCCTTAACGCAAATCTTCAAAAGCTGTCAAAAGGCTACTTAATTCACAGCTGAAAAAGGGAACAGAAATGAGTAAAATCCCAAATTTATAGCAAGTTAGTGCCAATTCATTCATTATTCAATTTTTTATTCATTTATTTATATGACTTTAATCGCAATTAGACAACTAATGAAATATGTAGTATATATGTGTAGGCACTTGAAAAGTCTTTTATCTGGAGCAACCACCACCACTTTGGCCTCCGTCCACTTTGATCAACTTGGAACTAAACGAAGCAACAACAAAAATGAAAACAAGAAATGCCCGTCCCGGGAACCGAACCAAACTCTTATGAAATCGCCACACACTCAATTGATTACAATTGATTGATTTTGAAAGTAGAGCTGGAGCTGAGGAATGAGTACACACACACACACACATACTCCACTCCATCAACCCACATGGGTTGGCCCCACAATGTTTACTTAAAGACGCTGCAATTTCGCTTATTTCTCGGTATCAATTTGAATTTGGTCAAGTGTAAACATTGAATGAATCTTTGTCTTATAATTTGAACAGCTGAAAATAGTTTCAAGCTATTATCCCAAATAATGTTATTGTTTTGATGGCATTTGTAATTTATTTGCAGCTATTGTAATCTGATAGCCAGCTGCTGCCGTGCCGTTGATACATGCCACCGTATGTTGAATGTTGCCAGTGGCAAACACTGTGTGTTTCTGTGTGTGTGTGTATCTATGCTAGAGAGCGAACTCGTGCTGTGCGCTCGGGCCATTAAAATTAATTATAAATTGTTTATGCCGCCACTCACTATTAAATAATGCTTACACTTATGAATTTAATGAATAACTCAAACTGAATTCTTTTGCTATCTGTGTCAAGTTTGCATTGCCCTCAATTGGCTAAGATATATTTAGAACAGGACTTGATAAGCAATCGACACAAATGGCTTGTTGCAGCCGAGTTGCATTTATCAGTCTAGATAAAAATCGTTCATAATCTGCATGTAGATACGTCATTGGGCAAGTGACATGATCAAGTTGGAGGTTATATAAAAAATTGAAATGAATTATGCGATTTTTGGAGAGGCAAAAGTAGGGTTAGATTTTAGAAAAATCTGGTAAAACATTTTTATTATTTCAAAATTTAAATATAAGACAAATCTAAGTTGGAAGAGCAGAGCTGTTTCCATATTTAATTACTTTTCATTACAATAATCTCGAGTATTTCGATTTTTTTTTTGTTAATCTTAATTGTAGCTGTCTGTATTTAATTAACATTTTAATATCTCATTAAATTCAATTATTCATATTTTTTTTTTGGTCATCGTAATTGTAACTTGGTATTACGATTACTCTTTCAAAAATATGATTACTCTTACAATTACTTGAATAATTGTACCTATAAAGGGGAATTATTGAGTAATTGTACTGGAAATTTTAAGTAATTCATGTGTTTTTAGGTGTAAGCTGTCATTATTTACTAGCTCATAAATCTAATGCTTGGAATATATACCAAACTGTAGATAATTTAACCCCTCTCTCACATCCAAAGTTTTAATCACAAGGATTAGTTCAAAAATAATTACAATTGGAATTATTTTTTGCACTATTACCATAAGTAATTGTAGCTAATAACTCTGAGCCAAATTTGAAACACAAATCTTTGTGTCAAAAGTCATTTTGGATACATACAGACATATGTTTTTAGACCATAGGATGGACAGTCCATTACAACTGTTATTTTTCCTGCCTTCAAAGACTTTAATGTAGGTATTAAATCTATTTTTATAGCAATTTCCTCATAAAACATTTGGGTTTCAGAAAGAACATTAGAACCAAGAACTTGGCTTGAATCTGGCCAATATAGTCAAGAAACCTGTCAAATAACAACCAGTCAATCATTTGAAAAATTTGGAAATTTCTGGCGTTTTCATTTCCTACTAAAATCCAAGAGAATTACTAAATTTCTGAGCTACAACCAACTTCTTTTTCTAATCTTCAAATCTTTCTTTAAGCCAAAAGTGCTGCTTCCGGTGTTTTTCCATTAAAATTTTTGTGTGTGGTTCAATGCGTTCGTGTCCATTTTTGGAATCTCGTTACGCATTTGGCACAATTGAGTCATCAGCATTGACAGCGGCACTTTCTTCCTCCTCCATGGAGGCGTGACTAATTAGTAATTAAAAACATTGGTGTGAATAGCATAAGCACTGAGGAGGGGGGATAGAACCAGAAAGAGTAAAAGGCACGCATAAATATTATGTTGTACCTTAAACAACAAATTGCCAACAAATACAACAACCCCCATTTGAGTTTCAAGTTTCCACTTGGCCAAGAAATCAATGAGAGCATAAAAAGGCTTTTTTTTTTTTCTTAAGATTTGCAACCCCCACAAGGACCTGCTGTCAACATGTTTCCCAAAACCATTTGTTGTGCTCCCTCATCGCCAAGAATTGCATACCTCAAAGGCATTTAATTAGGACGCGTGTCACGTAAATCAACAAAATAAAGTCTCTCCTAGCAAACCAAGCCCAGCCGTTCCGAGTCAGGAAATTGTTTAAAATAATTGCAAGTAAATGAAAATGCAGCTGCCATTTGACAAAGAAGGAAACAAAAGCCAAAAGGTAGCAAAGTGACTTTGGCAGCTGCGCAGAGGAGCCAGTGTTGCTGAGGCTGTAAAACTCTAAACAAGAAATGTTTCTGTTGCGCTACTTCAACAAACGGAGTCCAGAATATCCGACGGGGGGGGGGACTAATCTTTTGTCGTGTGTATCTGTTGGAGTTTTGTTGATGTTGTAAATATAAAAAGACAGATAGTTTCTTTTTTTATTTGTTCCCACTTCTTGCATAAAGAGACAGCCGAGAGGAAGTCATCAAATAAGTTTGTTGACGGCACGTCCCAATCTCAGTGCTTCCTAAACTGTGGTTTGTGCTTTGCATGCGCAATGGAAATTAATTCAAGTGCAGCGTGATTCGTGATGGCAACGTGAATGAACACTTAATGTGGAATATATGTCCCTGGAGTCAATATAAACAGAAGGAATTTAAAATTTAGTATTACTAAATTTGAACTGCCATCAGACAAAAATTGTTTTTTTTATACCCTTGCAAAGGGTATTCTAATTTTGCCCAGAAGTTTGCAACGCATAGAAATATTCACTTCCGACCCCATAAACTATATATATTCTTGATGAGCTGAGTCGATTGAGCTTTGTCCGTCCGTCTGTTTGTCTGTCTGTTTCTACGCAAACTAGTCTCTCAGTTTTAAAACTATCGAGCTGAAATTTTGCACAGACTCTTCTTTTTGCTGCACACTACTAATATGTCGGAACCGACCGGATTGGATGACTATAAATCATAGGAACAATCGGTCGGAAAACTAGTTTTAGTATGAAAAACTTTTTTCTTTTCAATGGAAACGTCTCCAAACTTTGTAATCGTAGGTTTTCTATGTTTTTTTATAATTCTACCAAGTTTTATTAAAATCGGACAACTATATGGTATAGCTGCCATACAAAAGATAGGTCTGAAAAACAGTCTTAGTTAGAAAAACTTTTTTCATTTTAATGGCAGCATCCTGCAATCTTGTATTTGTTTGTTTCTCATGCTTTTACATAATTCTAAAAATTTTTGGCCAAATCGGATGACTATATCATATAGCTCCCATACGAACGAGCGGTCGGAAAATGGGAAAAATAGTATTTTTTGAAAATATTTAAGCGAGCACTTGCAATGGTATAAAAACTTTGGCATAGACGAAGTTAGCTTAGCTTTCTCGTTCATTATGTGCGGTGTTAGATGTGTGCTTTTACAGACTATTTGATAATTGTTTTATAATATCTTATAGCAGTTCAAAAGCAGTCCCAGTGATCTCTTGAAAAACTCTACCACTACTCGAATATTTGGGATCTGTTGGTTCATGGGAGATTCATTAAAGATTTTGAAGTCGCATTGTATATTAAAGCAAGGCTACAAATCGGTCCTGATCCGATCACCTTTTAAATCACCCCATGAACTGAACCTTTCAAGTTTTTCACTTCCCAAACCTGAACAGGACTTCGTATGTTTGAAAATAGGTTAGGTTTAAAAAAGTTTCAAAGCACTTGTATAAGAAACTATAGAATTTTCTGTGCATAAGATTTTCGTATGAACGATTGAATTTTGAACTAAGCTAGAAGAACTTTAGGTATAAAGTCGCAGGAACGTTGCAGGCTACTAGATTATAAAGAAGCAAAGCCGCAAGCATCAAATCTACTGGGACTCAACTTTTGTCGTCTAATCTAGTAGCCTAACATTGTGGCGACATTTCCACATAAAAAGGCAAGCTGTTTTAGCTCGAAATGAAAACGTTTTTACGAATTTCAAATTTTTAGTTTAAGGCTTCATGTTGGGCTAGAGAAAGTGGAGTCTAGCTTTCATTTTCGAAGACACGGAAGCCATGGAAGGGATAGTTGGGATGGCATATACTTAGATTAGTTTTCTCATATTCCTGTTTTTGCTAATCCAGGTGGGTTTTCCTCATTTGCTTTAACTGAGCAATGCAAGTTCAACAATACAACATGATAGTCGGCCCTTAATTGAAGTGTCAAATAAGTTAGATGCGTCCACCCTTATAAAATTAAGCAGAGTTTTTGTACCAATTTGTACAAATTAAACGAAAATAAGCTAAAAGTTTTGCACCGACCCAAGAGGTTAAGAGCCAAGTTTGGAACCAAAACCTTTGGTTCGACAATTAAGGCAACTGGTTCCTTGGATTTCATGATGGGTTCGAAACCCTGTATCCGAATCACTGCAGATTTTGAGTGAAAAGTAAACATTGTGGCAAATTTTAACCAGATAATTGCAATAAAACTAAGGGCCGTTTTCTCATCTTCTAAATAGCGGCTATGTGACAGATTAACTTCAATTTTTCTTTGTTCTTTGTAGGTTTATGTGACAGATTGTCCTATGTAGAAGATTAGAAAACGGCCCTAAGTGATTGGTTGGCCTAAAAATTCATACTAAAGGTGTTGGAAATGATTCCAACTGTTAAAATTGGGCTATATAGATTACAAATAGCTCTTATTTCAAGTCAAATAGTGGAATATTTACAATACAATACAATACTTGAAGTGGATTGCTATAAATCCTGTTTTACCAACAAATACTTTGATAATTCCTCCACCTAAGATCAGTATAAGAGCTTTATTTTCTTCTCTGATCTTTTGTGACTTGCAAGCATATAAAAGTTCTCTTAATATCAAAATAGTTCACCCCAAGGAGGGTGTACTGTAATACAAAATTTTCATGCTGCTGTTGGGGGAAAATGTCAAAGAATTACTAAATTTATTTTGCCGTTTGCGAACTTTTGATTGACAAAAATAGTTCATAAATCAGCTTGTATGATTTAATTTTCGAAATTCAAGTTTTCTTTTGGGGGAAATTTATTTTGTTGAATCCAGCGTTAAACAAAGTCCAAGTGAAAAGCCCTGTAGTCGCCGAGTGCTAATGAAAACAGATGGTTTTGCCAACCACAATTCGTCGGTGGTGGGTTGAGAGTGGGTGGGGGTGGCTGGTTTGGTAGTTCGGTTGCATTTTGGGCGTAACACGGAAAACGAAAGTTGGTTGAACTTGAACAGACGGCAGAACTATGAACTCCTGGTGCACTGGCCACATAAAAACCCACCCAAAACTGCAGATGGCCAGAAAAAATAGTGATTGTCCTTGTTGAAAAGAGAGAGAGGGAGACAGAGAGAGAGGGCAAGAGAGAGCAGCTGATGCTTCATCTTCCTGCCTGCAAAATTATTGATTTTCAAGAGCAAAAGAAGGGAAAAGCGAATGCATTGCATCCGCCGACTTAAACTTAAGGAGAGCAAAAAGCCGCGCCCTTAAAAAAATGCCGCACAGACGCCGCCGTGCCAAGCCCACAAAATGAAATTTGCATTTTTAATGCTCCGCTCTTACCTGCAATTACCGTATCCGTCAGCGAGTATTTGGTGCCCGTTTTCGGGAAATCCTTCAGCTTGCGATTGGTCAGGATCAGCTCTCCACTAAAGTGGGCCTCCTCCAGTATTCGTTCCAAGGAGCGCGTCAGCTGTGAGTGGCCCAACAAGGCTGCCGCCGAGCTGGAGGAGGAGGGGGAGCCAAGTGCCACAAAGCCAACTCCGCTGTGTAGGCGATTGTAGACAGTGGCGGCCATTCTTGAGCGTGTGGGCGTGGCGTAGGCGGACGATGCTAACAAACTACTAGAATCTCGGACGAGGACGATTATTTCTTCATGTTGGTGATTTGTTTGTTTGTTGTTTTTAAGTTTTAGCACTGCAGCCCATTGATAAGATTTCTGGGAATTTTCTTTGCCTCAGTTTGCGGCTTCCTTCTTTGGGTTCTCCTCACACGCGCAGCACACACACACACACAGACAGCAAAACGCAAGCCGTTACGAAGCGACAGAGTGCGAACCGAACCAACTGCACAGCTAGAAAATACTGAAAACGAAACAGAGAGCAGAGAACAATGGTGTGACCGTTTGCTGTTAAGCTGAATATATCGAACGGTGAACGGTCGCAGCAGTGCGTGAGTCACGAGTGGTGAAGGTACTTGAATACTTTTTGGAAAAATGTTTTATATGAATGGGCAGAGGAGACAGCTAATGTGTTTTCATGCATAAGTATTCATCATTTACAAAATAAAACCAAGATCACCATATATCAGAGTTGGAAGTTAGTTGCGCCTCTTTGAATTCGCTTATATACATTTCTGATCTTCAAAATTTTTATATAATATTTAACTGCCTTGTCTTAAGCTCGTATCCCACTTTTCTTGCTGCTCTGAAACATGGCAAATCTCAAATAGTTGACACTATTTTTCTTAAGTGCGTAAAATAATTAAAATGTTAAAGTCACTGTCATCCCCAACTAAACTATCGATATATCGCTTGAAAAAATATCGATAAGAATGCTGCATAAATCATTCTACCATCCCCAAATTTAGTGCAACAACGAACAACGCAAGCGAGTGTGTAAAGTAAAATATATATTAATAATCCTCTTCAAATTGCTTAAATGTAATCGCGTTGTAGCTTTTAAACCGTTTTTCGTAACCCAAAGCCTTAAAGTATCGTTATCTCATCATCGGCGTGTGTTTTCCCCCTTTTCCCCATATCGTGAAAGTGTGTCAATCAGCGGATAAGAGAAAGAGGAAGTAGGGAAGCAAATACAACAACAACAACGTAAGACAATAAGAGTGCCCTCAAAACGCCATTAAATTTAAATTAAATTTTATTAGATCATCGATATTTCGAGTGTGTGTGTGGCAAATCGAGTTATAATTAATGCAAAGCTACCCTAGTTCCGCATTTTTGAAATTCTAACAGCAGCAACACAAATCTTGTTGCCAGTCTCTCAATCAGCTGTTGGACAGATACCGCCGAGAGTGCAAGTGGGACAGCCTGAGAACGCGCGCCAAAACAAACGCCACAAATCAACGGCACAGTGGGTCAAGGTCAAAATAATTGATCTTAATTATAAATAGATGAAATCTAGTCCAGGTAAGTCAACCGGTTACCTTAATACCAAATCTTATAACGAAAGGAGCAACATTTCTTTTGGTTTGCCCTCAAGTTCTTAAATCGTCTCTAATTTAATACGCGTGTGTTGAAAAATATTTAAATCAAAAAAAAGTGCAAAATGAGTGAATCTAACGAAGCAGCCGCCGCATCTGCCGCTCCGCCGCCAGAACCAGTCACCGTTACTCAACCAACAGGAGGCCAACGCTCCAATATACCCACACCCGCCTCATCTGTGACCGGAATACCCGTTAGTAAGCTTAAAACTCCATTCAGCTATGGTTCAACAAGTTCGGTGTCAAAAATCGGACGTCCTTGTTGTGATCATACAACGCCGAAAGCGGGTCCACCACCCAGAGGTGAGTTAAGCTCCAGAGATTTTATTATATTCTTGATAGTATGAGTAGATAATTAATATTTATCATGGGCCATATAGCTCTTAAATGTATCGAATGCTTGGTATAGTACCAACATTTACTATTTATGCTGGTTACATTCAGTTACCTAAATTCAAGTGAGTTGAATGTGTTCTTCATTTTTTACACACTTTTCTATTATCGCTTGAGAACAATGCCAGTTTCTCACTGTTATGTTACGCTCTTTAATCTGCTCGTTATCCCATCATCTAAGGGATTTTAATTATTTTATATAAAAAAATAATATGGATATTAATATAGAGAGAGTTTTGACCCAATAAGTTTATAATATGATTGCGGAGTGTCCCAGAAATCTATAAAGTTTTGTGTATAAACGATTTAATTTTGAGCTACAAGACAAGAATAATGTTGGATACTAGATTATAGGGAAGGAAACCACAACGATGTAAAGCAGCTTCGCAGTCGGTTTCACATCTCGAAATAAAACCGTTTACTATTTACTATAAGAAAATCTTTAGAGATTTATAGGACACCCGCAGTTTAACTATCTTAAGGGTCCATTTCTCATAACCAAATAACTGGTATGTGTTGGATAAACTTACTACACAGATCAACTGTTGTATTTTAGATTATGAAATTTATGGTTCTATGTAGAAGATGAAAACTAGGCCCTAAGTAGTCTGTAGTTAATCTGTTAAATTGTCAGGAAACAGCGTAGATGCATCACAGTCATCGGAAAAAGTATTTCCCACCAAAAACCATTATATCTTTTCAGCAAATAGTCCCAAAATACTTCATATTCATATCGAAAACTGGTGCAATATTAAGCTTGTCCAGAATCCGCTGTTTGGTTTAGAAAATATACACCGTCTTGTCATGTGTCATAATGTCATAAGTATTTTGACAAAGATTTCACAATTGATTCATTCAAGACTAGACTGCTGGAAGAATGATTGATTTCAGAGTAGGCTTCCACGCTAAACCTGAATTTGGATTTAGAAACTCAATATATTTAAAGGATTAACTTGAAACTAGTCATAGAAATACCAAAAATGCAAATTTCTGATATTTCCAAGAACCATAAACGCAGGAAAGTGGATCGTTCCTACAATTTTAATATGTTCATGGTTAAGTACTTAGGTTTATCTCTTAAATGTGATTCAAATCTCAATCATTTCATTCACTCGATCGACGGAACCATTAAAAACATAAAAGTTGTTCATATTGAGACAATTTTTCAGACCTATTTTTTGTTGTCCGATTTTGATTAAACTTGGTCGAATTATGGAAACACATAGAGAACCAATGAATACGAAGTTTACATTGAAAACCAAATCGTTTTTCTTACTATAACTAAATTTTCGAGCAATCGTTTCTATGTCAGCAATCCCCACTACCCCCTCCCCTCCCTAACCCCACCCCCCTACTAGGCATCACAATGGGCCAAAAGGCCTCTGGGTGAACTCGGCATCTGCCGAGCAGCCTATTCAACCTAACATAACCTAACCTGTTATGTCAGCTATATGCTATTGTCATCGGATTAGATTGGATCCGACATATTAGCAGCATGCAGTAGAAAGACTCTTAATAGCTTTGCTTGGAAGCAGTTATAAAGACGCCCGGACATAGCTCAATCGACTCAACCCGTCGCCCTGATCATGAGTGTATATAGTTTAAGGGCTCGGATGATCGTTTCAATCAAATTGGAAGGCTTTCTTCGAAACCAATTCAGACTGCTTATCATTTGGCGTATAAACATTTGGCGTATGCCCCAGGGGCTTTGGCTGAGAATCTCCATTTTAAGTGGAATTTCTTTCACAGAAAATTCAGTTATCTGGCGTTGACATAGTTCAGTCCAAGACTGTTCTGTTGCTACCACAGTAGTGCGAATATGAAACCCTCAAGTATTTTATAAAACTACAATAACATTTGCTAATTTTCTTCACCTTCCAACCCTGTCAATTTCAATTATAACTTGTGCTTGAACAAGTCGTCTGTAAGTCCGGAAAACACCCACAACAATCTATTGAACAGCAAATGGTGATGAAATGTTCACCTCTCCAAAAGCAACCGTGAGAAACCCTCAGACATTAACAACTTCATTTGAATTAAAAAGTTGACCAACATTAATTGGCAATTTAACTGTTTTATTTGTAAACAAAAAACCCTCCGCAAATGTTTGCTAAAAAACACAATGGATAAATTGTTTAACGTGCCGCCCACGCTCTTAATTTACTTATAAAGTGCCTCCCAGTGCGAATTATGATCAATTAAATAATTGTGTTTTGTAAAGAAGCTGCTGAAGGCGTGTTTGTGTTTGCCAGGCACGTAATTGTGCCAAAACAACCGCAACCAGGCAACGACCCACTAGCCTATATAGGCAATCGATCTATTGATCGTTTCGTTTTCGGGGTTTCCATCTAATTGACAGTCAATGCAACCGCAATGCATTAGAAAGATAAAAGTGAATCACATTTTGGTATTAAAGCTCAATGTCAAACCCGGCCGGCCGGCAACAAATCATCATAATTGAATATAATTTTTGTTAGATTTTTGCACTGCGCATTTACTGATGTTTCGTTCCGTTTCCATTTCGCTTGCTCTCGTGACGGAGCTTATGTCATTTTTTCAAATTGATCTTGATCGGGAACAAGCGCTACACGGGGAAAATATGTAAGACCAAAAGCTCATTTGTCTACAGACTTGAGATAGGCATCATTTAAGCTGGAGAGATGCTGTGTAAGCTTCTAATGGATGAGATACATTCGAGTGGATCAGTCGAGAGCATTGTTAAGTTTACATTAATCATTTGAACAATTGTGTTATATTCCGATGAGTGTGTAAATATTGGGATATAATTAACACTACTCAATAGAGTCGTTTTATAAGTGGCGAAAGCTTTCTCGTCTCCAGTTTTGGTTTAGTATAAGGTTGGTTTTGCTTAAACCCCCTGTTGATGATGCATTCTTTGATCATAGACTTAATGGCGATTTTAAGAGAGCTTTAAAATACAATATTATATATATATATTGACAGAGATTTTTGATGGAGATTTGAAAGATATAAATTGACGACCCTACAAAACATAGTGTCGGAAAAATTTTGAGTTCCGAAACTTGATCACAAGGCCCATGCAAAGAAGTGTTGTCATGTTACTCTCAGAGTGGCACAGGTATGTCGTTGTGACTCCGGTGCATTCAACAAGATCCAAAGGATATTGGACTTAGACAAACATATTTAAAAAGTTTACCATAAAAACGTTGCCCGAAAAAGATTAGGCGAAAGATTAGAAATCGGGCCTAAATATGATACACAAGCAAACAGAGATTCACGCAATTTCATAGATGAGACATTTTTCCTAAATTGGAGTGGAGTGAAGAATGACACACACTTAAGTTGGTATACAATTTGTGTACCAGCCACAATGAATGAAGAACACTTGCAGAACAGTTGCAAAATGTCAAACTTTTTCAAAGAAACCAACGACCATTTGTTTCAAAGTGCATTTGTCCATAAATAGCTTCAATAAGATTAGGCATGTGTTGAAAGCCTCACAAAGACGACTGCTGTTTATTTGAACAGATCACGATTCGTCATGTGATTGCATATATTCAAAATGTTTTATTTTTATTCACTTCAAAATGGTGTGATCTAATTTTGAGTGTAAGTTTGCAAAAAAAAAAAAATGCAATGCTTTTAATTTATGTATATATGTTCTATGATTCAGATTTATTTTACAGTCATTGCTTCTTATCGAGTTATAGAAAGAACCAATAGATTCTGTTTGGAATTTAACCACAAAATAATTGTTTATTTTTATACAGAGTATTGCACAGAGTGTTTTAGGTTTGTGCAAAAGTATGTAACAACGAAAAGGAAGCATCTTCTCAGACCCTATAAAGTAGATATATTCTTGATTAGCAATAACAGACGAGTTTATAAAGCCATGTTCGTAACAGATCTCAGAGATAGTAAGAGATAGAGGTTTGACATGTAAACGAAGTCAAGTCATATTCCCAACAGTTTTAGATATTAAAGTTTCCTACCTTCCATACGTTTTTAGTAATCTAGATCGAAGTTTGAATGAACGATAGTCAAGTTATAAGCAAAAGAATGTTCGCTGCAGCAGCGCTGCATTTCAACATTAAAATTCAGGCTGAGCATTAACTTACTATGGTACAAAGTATACAACAGTCAGGCTGGACCGACTTTCTTAATGGTATTTGTGGCAAAAAGGGCAAGGATAACTTCTATTCCTTAATACTTTTTGTACAGAATGAAGCATTTTCAACTGCGTTAAGTAGAAATCCGGATATAACTTAATGTAAGAAAAATAATGATGAAATAATTATTCAATTTGTAAGTCAGACCAGAAAAATCTTTTAATAAACACCCAAAGCCTGAAGTGATATAAAAATAATCATCTTTTTGCAAAATCTCCTCCCCTTTTCCCGTTTCGAGCTGTGATAAGTGCCAAATTGCTAAAAGCCAAAAGCAATTCAGACTCAGACAGACTGATATACACTACATATAAACGATATAATGCATACAGGGGGCGCCAAGACCATCAATCACTCATTTATCCAAATGAAAAAATCAAAATAAAAAAAGCATTTTGTGGTTCATGTGGCAACTCTCTGCGCAATATAAAAAGAGACGTTCAACGAACGCTGGTACTCTGTTATTGTTTGCAAAATATGATTAAAAACTACGCGTCCGTGTTAAAATAAAAATGTTTAATATTTTTTTTTTACGGTTTTTCATGTTGTCGTTTATTCAATAAAAACACAGTAGACGAAGCATTGCCTCACACAGCAGCTAGCTTAACTACACTAGGCCACATGGCTGCGGTTTAAGCTCGCTCTCCTTCGCTCTCTTTCTCTCTCTCTCTCTCTCTGCTGCTTCCCTCAGTTAAAAAAGCTCGCCATAACTGATTGAGCAGCACTAGAAAACTTAGACTTTGCAGTTACTTCAACGACTTAACGCGAAGCGGACGTGTTTGACGCGTGAAATTTTCCTCTCAAAAGAAAACAGAGATCAGATGGCTTACAACTAAACGGATACAAGTATTATTCTGCGAATTTTCTTGGGCAAAACTAATTGATTGTTACATCTACAGAAACAAAAGGTGAATTGGCTTAAGACTGTTCAAGTAAAAGTAAAAGTTGTCCGCTTGTTGTCCTCGCGGTGGCCCCAAAAAAGGGCAAAAGTGTTGTGCAAATTTTTGGTGGAACTTTTCTGAATTTGTTATGAGTTTTCTGTGCTGATGATATATGATATATTCGAGATTTCTTGTCCTTGAGTTGTGGGATTTTTTTTGGGAAATTAATTCTTTTGTTTCTGTTGAGAAAGTTTTTGTCATCACATAAATAAATAATAAATTAATGATTTTATAACCTTGCTTTCGATAAGATATGCAGCAACAAATGTGAATTTGTGGAGACTATCTTTGCTTATCATTTTTAGCGCAGGCAATTTTTAATGTGTTTCTATGTTGTTTTTTCTGGGCTTGGCCCTTGGCCCATTTATGGGTGCTGGTTTAACCTTCAAGCGTAAATTTTATTAAACTTGGATAAACTCCATAGAGAACAGTTTTTAAAAATTGCCATAAAAATAAAAATATTTTTGGTACATAAGGTTAAATTTATAAATAATTATTGTTCATTTTATTGGCTTGCACATTTAACTATGGTAGCTAGAACAACTAGCCGGTACAACTCAGTGTTATTATACCCTTGCAAAGGGTATTATTAATTTGCCCAGAAGTTTACAACGCATAGAAATATTCATTTCCGACCCCATAAACTATATATATTCTTGATCAGGGTGACGAACTGAGTCGATTGAGCTTTGTCCGTCCGTCTTCACGTCTGTCTGTCTGTTTCTACGCGAACTAGTCTCTCAGTTTTAAAGCTATCGAGCTGAAATTTTGCACAGAGTCTTCTTTTTGCTGCACAATACTAATATGTCGGAACCGACCGGATGGGATGACTATATCTCATAGCTCCCATGGGAACAATCGGCCGGATAACTAGTTTTAGTGTGTAAAACTTTTTTCTTTTCAATGAAAACGTCTCCAAACTTTGTAATCGTTTCTATGGTTTTGTATAATTCTGCCAAGTTTGATGAAAATCGGACAACTATATGGTATAGCTGCCATACAAAAGATAGGTCTGAAAAACAGTCTTAGTTAGAAAAACTTTTTTGTAGTTAATGGTATAAAAATGCAATTCTGTATTTGTTTGTTTCCCATGCTTTTACATAATTTTAAAAATTTTTGGACATATCGGATGACTATATCATATAGCTCCCATACCAACGATCGGTCGGAAAATGGGAAAGAGAGTATATCGCATAGAAGGAAGCATTTCCGACCACAAAAGTATATATATTCTGATCAGCATGACGAGCTGAGTCGATATAGCCATGTCCGTCTGTCCGTCTTTCCGTCTGTTTCTATGCTATCTCCTCCGTCAGTTTAAAAGCTATCGCGACCAAACTTTGCACGAAGTCTTCTGTTACAAATACGCTGCACATTTGTCGGAACCGGCCGGATCGGATGACTATAACATATAGCTGCCATAGGAACGATCGCTTGAAAAACTAGTTCTAGTGAGAAATTTTTTTTTGTTTTTAATGCAAACGTCTCCAAACTCCGCATTTACTAGTTTTTAATGCTTCTCCATAATTCTGCCAAATTTGGTCGATATTGGACACCTATATAGTATAGCTGTCATACAAAAGTAGAGTCAAAAAAGTAGTCTATTGGGAAAAACTTGTTTGTTTTCAGTGGACATGTCCTTCAAATTAGTTAAATAACGTGCTGCAAGGGTATACAAACTTCGGCCGAGCCGAAGTTAACTTTCCTCTATTTTTAAAACTTTGTTAACCCACAAACATGAACTTAAATTCAGCTCCCTATAAGGGGCTTGGTTTAAAAAGGGTGTGTGAGAATGCAATTTAAACTGCTGGGTCATTCACCAGATAATTTGGGCTGCTGATGCTAAAAAAGGGGGGCATTTTATTTAATCGATCAATCTTAATAATTAGCTAATTGTTCTTAAAGTTACAATCTTTAGAGACAACCCGTAAAACTTATAGAATTGGTTATGAAGCACAATATCTGCAGAAATTTATATATTGTGTTGTCTTAGGATTTTGATATAGTTCTTAACAACCCGAATATTTTGTTAAGTTGGTTTCTATTGACTTCCTCAAAAATTGTATTCTTCTTTACAATCCTACTACAGATAGTTTCTAAGACCTGAAAGCGAATGTCGCGCTGAACTTTTTACATAGTCAACAATTAAATATCCAAAAATATTTGCGGAAGCCCAAATCAACATTGTTTCTTATGGGAAACTACAAATAAATTTATAAACATTTTTGGAACAAGACTTTTTTGTGAGCTGTGTTAAAGTCAAGTATTAATTTCTTTATAAATCTTACATCCCGAATCAAATTGAGCAAATACCTGTTTCGTTTTGCTTAATTAGCATCACAAATTGTTTATTGTTACTTGATTCTACGGTTGAAGTAGTTTAGATTTAGCTAATCTTATACAACTTACCTCAGCCCGTTTTCAAGGAAACCAACATTTTCATATTTGTAAGATAAGCATATTTATGTTGTTCAACTCTGTTTATTTAACTATTTATCAAGTTTGTCCAACAAATAACATTTTACAAAGCCCTTTTAAGTCACATGTTGACTGAAGTTAATTTTTGCTGTAAAGTTTTAAGCGATTTGTACACAAATATTTATTGTTTCATGTCGACTCTGTCCCCAACCTGTTGCATTGAGTCGCATACTTGTAAATATGTTAACCTTATGAACATAAATTGAATTCAAAACTACAACAAAGTTGATTGCCGCACGTCCAAGTAAAAGCATATTGAAATTTGCGGTTAACCGCTAATTAGGTATCAAAAATTTATTATTGTTGATTTATCTTTGTTGCAGATGCAAAAAACAGCTTCATCGCATAATAAACATAAACAAACAACATTTGCATAAAACCAAAAAAAGTTGTCAACTTTTGGAGCTGTTAAATTTTTGCGCAATTTCTTGGCCTGCTTATTGATGTCTTAGAGCCAATACGTTTTACTTTTGCTAACACTTTATGCGAAATGCTAATTTTGTGGTTAAAACTTTCTTCCGTTATATCGTGGGGCTTTCTATTCGGACCACAAGCCACATTTGTATTGAAATGGTCTACAACACAATTGCAGAAACATTGGTGCCAAAGTTTTTGTATTTTTTTTTGTTTTGATGGCATTTTATCAGCAGCGATTTTTGGTGTATTATTTTTGCTTCTATCGCACACCGGCAACTGCCTGCTCTTGGTTGTTAGGTGATAAGGCAGGCGAATTGTGTACAGAGAGAGACACATTTTCTATTTTGTACATATTTTTTTTTTGGGTGGCATTGCCAGTTTTAAATGGAAAAGTTGACAAATCTTATCTGTGGAATTTCTATGGAGAGCAAATATACCGGTGAATTCAGTTTTGAAGATGATGTAAATTATAGCAAAAACGAGAAAGCCAAGCTAACTTCGTCTGTGCCGAAGTTTTTATACCCTTGCAAGTGCTCGCTTAAATACTTCAAAGAATACTCTTTTTCCCATTTTCCGACCGATCGTTCGTATGGGAGCTATTTGATATAGTCATCCGATTTGGACAAAAACTTGTAGAACTATGTAAAAGCACGAGAAACAAACAAATACAAAATTGCAGGATGCTACCAATAAAAACAAAAAAGTTTTTCTAACTAAGACTGTTTTTCAGACCATATAGTTGTCCGATTTTAATAAAAATTGGTAGGATTATAAAAAAACATATAAAACCTACGATGACAAAGTTTGGAGACGTTTCCATTGAAAAGAAAAAAGTTTTTCATACTAAAACTATTTTACCGACCGATTGTTCCTATGGGAGCTATGAGATATAGTCATCCGATCCGGTCGGTTCCGACATATCCGAATATTTCTATGCGTTGCAAACTTCTGGGCAAAATTATTATACCCTTTGCAAGGGTATAATAAGACGCAGAATGCTTTAGGAAAGTTGTTAGACTTGATTTTGTCGGGTCTATAATGAAATTTATAACTAGACAAACACAACATTAAAACTTTTTACAAGCACTTCATTTGAATTTGATGGTTTTTTCAATTACCTGAATATAACACATTTAATTTAAATGCAGTTTTATGGTATTGTAGAAAATCTGCAAAACTTTTCTCAGCTTTCTCTAGCAGAAATTGTTTTCCCCTTGTTGGAAAGATTTCAGAAAACAACTTTTTTAAATAAAAAATAAACATTTTTCCAAAAAAATTAATTTTTGTGCTGTTTTTGCACTACTCGAGACTATTTTTGAGCTGAACTGTTCACATATCTACGTTTTAAACCAAAAAAAGAACAATTATAAGAAAACTACATCAACAAGCCCGGCTACTTTATGGCCTCTGCTGCTGTGTGACAGTTATCACTTCGATCTAGCGCTCCACTCGAACCTTTTCCTTAAACCTAAAAGCGTTTATAATGGCCAAACCAACTTTCATTAACTTTATAGTTGGGTGGTCCCTAAAACTCAACTTCCACCATCATGCAGAAGCTAAATCATAATGAATTCTCTCATTAAGAATATTACGAGTTCAGAAGGCCAATAATTCATTAGAACGAGCGGAGCTTAACAAAACAAAAATTGAAGGCCATAATGGGTTTGTTTACACGCAAAAAAAGAACCTCTCTCAGCTTAGAATTTCTGAAAGAAAGCAACGAAGCGAACATTCACATTCGTTTTGTTTTTTTTTCCTACCTTTGGACGACGGCTGAAGTTATGACAACAAATCACTTGACAGAATGGCGTTGCCCATTACAGGTGGAAATGAAAAGTCATTATGCAAAGGCAACAACAGCAAGAAAAACACTCCTCAAACATTAAAGCATAAAAATTAATTAACCAAAATGCGGTAAAAGAAACTGTGATTCAACTACAGCAAAAGGTGCAGTCTTGAAAAAAAAAACTAAAAGTAAAAGGTGCCGGCGGAAAAGACTAGCTAAAACAAAAAACAAAAACAAAATCATTTTCAAGGCGTGTAAAATATAATTAGCAAAGACAGTTTGATTGCCATAACAAACTGTGCTTTTACAACAATTAAATATTTACACCATTTGTTGCCACAAATATGCTTTTAGTGTTACTCACAGCCCGCCTACACGGATGAAGCTAAACATTATCTAAATTCTAGAACAAACACCAAGCTGAGCTCATTGTGGTCAAAATAGTATAAACAAATACACAAGCCAAATGGATAAACAAACTAAAGTAAAAATATATTATTTTCAGCCAGAATGACGCCAGATTTATTTGTAGTTTCGCCAGATGAGAGATGAGAACTACCCACCAATGTGAAATTGGTTTATATGTCCATTTTGTGTAGTCCAGTGTGAACAAACTGGGAGGTGTCTCCAATAGAACAAGGTGAACTGGAAAAGGCTTTATGACATCTACGCCCACAAGTTTGAACAGGTGGCTGGAACGAAACGTTTGGCATATATCACCATAGATTCAGTTGTTGATGAGGAAAGATATTTAAGTGCGCAGTGAAATTAGGTTTTAAAAAGAATTGAAGATATATCTATTGATTTATCTCAAAATTTTACCTTTTAATTGTGGAAAGTATGAGAATGATGTTGAAGTTGAAAACACACACAAATACACAAAGCGTCTATAAGCACCTTTGGTGTCTGGTTTGGCATTTATGCTGGCTTGTCAAGGGTGCTCTTGACCTGTAGTCATTGAGCAATGTATGGGAGATAAAAATGACAGGTTCTTGTATCACCTGTATATTTTTGTGTAATTTATATGACCTCGCAC